>OY282598.1:19186693-19931617 GCA_958298965.1 Chrysolina haemoptera
ACCTCTGTTTCAGCTAGCTAAGGGCCAAATTGGAACTAATGAATTTAAAAGTGAGAATATAGGAGACCAGCTAATTTTTGACCTGAGGCATTTTTCAAAGACAAATTTCAAAATATTTTCTCTTGTTTCTCGGCTGGGCCCTACTCAGAATCGAATTTGGATTTGGTATTGTTGTTGTTGTTAACATATTTATTGTTATTTTTTAGAATTTGTTTATTTAGACTAGTAGATTTTAGTGGATAAATATTTTGTACCTACGGCCACTGCAGAAAATAGGCAAAAACACACGACTCACAGCCTCAGTAAATAGCTCCTTACGCACGGTAAACAAATCGCACAGTTTTCAGAAACAAAACGATATATCTCGGAAACGGTTAAATCGATTTGGGAGAAATTTTGTATGTAGATAGGGTTTTGCTTTTTAAGTTTATCTATATAGGCGTCTTTCTTGGAAAAACACGATTTCACTGATAATAATAATGATAATGATAATTTTTGAATCTCGAAATCTGCTTCTTTTGGATCAAATTTATTATTCAGATGAGGTATGGTTACTTACAATATCGGCGTCTTTTCTGAAAAAAAGGTCATTTTACTAATAATAATAATGTGAATTTTTGGATCTCGGAAACGGTACATTGTGTATGACCGTAGGTAAAGTATAGTACGTAATGCGTGTTATGAAGTAATGTTTCCATTCGTGCGTAATATGTCTTTTACAACACTTGTTACGTAATATACTATTATACAGTGCGGCTTTTTATAGTCCCCCCCCTGTTAATTTTTGAACGGTTTGCCGTAGAGAGATAAAAAAAAACCGTTTCGAGGGTTTCACCGATACTACTTTTTGAAATATAACGCATTGTGATTGCTCGATAGATGGCGCAGGGGGGGCACAAAAACCTAATTTTTTTAAATGGCATGGGGGGTCGAGTGACACATCGTTGAAAAGAGAATTTGATTCTCTTTTCAACCATATAATTTTTTTTTAATTTCGTTGACACGTTTTTTCACAATAAGCATTTGAAGTGTCAAGTGTAAGAGCGGATCTGAATTCGTTTCCTTACCTTACCTCAATAACTTTTGAAGGGTTTGATGTGAAATAATGGGACGGAAAATATTTTGGGTGGTATTAAAATAATAATGTTTGAAGAAAAATACCTTAATTGTTCTAGTGATTCACAATTGCAATCAATACCACGAAATACGGTCAATAAAGACAATTCACAACATTAATAATTAATAATTTTGAATTCCTTTCAAAGCTTAATTAGGTATTAGGATATCGAAATTATACCCATTTCATTTATTTTTAGTGACAAAAGTAATAACAGGTACTACGAAAGGACTATTTATTGGATTTGTTTAAATGACAATAATTAATTAGTTACCTATAAAAGTACAATGGATTGATGAATTATTGTATTCATATTCACTGAGGAGTTTTATCTAATTATAATTATTATTTACTTTGAATATTTGATATCATCATGGTTCGCATACGTCCTTTCGAAAAAAAATTGAAGCAATTTATAATTTTGGTGAGGCCCATCGGAACTACCACGAAGCAGAGAGAATTTTTAATGGAAAATTTCCTGAACATCCTACAACTCGGAAATATTTGAGGGAACTAGTTGAAAAATTCAACAGAACTGGCAGTGCTCGTAGGAAAGGTGGAGGTGGTCGAAAATGAATTCCGGAAGAGACAAAGGTTTCGATAATTGCCGAAATGGTGGTAAATCCGCAACAAAGTACCTCTCGTGTAGCAAGTATGATTGGGGTCTCAACAGCTACAGTAAAAAAATATTTGAAGAAACACAAGTTCCATCCATACAAATTAGTACTGTTACACCAACTCACAGAAGACGACCCAGACCGAAGAATGGAATTTTGTGAAATTATGGAGGAAAAGATAGCTAGGAACCCAAATTACATTAGGAATATTTGTTTTTCAAATGAAAGTACCTTTTTTTTGAACGGAAATGTGAATACACAAAATGTGCGATACTGGAGTGATATAAATCCCCATATCTTTCGAGAAGGTCACACACAGTTCCCACAGAAAGTAAATGTGTGGGCTGGAATTCTGGGAGACCATATTGTAGGTCCCTTATTTCTGGAAGAAAACTTAAACGGTAATTTGTACCTGGATTTACTAAGAGATACGGTTGAACCACTCATACTTGGAATATTAGAAGAAAATGAGAACGAATTTCAGGAACACATCACCTTCCACCAAGATCACTTCCAACGTCAAGTTTGAGAGTATTTGGATGTTCGGCAGGAATTTGTGAATCGAATTTTTTATTGTCAAGAAGTATTAGGTGGACATTTCCAACACCTGCTTCGTTAATTGACAACAATTTTGCTTCTAATTATTTAAATACTACATGTCATAATAGTTTGTTTTCTTTTTGTTACATTGACACTTCAAATGCTCATTGTGAAAAAACATATTAACGAAATTTAAAAAAAATTAGATGGTTGAAAAGAGAATCCAATTCTCTTTTCAACGATGTGTCACTCGACCCCCCATGCCATTTAAAAAAATTAGGTCACAATGCGTTATATTTCAAAAGGTAGTATCGGTGAAACCCTCGAAACGGTTTTTTTTATCGCTCTACGTCAAACCGTTCAAAAGTTAACAAGGGGGGGGCTATAAAAAGTCGCACTGTATAATTATTTTTCTCGCAAATTTTACTCTGTTTCTTGCAGAAATAAAATTACGTGGTATTTGCCGATACCTCCCTCTCCCACACGTGAGATTGAGTTTCCGCTCGACCCCCCCTAACGGGCCATGTGACTGTTACGCGCGTTGATCGAGGTGTCATACTGTAACAATTAAAATAGTCTAAGCGTTTGAAACGTGATTTATTTAAACTCTTATACTCTAATTTATGTTAACAGATCGGTTATAATTGATTTTTAAATATTCCACTCACTGCACTCGCTATTATTCGAATAGCTAACCACCGGCAATGATTCAAAAAAACTCCCGTCTCGCCGTGGAGATTCCTTTATATAGCGTGGTGAGCTGGTTCCAGAGTTCTCTCGAATTTCTACTGGCGACTAGATGTCGCTCTCGAACGATCTTGTCTAGATTGGTCTAGAATGGTAACATCATCGACTATAAATAGCTGTGATTTGTGTACTATTTACGAGCACCATCAGGACCGGCTTGAGTAGAAATCGTTACAATACGATACGTTAATTTTTGCAAATAAATGGATGGAACAGTGGCATCTCCTTTACTACATTGCCTGCATTGTTTTTATTTAGCTATATTTTAAATATTATAAGTTTGTATATTACATGTTATTTATATTTTTACCTGTGTTTGTCAACTTTATTCTTATGTACAATAAACATATATCTCAAGTTGTTCACCTAAGCAAGTGAGCCATCCAGAATCATATGTATTCAGTACAAAGTCCTTTGGTTTTTCTGAATACTTTTTTGTATCTCCAATTATTGCTTGATCAATATTGGAAATTATCACACAATTTCGCGCGCTATTTTTACTACCTTCGGTTCATTCAACTTAAAAAACGGGAGCCCCAATTAAAATGGATAACCCAAAGTCGTTGTCGATCTGTGAAACCAGAAGAATGTGCCGAATTTTAATTGGCGGGTGTGTTGAACTGAGTGTTTAGAATTCTGGACCATTTAATATCAAGGACAAAAATGAAAGAAGAAAATGACTCCTGAAATATTGGTAATAACTAAACTCTTATTTTTCGTACCAGTGCGAGAATAAACCAATTCAATCAAATTTAATCGGTGAAACAGAACCACACATTTCAACAGACAATTTACTTATCATTTTTATATACCGAAAATGAATGATGGAAGTGAGAGTAACTATATAAACATGCAAAAATTTCAAATCGATCGATAGTAAGTAAAATTTTGTGAAGATATATATTTTTTTCTACGACCACATGGAAATATGCCCATTTTATACCCTTTATCGATCAAAGAAGTAGGCCGATTGTAAACACTTTTTCATTTCTACATCGCGAGCTGTACTGTAATGATCATTTCAGTACAAGATATTTCATTTCCCGTGACTTTCATGAACTACTAGACTGTAATTTTTATGATCATACATAATATAAGATCGAATCAAGTTTGTTAACATTCTATTAATTTAACATTTCACATCAGTATTTACAAAATTCGTTAAAAAAATAAGTAATCGAAAATGAGTAGTAATAGTGAGGATGATTTGCCATTGACACCGTTAATTTCAATATAAATATTGATGACAATCAAATTCTATATATTCGAATAGTTGACACGAAGTTTCTATAGCAGTTAATTTCTTCATATTATTATGTGAGCTCGTAGCAGCGAGTGAAGAGTGAGGGAACATTCAGGTTTTGGATAGTGGGGGTGAGGGTTCAAATCCCACCTAACTCACATTTTTTTTATTTTTTGAAATCGATTAATGTTCGATTTTTATTATAATCTTAAATATTTGTATCTTCAATTCCTTTTTTAGGTTGTATATATTATAGGAATCGTGATGGCAGGGAAGTTTATGATAAAAAGTGTTATTGAAAATATTGTAGATTTGTTTATGATTCAGATGGTCGTAGAAAAAGTATAGTGTACAATTTGCATGAAATGACCCATTTCATGCTCATTGTACAGTATACTTTCTCTACTAACTAAATGATCAAATAATCACAAATTCACAATCTGTGAATTATTAGTGTATCAAGAACATTATGTACCATAGCAACTATATTCTTTGAATACATAACTATGGTTACAGTTTGATTTCCTTTATTTAATGAGCCGCGAAACCCCGCCTGGGAGACTGGTAGGCCAGTCGTTTTAGCAAAAATGGGGAAAAATTACAGAAGAAAGAAAACTTTTACAAAAGTTGTATTTTAAAGCTCACTGAAACTATACAAATTTGCCCCCTCGTACAATCCCGGCAATATTGTTAAAAAAATTGTTCTAAACAATTTTGGTTATTTATTTGTAGAGAAAAAATGCAAAAAAGTAGTAATCCAGTGTACGATTGGGTTTTGAGAGGAGGATCGATTGTAGCAACACCAAACTTGGCATACTAGTAGTTGGGATCATGATAAACACGAAAAAAAATGTTTATCGAAATCCAGGGGTGGAACATATTTTTTTTCGTTTAAAAATAAATAAATAGATTTTTACTGTTATCTTGGAAAGTTTATGATTCATCGGAAAAACAACTCGACAAGGTAAAAGACAATTAAATTCTACACAAAAATTATTACTGGTAATTGTTTATGAAATGCGCTCGTTTTCTCGGGAAACGTGATTGAACACTGATATCAAATTTCACCCTTACCCGCCGCTGAAAGATCTGGCGGAGCCGAATATTTGATTGGTCATAACTCTACTGAAAATGATCGGAGAAGGAAAAGGAAAAGTTCATATCGTTTCTGAAGACTCCTACCTTCTCATGCAAATATAATATGCGAGTATTTGAGTACCTAAAATGTGTTTTGTCGCACTTCATGGAGATGCTTGCGGATGATCCGAAAATCATGAATAGTTTAGTAAATATGGAATTATTATACTAAACCAGCACCCCATACCCTCTTTGGACTATATGCAACAATTTTAGAGTGGTGTGGCAGGTCCCACTTATACATGACAAAAAAACTTTGTTTTACTCCTGACACATTTTCAATTCACCTATACAACCGCCATTCTCTTCAGTAAATGTTGAAAATAATCGCTTATTCATATTTTGCAAATATATTTAATAACACTATTGTGAAGTGCAAACCTCAAGCTTGAAATCACATACTTCATTTTTAATGTAGGATGTGTATAATCGATTATTATCAACATTTAATGAAGAAATTGTCGGGATTATGGGCGAGTTGAAAACTGAGGCAGGAGTAAAACCCAGTTTTTTCTTTGGCATGTATGAGTGAGACTTGTCTCAGTAGCCTTATATCGTTGCATATGGTCTAAAGAGGGTACTGATTCCTGCTCCAGTATAATTATTTCATATTAACTATTCAAATATCCATGACTCTCGGATCCTCCGTAAATATCATAGAAGGGTTATGTGAAGTGGGATAAAACACATTTTAGGTACTCAGATACTCACATGTTATATTTGCATGAGGAAGTAGAAGTCTTCAGGAACGATATACATTTTTTCTTTTCCTTCTACCTTAATTTTTAGCAAAGGTATAACAAATCTGCCTTAACTTACAGTGGCGGGTTAGCGCGAGCGTGAAATATGACGTCGGCGTTAAACCACGTTTTTTTAAGAAAACGAGCGTATTTCATGAGGTATTACTGAAAATCATTCTTGTGGTGAATTAAATTATCTCTCAACCTATCGAAATCGTTTTTTGATAAATCTTATATTTTCTGAAATAACAAGAAAAAAAATTATATTTTTTCAAATGAAAAAATTTTTAGGTTCCACCCCTGAATTTTTGGTAAACCATTTTTCTTTCTATTAATACATGATGTCGAGATGTCATGTGCCGAGGTTCAGAGTGCTAGGTACAATTCATTCTTCACTTTTTGCTCGAGTTTGTCTGTCGTTACTGGATTATATCCCTTCAGCTGCAGATGAATTCGAGATACGTATGTAGTTTTCGAGCAAATAATAATTCTTCGCAACATGTTTTGAATTAATTTTATAAATGTTATATTCTATATTTTCACCATTAGACGTGTAATAAACATTAAACCAAAATAACCGTAACAAAATTCACAAACAAAACATCGCAACATTCATTGATTCGTCTCAATAATCAAAGAACCCAAATTCATCATTCAGTGTGCCGTCCTTTCTGTTCTATAAAAATTATAGTCCTTCCATTCAATGTACAAGAATCTGTAGACAAAACAAATAATTTGATATCAACCAAAACTAAAAATTTGTTTCAAAAGCATTCCAAAGAAAAATTCTATTTCGATTCGATCAATTGTACCTACTATTTTCTTCCCGAGATGTTACATTAGTCTTGCATTGTTTAAAATCGCGGAATTTTATATCATGTTTAGTACAAATCGCTAAAACGAAAGTCTTTTGAATAATTATGAAACTATAGGTCATTGGTTAGTTTACAGAAAATTATGATATTTCGGGTTTGTTTGCAACTGAATTATTGGTCAGAAAAAAAAAATTAAACTGAATAAAAAACTATTAAAAAAATAAATACGTTAGTCATCATCATCGTTTTGTTCGAATCGATAAAGCGAAAGAAAAAACATTGGAAATAATCGAAGTGACAGTAGAGTCCAAATTTGGAGCAAAGGTATTAAATTGGAAAATGAGCAACTTTGCAATTTAGCATTTTTCGAAATTTTCAAAAAAAAACTTGATTTTTTAACGATTTTTGAAAAAAATGTCAAATTTCACAGGTTCAGAAACGTAACAATAGGTATTCATAAGAGACTATACTAGGTCCAGTACTGTTTGATATAAATTGTAGGCATGCATGCATTCCTTGCTCATGAACAATTGGAAAATGAACACTCATTATTATCATTATAAACATTCGAGGGCAATTCATATACACACAGATGATGCAGCAATTTTAGTCACAAATATATCATGGTGAGAAGTGTGTAGAAGCTCTGCACACATTTTACAAAATATTCTATCACAGTTCAATTTTAACTTGCAGAATCTAAATATGAAAGAAACGAACTTTGCTTTGAGCTAATCCAGGATGGCGTCAATGTTCTGGTTGGTTTTGACGTAGTTTTCTTTGGTTGAAATCTCAAAGAGATGGCGTAACCCAATGGGCACAAGGACGTTGAAATAACGTTGTGAAATGGCTGAAAACCAAACGTTTTTTCAACGAAAAAATGTCGCGTGAAACAACCTAATATTCAACCAATTGCTTACTAATTATCTAATTACTAATTATTACTATTATTACTATTATTACTAATTATTGGCGTTTTCAATCAGGTTTTTTGAACAGCGAAGGTACTCAATAAAACAACATCGTTTTGACCAAATTAAAGGTTAAGGAAGGTATCATAAACATTGATAAATGAATCGCACAAAGCAAGTTCGATTAAAAATTCTCTTTGAATGAACATAACGATTGTTAAACGTATATTTAACGACTTGTTGAGGAAGTAACGTTGAAAACACATCTTTATAACGTATTCTTTCAACGTTGAAGATTACACCAAATTATAACACGTTTGAAAAACGTACGTGTGCCTATTGGGAATCGACGCGATTTGTGACACGTTCGAGCATATGGCAACATGGGAACGAAGCAAAGTCATTAGTACAGAAATTGCCGAATATATGGCGGCAGAATAATATTTCAGATTGGGTCATTTAATCCTAGAGGGCCTTCGTTTGACCCACACATAGGGTCACTGAATTCAGAAGGCCGTGCCGCTCAATTAAGTGTCCAATTATAAAGTAGAAAACTACAAAATAACAAAACTGCCTCTGCTACTGCTATCTGTTAGCCACTTTATGTTACTAATGACTGCCTAGTTACCATGTTGCCACATGCTCGAGCTTGAACAAATCGCGTCGGTTGCGCCATCTCTTGACGACATAAAATAGATCGAATTAATAAATATATGGGAATTAACGTTTTTATATTATATTTGTTATGCTTGGAAAGTAAACATATTGTGTTTTATCGAAAATAAATATATCGGAAAGCAAAATGAAAATATTTGCTACAACTAATGAATATTGACACAAAATTAAATATATTTGCAAAAACACTTTTCACCCGAACGGCGCCTCATACATAACACTGCAGTTCTTAAGTCTATTCTAAATACTGTAAAATTATCCACGTAGATATACTGATACTGATCGGCTTATAGGAATTTTTTTTTTCGGGTTCCTAACGATATCAAATTTTATTCTGTTGATTGCCATAAAAGAGAAAAGGCATCAATATTCACATTATGCACATCGAACGATACGTTATTTTGCTATGTGAAATTTCTCCTGTTCTCCATATGTAACCATTTTACCTGAAAGTAAAAGAATTTTCCGAGGAAAATCGATAAATTCATTTTTCTCCACAAGAAAGGTCTCCACAAATATTTCTTTAAAATGCACCGTTTTCGAGTAAAATGTGCTCGAAATTCGAAAAAATGCGATTTTCTCAATTTTCTGTGCTCTCTCATTCAGTCACATAACACACTAAGAAGATGGTCCTATATATGTATGTATGTATTGTAACAATTAAAATAGTCTAAACGTTTGAAATCTGATTTATTTAAACTCTTATACTATAATTTATGTTGACAGATAGGTTATAATTGATTTTTAAAAATTCCACTCTCTGCACTCCCTATTATTCGGTTAGTTAAGCACCTGCACTGATTCAAACTAAAACTCCCGTCTTGCCGTGGATATTTCTTTGTATAGCGTGGTGAGCTGGTTCCAGAGTTGTCTCGAATTTCTACCGGCGACTAGATGTCGCTCTCGAATGATCTTGTCTAGATTGCCAGCTGCGAAGGTGAATGATAAATAGCTGTGATGTGTGTGCTATTTACGAGCTCCGTCAGTACCGGTTTGAGTAGAAATTGCTACAGTATATATGTTTTTCTTAGTATTTACTTATATTATACAGGTTGAACATTCGTGAAGTCATCAGTAAATATAATGTGTTCAATCAAAAGAATGTATGACAGATATCATTTGACTCTGTCAAAGAAAGGTCTTATTTCCAAAACCGCAATTCAAATTCAGTTTCTTCAGCGTCTTTCCAAGAAGTTTTGATAACGGAGGCAGATACAGCCTCCGAAACGTCAACAATTTTCAAAAGAAGAGAAGTATTCTTTATTAATTCGATCTTATTTTTTCAGATAGGCAAATTCAGCGTAGGGTACGTTACTGACAAAAATTAATTTCCTTCAAGACAGCAGTCCATCGGGCAAATTAATTAATTTGCCCTTCTACACTTGTACAGATTTCTTTGGATTAACATTTTTTCCTTTTCAAATTGTGGAAGGTCATAAACCCAAAAAATCATGTCAAGAATATTCTTTTCTCTTTCTACACAATGTAACAAAAAGAACCAAGTATTATTTTTTGAACAAAAAAAAATTATATATATTCAAGGAGAATAGAATTTTTATGAAATATAAATAATTTTTTTTCTCAAGAAATAATACATAGTTGTTTTTGTTACAGTGTGTACAAAGAGAAAAAAATATATAGAAATTTTTTTGGTTATTTTTGTTACATTTATTATATTTAAGGAAAACAAATTTTTTATAAAAACTAAATTTTAAAATATATTATGAAGAAAGCATTTGTTTTAAATTATTTTTTGAACAATAGCAGTTAATAACAAATTGAATTTTTTTTTATTCCTCCAACGGGAATCTATTCCGAGTCCTTTCAATAATTGCTCAAAAAAAATAAATAAAAAAATCTCAGATTTGTTATTTAACCATTTTCGTACTTGCAATGTTCCTGTTCAAAATTGAAAAAATTGTTAATTTAATAATGCATAATTAAATGGAAAATCACATTAATTTTTTTTGACCTCGGATTATTGTTCATTTATTTATCCAGTAGAAGCCTGCATTTTTTCAATTCCTAATTTTGATATTTAATAAGTTTAAAAAATATTGATTCATTTAAGGTCCAATGTGATCGTGCATGTCTTGCGCAAGCCGAAGTACCACTTTTAGGACGTATTTTCAACCCTCTGGGAAAATTATGAATATTGGTCCCACAGTTCCAGGAGGTTTTTGAAATATTTGAAAAAATACGAAACCTATTTTTTTTCAGTTAATTGTTTATAACTTGCAATTTTTGCAAGCGGCACTTGAATTTTTTCAAAAAGTATCTACACGCTGTTCCGAATACAATGCCACCTCGTTCATATTTTTGGAGGCGGCGAAGAAAGTTTCACCTGAAAGGCACTTGTTGATCAGACTATTACTTATATACATTCTTTGGTACGGCGCCTTTATTACCCATAAAATAAAAATAGTTTTACTTTTCCATCTCAATAAATACTTTTGAAGGATTGTTTAAGACAATATCTATCAAAGCGGTTCAAACTGAAGCGATAAAGTTATGATTTCCGGAAAAAATAACGTTAATTGCTTTTTATTACACATAATTACCTCTTTACCAGCACTTGGTAATGACATAATTACAATCATGATATATGGGCATGGCAGCTGGCAATCATGAAATGTTCACACTTTCAGTCCATAAAATTCTTGCAGACTAGTAGAGAACACAGTAATCATGTAATTAATGTGAGAATGGAAAATGAACTTGCACTAAGGCAGGTTCAATGCATATAACAGAAATCAGAAATTAATAGGGTCAACGTCCAACTAGTAGACTTTTTCGCACACTTCTAAAAAAAATATAGTTATTTATTATACAAGTTGCTTGCCCATTCAGGGTTTTTGAAGCATATGCATTTATCACCCTTGTGCCTGAAAACTGCAAGACAATTCACATGCGTGCCTCCCAGTAAACCAGAATCGATCGCATAGAAGTTGCAGGGAGTTACCACGGGGATCTGCGACGCAATGTGGATACAAAAAAGAGGCACCAATAATTATTTGCGAGTGCTTAATGTCCGCAAACACGTACATCGCTAGTAATTACCCAGGACGTCGCGGAGTGTATATTTTAAAAGTTTTATAGACAGTCACAATGTGATTTCGCAAAGCATCGGTTTTTTGAAAGGCTATAAATGTACAAATGGGAATTAAATGCAGCTCCCATGAAGATTAAATTAATGTACACGTTTGTAATTACTGCAGTAACCTTTCAAAAGCATTTCTTTCATATTGGTCAATTTGATCAAATAATTGTAGGTTTTGGAATTTCTATGGAAAGCATATTGATTTTTTTCTCAACATCCTATTGAATTTCCATGTTAATAGAAACAGCTGAATTTCTGGTATTCCTATAGACAGTAAAAATGAAAATTATACAGTGCGCCCACTTGGTGTGAAATAAATTTATTATATTTTAATTTGAAGATATTTTTGAAAAATCCTCGGATTGGTCAAATTTCTTTTTTGAAGGAATCTTTTACCAGTCAATGGAACTTTTCTAGATAATTATCGAACCTACAAAATATTTTTTTGTACAACCGGATCGGTGCATTTTCGTCTAAGAAAATCCGGGAAAACTTTCAAAAAGGGACCATTTTTCAAAAATTCATAATTTTTATAAACCTGAAACTGGACAAACAATATTTCGGAAACTGATAGATAATACCATGTGGTTTAACTCTGTGTAAGATGTTTTCTGTCCGATGTGTGGTTTTTGCACAATCGCGATCCAGGACTTATCTTGCAAAATGCCTAGATTTAAGAGAAATCATCATATTCAAATTATGTGAACGGCATCTGGAAGTAAAGATCAAACACTACAATTTGTATATTTTGGATTTTCATTTGAGAGGTGGGAAATGAACTGAAAATGCCACTGAAATTTGCTCTAAATGCTTGAAAGTGTGTTCATGGCATAGTCGAGTAGCATCTTGCAAGATGTGCCCTTAAATTTTTTATAACGTGATTGTATAAAAACTACACATCGGACAGAAAACATCTTGCGCACAGTCCAACCATATGTTATTATCTATCAGTTTCCACAATATTGTTTGTTCAGGTAGAGGTTTGCACAAATTATGAATTTTTCAAAAATGATCTCTGTTTAGAGGTTTTCCCGGATTTTCTCAGTGGAAAATGCACCGATCCTGTCGCTTAAAAAACTGTTCTGTAGGTTTTATAATTCTCTACAAAAGTTCCACTGACTGTAAAACGATTCCATCAATGCTTTTTGGGATATTTCCAAGATACCAAAAAAGTTGTAATTTTTTTTCACTACTTCTTGTTTAAAAAATTCCACAAGGCAATTTTGCTGGGGCAAAAACTAAAGTTTTCATTTACGACTATCCCATGAAAAGTGGTATAGGCCATTTGCGTAATATTTTCAAATTGTATCATTAGTTCAAATATTTCATACAGGGTGTTTCCGAAATTGGAGCAATTAAAAAAGGGTTTGTTGTATGGAACATAATGATCAATAAATGGCAAGAATTTTCGTTTTTGAAGTAGACAAAAATTTTTGAAAATGTTCATGAAATTTTATGAAATCATTTTCAGTTACCTTTGTTTGGGAGGCACTGGTTTAATTCTCCAGGCCAGTGATTACCGGAAAAAGGCTCGAAAACCTTAAAATTCAATATTTCCCAAAAAATTTTTTTTTTCATCAAAAAGTATTCTAACAGAAACAAATCTATTATTTAACAATGAGCTGCTTATCAAGTTAGAAACTAGATGTCCTGCCATACCAGGATGCTCAGTGCCATTTTCCTATACAATATAGGAATATAAAAAGTATACTTTCATTTCGTTTTTTTTAAACATCTACTTCCATTTCATTCATTGGTCCAATTTCAGAAACACCCTATATTATGGGGAAATTTTCATCCTTATATCAAATGATGACTTCCGAGTAAACGTTAATACAGAATACTGACCTTTTCATGAATACGTGAATATAAGTGTAACAAATTACGCACAGTTGATGTTTATTTTCAACATAACACACTAGTACCATATATAACTATCAAGATTCACATCCATATTATCGGAAGTACACTACAAGTCCAATATCTTTATTCAATCATATCGTTGACGAATAAATTGAATAAAAGTAGTTCGATAACTCGTTCAGAAAAAGAAAGTTTGAATCCACTTCAAATGAAACGGTAAGATAATGAAAATTGAAAATGCACTGATAAAACGGATATTTTGCATCAATGCATAATTGCATTGATTCAAGTCGATTGTATTCTTGAATAGGTCCAACCAAATATTAGTTTGATTTTTTGACGGAATCCTCTTGACCACTTGAAAGGAAACTGTTTTGAGACATATGAACACTTTCTTCACTGAATAATGAGAGTTGTTTGGTGCAAGAATATTTCAACTTTGATAATGAACACTATCGTGAATACTTTCTTTGTTTGATGGTGTGAGGTGGTTGAGGCAAGAATATTTTAACTTCAATAACGAAAAATATTCTTCTTTATAATGCAATACATTTTTGATTCAATATTATCTGCCTTTGGAGGTTCAGTACAAATTTGCATTTGGTTATAAAAATATGCTATGGAAGCCATGTTCATATGGTACAGTTCAACAAACAGAGAACAACTGCGAACAATTGACGTATAATGGTTATATATGAGAATCGTTTTGTAATATTTTAATTTCAGAAACTATATAATCAACGTATATAGTTTATAATATAGAAACAACAGCGTCATTCGCCATTATCACACACCTGTTGAAAACAAAAATATCTTCAACCTACCTCCACAACTGGTCCTAAATTCAAATCGCGCAGAAATAATTGGACCTCCATACCTACATAACCACTGTGTCAAATACAAAACTAACAACTTAAATTATGATTCAGACACAACCCCCAAACCAAACGCGGGCAAAAGCAAACAGGATAGAGGTCCCAGTTGGCAGTCGCAGTGCGCGCTTTCGCGTGGGTTCGCGTCGTTCCGGTAGCGGGGTTTCGCCAAGAAATCATGTTCTTGAGTCAAAAGCAGCATTTTTCACAAGTAGGAGTTCTCTAGGGTAAAGAGTTGGAATGTATTAATGCAAACAAATTCATTTCAAGAGAATTTATGTAAAGAAGCAAACAGTTTAATAAGTTTGAAATAAGAGTATATTCATCAATTAGAAATAATTATTCTTTTCAGAAGATGATTCTGTTCAAGAAGATATATACATTCTTTTTATCAATAGAGATGTCCTTATGCAAAAACTCAGAATCCAAAAATTACAAAGTACCAAAAAGAAAGCTTGTATGGATAAAATTCACCACGCTCACTTCCATATTGAAAAAAAAAAACTATACACTTTTATTAAAGATCTCCCTTTTTTTCAGGACAAGTACTTCAAGCCATTTTTCACGCTTCACACCACCTATACTACAATTATGCCTCCAACTCTAGTCTTCGTCGTATTGGCGTTAACAGTTTTTCTCATGTTATGTCCTTGCACGTAAGTACCTACTATTAGCATTACTTTCGTGGACAAATACTCATACATACATACATACATACATACATAACCCATTGATTATGCTACATTATGATTTTATACAAATTAATATTCACTTATAATTGCAAAAGTGGTGTGTATTTTATCGGGTAAATTTGGGTTGTTTAATGAGAAACTGTTTCCTAGCAATTCGACGAGAATAACTGTCAACTGTTAAAAACACGACACCGAAATTATTCGAGTCAAATTGCTAAAGGAAACAGTTTAGAATTTGAACAACACAAATTTACCCGATATCAATACAAACCTCTAGTGTAATTCGGCAGGACAATTTAATAAATAAGAAATTCAGAAACATATCAATGTCAAACTATTCATTTTGGCAACCAACACCGCTATAATTGATAAACAAATGAATAAATGAAAAAACCACTAGTGTATTTTTGAGGCTAATACCACAAGAGGTTTTTATTTTATCGGATAAACTTTCATTTTGCACGAAAACTTGGTTGCTTTGGTAATTGACGAGAGCAAATATCATGATAAAATCACGACACCGAAGGTGGAGTGATTTTATCTAATGTTCTTTGGTCGAGTTATATTACAAGCTACCAAGTTTGAGTGGAACAAAATTAAAGTTTATACGATGAAAACAAAACCTCGAGTGGTATTTAGTGAGATAATTTAACGAATCAAATTAATGAATTATTAAACAAAAGTGAATAGAACATAATTTATTAAATTAAATCAATAATTCATTGAACAAAAAGTACATTTAACAGGAAATATTATTTAAATGTACAATTAGTGAAAGTACAGTTTTGGTATACAATCCTACCCGAAGAAGACTGCTGAATCTGATTATTTTCCTCTCTTAGATTTGTCACTAAAGTGGAATGATACTGCGAGTCTAACTGAAGGTATGGCTTCAGAAAATTGGCGTTCGAATGTCCGGTCAGCTTGATAATTTGTTGTTCTGAGACTCCTGCTTTGGCAAGAGTAGAAATAGTGCTAGCCCTATGGGAGTGATTAGTAATTTTATTTTTCAGATCTAGACCAAATTTTTCTGCAGAAATTCTGGTCCACTTTGAAATTTCGTTTACACCAATGGGCACATTTTTGTACCATCCCTTGGCATTTTCATTTTTCTAAAACGGATTTGGTGTTAGAAACAATCTATCTGAATAAATATGTTTGTTTCGTATTTCTAGAAGCATTTTCAACAATCTTACAGGACACACGTTCGGATTTTCTTTATTTGTAGTCAACCACTTACTTTCACTGCACCTTTTATCTCCACCTTGAGCTGTTTTAGAAAAGACCATGTTGTACTCCACTCTGCCTGTCAATGTTCCATTATTGTATTTTTCGGCTTTGAAATAATAAATTTTACACTACGCACTTTCACCACCTCTCCAGGCTAATTCAAAAGCGGCGATATGAAAAAGTTTTTTTTGAAGTCCCATTGGAGTATTTTCATCCCACTGCTCTGCCATTTTTATAACTTCTTCTTAACTTAATGCTATAGAACCTTGTCTTCTTTTATCTAAATTGTTCTGCAGTTGCTGCCGTTTAGCATTTTTAGCGTTTCTAGCGGCTTGAAATGTCACATCTTTGAATGGGTCAAACACAATCTTATAATCCATATAATATTCTTCTTGCACAATTTTGGCTACAGTATTCCACATTGTTTCAACTACGTACTCCTTGTAGTCATATGCTTGAGATTTCCGGCTGCGACGTTGAATGTAATAGTTCATACCCCTTTTCTCGACAAAATAATTCAAACTGCCTCCAAATTGATGATTTGGTTTCTTTGGTGTTTTTTGGAGTGGCGTTGTCTATTGCAGAATTTATTATTTGAGTAGTTGCACTACCAAATCTAACGTTAACGCTCAATTAAAAACAACACTTTGTAACAAAAAGTATGATAATTCGTTGTCATTTGGCTTTGTTGATAGCAACGCGTCCTTGGGTACAGCGTCGGATTCAATAAAGTCATACAACTAATAATAATTAGTTGTTGCCGTGGTGAAGGTAAATAACAGTTTATCCACTTGCAAACAGTTACGTTCCTATTTATCCGATATCAAACTGCCAAAACTGACGTTTCTTATGGACGATTTTATACATGAGTTGAATTATCGCTGTAAAAGTTAACATTTTCCGCTGTCAAAGTGATAATTGCATTGTGGCATATGCGATTTTTTTATATATGAGTTAAATTGTCATTAAAATAACATTAGATGTAGTACTTGACCTATGTTTGTCAAATTTTCTTATATATTCTTAATAGCATCTATTTTGGATGGTTTGTCTCTAGTACTTTTACCCGATTTTTGAGTTCATTGCATAATCATCCTCATCTATCCATTATCCAACCTTCTGGCCACTCAGCAACCATACGCATTCCTTTTATCTCAGGTAGAAACTCATATTGGCTGAATTTTGATTTCATATCAGGCCAATATACAGGGCGGCCCAGCGCAAATGAAACAAGGCTGATATTTCATATTTATCGTTCGCAGGAAAAAAAACTCGTTCGTTGATTTTTATTGCAAGAGGGACATCTTTCGCGCATATTCTCAACTTTGTCACTTCAAGCTCCTCCGAGGGGTTAGCTCCAAACCTTAAATCTTTAATGGGAGTAGGATTCATGTGATACCGCATTTCGAAGGTGATTGAATTCTCTTTCCAACGCTTTCCAGTTTTTGGAATTTGATGCAGTAGGTCTCGAGAAATCATTGTTAATATACTAACAAGTCATCATTGACATACATTCGTATCAACTTCTAAGTTGAATTGTTAGAATTGTGTTCATGACAATGGTTTGAGAAAAAACTGGGTTTTTCGTATTTCTTACAAAAGCACTGAATTCCATAGCAGTAATAACTACTAATAGTCCAGGAGCACGCTGCGAAAACCTGGCCTATCCAGTTACCAAATGAGAAATTTCTTTAATGATCTTGCGGAAATGTGCGGTTGCCAAGTTATCTGCTTAAGATTAGCTGAAATCGTTTATGAAAAAACTGTTGCTATGGTAACCGTTGCTATGGCCGAGAGTAAATTAAAACGCTATTTCCACTTTGCGGAAATGCGTGGTTGCCAAGTTGGGTCAGTTATAGTTTAGCTTAAATCAGTTACGGAAAAACTGTTGTCATAGCAACCGTTGCTATGGTTACGAGAATACAAAAGCTTCTCTTCGTGCGGAAATGCGTGGTTGCCAAGTTGGGTCTGTTATAGTTCAGTTACGGCAAAAGAAGAAAGATAATTAAGAAAATGGACAAAGTAGTAACATGAAGGCGAGCGGGTCCGGCCGACATTTCGCAAATCCGCACGCGCGGATTTGCGAAATGTCGGCCGGACCGGCTCGCTTCGCTCGCGTTTACGGAAAAACTGTTGCCATGGCAACCGTTTTTTGCATAACCGATTTCAGCTAAACGAAAGTTAAGCCGGCACTGGTTTGATTCTCCAGGCCACAGCGTGTCTGCCCGTTGGCAGTGTTTCAGCACGGTTTGTGCAGGCTGTAGACCTCTTATCAGTGATTACCAAAATAATTTTGAAAATTTTATAATTCAATATCTGTCAAATTTTTTTTTTTTTCGACAAAAATGTATTCCTTCATTCCGTCTTGTTTTGTCATATTCTACTTCCCACTTCATTTATCGCTTCATTTTCGGAAACACCTTGTATATACTTCTGACGTTATTTTCAAGTTCATAATTTGGCAACCACGCTTGTCCGCAGCACGAAAATCACGATTTTGAATGTCTTTCATCAAGGCATCACATTTTTTTCAACGATATCAGCTAAACTATAACTGACCCAACTTTGCAACCCCGCATTTCCGCAAAGTGGGAATAGCGTTTTAGTTTACTCTCGACCATAGCAACGGTTACCATGGCAACAGTTTTTTCATAACCGATTTCAGCTAATCTTAAGCAGATAACTTGGCAACCGCGCATTTCCGCAAGATCGGAATTGTGTTTTTGTTTACTCGTTACCATAGCAACGGTTGCCATGGCAACAGTTTTTTGCATAACCGATTTCAGCTAAACGAAAGTTGACCCATGAATATTCTATTTTATACAGGATGAGGCACTTGAACAAGTGTCATACTTGAGAAAGTGGCATAAATATATTTTAGATGTAATTCAATATCAGTCGTGGTTTCAGTCAGGGAAGTAGTTGTTTTATGTTTCAATGATCTGAATATAATTGATAAGACCAATTTCCACTCAAACACAGTTTCTGCTTAATCGAGGGGTACATTGACACAAATATTCATCATCTTCAACTGTTGCAGGAGTATTGCTGGTCTATGGATTTGCAAACCGTGCGAAAATCAAGCTGAATGTGATTCACAACCTAAAGAATATTGTGTATGGGGGGAAATCAGAGACGCTTGCAACCGAAGAGCCTGCGCGAAGGTTAGTATTCTTCATAATGGCTTTTTTTAATAAGTTGTTTTTTATTATTATTTTAGTCGATTGTGCTGGTTAGATAAATCAGTAGATACCAAAATTATTAAGGTAATCTAGTATACGGACCAGTGGCGCAGCCAGAGAGGGGGTCTTTGGGGCTGCAGCAACCCAAGCCATCATATTACAACCGTTATTCATAACATCCGGAAAAATATGTTCAGCCCCCCCCCAAACTGAAATTCTGGCTGCGCCACTGACAGGGACTGTATTATGTTCAATGGGTCTAATGAATAAACCTTAAGCAAATGCTTTTACTTAGATTTCTTGAATAATTCAGTAAATTTGTATTCGACAAGGCCCCTGGCGGGAAAGTTTTGGGGTTGTTCTGGTTCCTTCCATTTCACACGTTTTTTTGGAGTGCTGAATCCGAATCTGAAGTTTGCTAACAAAATTTCTTGACGTAACCTGCGGAACTTTATCATAATTTGCTAAAGATCCGCACCTGGCCGAATATGATATGTCTGAGGAACAGGAAACCTCAGAAAATTTAATGTGTGGAATTATTTGAAACAGAAGAAGGAAAAGAAATTGATAGTTTCGAACATGAGAGGTTTTATAAAAAAACCTGATGAGGAAGGGAAATTGTGAAATAACAAACCTACTGCGGGGTTTAGGAAACAGGAAGCGATTTCCCCCTTTCCCCTTCTTCATCAGTTTTTTTATAAAACTTTTTATAGTTGAAACTATCAATTTCTTTTCCTTCTTCTGTTTCAAATAATTCACACATTAAATTTTCTGAGGTTTCCTTTTCCTCAGACATATCAGATTCTATTATTTTCAAAATTCTTCATATTATATTCGGAATTTTCCAGGTGCGCACCTTTAGTAAATTATGATAAAGTTTCGCAGGTGCGGACCTTTATCCACGGCCAAACTATAATTGACTATTTATAGCTATTAATATCTCGGAGGTTGAACATCAACGATTATTATAAATCGGTTTCAACATGACGGTGCCCCTCCACATAATACCAGAGCAGTATGTGAATACCTAAAAGAAAGATTCCAAGATAGGTGGATTGGAAATAATGGTCATGTCAAATGGCCAGCAAGGTCGCCTGACCTTACAGTACTTGACACTTTTTTGTGGGGCACATTAAAAAACCGGATTTATGTCCAACAAGAATTCAATAATATTGAGGATCTTAGGAGAAGCATAATTGAACAGTGTCTGTCAATAAGAAGAAGGGATATAACAAGGGCTGTAGGAAACTTAGGACGGCGAGCACGCCTATGTATCCAGGAAGTAGGCAGAAATTTTAAGCAGTTGCTTTGATGTTTCAGATTTTTCTTCGTCAGTGTTGTGTTATTTCGTTCGTAAATTTGTAGTTAGACACAGATATTTTCAATAAAGTTCATTAAAAACTACTTTAATCAGATTATATCTCGTTTATTGTTAAAAAAAAACATTCTACGTAATTATTACTTCGAGAATAACAGCAGACGTGACAAATAATGGGGTAACAACAAGTCGATCAGTTTGACAAGTGTTATTTGATGGATTCGAAGCCAACTAAAACTTTTTTTTAATGTTATGTGAAGTTGTGACATAACAAAGTATCACATATTATAATACATCGTTTGATTCAGAATGAAAAATTCTATTTAAATTTGTAACAATTCAATATGACGCCCATAAGAAAAAATAAAGTTGATGATGGTGGCCAACCGACGAAACGTCGGATGATAAATATAAAAATACCGTCGTATAGCGGGGACAAAATGGCAATATAAATGTACTGTTTATTTTGATATCCTTCATCAAATAACGCCAGAAAAAAATAAAAGTGGTTTTTCAAAATTTTGTTTTTTCCGTATATCTCCGAATATAATGGGAATTTTGGAACTTTCTTAACGGCATATTGTTGGTCACATAGATGCGCAAATTTTCCCCAATTTAACCATCTTTGTATCTCTCATAGTTTCCGAAATCCCAATGGTGGCCCTCGAATTTGAATTACCCGGTATATCTGACATTGGATATTTTTCACGAACGACTATGCTAACCGAATCGTAATAAAGAATCTACTAATACTGTTTCGACTGAGTTTTTCTCCACTCTTTCCGGTAAACTGACTTCAGAAATAATCACTATTAGAACTTTCATCATCGTTCCAAGTCTGTTGAAAACTAATATAAATAATTGCGTATACAGAGTTTTCTTAACTTTTTTTAATTTGTGTGATTGATGACTTGTTTATTTTGTGGAAATTCATGATCACTTTGATGAAACGAAAGAAAACTTTAGTTAGTTAGTTTTTTATACTTGATAATGGGATAAAACCCGAAACCGGTCGTAACAATAAAAATCTAGTGGAAATAAGACAAAAGAGTGTTCTTTCGTTTCATCAAAGTTAACTTTTTTTCGTAATATGTGATAAGGAATCACCTCCTGAAATCAATGACATCATTTAAGATACACCCTGTATAATAATTAAAAATTCATTCTTTGCAATTAATTTCAATATCAGTGAATCATTTGAAAACGTCGGCTATCAAAAATTTTTAATAGCTTTAAGTTATCAGCGGAGGGTTTTGATTATGCTGCGCCTTGATATCGCCGATATTTCATTGAAATAAGGTTATTAACTTTTTTTTTATTATTTCAGGGCCCAGGAGAGAGGTGCGGAGGTTCTTTGAATATCTTGGGTCAGTGTGGAGAGGGGATGATGTGTAAATCTGACGAGAGATGCCACGGATGTTCCATACAGACCATGCAATGCTTCAATGAATAGAACTTAATGTGATCTCAATATTACAAGAATCAGTATTACCTACCCTTCTGTTCCAGACGTTGTCTGAATGTGACAAATGCACGATAAATTTAGTTTTTTAAATAAATGACTAGAATAAATATAACGAATCTCTCTATATTTATATGTAAATTATTTTAATTCTCCAATGATGCGGACAAATATACGAAAATGACTTTGTACATTTCAGAAAAATGTGTTTTAATTGTAATCAACTGAGACTAGATTAAAACCCGAAAACATATACAGTGACCGCTAAAAAGTATGTACCATATGTGAAAAAAGTTTATTATTAGAGTATTAGAAAAATTATTTTTGGGAAAAGTTTGTGCATGTCCGATAACCTAAAAATCGATTTTGACACATGTCACGTGATCGCTGGTATGGCGGCAAATTGAAAAAAATTACTATGAGAACGCAAAAAGTGGGGTAAAATGGCAAGATATCAAAAAAAGTGATTTGAAAAAGTTGCTTAGAATTAAATTTTATACACATATACGAAGTTTGAAAAGATAATAAGAGAAAATTGAAAATAGAATTTTTTTTTTAAATATTTTCCTAGCTGTATAAAAATATCAAATTATTATCATATGAATAGCTTGACCATACTGAAACATTTGTATTTCAATGATAATGACAAAACTTTCTCATTTTCTCTACACCAGTAAGCACTAAATTTAAAAAAATGGATTTTGTTAAAACCCTTGCTGTTACATTGGGTCGTATCTAACAGTTATATCAGAATTCCACGACCATTGTGATGACATGACACTCTAGAAACGTATGTTTTCCAGTTTATAATCAAGTTTCGATGATAATCGTGCCAGAGCGTTTCACTTCGCATGCAATGTTGCAAACTCAAGCCTCTTTAATTTGACGCACTATTTTTAAGATTATGCGCGAAGTGAAACGTTCGTGCACGATTACAAATTGATTATAAACTGAAAAACACGACATTTTTGGATCTCCCTATCATCGCAATAATAGTGGAATTGTGATATATCTATTAGATACGAACCAATGTAACAGCAAGGGTTCTGACAAAATTCAATTTTTTCAATTTAGTGCTCTCTGGTGTGGAGAAAATGAGAAAGTTTTGTTATTATCATCGGAATACAAATATTTCAGTATGGTCAAGCAATTTTTCTAGCTAGAAAACTATTTTAAAAAAAATGCTGTTTTCAATATTCCCACATAATTTTCTCAAACTTTGTATATGTGTATAAAATTGAATTCTAAGCAACTTTATCAATTAACTTTTTTCGATATCTTGCCATTTTAGCCGACTTTTTGACTATTCATGGTAATTTTTTTCAATTTGCCGCTATACCAGCGATCACGTGACATGTGTCAAAATCGATTTTTAGGTTATCAGACATGCACAAACTTTTCCCAAGAATCTTATTTTCAATACTCTGATAATAAACTTTTTTCCCATATTGTACATACTTTTTGGCGGTCACTGTAGATACCAGCGATTCCAATATTGATTATCTTAACAATAGGCCTTTTAAATCGAAATCAAAAATCGAGATATTGAAAATTAGTGAAGATGAAAATTTGTTTGAAGAACAAACCAAGGCTTTCTAGAGGGGTTTTCGGCAGCCTGAGCACAATGCCCTAGGCAACCCGATAACTTAGAATTACGTTCGACGGGCCCTTAAAGGGTCGAAGAACTTCGCTGATCTAGACTCAACTAACTATTGATAGATTCGCGCTGCACTGGGTGTATGGACAGATAAATGAACGAAGTGGATCAAGGAATAAGGTCGCTGGATGCAAGGTGAGAGCAGACATACCGGGTGTCCCAAGTTATCGTATACAGGCAATATTTCGCTTATTTGACAAGATAATTGAAAAATAGAAAAACTGCTTTGAATGACCTTAAATACCTTCCTAATGACGTATAATAAAATTAATTTCATTTGTCAGCCCTGTGGTAGCTACCCCTCACTTTTTATTTTCAAATGGCACCACCAGTATGTTGTAATGGAAAATTGTGTGTTATTCTATTTGGAATACAAAAATAGCACATACTTGGCATTTTTTTCATTAATAACAGAATCATTAACATTTTGTAACTTTTTTCCTAATAAAAACTAAAAATTGCCTCCGCCCATGTTTATAAAAACTTGACAGAATAGGAGTAGCCTTGTTTTTGTAGTAGGAGATTTGAGCCGGTTCTGGGCCTCCCCCCACCACTATGACGTCATCAGTGACCTTGACCTATGACCTATGACCTCGACCTATGACCTTGACCCATGACCTTGACCTTGACCTATGACCTTGACCTATGACCTCGACCTATGACCTCGACCTAGGACTTGACCTAGGACTTGGGCTTGCCCTTAGCCTTGACCATGATGTATATTGTTGGGAGGTGTTCAGGGTTTGTGTTTGTCCTAGAGATTGTGATGACTTGATTTTTTTTCATACACGGACAAGTACCTTTTGCCAAGTACTTAATATATTTTTCTTACCTCAATGTCTTTCATGTATACTTACTCTGCCATTGTGTATGATCTAATGTGTGGAGTACGCATAAAAATCTAAACCGAAGTATAGAGACGTCTGCACGCCACGGATATCCAGTCAGATATGTGAACTGGCGTCACACACCCATACACTGCGGTGACTCATCGACTACTCTCCGTCCTCTCTTCATTGATATGGTGGGGATGGTTCTGCTGTGACGTTGTATGAATAGTCGAAGCGGATAGAATTTGTTCACCCTCTCTCCCACTCATCGATATTACATATAAAGGAGGTGGGAATGATTGTGAAATCAGTATTTTGTTGAGTTTTGTGCTGAGAAGACGACATCGATAAAATGTATTCCTGTGGTTGTGGTAAATCGTTCACTCGTAGTGATAATCTCCGTCGGCATCAACTTCAAAGTTGCCAAGGTGGCCCTTCTGTGAAAAGGATTAAGTTAGATGTGGCTGCATCGACACCAATGTACACATGCAATTGTTGTAATGTGACAATTCCTACATCCCAAGTTAATTCTCACAAAAGAACTCTCCAACACAGGAACAATGCATGTGTGCAAGTGAGTGATGGCATACAGATTATAAGGAATGCTTTCAAGTGTAGAATTGTGAGTTATAGAGTGGAAAGTACCAATGTTTACACTGAATATATGCCATTCTTCAATGAGATCAGGGAGAAGGTTATTGGATTACTTGAAGAGGCAATAAAGGTTCACAAGATCTTTAAAGTGAATATGGAAGTATTTGGCAGCTACATTGTTCAAACACGGGATTTGAGTGACACGAAGTCATTCAATTCACAGAATAAAATTGTGGATCAGTCTACGGATTTGGGTGCATTATTCGATGGATTCCGTGATGTCATTATTGCTCAGACTACGGAATTTGAAGAACGTGATTCAGGTATTTATTTAAAGTTTCATTTCTATTTATATGAATAATAAATTATTGTTATGTTTCAGGATGGAGTTGTGAAAAAATTAAGTTCCTCGAAGTGAACATCAACAAGTATAGTCCACTCAGCGGATGTTCGTATGTGAAGCTGCCCGAGTTCATTGAGACAAGAAAAGGCGTTGTGAATATTCGTAATGAAGATCAACATTGTTTTGCATGGGCCATCACATCTGCATTGTTTCCTGCGAATGGTAGAGTGTCAGAAGTTTCCTCATACCCCCACTACGCCAATGTCTTGAATGTAACAGGTATGGATTTTCCAGTTAAACTTCAAGCTATAAAAAAGTTTGAGGACATGAATGATATTTCAATTAATGTGTATGGGTTAGAGTCAAAACTTGATAAGGGTAAAATGAAATATGAAGTGGTTGGTCCGTTGCGTTACTCACAGAGAAGACTTAGAAGACATGTTAATTTGTTACTTATAACAGATGATTCTGGCAATAGTCATTATTGTTGGATTAAAGACCTTTCTAGGTTAGTTTCAAGTCAACTATCTGCGCATGAGCATAAAAAATATTTTTGTGATGGATGTTTATTGTATTTCTCTCACGAGCGATTACTGTTACGTCATCAGTTGCATGACTGTAATCACTTGAGTACTACAACACCATCAGTCAATTTCAGAATCAACAAATATGGTAAAATGTTACCGGGTAATGCACTTATGTTTGAAAATTTTGAGAAACAAATGAAGGTGCCATTTGTAGTTTATGCTGATTTTGAATCAGTTCTCAAACCCATTCAAACTAGTCAACCCAACCCTAAACACTCATTCTCGAATAAAACATGCAAACACGAACCTTATTCATTTGCTTATTCGATAAAATGTTCATACAATGATAAATTATCGAAATTTGTTACATATAGGGGTGAGGATGCAGCCGAGAAATTTGTTACAAAACTTGAAGATGATTTGAGAAATATTTATCACAATTATTTGAGGTATCCAATTCCTATGGCTGCACAAACCCCCGCGGAAGAAGCAGAGTTTTCTTCTACACAATTTTGTGGAATATGTGATAAACCATTCACGGGTGGTGATGTGAAAGTGAGAGACCATTGCCACCTCACTGGAAAAAAAAGATCACCTGCCGCACATTCCGTATGTAACTTAAATTTCAAATTGCCAAATTTTGTTCCAATCATTTTCCATAATCTGAGTGGGTATGATTGTCATTTGTTCATAAAAGAACTGTATAGAAACAAAGACAAAGTGGATGTTATTCCACAAACTAAGGAAAAATACATTTCTTTCACTAAGCATCTATTCACTCACACATACACTGACAAAGACGGAAAAGAAAAAAAGAATTTTTTGAAAATGAGATTTATAGATAGTTTCAAATTCATGTCGAATTCTTTGCAGAACTTAGGTGCTAACTTAACATCCGATCAGTGTATTGAGATGCATAAACATTTTCCACAAATTGACAAATTCAATTTGATGAGACAGAAAGGTGTTTTTCCATATAACTTTGTTGATCATATTGACAAGTTGAATTATCCAACTCTACCCACTAAAAATCAGTTTTATGACAATCTTAACGGAGAGCATATATCAGATAAGGATTATATGAGAGCGAAACTTGTTTGGCATTTATTCGAGTGTAAGAGTTTAGGGGAATACTCGGATTTATATTTGAAGTCCGATGTTCTTCTATTATGCGACATATTTGAGAATTTTCGAAATATATGCTTAGATAAATATAAATTAGATCCGGCACAGTATTATACAGCGCCCGGAATATCATGGGATGCAATGCTGAAGTATACGAATATTGAATTGGAATTATTGACAGACATTGACATGATTAATTTTTTCAAAAAAGGAATACGGGGCGGAATAAGTCAGTGTAGTGAAAGGAAGCATATAGCTAATAATAAATTTTTACCCGATTATAACCCAGATGAACCTTCATCATACATATCATATTTAGATGCAACCAACCTATATGGTCACAGTATGTCACAACCATTACCCACCAACGATTTTGCATGGCTAACACCCGATGAAATAATCAATTTGGATGTAATGGGAGTGGCATCTGATAGTCCATACGGTTATGTTCTTGAAGTAGATGTTCATTATCCCCAAGAGTTACATGACAAACATGCTGATCTTCCCTTTCTCGTTGAAAGTTTAATACCACCACACTCGAAATCAAAAATTCCTAAATTAATTCCAAATTTAAATGACAAAAGAAAATATATTGTACATTATAAAAACTTACAGCAGGCTGTGGCCAATGGTCTTATTATTATGAACACACATAGAGTGTTGAGATTCAAGCAGTCATGTTGGATGAAACCTTATATTGATTTGAACACTGAAATGCGAAATCGATCTAACAACAAAGCTGAAAAAGATTTCTATAAACTCATGAATAATGCAGTTTATGGGAAAACAATGGAAAACGTTGATAACAGAATTGATGTTAGACTGGTTACGCATTGGGAAAGTATCAAGAGGAAAATTGGTGCTAGCGCCCTAATATCACGTCCAAATTTCAAAAGCTGTTCAATTTTTTCAGAAAATTTTGTTGCTATTCAATTGGGCAAAGTTAATGTATTGTACGATAAACCGCTATATTTGGGATTTTGTATTCTAGAATTATCCAAAACAGTCATGTACAACTTTTTCTATGGATGTATTAAACGTCATTATGCAGAAAATGCCACCTTACTCTACACTGACACGGATTCTTTAATTTTGAAAGTAAATACCGATAATTTTTATGATTTCATGACCAACAATATATGCGAGTTTGATACTTCCAATTACAACGTAGGAAACCAATTCAATATTCCTATTACAAAGTCAATTCTGGGTAATTTCAAAGATGAATTTCCGAATGATCCCATAATTAGCTTTTATGGTACCGGTGCCAAAGCATATTATGTTCAGTCTGTAGGTAGTGAATTCAAAAAAGCAAAAGGTGTCAAAAGATCCGTCATAAAGAATGAATTGACATGTGAAGATTATAAGAAAATTGTCGAACAGGGTGGTCTAATATTCAGGAAGATGAACTCGTTCAGAAGCATATTGCATGACATGTATACTGAATTGAAGAACAAAGTTGCATTGTCATACCATGATGATAAACGGTTCATCATTCCCAATACGACACACACTCTTCCTTGGGGTCATAGCGATATAGAATTCTACCAGAATGATCCAGTAGAGAATATTCGTTGGGTTTCCAATATTATTCAATCTTTTTCCCAAGAGAGTCCTTTGGATCAATTACTTCATTTATTAACAGCTGAATTGAACAAATGAAATATCATTTCAAATGGAAAATTCACCACCATACTTATTTATTTGTATTTGAGATGTAATTACGCTTATTATATAAAAGTCAAATTATACTAGTCAATTTTAGTTAATGTCTTGTCCAGTTACCAAATATATAAAAATATATAAATATACACGTTATTCTGATTTCCTATTGTTTCATTTAAGAGAATAAATATCTACACAGAGATATATAGATTTTAATTGTCTTGAAATCATCAGTATGAAAGATATCAAGGTGGAAGAAAGATGTCCAAAGCTATTGATAAATTCGGCCGTAGACGAAAATGGGGTACTGTCAAAGTTCGAGTTCTTCAAGGTTCCCAAGGTCCTCAAGGTATGGGATTCAAGCTTTCGCCTGACGACCAATATGATATGCAAGGTAAAAGACTGAAAAATGCTGGTGAACCGATAGACGAGAGTGATTGTGTAACTCAATTATATCTCAATGAACAAATTACGGAGACGAAGGCACTTGTCCTTAAAGCCTTGCAGGCTGCCATACATGCCACAATGGCTAAGATTGTACCTGAAGCCCGTCAAGCATTCAATGAAAAAGTAGAGGAGGTGACTGATGATCTAGATCGCAAATACAAAAATCTAAAAAGTGATGTGGATATCAAAGTATGGGATGCTACAGCCACAATGACACGAAAAATATCAGAGTTGACAACTGAACTCGATTACAACAGCAAAAATCTGAAAAATGATTTGGATGCCAATGCATTGAATGTCACATCTGCAGTGATGCTGAAATATAATGATTTGGAAAGAAGGTTAGCTGAATTGGAGAATAAACATCCTGATGTTTGGCTCACACATAGACCAAAACTGTGGGCTCCAGGTAGTGATCCAGAACCCGCTGTTTGAAAAATAAATTTGTATTATGAAAATATTACAAATAAAATGTTCTAAATCAATGTTGAAATTTTTCATTTCTTACTCACCAAATATATTATAGAATTTGGTAGTGGGTGAGTTCTTTTTGAAAAGTATCAATTCAAGTTATGGAAACTTTGTACATTTTTGCCATTGAGTGGCGCAGATGCGTGTGTTTATGTTCTTTGTGTGGCCCTGAAAAGGGCCTATTGGGTGCTCCGAAGAGCTGGGTGCCATCCCGCATATTTATGCGGGACGACCACGGGGGGGGGGGGGCAGGGTGAGGACTTAGATGACATCGTCATCCTCGTCATCCGATGACACCAAGATGATGGTGTCATCATCGGAGTCGTCCTCTACGGGGAACTCGTCCGGGTCGAGGTCCATATTTATGTCCTCGACACGGATATGGACCACTTGGCCATCATCCTCGAACTCATCCTCCGAGGAGCTATCGAAGTCGTCGACGCGTTGATCCATATCTTCGTCGTCCGAAGTCGACGGAGATGGATAGTTCCACACATCTGTGGAGTCCGACACCTCATTCACCTGAATCGGACCCCGTGGATCTCGATGGTAAAATGGATCCTGCCTCTCACCCTGGTATACCTGCTGGACCTGTACGGCAGAGACGATCTGATATCTTGCTATCATCGCTTCCCGTTCCAAATCATCTTCGAATTCGGCACAATGTCTCGGAGACGAAGTGGAGTCTGGAAGAGGCATCTTGGAAGACTGATACTATAATCTGAGCTGGCATTGAATTTATACTAGTTCGGGGGTGGCAGTGTAGGGTGGGAGAAGAGAGTGGGGGTTTGAAGGCTGAGAGAAATCAGGAGATGGGAGAAATACACATCATATTATTTTATAAAATATGTAAATAAAATATAAATAAAATATGTATATAAATAAAATATAAATAAAATATGTAAAAACATAATTCAGATGAATTGAAGAAAAATGCCCCATCCTCCGCATTGTTCAATGTGCACCAGACCATTAAATGTGCACTCCTATTTCACTTCATCTTTTTTTCTATTTTTATTCTAAATCTACATATACAAAACTTATATCTACTTACAAATAACTTAACCTTAACCTTAACATATCTAAAAATTAAAATTAGCAAATTGCTCCAGGTTGCTTCGGAGCCGTGCCACCAAAGCCACCCCCTGCGCCTTGGCGTCTTCCAGCCTGGTGACTAGCTGGACCTCCCGGAGACTTTGCTGCCGATCGCGGGCCATCAGCTCTGCCTGCTGGCGCTCAAGCTCTTCCAGCTGGCGGTTGAGTTCTGCCCGCGCCAGCTGACTGTCATCATAGTCCCGCTGGGCCTCCTCTATCCCACGCTTTGCCCGTTGCACACTCATCTCCAGCTCAGGTACGATAGGTGCTGGAGGGTGGACTTCTTCAGCAGTGGGTTGTGGAGGGGCAACTTCAACGACAGGTGGTAAAGGTGCGTCTATAACCGGTGTCACAACAGTTGAGGATGTCTTCTTGGACACCCTTCTTCTGCTGTTGTGTGCGTGCTTCCTCGATGATGATTTCTTCGGTGGTTTTGGAGGCAGGAAATCATCATCGCTGTCAGCAATTTGGATTATAGGCAAACCTTCCATCGACGAATTTGCTCCTGCGTCACGGGATCTCTTGGAAGCAACTCCGTTAATGAACCCACCTTGCCGTCTGCGTTGGTCCATCGTCAGCGACTGCATTTCGGGGGCCTCTCTCCTGATGACGTCCATAACGTCATTGAAGTGCTCTTCGTCTGGCATTTGAGGTGCGGCGCCATCCACCCTGATGTTACTCAGGATCGTTATTGCTGCAAGACCAGTTAATGCGGGAGAATCCATAGCTAAACATACAAAAAAAAATTAAACGGGTTCATGATTACAAGATTGTTAACTTACTCTCAAATTATTACAGCTTGCTATAGTCTGCTAATTCAGTTGGCTGGTGGTTGATCTGGCGGGTGATCTTGTGGATGATGTGGTAGCTGATGTCAGTTCAGAAGAGTGACTGAAGATTATTCGGAGGAAGTTCTTGTTTTAAACACTCAGACCTCCACCCCACTCCTCTTCTTCTTCTCCGACCTCCTACTCCAATCCCCACTCCGACCACCCACTCCTCTTCTTCTTCTCCGACCTCCTACTCCAATCCCCACTCCGACCACCCACTCCTCTTCTTCTTCTCCGACCTCCTACTCCAGTCCCCACTTCGACCACCTACTCCGACCTTCCACTTCAATCCCCACTATGTCTTAAGCCACACCTCTTTCTTTAGCCAGTATCCCTCAGACCAGAAAACCCCACCCCATCATAACCCCACCCCTATTTCAGCTCTGTTATTTGTTACAATGTACACATCCACCTACGGGACAGAGCAGATATAGGGGTGAGTGACAAGAATAACAATTATGAGTGGGAACATTTGCATACTCGAGTGTATCATGTGAATTAACATGCTGATACCACTCACCATTATTATTCATGCCGCAATACCGTACAAAACAAATATCACATAGGAAGCGTTTTTCATTATCACAAGTTTTGATAGTAACAAATGAAAAGCTGCAACAGTACAAATTAGTCGCAACGTCTTCTAACACCTCTGTCATATTTATCTGATGGGCATTGCTCACGATCGTTTCGGGGACATCCTCACAGTCTGGTACAATTCCATCGTCTACTTCTGGTTCTTCTCCGTCATCTTCTAGGAACTCTTCTTCGACGAAGTCATCCCCAGCGGGTATGTCTTGGCGGCCATCTTCAAAATCTACCAGGTCATGGAATTCGCCATTGTCACCATTCTCACCCACTACAACTTCATCTTCTTGTTCCCAAACAAACTCGTCACCTGCCAACACATCAACTTGATTGTTGGCATCTAATTGGGAGAGGGCTTCCAATGCAAAACCAACTTGATCAACCATAATTGCTATACAAACACAGTTTCTAACAGAAAATACAAAAGTCGAATGAAATGTTAGGATTTTGGACCGATTTTATATGTTACAATCGTGAGTGGGGGTTACCACCTCCACTAAACCCACACTTCATCTCCTGAGAATAGCAATTCCTCCATTAACCTAGATTTCCTCGTCATCTAATTAGTGACGCAACTGCAAACAACGAGGATACAAAAATATTGAAGATATTTAGGAAAAAATATTTTATTTTCGAATTAAACCGCAGAAACATGACAAAAATATATTTTCAAATTTTTTTCTATTAGAATTCATCCTTTCAAATCTTTTATCAAGTATGACATTTTTCGATAAAATCCATTATAACGTGGATACAAAAATATTAGAGATTCTAAAAAGAAATGTTTGACTTTCGAATTAAAGTGCAGAAACATGACAAAAAAAATATTTTCAAATATTTTTTCTAGTTGAATTTACTCTTTCAAATCTTTTATCAAGTATGACAAATTTCGATAAAATCCATTATATCGCGGATACAATACATTACAGCAATTCCAATATGCTATGCACTGATTCAACCCCGCATGGAAACGCCAATGATACCTGCCGTCTACAATAGCTTTAATATTTTAGTAACTGACCGGTGAGGGTGAATTTTACCTGAGATGACCGTAAATTCATTTCATTTGGGTAAATTTTTATTTCATAGCGTCTCTTTGCGATAGTTCAGTTGTGTTTTATCTGTAATGGCGTTAGTAACAAAATCTCAATCAGAAAGTGAAGCGGCGGTTAAGGCACTGTTGGACATGGAAAATATAGTGCCGACTATCATATCACCCATTAGAGAAAACGAAATTGTGGAACAATCGCCTGTGAAAAGTGCAAGGAAGCGTAGTAGGCCGATATCGAAAATAGACAAATTCAAAGAAATCGTCAAAAAAGCTAGCCCATATGCCCGGAATGCATGGAGAATACCGAACTTTTCATTACAACCGAGTGTTAGGGAAGAATATAGAGTGGAGGACTCTAGCGACGACGACGAACCAACAGAACAACAGACAGACAAACCAAAAGACACAAAAAACACTACAGACTCAGGGAGTACTTCTACAGACACAGATACTTCATCTACAGATACAGACACAAAACAGACAGACAACAAACAACAAAGGTCTACAGAAACGGAGAATTTTGTCAAGGAAAGCAAGCGTATGTTTGCTTTACTGGAGAAACTTGATTTATCGACTGATACAGACAATGAAAATTTGAAAAAACTGAACAGTACATGTGATAGGTATGAAAAGAAATTTCGGGAAGCTCAGATACAACGTGACCAACTGAAAAATAAGATAGGAAAGCGTGAAGAAGCAATAGAATTCAGGAAGCAGATGATGGAAAACTATGCAATTTTTTTTTCAGGAAATGATTAATATGCAATTTTTTTTCAGGAAATGATTAGTTGATGAAAGTTCTGAAAGGAGTGCATATATATTAATTGGTCGATGTACACAGTGAAGGGCGATGTAGAGGGGCCCTTCACGGACTTTCATTGATTAATTATTTGAAATAAAAAATCTATTTTAAGCTGGGATCGGAACAAAATTCTAGAAATGAAAAATAAAAATGGAAATATTCATTGATTAATTATTTGAAATAAAAAATCTAATTTAAGCTGGGATCCGAAATGCAAAAAAAAATTATAATCGAATAGAAAAGAGAGGTTCATTGATTAAAAAACGATAAATAAAAAAAACTATTTTAGGCTGGGATTCGAACCTGTACAGCGCAAAATTCTAGATATGAAAAATAAAAATGGAATTATGCAAAAAAAATATAATCGAACAGAAAAGATAGGTTTTTTTTTGATGGGCGAGTTCAAGGTCACAAAACCAAAAAAAGCCCGAGAAATAAATCTCTTAATATCACCCTCCACCCACCTCCTAGGTGATATAGAGAGATTTCTTTCTCGGGGCACACTGCAAACTCACCACTGAGCTACGCAGCCTCCGAAAGAATTAGTCAAATTTCTTCTATATGAATGTTTTAAATCAAACCCCTGAAATGTATGCGACTAAATATACATGCTCCTACAATTCCGTAAAACTGAAGAGTTGGTCCATCTAGTGCCAAATAGCACAACACATATAAACTATACCAACTGAGCTAATGCGATCTCCGAAGGAATTCGTTATAGCTACCTCTAAAGGCCTTTATTTAACCCTTCATGATAAATTCCCCCAAAGAAAATATGACTTTTTGTGATAGAAGTGCAAGTAAAAGGAACGTATGTGAAATATCTTGCAGTTTACAGGCTTGTAAATTGTACATGCTTCAAAAACTCTGCATGGGCAATTTACAAGCATATATTTTTGACCCTTGCTTGTGTTTATAAACTGCTAACAGTTCACATACGTTCCTATTCAAAAGTGATATTTTCTTTAGTTCAGAAGTATTAACTTTGTTATTACTGGAGGAATTTAACATGAAGGGTCAAAAACCCTGGGTGGGCACCCATGTATCTGAATATTGGCGTATCCACCAGCCATTGAAGTGCAGAATGTTTTGATTAGGGGCAATGCATTGAACCGCTTTTCAGATATTTTGCTGCGATTTTTTTTATATATTTTTTTGGAAATATATGATCATTGCGAAAGTTTTTCATCATAGAACTTTTTTGAAATTCCCACTTATGAGTGAGATATGATTTTTTTAAATATTGATATCGAGATTTTGTTGTAAAATTTATTTCAAGTATAACCTACAATTTTATATTTTTTCTTGGAAGATATGATCATTTTTAATGTTTTTGACCAACAAACTTTTTCTTTATTATCATTCATGAGTGAGATATAATTTTCAAAAATAAGTAGGAGTAGGAGATCTGAGCCGGTTCTGGACCTACCCCCACCATCATAACTTTCAACCAGCAAATTATTTCGCGGTTCGATTCGCGGCCGCGAATTTAATCGCAGTTCGATTCGCGGCCGCGAATTTAATCGCGTTTTGATTCGCGCTCGCGAATCAAAACAGCGGTCAAGGTCTCGAATCCGCGGATTCGTCCGTAGGTCTATTATTTTGAATTTTTCACTTTCTTGATGTCCAACACTTCTTTTTCCTATGAAGTTTGTGAAGGTAACTCCTGGGAGGGAGGGATATCTACTCCCTCTCCTTCTATGGTGGTTTGTTGTCATGTTCATTGTGCGCATGTACCAGTCGACTTGTTTGAATAAAACTTAGAGTCGCATTAACATCAGCACCATTTCTATCCACATCCCATTGATATCACACATTCCTACGAGCTAAATATGAACTCATTACCAAATTTGTCTGCTGAAGAAGAAGCAATGCCATGTATTGCAACAAATGATGACTTTGGTTTTGAAGATATTCCGGTATATCACTTGTCATCCCAAGAAGGTTTCATCGATGAATATAACATTGATGATTATCTGAAGATGGGAGATATACCGGAACCTTCAGAAAGTGTTGATCCAACCCTTTCACAATTGTCACTACCAAAATGCCCGTCACTTCTCTCTCCTCTTAGTGTCGATACGAAAGCGAAACCATCTAGGAGAAAGTGTGCATCTACTGCTTCAAATCCCAAGAAAACAAGTAAGGGTGTACGGAAACCCCGTAAGAAGAAAGTAGATGACACCTTCAAGAATGTGATAGGTGATTTGGAAGATGTATCGCTTCATTCTTTTGGTCCACTGCAGCGTTGTGGAGACATGCTTAAGAAAGCGAAATGCAGCATCGTAAAATCGAGAGCTATCATCGTCAAATGCGATGACGATGTTCGAAGAGGTAGCATGGACGACGAGGTGGTTCTTCAGAAGCTCGATGCAAAGATTGTATCATCGAAGGCTGAACTGATCAAAATGTGTGAAGATGCAGATAAACTCCGTTTCAAAATCACACAGAAGAATCAGTCCGCCCTTTGTTTGAAAATGCAAGCTGAGATTGAGCTTCAGGAGTCCACTAAACTTTTTGATATGGTAGCATCTGTACGTGATAAGTGGCGAAAAGAGTTTGATCACGCATTCCAATCTGATAGTGATTAGCTCTGAGGATTATGAAATGTTATCAATGTTGTGAGTTGAAATGAAAGACTTTTTCAAAAATCTATGAAGTGGGGAGGAGTATGCAGATTATTTCGGTTTTGGCATACACTGGGCGTTGCGTTTGGTTGGGGCAACGTTCACCACTTCATGATTTATTCATTTTGAAAAAAAACTCAAAAATAGTTCTATATTTTCTATAGTTTATTAATAATCTTACAGCTTAGTGAGAATAATAAGTAATACAATTTCATTCAAATATTAAACCATAGCACTTTTGTGTAACCATGAATTCTTTCCGCTTGGAAGGCCTAACCACTTAATGTATAGTTTATTTCCTTTCCTCCTCAACACTTTTTCAACTAGGTATACGTCAGGATTTTGCGTTTTCAATAATTCTTCTCCATAAAAACATCCTCTAATCGGGCTCCCATCCATGTCTTCAAGAATATAAGTTATGGGGTATGTTTGGTTAATTTTAACAATTTTGAATAGTTCTGTTGTGTAATTGGCAGTGTAACCTTTTTCGAAAATATTCTTGTACTTGCTTATACGTACAATATCATTCATTCGAAATTTGGAAATACTTTGTTTTCTTCGAGGGATTACTTTGGAACTTTTGAATTTCAGTTTTGTTGCTGGCATAACATCGATTGGTTTCATACCAATTGTACGATGCACCTTATTGTTATATTTGCTTGTTATGATTGGAAGAATATTCAACCATTTGTTGTGTCCCATCGCTGAAAATTCTCTATAAAGCCACGTCTTTATTGTTCGAATTACTCTTTCAGCTATGGCCGCCTTCATGGTGCTGAATGTTGAATAATGGTTGATCTTATATTTTCGCATCAAAAATGAAAAAGAACTATTGAAAAATTCTGATCCTTGATCGCTTTGTAGATGTTTCGGGGAATAGTTGGCTTCTTTCAGCACATCTTCCATTGCATTGGTTACAGCACTACCTGTTTTATTTTTAATCGGCTTCGTCCATAGATATTTCGAGTAGCAATCAATGACCACAAGAACATATCGATATCCTTTGTTATGTTTAGCATAAGGTTGTAATTCGGCAAGATCTATTTGCCACAGATCTGCAAAACCTTTGACGGTGGTGGTTCTTCTGATGAAATTACGTCTTGCCGGCTTATGTAACTCATTGACAACTTGTCGTTTGACATCACTTATTTCATTATCCATCTCCTCGCAATCACTTATTTGTTTTCATTCAGACAAACAATTTGACAATGTTACGGCATCATATAATGAGAACAAACTGATCATTTTTGCTGATGTATTAGATTATTATACCTTCCTCACGTAATTCTTCAATTATGGAAATTATTTCATTATCATGTCCAGTGTGTCCAGCTGACTTTGAAGATATCAATAGCCGCAAACGAGCGACTAACTCCTTGGGTGAATTCCAGTAAACATAATTCGCAGGTTTGGGATCATACATTTTCTGCATTTTCATTCGATGGAACCCTTCACCTTTTTTTGTCCTACTTCTGGTCGTCTGATAATGTGATAAGTTTAGTATAGGTTTAATAACTTCACGGAATTTTTTAGATTTCGGGTGTTTGAAACCATTTCGCAGTAGATGTTGTTTGTAAGGTGCATTTGTTAGCCTCAATATTTTAGCATATGTATGACGAACTTCATCATCATCATCAACTTCAGGTGGGTTTTTCAAAAAAATCATGTTGTATAACTCCAGACTACTTGGGAATTCATGTGTTCGTGTTTTATTTTTGTTCCAAAATAATATATTTCCATCACTGAAACGTACATTGTGACTCCCCATTTTCAGTTTTTGTGTAGTAGGATCTAACCGTATGCCAAATATTCTGTCATAAGCTGCATTCTTAGTTTTGACATTTTCCAAATGTCTTTTCAAAACATCTCCAGTATTGTCTTCAAAATTATCAAATACGGACTTTTCATCTTTTCCGAATTCTTTGATGGTATCTGTCTCACTGTCAACAGATGATAATTCACTACTATATGATGAATTATTTCCCACTGAAGTACTCCTAACTTTTATTGGAGTAGACTGAGAATTCACTTGCTTCATCGAAAACGTCGGCTGTGGTGGCTGTGGTTTCGTGGTAGCAGCAGCTGAAGAAAGAACATTTAATGGCTTCATTATGGGATCATAGAGTTTTTCAAGCGCCATTCGATTTTCAATAAGTCCACTCTTGATAGAGTTAAATTTCTGCCGTACAGCTTCTGTTGTCTCAACAAGTTGGCGTTTCAAATTCAATTCATTGTTTTTATCTTCAACTACTTTATCATTTTTTGTCTTCATTTTGCTTCACAAGAGAGAGAATACACTGAAGTAACCTCTATGCAATTCAGCGATCGATTGAATGCGTATTGTATTATCATGGATATATAAAACTATCGAACCCCATGCGATATCTACCTTCATGCATTTTTCTATCCTTATCAATGACCAAAAATCCATATTGATCCTCCCAACATTTAACACACATCAATTGGAATTGCTTAAATGTTACATCGGGTGACACGTGATCCGAATAAATATGGTGTAGATTCGTTTCATCTTGCTTGAACATTACGATAAAGTTGGTATTATCTCGCACTAACTGTTTGGGCACTCGTGAATATGTTTGAGCAAGATAAAAACAGTCAACATCTTTATGACGTCCCATACAGAAATATGATCTTATAATATCCTGTTTTTCACATATTACATCATCGAAAATGAAAACAGAATTTGGTTTGGCATCGGATGGTTCCACTATTTCTGCATTATTACTGAATGTATAAAATCCCAACCCCTTGATGGGTTCCAATACATTTCGTAGGAATTGATATTTGGGTTGATTGAGTGATTTCGAATAGAGATAAACATTTGTGAATCGCAGTCCTTGTGGATGTGTTAAAAGAGAGATCATGGCATTCGTCTTTCCACAATTCGATGGTCCGATAATGAGTCCTCGAACAGATGATGGAAGTAGTGGACCATGCCGCAACACTTTCTGTCCATTCAATCCACAACCGAATTTTTCATCTAGATTATCTACAGCAAACTTTTCTTTCTGCTTCACAATGCGCATCGTACCGTGGTTGGAGACTATGTAAGCGATGATATGCTGTGAACATTTCATTTAAATGAGTACCATCAAACGATACGGATGTGTTCGTAGTGGATGCAGAAAAAGCGGTCGTGGATTCGTTAATAATTTAATAAACAAATTGCCGTTCGAATTACATTTACCCGGAGGATATCAGTATTGTGGACCCGGTACAAAATTGGAAAAACGTTTAGCCCGCAAAGATCCTGGAATCAATAAATTGGATATTGCATGCAAACAACACGATATTCAATATTTGAATCATCTAACTGATCTCACAGCGAGACATAGAGCAGACAAAGAACTCGAATACGCAGCTTGGAACAGGGTTAAATCGAAGGACGCTGGTATTAAGGAAAGAATAGCTGCCCTACTCGTTACCAACATTATGAAATCAAAGAGACGTTTCGGTATGGGTTGTAGTAGTACTACTGTGAAGACAAAGAAGAGGAATCAACCGAAGAAAAAGAAGAGAAATCAACCGAAGAAGAAGAAAAATAATCTCATAAAAATCGCCTTTGGTTCTGGGGTGGTTCATAAAGTGCGGAATGTACTGAAAAAAGCTGGGGGTGAGCAATTTGTGACGAATAATTTGAAAAAAGCCACCGTAGTGGCATTGCATGCAGCACGTAAATACCTCAAAGCTGCCGGTGGAAAGAAAACGATCCGCACGCCTCGCATAATTCCAATTCCTAAAGTCGGAGGGATTCTACCATTGATACCAATTTTTGCTGGATTGTCTGCGCTCGGAAGTTTAGCTGGTGCTGTTGCAGGCATCACCAGAGCTGTGAATTCAGCAAAAGCAAGCAGAACCGCCCTGATCGAAGCGAATCGTCATAATAGGAAAATGGAAAGTGTGGCATTGGGTAAAAGTGGTAGTGGTATATACCTTAAACCTTACCGTAAAGGACTCGGACTCTATTTGAAACCATACAATCCAAAAAACTAGTTGATTCCCTACCTCGAAAACCTCTCACCGACATCGATCTCACTTATTATGCCAAGAAAATGAAAATTCCATACTTTCGCGGTATTTTCATGCGTGATACATTACCCACTAGAGGTCCACGACACCGCGAGACCGCCATTGTCAATTTAGATGGAATAAGAGGATCGGGAACACATTGGGTGGCATACAGCAAATGTGGGAAAGACATTACATACTTTGATAGTTTTGGAAATCTACCCCCACCAATAGAGTTGATTCAATACTTCCAGAAATGTTCGAAAGTGAAAATTCTATATAACTATGATCGCCAGCAGAAGTTCAACACAGTTTTCTGCGGTCACTTGTGCCTGAAGTTTCTCTCTGAATTATTATAGAATGGATAAAACTCCAGCAATGACTCGAGAGGCTATTAGGACGATGGGATTATCACTCAAAATGTATTCAAAATATCGGACCTTGACAAGAATGGATCGAGTGATGCTTGCAAATATGCCGAAGGAAGTGATACTCGCATGCGCTGCACATGAGATTGCTTCTGTTTGGGAAAAGTTACCTAAAAGTCTACAAGATGATGTTGATATAATGAAATATAGATATTGCAATGACCACCACAATCTTGACGGCGAAAGCGTTTCAGATTCTGATGTGAATGATGGTCCTATACCTCGAAAAATATTCTGCTGTTATTGCAATATAAAGGATATGAATATTGGTGCTAATAAAAATGAAATGGATATTGATGAACCATCTCCGAAAAAGCGTAGGTTGTCCCGAGTGTGTTGTAGACAACAATAAATTGAAGTGAAATCCATAAAATGTATCAGTCATGTCACGGAAGTTCGAACTACAAGCTGTCGGGACGAGTGTCTTGAGTGCAGACTTTTTCCCACCCGTTGAATTGGATAGAAACAGTCGTTATGGATTGGGACTTTTAGGATTCTATGGATGCAACACAGTAAATAATATAACTGAAAAAAACAATGTGATCAGTTTTAGAATCAGTGATATAAGTTCACCAATACTTCAGAAGTACACAATTGAAATTCCATGTGGTGCCTATGAAATAGATGAGATCAATGCAGTTATTCAGAAACATATCATGTTTCGATTGTTTCATGGGAAAAATCAAAACGATACCAATGCAGATGATATATTCTACCTACATGCCAATAATAATACTTTCAAATGTGAGATGCGATCAAAATATGAAATTGATCTAACTCATCCGAATTCCATAGCAAAGATGATGGGTTTTAATTTTGATAGATTTCAACCGAATCAGATACACGAATCCTCACATCCGATAAATATAACAACTGTGAGACTAATCCGCTTAGATTGCAACATTATATCTGGTTCATACATAAACAATGAAGAATCCCACATTCTTTTTTCATTCGATATCGATGTGGAGCCTGGATTCAATCTCACAAAAGAACCACACAAGATTATATATATGCCCATCAGTCCAGAAGGTCGTCAGTTGATTCACAACATCACAGTGCGTATTTTGGATCATAATAATAATCTCATTGATTTTGGAAGTGCAGAAGAGATTGTTATAATTTTGGAATTGAAAAAAATCTAATAACTATTATGGGTTTTTGTTATAATAGACAGAATCGACAAGGATTTGAAAACATTCCACAAATAGCTAAAAAGGAAGGTTCGAATAGAAAAAGGCTCATTCCAAAAGTGTACGCTAAACAGTTAGCACACCACACTGCTCTCTCGCTGAGAGATCTCAAATTTTTGAAATCAATTGGACTGAAAGTAAGGAACAATGGTGCTCGAAACAAATAGTGAAAAGTTGAATATATTTGACGAGCCGATGCTCGATCATTCCCTCACAAGTTTACATGAGCATACATATAAACCATATGGATCACCATTGTTTAGGAATTCAGATGAAATTCGAATTGCAATCAATAATCAAGACGTTATACTTGACATTGCTGAGAGTTTCATTTATATAGAGGGTAAATTCACACCTAAAGATGAAACAAAATTATGTTATCTCTCGAATAATGCAATCGCCTTCCTTTTTGATGAAATTCGCTACGAAATGGGTGGTGAACAAGTTGCTGTGGTCAGGAAGCCGGGGATAACATCTACAATGAAGAATATGATATCATTTGGACAATCGCATGCTAACACTTTATTGACAACTGGATGGGGACTTTCGGAAACTAAACAGGATATCTTGGATACAACTAGTCACGTATTCAGTGGTAAATTACCACTGAAATATTTGATGGGTTTCGCTGAAGATTACAACAAAAGTATCTTGAATGCCAAACAAGAAATGATTTTAATAATCGCTCGATCCTTCAAGAACTCATATATTGGTGAGGTTGATGCTGATTTGGAAATCAATAAAATTGAGTGGAAAATAAGACACATAGTGCCAGAAGATAAGCACAAGCTCAAACTTTTAAATAGAATCAACAAAAGCGGTCTGAATGCTAAAATCAAGTTGGCTTATCGCATGTGGGATCTCTATGAACTTCCATCACTACGTGGCACGTCTTCAGACATATGGGCTATCAAGACAACCAACGCCCTTGAAACACCTCGTTACATCATCATTGGATTCCAAAGCACTACCACTTCTGAAGACAGGACAAAGGACATCACTAAATTCACAACTGCTGATATCAATAACATTCGTGTGTACTTGAACTCTGAAGTATACCCATATGAACGTTGGAATTTGGATTTCGATAAAAAACTCGATACTTCGGCTTATTATGCCTATGAGAACTTTCAACGAAGTTATTATGATAAAGATATGAGTGAACCTCTCATGGACATTGGTCAATTTCGACAAAATCCACTATTCATCATTGATTGTTCACATCAGCCGAATGCCACAAAATCATCAACTATTGATATTAAGCTCGAGTTTGAAACTAGGAAAGTCAACTTCCCAGCCAACACCAAAGTATATGCACTCATTCTGCATGATACATTTTTGACATACAATGCATTGGATGGTTCAGTTCACTGCAGATATTGATGAAGACACACACACACACATTTTTTTCATTTTTCTTTCTTTATTCATGTAAAAGAGAAATAGGTAAATAAAACATGTGTAAAAAATTTTTATGTTTTTTTATTCAAATATCATTAGCTTAGAATTCAAATAGTCTTAGGTATGTACAAACAATCTAATATAACTTCTTCTTCATCTTCATCATAATTTTCTCCTTCTTCGATTTCACTATCATCATCATCCAGTTGGTACTTTTTGATGATGTCTTCAGGTAGGTATGGTAGGAGGCGGTGGAGAAATCTTTTCAGCTCACATTCAATCATTGCGTCGCAGAGGTGATGTAGATCGAAAGAACCATCTGTATATTTCTCGCAGAGATCCACACCCTTTTTGTAGTTCTCGTAATCACGCATACAGTGTTGGATCCTTTCTTCATCATAGCATACGCTCAGGTCATAAATGGTGGCGTGGTGAGCATCCTCGCTCAAAGCACGCAACTCAGAAGTTAACCTTTCAACGGCGGAAGAGATGTCTATGGCTTCGGTCCAGTGTTGACTTGCATACATCATCCACATTTTTCAAAAATGAAGCTATGATCAAAGAGAAATTATTGAAATAAGAATGCTACAAAAATAATCAGTACTACTCACATTAGACTTTTGATGATGTCTCCACCGAAGAGTGTGTTTAACAATGTATGAAAAGTTTTTATATTTTCCTTACAATTATCACCTATAATATAAAAGAATCAGAATTAGAAGATATGACAAGTGGAAATTATATATTACAATTATTCAGTGAGATCAAATTTGACCAACGATCTCGTTTTCATGCCGGCAAAGCTTTGTGGACTCTGACCCAAATATGCTACTGTATATTTACCACCTGATGAATTGATGCATGCTACATCATCATCGGTAAATTGTTCTGAAACGCGTTTTGGCAGCCATGTTTTGAATAATGTATCATTGCTTACATCAAGTAGTATCAATAAAATGGATTTACCAAACCGGGTAGAACAAACTGACATCGTCTTAATTGGGTAAGCTTCATTCAGTGGCAAAGATGATATTACTTTTTGCTCTAACACTTCCATCTCTTGTTTAATTATAGAATTGATTTTTTGTAAATCTACTTTTGGAACTGACATGATGATAATATATATGGAAAATATAAATAATTTTCAATAGAAAAACACACTCACTGATCTCTCTCACTGTGTAGGCACTGAATAACTTCACTACTCTTGCTGACTGCTCGACTGCTAGGTATACAACTTCTGATTTCATATCACCATACCAACTTCTTTTATAATAGATAGTGAACCACCCCCCACCACAGACTTATGAAACATGTATGATACAAAGCCCCCACCATGCGCGAGTTTGCATCGCATCGATAGAGGGCGGAGAGTAAATAGTAGTCGATGAGTCACCGCAGCGTATGGGTGTGTGACGTCAGCGCGGATCCAACCCACCCTATCGAGAGCGAGGGTGGATGCGCATAGCGTCACGCGACCCCTCCTCCCACCACCATCGCAAGGTATACATCACTGGAGAGTAATCAGAGTTCACATATCTGACTGGATCTCCGTGGTGTGCAGACGTGTTGTACCCTCTCTATACTTCGGTATAGATTTGTATGTGTACTCCACACATAAGGGTCATACACAATGGCAGAGTAAGTATACATGAAGGACATGGAAGACATTGAGGTAAGAAAAATAAATTAAGTACTTGGAAAAAGTACTTGTCCGTGTATGAAAAAAAAATCCAAGTCATTATAATCTCAATGTCAAACACAAACCCTGAACACCTCCCAACAATATACATCATGGTCAAGGCTAAGGGCAAGCCCAAGTCCTAGGTCAAGTCCTAGGTCGAGGTCATAGGTCGAGGTCATAGGTCATAGGTCAAGGTCAAGGTCATGGGTCAAGGTCATAGGTCGAGGTCATAGGTCATAGGTCAAGGTCACTGATGACGTCATAGTGGTGGGGGGAGGCCCAGAACCGGCTCAAATCTCCTACTGATGATTGATATCTGTTTTTTTATTTATGCAATTACTATTTTCTGCGATAAAGGCCATTTCAAGAAAGGTCCTTTTGGATAGATGCGATTCACTAGCTAAGACCTTCGTGGCATCGTAATTCATATGGTGATCAAACTTGTTGACATGTTCAGCTAACGCACATCGTTCTGGATGTAATCTACAGTCACTTTTATGTGAAACGATTCGGGAGCCTAGAGATCTCGAAGTCTGACCAACATACATTTTGTTGCACGATTGACACGGAATACTATATATTACATTCGTTTGAGAGAATAGAGAAAGTTTATCTTTAACTTTAGAGTGAATTGCTCTAATGGTTAGAATTGATTTATTTGCAATTTTCAAATTTGGTAAATCATTAAAAATTCTGGAAAGTTTGGGAGAGATTTCCTTTATGTAGGGTAAAGAACTGTAGAAAGAAATTAATGGTGCAATATTATTTTCAATGTTATTAATGTTACTATTATTATTATTATTAATACTATTATTATCATTGTTATTCAATTGTGCAATCGTTTGATTACTTATATCAAAAGCGGATGAAGAATTAAACAAAATATTTTTGATCATGCTAACTGGGTAAGAATTTTCAAGAAATAAATTTAAAAGAATATCAAGATTTTTTTTGTGAAATTGAATGTCAGAGATTTTCAACACTCTATCTTTCATTTGTTTTACTAGATTCACTTTCATTGAATGCTTGTGGTAAGACCAATAGTTTATGTATCTTCCTGAGCTACATGGTTTTCTGTACCAGTCTATCAGAATTTTGTTTTCTGATGACCGTATGAACCTTGTGTCAAGGAATGGAACGGAGAAATCAGCATCTTCAGTTTCCATAGTGAACTGGATGAAAGGATCATAACTGTTGAAGGTGTCGAGAATCTCTTCAGTACAGTCAATTGGTAAATCCAGGATAATATCATCAACATATTTTTTAATAAAATGGGGTCTGAAGAACAAAACTGGTAATACTGTGTCTAACAAATCATCCATTACATAAGCAGCCAAAATTGGAGAAATTGATGCCCCCATGGGGGTTCCAAAAGTTTGTTTGTAAAATTTATTATCAAAGGAGAAATATGTATTATCAAATAAAAATTGTAAAAGATTTATAAAATTTTCTTCAGAAATACTGCAATGTGAACTAATATTGTCCCATTGTTTGTGGATTGCTCTTATGCAGGTCTCCACATAGACATTGCTGAATAAGGATACCACATCCAAACTTGCCAGAACATAGTTTGGAGGCAACAAAGTGTTATTAAATTGAATATTTACTTCAAACGAATCTTTTATATAATAGTCATTGTCTAGGTTATAAGCTTTAGTCAAGATATTTGTTAGGAAGGCAGCAATTGCTTCTGTAGGTGATCCTATCGAATCCACGATCGGTCTTACTGAAAGTGTTGGTTTATGTATCTTGGGCAAAGCATAAAACCTCGGGGAAGTACCATTGTAGCATGTCAGCTTCTTTTTCATCACAACATTGATTTGGTTTGAGTCATTTAACTGTTTAATTAAAATGTTAGCTTTCCTTTGAATAGAATTCGTAGGATCTTTATTTAATTGTACATATGAAGAGTTATTGGATATAATGTCTTTTGATAATTGTAAATATTGTAGTTTTTCCATTACTACTGTTACGTTGCCTTTATCTGAAAGAGTGAGAATTAAATTTGGATTATCTTTTAGAAAACGTTTGGATTTAAAGAACAAATTTCGAAAAAGAGAAGATTGTTGAGGAGGATTATGAATGTGATTTGTGATGATGTTAGTAGCCCTTGCTACAAGGATGCTTCTTTGTATGGGGTCTGGGATAGTGGATGTAATGCAATCTACATCCGCTAAGATATTCTTGATCGGAATATCTTTACCTATTAAAGGTTCAATGCAAAATTTTGGGCCTAAGGCCAGAAAAGAGGAAATATCTTCCGGAATCGTTACATTTGAAATATTTTTTAACCATTTATGGTTGGATTTGACTTTTAAATTGGCAGTTTGAATTTTTGAATTGTTCAATTTACTAATATTTTTAAATTTGACTCTATGGAAAAGTTTATTGTAAGCCCGTAACTGCTTACTAGTAAAATTTTGAAAGGTTAGTTCATTGGTCTTTTACTAGTTCCATATATATATATATATATATATATATATAGATATATATGGAACTAGTAAATAGTGGGGCTTTGCAGCAAAATCAAAGAGTACTACTTTAAAGTTTGTCCAAGCTTTCGGAAATTTAATAAATCATTTCCATCATCAGGGATAATCTTTGTTGAGATTGTGAGACGCGATGTTATTCAACAATGAGTGACACATTGTGCAAAATGAAGGTTGATATAAAACATGTAAAATTGGTAGGATGTCTTAAAATTTTTTTCATAAAATACGTTACATTTAAAATTGTTAAAATTTTTTATTTTGACCACACCAGGCCAAAGCAATGCTCTAGGTTAGGAGAAGACAGACCTTCGCGTCTCACAATCTCAACAAAGATTATCCCTGATGATGGAAATGATTTATTAAATTTCCGAAAGCTTGGACAAACTTTAAAGTAGTACTCTTTGATTTTGCTGCAAAGCCCCACTATTTACTAGTTCCATACCTAACTAGTCAGCAACGACTACCCTTCCTCTACTATATATATATATATATATATATAAATTTGGGGACAGAATGGAAGGAAAACACAAAAATATGAATATAAAACATTAATTGAAGATAATAATGAAAACGTGTACCTATACATATATGTAGTATTCGAAAGTATTTTCTCGTATCCCTGGGGTATCTTGGGGTATTGGATTCGATAATGATTCTTGACACATATTTATATTTAAAAAGACGCTTCGTCCCTGGTCTGGGACTTCTTCAGTTTTTGTTTATTTTTATACATCTACAATAGAAATTACAATGTTAAAAAATGTAAAACTTTTTTTAAATTATTTTTATACATTTTTTCAACCATGTTGAGTATATTATTAATGAGGGTACGTACCTGACTAACTACCCCCTACACCTCAAAAACAAAATCATTAAACAACGTACTCATAAATTTCACAATAAATCGAAATTTGAGAAAAAATTAAATATAAATCCAGAAAGAATTATTATTACCATTCCCTATGTTACCAAGCTCTCAGAAGAATTAAGAAACATCCTCATACTTGATAATGAAACAACACATACAGGGTGTTCCTTAAAGACATGCTAATATTTGAGGGGGTGATTCTTTGACTTATTTTAAGGAAAAAACTTTTCATAAACGTATGTCCTAAAAGTCCTAACTTTTGAGATACAGGGTGATAAAATTTTGAAAAAAAATCAGTTTTTTAATAATAACTGAGATAATATTGTAGACGTTTTTATAAAATTTGGTACATGTCTTCTATGCATCAAGGTGCATTTTTTAATGCACAAACATTTTCATTTTCTCAACCAGTGGCGTCCGTACGGGTTTTGCATTGAATATTTTTGGAGAAAAAAATACTACGCCACTGCTTTCTCCGAAAAAAAAATACTTTTGAGATCCTCATTTATTTTTGAGCAAATTTGATCTCCTGAGTTTTCTTAGTCCGCCGCATGGTTTTCGCTTAAAAAAATAAAAATCGTTTCATTTCAGGATCAATTCTTCAAAAATCTGATGCGGTGTGGAAATGTTTGTGCATCGACTGAAAGCAAATTGAGGGATCAGATTTGTTCCAAAATGAATGAGATGCTCGGTTCTTGATTAAAATAATTAAATTGATATTGCTTCATATCGCAGTAGGTACATTTTGTTGACAATAAATCGTCCGATAGTAATTTAGCTACCTCTTTATAATTGATATTTCTTTTCACCACTTCTTAATCTTTTCACTTATAAGCTCCCAAGTGCTTGAATTATTACCTGAATGGATTTACGATATTAATTCAGCTACCTATCTTAAATCCAGTTTATCATAATCGTTGGATAGGTCGCGGAGGACCTCAGCAATGGCCAGCAAGATCCCCTGATCTCAACAGTTTAGATTTCTTTTTATGAGGGCACCTTAAAACTCTAGTGTATAAAACTCCCGTTAATACTTTAGAAGATTTAAGAGAGCGAATAGTTGCCTCGTGTGAAACTATTCGAAATACGCCGGGAATATTTCAACGTGTTCGTAATTCCATGCGTAGACGGGCGGAAGCATGCCTATTAAGTGAAGGTTGCCATTTCCAACAATTTTTAGAATCAGTGTTAGTATTGTCAATAATTAATGAATTTGATCCGTTCATTTAAACTTACTTTTATAAAATAAAATAAAATTCGTTTTTGTACAAGCTGAAATCCATATTTTTTTGATTCTCATTCATTTTGGAACAAATCTGATCCCTTCATTTGCTTTAAGTCGATGCACAATCATTTCCACACCACATCAGATTTTTGAGGAATTGATCCTGAAGTAAAACGATTTTTATTTTTTTAAGCGAAAATCATGCGGCGGACAAAGAAAACTCAAGAGATTAAATTTGCTCAAAAATAAATGAGGATCTCAAAAGTATTTTTTTTTTTTGGGAGAGCAGTGGCGTAGTATTTTTTTCTCCAAAAATATTCAATGCAAAACCCGTACGGACGCCACTGGTTGAGAAAATGAAAATGTTTGTGCATTAAAAAATGCACCTTGATGTATAGAAGACATGTACCAAATTTTATAAAAACGTCCACAATATTATCTCAGTTATTACTAAAAAACTGATTTTTTTTCAAAACTTTATCACCCTGTATCTCAAAAGTTAGGACTTTTAGGACATACGTTTATAGAAAGTTTTTTCCTTAAAATAAGTCAAAGAATCACCCCCTCAAATATTAGCATGTCTTTAAGGAACACCCTGTATAAAAGACATCTAAAAGAAATGATACACATAAAAAAAATAGCAATGCTATGAATGACAGAAGAGATATGAACACCCTCAGCCCAATCTATTATACCCTCATATAACTATAACAACTCATCCTCACCCTCAAACAAATCACAATAACGAAATAATTTAAAAAATAGTTTCATAATATATTTTAACATAGTAATTTCTATTGTACATGTATAAAAATAAACAAAAACTGAAGAAGTCCCAGACCAGGGAAGAAACGTCTTTTAAAATATAAATATGTGTCAATAATCATTATCGAATCCAATACCCCAAGATATCCCAAAAAAAATATATGTTGTATTCCCTATTCTTTGCAATCTTCACTAGAGTCTACAACTTGGGAATAAGGGTTGGAAATGCTCAATTAGAACAATAAATAAACACTCGTCACTTTACTTAAGTACTGCTTTATTCAGATGTCCATACAGAACTGAGGTTTCTCCTCTCCAGAGCTAAGTAAAACCTTATGTGTTTCTTTCTTCAACCTACGAAGTGAATAAGGTTGGGTGGATTGTTTTTTACATAACATTTCATTGTGATTTTCCCATTTAAGGAAATCGTCGAAAGTCCCATAGCCCCCCTAAATCCGGTACTGCTCCCCAATTTTCAAGAATACCTGGCCCAGGTAGTGGAGTTCCAAGAGAGCAATCGGCTTTGGAATATAGGCATGTAGGCAACCCACATCCCACATCACACTTGAACAAAACGTGTGGGCGCCCATCGAAACTGATCTACCTAACCAGTACTTAACCAGTGTTTTTCTCCCAAAAATTGTAAGTTTCTTGAAAGTTGGGTGTCTGGACTGTCTGGGTGACATTTGTTATAGATTTGAGTGATTTGTAGTTGATATCTGTCAGAATTATTAATAGGTAATGTAACTGGTACAAAGATAATAATATTTTCATTGATCTGAGATACATTTCGAGAGGTGTGAATCAAAGTTATTATTTCATTGAAAATCTTCTTTTCCTTCAATGTTTTTTGAAGTTTCTGTAAACTTTATTCTAGGTACCTACAGGTTTTACTATATTTCAGCAATGTGTTAAGACCGAACTGACTGTATGGCATTGTTTTATACCATGTTTTTATTTTTATCAAATTCAATTGATTTTATGTTTATATCAATTATTGATCTGTTTCAGAAAGAGAGATAATCATCATGAAGTTTGTCCTAATCTTATTCGCTTCAGTCTGCGCCACTATGGCTGGTCCAGTTGAACAAGATGCACTTCAAGAATTTATTACGGGAAACCGGAAATTCACGGCTGCGATTTACAAGGTGAGTAAATTAGAATTTGTGGAAATATTTCATAAACGTTGTTCGATTATACAGTGTGTCCATAAAGTAACCCCCTTCCCCTTCTTGTTAACTTTTGAACGGGCTGGAATTTTTATTTGACTTTTTTTTTGGTGAAATGGTTGTTCATAAGCTACCTTTTGATATCAAAATACATCATATATCTTTCAAAATGGTGTCTGGGCGCCATTATGGCATGGTTGGTCGAGTGATACCCCATTCGAAACTTCTTTCAATTATCTATATGGCAGCAAAATTTCAATCGAAATCATTCATTCAAAACAAAATGGCTGTACATAATATTAGAACTCTTACATATTGAGTAACCCCTCCCCTGTTACCTTCTGAACGGATCGTAATTTTTCTTTGAAATTTTATTATGTTGAATGATATTTCATCAAGTACTCTTTGGCAAGAAATAAAAATAAAATTTTTCAAAATGACGCCGGGTCGCCATTTTTTTAAATCGCATTGTGAGTTGAATGATACCTTATTTGAATCGTCTTTAATTTTTCTGTACGATAACAACATTTTATTCTTTAAAAAAAATCAGAATTGCCAATATGTTGACTGAATTGAAAAATGTGTGAAATTTCAACCTTTTGCTTTTGTACCTAATAATATCTACCCATAATGAAAAATGGCGAAAATTAAAGAATTGAACAAATAAATGAAGGGATTATTTGCTCATATTTGGTAACTATGAAATGAATATAAGTAGAAAAGAAAATTGAAGAAGACTGAGAAAAAAATCGTGGATAGTGTGAGTGAGGAAATATGTACCTATATTCGTATATTACGAAGTATTGTTCGATTATTTTGAAGAAAATCTAAGAAAATAAAAAGTGCTTTCCAATGAATATCAACAAATTTGCCAAATTAATTTCATATTTGGAATAAAAATCTAAATTGTTTGTATTTTTTGACAGTTGTATTTATTCGAAGGAATTACTGCAAAAGTATTACTTAACTCACTTTATAGGTACATAATGTTATGAAGAGATGGAATAAATTGTATGTGAATTGGAAAGAATTAAATAACCTTATAATTTGCCTGTTTTTTTTTCTGGTTATAATGCTCTTCAATTCATGCTTGTATTGTCTGGAGTACACAGCACTTCTTTTCTCAGTTTGAATCCTACATGTATTTAATCGTGAAACCTTGCTTTCGTTTCAATAACTTTGCTATATATTTAAAAAAATAAAAGAATTAAATTAGAATTTCGTGATAGGAGCCAACATTGTTTATTCTAAAATCAACAGACATCCAGTATACAGTTTGAAAGAATATTGGGAAGTGTCAAAAGAAAAAGTCAAAAAGACAGTATTTGGAAATGACCGAATAGAAATGATATAAAGACAAAAATGATTCCAAACTGAAATTAGTAAATAATAAATAGTCTGAATATGTGGTAGAAATAGTCATTAAGCATAAGAAAATTGTTAATTTTAAATTATAAGGTAAACAAAGTGAACAGTGCAATAACAATTTGTGATTGGCTGAAATGTGAAAAAAATTCGAAGACCAGTTGCCACGGAAAAAAGTAAATGGTGGAAAAAGAAATTTTGGGAAGAAAAGAAAATGAAAATTTTGAGAATTTAGTTTATGGAAAAATGAGCAGAAATAAGTGGACTAAAAAGCAGCAAAACGCTTGTAGGAGATAAAACATCATTATAAAGCCATAAGGAGATTAAGAAAAATAAACAGAACACATGGTAAAGACAATTATTGATTAATGCGAAAAAGTACGTACCTGAGAACAATCCCATACCAAAAACAGGCAGTATATAGAAGACTATACAAGGTATTTATGAACTATTTCATTGTGTATCCTGAAATAAGCCGATTCCAGTAGCAGAGTTGCAGCCAACAGTTTATCAATATTTGACAACATTTGAACTTTTTCATTCGTATTCACAAGCTTTATTTAAACTTTCTTATCGTTTCCGTCTATTTAGTGGTATTGTAGTGAAACGTCATTTTCACAACTGGACTGATAATTTTCATAAGCTAATGCATCTTATGGACAATTGCAGAAACTGAACAGACTTTTCCTTCGGTAGATTATAATTTTGAATAATAGAGGGCGCTAAAGTTAAGTTATTTGGAACAGAGGTAGAAAATTCTGAATTATAGATAGTTAAAAGGTAATAATAGCTAGAGAATAATAACAATTCTGTTTGGAAACATTTATTTGAGTGGTATTTCTTGGATTTCAATTCTTTATTGATTAAAATATATAAACAGAATTTGGCATATCATTTCTATAGAACATTTCTGCATTTATTGAAATTGTATTCAGGCTGTCCACGTTCAGGAACCCAACTGAGAGTAGGAGTTTCTCTTGCATTATCGACTGAGGTGAAGAAAGGAGAGATATACGGAAAAAGGTAAAACAGATAGATAATAGTTTTGAGCTAGGGCAGATTTATCATTTTGAATACAAAAAAATAAATAAAAATTTATTCTATCTTCTATCTATCTATCTCATAAATAAATAAATTATCTTTTGTCTTCCTAATTTGTGTCATTAACATCACATATTTTATAACAATAAATAGATATTATTTAGTCAACATTGTATTGAAAATATGTTTTTCTACTACCACATGGAAATACGCCCATTTTATGCGCTTTATCGATCAAGGAAGTAGGCCGATTGTGAAACACTTTTTCATTTCTCCATCGCAAGCTGTACTGTAATGATCATTTCAGTACAGGATATTGCATTTCCCACGACTTTCATGAACTACTAGACTGTGATTTTTATAATCATAAATAATATAAGATCGAATCAAGTTTATTTACGTTCTAATAATTTGACATTTCACATCAGTATTTACAAAATTCGATTAAAAAAATAAGTAATCGAAAATGAGTAGTAATACTGAGGATGATTTGACATTGACACCACTATCAACATTAAGCTCACGGAATATTTGGAACGTTCAGGAATTATTAACGATCGACAATCTGGTTTCCGTTATCAAAGATCAACTGGTGACCTGCTTGCTGACGTCAAACGGGCCGTTTCTTTTATCATGTAGTAACATTGCTATATTCTAAACCATAAGAAATAGGAAGACGATTAACTGTGCAAAAAGTTAAATATTTTGGAGCCTATTACATTGGTCGAAAAAATCTACAGAGACTATGGCCCTTCTAGAGTTATGCAGGGAAAAATATAAATGCACTTTTTGTTTTTTTACGCATAAAATTTTTGATGCAAAATATCAAAAATCAGTATTCATCTTCTGCCAACGCAATATCAATACCAACAGATTCAGTAGGATGTTCACTCATTATTCTCTAACTCAACTCCGGCTGTTTTCAAGTTATTCAACAACTATTTTGATTTTATTTTCTATTTCCACCTACCTAGACGATTATACGAGTTCAACTTATTCCTAAAATTGAGAAATATATCCCACCTACTAGATACAGATTTATGGTACCTATTATTTTGATGTGTTATCTCAAACGACATAAAAAAACTATCAACATCAAGCTCACGGAATATTTGGATCGTTCAAGAATTATTAACGATCGATAATCTGGTTTCCGTTATCAAAGATCAACTGGTGACCTGCTTGCTAACGTTAAACGGGCCGTTTCTTTTATCATGTAGTAACATTGCTATATTCTAAACCGTAAGAAATAGGAAGACGATTAACTGTGCAAAAAGTTAAATATTTTGGAGCCTATTACATTGGTCGAAAAAATCTACAGAGACTATTGCCCATCTAGAGTTATGCAGGGAAAAATATAAATGCACTTTTTGTTTTTTTACGCATAAAAGTTTTGATCCAAAATATCAAAAATCAGTATTCATCTTCTTCCAACGCAATATCAATACCAACAGATTCAGTAGGTCTAATGGATGTTCACTCATTATTCTCTAACTCAACTCCGGCTGTTTTCAAGTTATTCAACAACTATTTTGATTTTATTTTCTATTTCCACCTACCTAGACGATTATACGAGTTCAACTTATTCCTAAAATTGAGAAATATACCCCACCTACTGGATACAGATTTATGGTACCTATTATTTTGATGTGTTATCTCAAACGACATGAAAAAAACTATCAACATCAAGCTCACGGAATATTTGGACCGTTCAAGAATTATTAACGATCGATAATCTGGTTTCCGTTATCAAAGATCAACTGGTGACCTGCTTGCTGACGTCAAACGGGCCGTTTCTTTTATCATGTAGTAACATTGCTATATTCTAAACCGTAAGAAATAGGAAGACGATTAACTGTGCAAAAAGTTAAATATTTTGGAGCCTATTACATTGGTCGAAAAAATCTACAGAGACTATGGCCCTTCTAGAGTTATGCAGGGAAAAATATAAATGCACTTTTTGTTTTTTTACGCATAAAAGTTTTGATCCAAAATATCAAAAATCAGTATTCATCTTCTTCCAACGCAATATCAATACCAACAGATTCAGTAGGTCTAATGGATGTTCACTCATTATTCTCTAACTCAACTCCGGCTGTTTTCAAGTTATTCAACAACTATTTTGATTTTATTTTCTATTTCCACCTACCTAGACGATTATACGAGTTCAACTTATTCCTAAAATTGAGAAATATACCCCACCTACTGGATACAGATTTATGGTACCTATTATTTTGATGTGTTATCTCAAACGACATAAAAAAACTATCAACATCAAGCTCACGGAATATTTGGATCGTTCAAGAATTATTAACGATCGATAATCTGGTTTCCGTTATCAAAGATCAACTGGTGACCTGCTTGCTAACGTCAAACGGGCCGTTTCTTTTATCATGTAGTAACATTGCTATATTCTAAACCGTAAGAAATAGGAAGACGATTAACTGTGCAAAAAGTTAAATATTTTGGAGCCTATTACATTGGTCGAAAAAATCTACAGAGACTATTGCCCATCTAGAGTTATGCAGGGAAAAATATAAATGCACTTTTTGTTTTTTTACGAAGCAATTCATTTTCAGTTCAGAAATAAAAGACAGACTTATGAGATACATTCAATCACGAAATGAATTTTATTAGACTATTTCACGAATAAAGTTTCTTCATTAATATAAATACGAACAATATATGACAGTCATAAACAAATTATTAAAATCGTCAATATTTTAATGTTTCGTTTCATAATTTCATTTGACTTTGCAGTGAAGCGACTCATTTTGACATATCCAGCTATATTTATTATTGATCGAACTGTCAAACGTATTCATTTCGTCATGGTTACGTCGCTGAAAATATCGAAGCTGATCCTCCAATCAGAATTGAAAGGCAGCTGGTGTTATCGCGATAACACGAGTTGTCTTTGGCTTCCGATTCGTCAGATTAGGTGAGAATTTTAAGATGAGTGTAATAGTCACTTATAATAAATACCACTAGAGCTTCAATTATTACCGGAATTTTTTTCTCGAACACAAATATTTTTTAGGATATATATAGATATATAAAAAAATTAAAAATATTCGTGTTCTAGAAAAAATTTCCGTTAATAATTGAAGCTAGGGTATTCGATAATTTCGAAAATTTCACAGCAAAATATTATTAAATAAATACTAGGATAATACGGTTTTTGACGATTTTGAAATTTAAATAGTCTTTGTATGTTAATTCAAAAGCAATATAATGTGTGTGTGTCGGAAATTTTATTAGTTGCTATGTTAATGATAAAAAATTTGTCTCAATTAGGATATCAATATCAATAATCCTATTTTCTACAACATAATTAATTTTTTTTTGTGTAACCTCGTTTGTGTTACATCATCGTTACTGATATATAATAACCCCAAAAATACAGATGATTAAGTATAACTATCAAGCGATTTCATGTCGAAATTAAATTTATTTGCTATCGATGATTCATTAACGAGCAGTCGCTCCTGAAATATAGAGGGTGAGTCAGAAAAATACCGACAAACTCCGACTACAGTTTCCTCACTTCATTTCGAGTTGAGAAGTTTCTATCAAGGTATGTCCTAAAATGCATCCCCTATAAGTTACAGGGTGTCAAAAGTACAACAAAATTTAGATTTTTGTCTCTCCAAAACTCCGGATGGAAAAAATTTAAAACTTGGTACAGTAATCAAGATTTATCAACGTGATAATTTGAAGTTATAATTTTTAATTTTCTTGAAGCAGTGGCGTAGTTACGACGGTAGGTGGTCATACTTTCCTTCATATTTTCTTTGGACAAGTGAATGGACAAAAGAGCGTTTTCCTTTAGTTAGGCTCATCAATACTAACAATGGAAATAACAGTGAAAACCACATTAACTTTTCAGTTCACTTTATAAACAGTTGAGAGAAAAATTCACGTGTAGGTTGTGTGCTGCCGCTGTCTCTCTTCTACTCGGACGCATTGGCCGATGGAGTAGAAGAGAGATAGATGCGTCACAAGCCGAACTCTCAGGCCGATCGTGCCTTTCTATCGCTTGTTCCGCGCTCTCGCTTGCACGCTCGGCTCAGGCGGAACGTGGCAATGAGTCATACTTTTTCGTGCGTGCAGTCGGCGTTCATCGATATATATTATAAGACATTATCACGTCAAAAAAAATATGCCTTATTATCGTTCTCGAAATTTCGACCCATTTAGCAGGCACCAATGTTGCCCTTATGTTGTAGCGACAATATGTTAGTATAATATTATTGCAAATTTGATTTTTGTTCGAAAATATGAATAGGATATTCTTAAAATCTGTTATGAAATTATCTGCGGCTGAAAGACAAACTTCAGTCGCTATTTTCCATCGTTCAAGATAACCTCTTGGGAGGTATTCATGTTAAAAAGAGGATCATTCTCCCCTTTTCAACTATTGCAATATTGTACCAATGTTGATTGTTATAGTTGTTAAAATTATTTTTTCCATAAATGGGCTGCCCCCTTACGAGCAACCCTCAGAATTCCTCGAGAGACTTGTGCGAGCTAGGGAAGATACAGCCCTTACCTTTCAACGTGTGATGCCATGCACGAAGCCGGTGACGGAGCGGTGATTTGAACCCGCGTACCTTGGCAAGTGAGGACACTACCTGCGCGCCACCAAGACCTATCGATATACCTATATTGGTCCCATATGTTATTGGCGTCTGGCCAATATTATGTGTATATGGAGTGTCCTTTGTTTTATGAATATTTATCACCATTCATAATTTCCCGGAGAAGCAAGAAAATACTTTACCAACTCGTGAACTTTTATTCGAAAACTTAACGAATACAGCTTTCATAAAATGAAATAGTAACAACAAAAAATAATTTAATCTGATGAGGTATCAGTACTAAAACAGGATGTTTTCGCCATAAGGCAAATAATACCTTTGAATTGGAAACCTTCCGAATTCGTCGTGACTGTTACTGAAATCCGATGGGAAGTCTTTTGGCCTGCTTTCACATACCGTATCTTTCACCAAAACTTCTATAGGTGCAAATAGTACTCTGAAGTTCACGTTATTATAATTCAAGCTGGACATCAAGAAATTCGACATCTGGTCTGAAATTACCCACAGATTTTGATTACGGTCAACTTTAACGTCAGCAGGAAAGATAAGTTCTCTATCATCTTTATCTACTATTCCATGGTTCTCAACCTGATATTCTTTTTCAGAATTCCAACAACCAATAGCATTTTGATCTATCAAATTGAAAAATTGAATACCATTGTCGTCCATCACTCTAGATGTTGTGTGCGAGTCTGGGCCCCTTTCGGATAAGGCATAGAACTCGTTCCAGCTATTACCAACTTTCGAGCTATTTTTCAATGTTTGTGTTGAAACAACAAACTCTCTATGGGAAGCCAATGGGCTGAAGTATAAAAGTTTGAATCCGTCTGCCTTTAGAGGAGTAAGGCTCATGCCAAAAATTCCTTCTTCGCCCCATTGGAAGTTTAGCTTGTCTATGGTATAATCACCCCTTAATGGATCGGGCAAGAAATAGCTATGGGTGAATCTCCAAGATCTATTTTCCTTGAATGAGTAGGTAATCAAACCATACCCCAGTTCGTCACTCAAGTAGGCGAATGCATCATCACAAGTACTTCCCAAATCCACCACAATGTTGGCGATGAAGGTATTTGCATTGGTATCTTCGGGTCTCAATTCGTATCGTCTTAGTCTTTGATTCGTTCGTAAATCGAAAATATTCAGGGCATATGGACAAGGGTTCTGGGTGGTATTCTCGATTCCGAAAGTTCCAGTATCCAATACCCATAACCTGTCGCATTGATCCGCTTTAATTCTGTAAACTGTACTGAGACCATTTTCACAATTTCCGAGCTCATTGGAGCTCCAGTTTGGATAAGGAATAAGTCTTGGATTCTTCACCTGTGCATTCAGTGGAACGTAATTTAACGTTGCAGGAATACCTGTAAGAGAAAAATAGCATTTGTGTTATTTGTTTTGCACAATTTATGATTACAAAAAAATGGTAAATTTTTCATTGTTATTAGGAGCGTCTATATTTGTTCAAACTCGAAAAGCAACCTTATCGTTAGTGATGCTTATGCTATGAATTAGTATAAATCAATCTTCTTGAATATTATGCATATTTTCGATCAATTAAGATACATGTAATTTATCAAAAAGGCGTGTTTCGAAACCACGGTTTTATTCATTTTTGTATTTTCTCAATCAGATAGGTATTTGTTCCAATAATACTATACAGGGTGTTTTTTTCCGTAAACATGTACCCGCAACCGCTTTATTTCTGAGATAGAGGGTGTTGAAATTTAACAAAAATAATAATGAAACGCCACTCTGTTTTTGTTTTCAAATAAATATTATATTTATGATTGTCTAGCTATACTCATAACAATGGTTTCTTGACTTTTTTTTCGTGCGGCGAACAGTTTTCGATTTAAAAAACAAAATGTATATCATTGCGACTAACAAAAAATCGCCTAATATGTACAGTTCGACAAACTAGCTGAACATGTGAAATTGCGCCTACGTTCATGTTCACTGGATATATTACGGACTATAGTACGTTGTCCCACGAGTGCGCATCATGTTCAGCTAGTTTGTCGAAGTGTATCTACAAGCAAATGAAAACCGTTTATTTTCATAGGTAGGTACTTCGCATGTACCAAAATTGGCAAGAAAAGCTAAAATGGTTTGAGTTATTCGGGAATGACTGATTTTTTTCTGTTAATTTTCAAAATCCTATATCTCAGAAATAAAGCGGTTGCGGACACATATTCATGGGAAAAAAGTGTTATTGGAACCTCGGAATACACCCTTAAAATATTTATATTGAAAATCGAAACACCCTGTATATAATGAGGGTCTCGGTAGAATAAAGAATTTGAAGATGCATGGAATATCAGCTATAATTCCAAAAAAGTCAAAAGACCGCTATGAGAACTCATAATATACACATTATTATACAAGGGAAAAATCTGATATTTTTCCCGTGTATATTACACGTGTTTCTGTGATGGAAAAAACGACGATTTAATAGTGAAAAAATATTTTAAAATCAAATACCTATGTGAATACATATTCGGGAAAAAAGTAATTTCATAAAATATTCTGAAATCATCATTTTCACGATACAAATTAACAGAATACTTAATGGACTTATGCAGCTATGAGCCAAATTTCAATATTTTGTAAATTACCGTTGTGAAAAAAACGATATTTTTCCATGGTCAGGTTTTACACAAAAATTTGACCAAATAATTTCTATCTCGAAAACCGTCATAGATTGGTATAGGAAATTATCTGTGAAAGTTGTGAGGAATCGTATAAGGATTTCAAAAATCATATAATATATGGAGTATTTTAATTTAAATAACAAAGTAGCTACTACTTTCTGATACAAGTGGCAACACTGTATTGATGAAAATATCTTGGACGGGTTGAACTTGAAATTATCTGTTGTTCCGTTCTCCGGAAACTTCTTATAGGCCATCGAATGTGTACTCACTTTTTTGTTACCTGTCAACAGAGATAAAATGTCCCGCCACAAAAAAATTAGGAAATGGTTAGAACAGAAACATGGAACATGGACATGAGTGAGAAAGTTCTGTTGGCGTATTTTCTTCAGAGGAATGAGAAACTGAAAGCACCTGGTAGTTTATAGGTGTTGAGGTGATAAAAATAGTGTTTTGGTGTATTCCAACTGAAGAACTCCGATTTGTAGTAATTTGAATGCCGTTATTTCTAAATGTTGCCACGGCAACAATTTTCAACTCACACTTTGATTACCCAGGGTGAAAATCTATAGGTATATTTTTTATACGTTTATGATATTGATTGATTGAATTTTGGGGCAATTTTTCAACGAATGCCAGAAGAAAATTCGAATATAACTTAAGTACTTGTTATTATAGTAGATATTTCTCTAAGTCGCAAAAACTATAACTTTTTGGTACTGGAAAGTGAACGTACATTGTAATTATTTCTTAATATGAACTGGAAAATGACAACCGCTCCAATTTCATTGATTTCGATTTTCAAACTTTATTTCAAAATGTGTTGAAAAGGTTCCTCGTATTATTTTTCTCCGACATTTTAGGAACAATGTCACATTGATATATGAAATCATATTGAAAATCTTGGTGGAAATTGAAAATAATTCCTTAAAACACCTGCTATTTACCTTACTTGAAGACTTATTTATTTTGTGGAAATTCATGTTTCTGATAATGGAGTAAAACACTTTTGCCCATTGTATTGATGTGATCATTCAGTTAGGCAGAGAAACTAGTGGCAAATTATAAGATTTTTAGTGAAAAATAGGTAATAGCTATTTATTCTATACGTGTTTTAGACAGGATTTTACTCACGCAAGAGTGTTTAAACGCGAAAATGCCAGTTCGAGCGGCTTTCTCGAGTGGATGAAATATATCTAAAACACGCAAACGGTACAAAGTTTCATTTAGTCATAATCAGTACATTATTGGAATGGAATTATATGAGATTTAATTAACACGTTATTTATGTAACGTGGCAGTTCGTTGTTTATAGTACACAAGAAAAAATTGTGAAATTTCGAAACATGCAAGAAAATTATGGTTATCACTAGTGGAATAAAGTTACTTTACTGCGTGAGTGGATTATAGGTAACTTTATATGGTTCTTACAAAACTCCCATTAAAATTTGACTGAGAATAATAGTTATTTAGATGGCATTTTATTCGCGCAAGAATGTCCCAATGCGAGAAACTTCTAATAGGCCATCGAATGTGGAATACCCTGTATATCTCAAACTTTATTCCCATCACAAAAAAAAATCAGGAAGTGGTTGGAACAAAGACATGAGAAGGACAAAGAAACTGAAAGCATCTGGTAGTTTATAGCTGGAATGTTCTGTGTTGAAGTCTATTTTTTTCTGTACGATTCTATTGAAATTTACAGTTACAGTGAGCAACTGTATAAAAAAATGACGGTGTCAAGTAATTTCGGAGAAACGGGCCTATTCTTGAATGGCTTTTCTGTACACGTTTCAGCTGTGAAAACATTAATAAAAATTCCTCCTTCTGTTCACCACCACAATCTACACTGGAATTCACCTGTTTACCCTTTTTCCAATAAAAACAGCACTTTTTATAAAAAATTTCGACCTTCCTGTAAACGGAAATATAACCTACGAATTGTTTCGGTTGATATTCATCATGTTCGGAAATATCCAATGTTGCCAAATCATCATAACATTATAAGTCATAATTACGGTTATGAGAAGTTATGAGAAGTTTTTGATAAAAATTGCCATTTTCAATACAAAAGTGTAATCCTGGCTCTAACGTTGATGAGAGGAGTAAAATCCATGAAACATATCATGTCTGCAGGTGGTCATTTCCAACCACATGGGGAATAATATCCAATCCTTAATTACAATTTGCACTTGCAATTATGTCCTCCTGGAGAAACATTGCACAGATGTGGTTCAATGTTCCTAGGGGAAAGTAGTTGTTTTCTGACAGATGTTTGCCTTACATTTTTCATTTCGTGGGATAGTCCGGCACACTTTTTGAACTTTTTTTAAACTTGCAATAACTCTTCCTGGAGTCTATGCCACCGAGGAGTGCTTCTTGATTTTGAGTTTTGGGTGGAATCATATATTGGACGGTACAGGATAACTCCAACGTTGTCTTACCCATCCTAGCACATATAGGAGCGATGAAACCCATGGAACATGTCATGTCTGTAGGTTGTCATTCCCAACCAGATGGGGGGGTAATATTAAATTTTTCATTGCAATTAGCACTTGCAATTGTATCCTCTTGGAGAGGAACATTGCACACATTTATGTCAGATGTAATTCAATGTTCGTAGGGAGAAGTAGTTGTTTACTGACATATGTTTGCCTCAAATTTTCAACTTTGTGAGACAGTGTGGAGAGGGGGATTTCGATTCATTCGAAATTGTTCGTTTTATATATTTGAAACTCTCCGGAACACTTTTCGAAGTTTGTTCGAACAATGCATTGGATTTCTGTATCAATATAGATATTTATTAAAAGTGTATTTTATTAGCCATATTATGTTAATATATGTTAATAACCATGAAATGCAATAAAAAATTTAGTTAACACGAAGACGTCAATTATTTATTGATAACATGTCATATCAATTTTCGCGATTTTAAAATTCGTTTGAAGATATTGGATAAAAATTAGTATTCATTATAGATTCTTCGAATTACAAATGAGGTGAATTAATGATTAGAATTCTTGTTTCTCATTGATTACTTAAAAAAATCAGACATCGATTTTTTACTCATGAATTTTTTTTTATTGTTTGACTGCATAAAAACAGAAGCATTATAACTTTTATAACATGTCTGCTGTGGATAACTTTTATGTGGTTGCTTGTAAACATACGGTTATTACATTAACGATGCGATTGTTGTTTTGCTACACGAAGATGCGGTTTCTATTTGAAAATATAAATAAATATAAATTATTGAAATAGATAGTGGCAAAATAATTTATTTTACATGGGAATTAATTATTTACTTTACTATAGCTTGCCTTTCACTCAGGATTGAAAATTGCGTGGATGAAAATCCTACTTACTTCCATCTTAAAATGATAAACTATTTGTAATCTGTCACTGTGAGGTTCAAAAATCACTTTGTCCAACAAATCTTTATGTTGAAAGGTATAGATAGTATTCAAATTCGAGAATCTTAGGCAGGCCGCACATCAAAGAAACATAAAACATGAAACGTGAAACAAGAAACATGAAACGTATTTCATAAGATAGTAACTGTTTTCAATTTCTGGTGGAATCTGAGTCTTTCAATTAATATTCTCTCAAGATGTTTTCGTCAATATGAGCTTCACAGATTGAATCATTCAAGAATGAATACACTGCAGTTTTATTCCAACATCAAACTAGTACCTATGTTCAACACCTCGACACGTGTTTCAGTCACCAAGTGACCATCTTCTGGAGAAAAAATAAACTGAAAGTACCTGGTAGGTGTTGAGGTGATAAAAATAGTGTTTTGGTGTTTTCCAACTGAAGAACTCCGATTTGGAGTAATTTGAAGGCAGTTATTTCTAAATGTTGCCACGGCAACTTGAAGAAATTTTCACAATTTTCAACTCACACTTTGATTACCCAGGGCGAAAATCTATAGGTATATTTTTTATACGCTTATGATATTGATTGATTGAATTTTTGGGGAAATTTAATAATGAATGCCAGACGAAAATTCGAATATAACTCAAGTACTTGTGGATATTCCATAACTTTTTGGTACTGGAAAGTGAACGTAAATTGCACTTATTTTTTAATAGGAACTGGAAAATGGCAACCGATCTAATTTCATTATTTTCGATTTTCAAACTTTGTTTCAAAATGTGTTGAAAAGGTTCCTCTTATTATTTTTCTCAGACATTTTAGGAACAATGTCACATTGATGTATAAAATCATATTGAAAATCTTGGTGGAAATTGAAAATAATTTATCAAAACACCTGCTATTTGACTTACTTAAAGACTTATTTATTTTGTGGAAATTCATGTTTCTGAGAATAGAGTAACACACTTTTGCCCATTGTGTTGATGTAATCATTCAGTTAGGCATATGATGTAATCACCAAAACTAGTGGCAAATTATAAGATTTTTAGTGAAAATAGGCAGTTTTAGACAGTATTTTATTCACGCAAGAGTGTTCAAACTCGAAAATGCCAATTCGAACGGCTTTCTTGAGTGGATGAAATGTATCTAAAACACGCAAACAATACAACAGTTTATTTATTCATAATCAATATATTATTGGAATGGAGTTACCTATTTGAAATTCAATTAACAAAATATTCGTATTTATGTAACGTGACAGGCTGTGTCATATTTACTGCGGTTGTTCTGGCCCGTTGTTTATAGTACACAAGAAAAAATTGTGAAATTTCGGAACATGCAAGAAAATGATTGTGATCACTAGTGGAATAAAGTTACTTTACTGCGTGAATGGATTATAGGTAACTTTATATGGTTCTTAAGTGTGAACAAAACTCCCATTTAAATTTGACTGAACATAATACTTATTTGTATTAAAAAAAAACATTACTTGTCGGTATGTTATCTTCCCTCACATCTCCAAACGTACATTAGGAATCTATTGTGTACGCTATTGATTGAATAACATGTTAATAATATCATTTATGCAAGGAGATATTAGTTTTTGGATTGATGGTTTTGTTATATCATTTGTGTTGGTCGCAGGTTACTTGATGAATTTCAATATTATTTTAACCTCAAAAAGAAAGATCTACCGTAATATTTTTAGTTTGTTGACGAAAGTTTCTTCAAGACCTAATAGTGTGCGGTACCAAATTGATCGTAATGAAATGTTTTTTTTCTGACCCGACGAGCCACTATGTAGTTATTTGAAAAAAAATAGTAAGTAATAATAATTTAAAAATTAAATTTTACCCAGCAGATGCATTTCAACCGAAAACCATTAAGTTGTATTTTTCCCAATATTTTAGGACTAAAATTATTAATTTGAACATATTCATAGCCCTCTAGATTCAAAAATAAATTTCAAAATTTAAAACATTTTTAGTCACAAAAAGTAACAAATGATATATGATTGTATAGATTGATTTATGTCATATGGAGACAAAAAAAGGGAAAATATACCGGGTGTCTCATTTAAAAATCGAAAGTTCATATCACTTCTGGAGAGATCGGAAGTTGCGTAAAGCTGAGTCATTTGTCAAAAAATACAGTTTCATGTATTATATACATTCTCCAAATTTCATTCCAATATCTTCAAGAACAAAAAAGTTATAGTGGCGAGCCACCTTCCGTGGACACCCGGTATATCCTGAGAAGTTTACAAGGCGAGTTTTGACTAGCAACTCCTATCCTTCTACCGAATACAATTCACTAAAAAACAATTCACCGAAGTAGCAATTCACCGAAATTTTAAAAAAATAAGTAATTATTCCTTTGCGGGGAGTAATGATTTAGTCTGATATAACCAGAACGAACAAACTTTACGTATACATTTGAGTGCGTGAAAATTCAATACATGCATTTTGCGAGGAGTAATTATTTAGTCTAATATACCTTCTCTCCATCTTGGCACTGAGATAAACATTTTGTCATTCCAAATTTCAATTCCTACGGGTAGGTTATTTTCTGGCCTAAACCTTCCTGTCAAAATAGCCTGTAAACGCGCCTGCTCTGATGGATATTCATAGTCCAGTATGTTCCATTGGAAGTGCCCTTGAAGTTTCAAAGTAGCCAAGGCCGGACAACAGATGGAAGTGAGCAGAATAAAGTAATGTCTGAATTCCATTTTTCTGAAAATTAAGTTGATTAACTAGGTATACTTTCCATATTCTTCAAGTTTTATACAGGGGCGCATTGCACCCCCCAAGATAAGCTTCAACTCGACAAAAATTCTTAATTTCAGTGACCCCATAATCATATTTTGGTCATTATTAGCTATTGTTGGTAGACTTTCAGAGGATTTTTTTATATACAGGGTCGTTCTCAATCCGGTAGCATATAGAATATCCTGTTTTATGAATCGCTTTCGAACTCATCTCACAATGACTTTTTTTATAAAATGTTTCAATTTTGTTTGAAAAATTACAAGAATTGAGGAAAAAGTATACATTAAAATTCTTTTCTCTTTTGTATCTATGGTTTTGAAAACTGACTATTTAAAATAACATTCTCCATGAAAATTGAAAAATGAAAAATGTGATTTATTTGTAATATCTAACAGAATACAACTACCCCGGCACAAGCCACGCTGGACATTGAACTACATCTGATAGATATTGTGAAAAGACTAACTGAAAAGGAAAGAAACAATCTGAAAGTGAAAATTCGCATTTTAATTCAGATAGCTGATTTTTCTTTTAATTCTCTCTAGTTTTCATTGAAAAAATCATTGAATGAATTAGATAAGGAGAATGTTATTAAAAAATATCACTCACAGAAATCGTTCATTTCATTGAAGCAAGGTTCGCTTCTCTCGCGATGAAAGCGATTTCATAAAATTTTTGGAAAATTTTTGAATGCTTCAAAAACGAAAATTCTTGCCATTTATTGTTACATTATATTCCATTTAATAACCCATTTTCTTAATCTCTCCAATTGTGTCTGAATATTTTTAATTATACTTCCGTGTCATATTGTATGGTGTGAATTGCTGAACTCACATTACGCTCGTTCTGCAAATATATGTTTTAAAATTATGAAAATTTCAATTTAATAATCTAATATTCTGATATAAAACTGGATATGTACCTCTACATAGGTTGAAAAGCAAATTTATAATGGAAATAATTCAATATTATATGTTAGCGTAGTCTAGATCAAACTTAACTAGCAGAAGACATTTCCTTATGGAGAATGAAACAAAAATAACACCGAAGATAATCATAGTAAGATTATAATTATCAATACTTTGTTGGTCCTCACTATTATAATAGAATATGATAATCTTCATTGTTCACCTGAAATATATTTTTTTCGGCAACAGATTTTTCTTTGAGAAAGTATCACTTCCCGGACTAGTCTAGGAAGTACGTACTTTCCGGACTAGTCCGGTCGATTATTATTGTTACTAAATAAAGCACATTATATCTATTTTTCTTGGGTTGAGTTTGAAAAACTCCCCCAATCCAACAATTTTATTGAACACTCGCTTTTCTTATTCTGAAAATACTTCTCTCATTTTAAGAATACTCGCTTCTTGAAGGACGTTTGAAAAAACTTGTTAAAGTTCGGCAAACATAGCTGAAAGTGTAAAATTCTTACTTCTTCCGCAAGAGTTTGATGTCACGTGCCTTATCACTGGATATACGAGTATTACGGACTATAGTCCATTTTATGACTGATGCGCATCATGGATGTGCAGATTTTCACACTTTCAGCTATGTTTGCCAAACTGTAGACAATGTACTATTTATTGGGATTAGAAAGATTAGAAAGTCTGTCTTGAGATATTTTATATTCTGTACCCTTTTCCTAGAGAAAGCGTATTTTTTCCGATTCCTATGTATAACTATAGTGAATCAAGTGATTGAAATACTAATTGATGAATTTTAGGCTTATCAAATTCGAAACACGTCGATGTTGTTGAATAACTTTTTCTTATAATATGTTCCGATATTGTATTAAACCTCTAATCATAAATATGCAAGAGTATTTGAATAAGTGCCGTGATTACCTTTGAAACAATTTATGTAGGTTCACGTAAGTACGAGTTTCAACACCGAACAGTCCGTGGCTAAAGATAATTAATGAAGAAACAGTATTTACATCCATATATTTTAATAATTGGGCACAGGATCGTTAAATAGTGTAATCAGCATTCTTACACCATATGATATTTGGTGCTATACAGATCACATGATCTATCGGGCTGACATTTTTGTCACTGTTGTTACGACTTCATAGAAAGTTTTGGTCATACTGTTCCTTCATTCATAACTTCTTGACTGGACTATGGAAACTAAATCAAATCCATATTCATATTTGCTACGTTATTATTGAAATTAGCGAAAGCTGATTATATTTTTATTGTTGCACGTGTGAAATGTCATAGATTAATATTGAATTATGAATTTGTGAACATATCCTTCGAATAAAAATTCAATTAATCAAGAAATTGAAGTCTACTCTATATTGTTTTCAGTTGATTTAGTTTCATATGGATAAGTTTGATTTAAAACATGGGTTCTTGATTGTATATGTTATTCCAAAAATTTTGTATTGAAAAAATAGTGAAATATCACAGAAAAAAATCATACTACGCCTCGAAAAATTATTCATATTCGTGGTTCTCCAGTACAGTTCAAAACAAATATATTTGTTACCAATTTTTCCTAGTTGACATCTAGGTATACGATATAGTTAATTCATCACTTTACAGTATTCATTTGTAGCCTGTCATGTATACCGGGTGTCCCAGAGCTTTTAGGCCAGCGGATATCTCAGTTATTTTAAGAAGAAAAATATTGAAAAAAATACATGTCGTAGACCATGAGCTCTTTCATGCAGCATAGCAAAATCCACTCCCTGGTAAACGACCCCTGCGAAACCACCCCTAACCTTCGTTTTTCAAATTGTACCCTCATGTTTTTTTCGCACATCTTACAGTCTTTTTCATTTCTCATTCAATGATATATCATGGTAGCTAGAATGGCATGCAGAACTCTGGCAAATTAAAAAAAAATGCAATATTAATTTATAAGCTCATATGTATTTTGAATGAGACATTACACGACCGAAATTTTTCCAAATGTAGACCAAATCTTGCCACACATGCTTTAAGTCTCCGACTTAGCGCGCGAGTACAGGAAGCTATAATCATTTCCAGGGTAACAGCTTCTGAAATTTTCTGGGGTAAATCTTTAATATTTATTGGTTGAGTTTGAGAACAATAACAATCCAACGGTCTTGAAAGGTGTTATTGAGGTATGTAGTAATTGTATTATGGTTTTGTGCAGGAGCACCATCTTGTTGCTACCACATTTTCTGTCGTTCTTCAATTGGAATATCTTCTAGTATTGCAAGAAATGAAGATATCGGTGGCCTATCAAAGTGCCTTAGAAAAAATAAGAACCGAGGCTACATCCATTGCGTAAACCACACCACCTGTTCACACCCCACATTGTTTGGAGATTAGTTTCTCTTATCCAGTGAGGGTTGTCTTGTTACTAATAGTGCATGTTATGACGGTTAACAGTGCACTATGTTAACTCCCAACACGAGAGCTAATGTCGTCCAACAATGGCGCCAACCCTATATCGTTCATTCACACATAATAACACAACTTTTCTTAGTTCTCACATGAGTAGGATGTCTTTGATGTGTTTTCCCTATGAGAACGATCCTGTTCGCATTCTATTTTCTACATACTGAAAAGAATTGCGACCTGATTGTCGATAATCAGGAAAGCGTTGCTTATACATCCTCTTTGCAGCAAGGAAAGTCAATGGGTGGTATTCATAAACAGTAGCAAATGCTTATACTTCAGGTTTGTCTCTCTCATTACTTAACAAAACGAATAGGTCTTTTTCAAGAAATCCGAGTAAAAGCATTTGCTTCAGTTTTATGCATACAACCCATTGACACGGTGGGGTCAAAAATAGATGTTTGAGTATATTCATCAACAGAATAGAAACAATGATTGAGAAGTATTTTTTTCACATTCATTTTGAAACATTTCTCATTCATAGATTTGATATGGCTAGGTAATTTATTATAAATTTTGAAATTCAAAGAGTTTTTTTCAGATTTTACCAATCCAATCCAATATATACATATATATGTATATATATATATATATATTTATGATTGAATAATTTCGTGACTGTGACAATGTTATTTTAAAAATATTTGGGTAGCAGTCAGTTGACCAGTTTAATTATATATATATATATATAGTTAAAAAATATATATATTTATATATATATATATATTATATCCACTAAGAATGTATGATTTGAATGTAAACCAATTTATTATTATTCGATGTTCAACCATATCAAGATCATTAATTTCATTGTTATTGGCGAATTCACCTGTGGCTTCAATCCATATACACATTCGTGCGGGGGTTCAGTTCACTTAGTACGCCAAAAATAATGATGATTATATTGCCAATAACAAAGAAATTAATGATCTTGATATGGTTGAACAGGTTGACAGACAAGCAACAAAACAACACACAAGAATTGAATACAATGGCGTTATAAAAGGTAGACGGGCACGCTTTCAGAGTTCCAGTCGATCCTCGTATCGAAATGCTGATGCGATGACACGTGACTCTGTGGAGGGATTGGATATGTCGAATAATTTGCAACCGCCAAATTCTTTTAGTTAACAGTTAACATATTTACGTTTTCTGGAAAATATTATGTTATACATTTTTTAAAATTGATAAATAAGAAATATGTTGATTATAAATTTTTTATTTTGCAGGCCAAGTAATATGTTTTAATGTCAAAAAATCAACAGGTAACGAATATTTTGATGTATGTTAATACTTATTTCTGAAATAACTGTGTTATGTTTAACGAGGTTGTTAGAATACTAAACAAAATTGCTAATATTGCGCTAACTACGTTTGAACAAATTGATTTATTATCTGCAAAAAAACCTTTTTCTCGGTGTATCTTTACTACTACATATTATGATATAATATAGTTGATTAAGAAATGAAAAGGGCTGTAAAAAGTTAGGGGTGGTTTCTCAGGGGTTGTTTACCAGGGGGTGGAATTGGCTATTCTGAATGAAAGTGCGTATGGTCTCCTACGACATGGATATACACCCGGTATATCAAGTCATATATAGATGCGTGATTATCCCCGCAGGTACATCGTGAATTTGATAATGAATGAATTGTTTTCCGACGAGCGTGCGTAAAGTAATACTTTTTCGCACGCACCTTCATCAAGCCACATAAACATCAACCCTTCTAAGTTGAATCAACCTTCATCAAGCCCTTTGGATGAGATTTTGTACCTAACACATGCGCAAAGGGGCTTTTCCGCACGCAAAAACTCATCCGAACTCCGAGTCGCGTCGTTCGTATAACTCTATTTGCGTGCGGGAAAGTAATACTTTGCACACTCAATGGGAAAATAACTATCTTGTACAAAATGGATTGAGTAAAATATTTTGTTAGGGACAATTGACGATTATTCAAAAGATGAAAAAATGCTAGAAATATGAATGTGAACACTCGTCCAAAGAAGCAAAGGCTGGAAAGAAACACCCTGTACAACATTTTTCCAATTTTTTAAATTATTTCATGGACTTATGGGGAGGTAAATTCAGTAAAGAATAAGTAGAGCATACACTGATTTAAGAGATATTTCCTTTGAAGAACATAAACTTTGAGAAACGACAATGTGAGTCGTTCACATAATTGAACACAGTATTGCTCACTGAATTTGAATTTGACTACTAGCACAAAATGAAACATCCGTAGTAAGCCGAAGAAATTATCCATTCAGAAGCAACTGTTTTTATTTTCCTTAAATGTTTTTGAAATTATATTTTCATATCCATAATCATGGCATTTTTACGTCTAGTCTTGATAAGTGTACAGGAAATGCCTCACTAGTTTCGCTGTTTGAATGTTGCCGCATTTAAATTGAGTATTGATAATAATTAACGTGTCGTTATAACATTCAGTAACGTGGTACAGCTCAAATGCTACAAATGAAGTGAGTGGCTACACTACTAATAGTCCGAGAGACAGCCACAGTTGGCATGAAGTTTTTCCTACAGAACTAGCTCTTTTATTTGTAGTTTCGATATAACAAATGAACAAAATGAGAGCGTATCACCCCAATGTTGTTGCACTCATACATAACAAATTATGAAACATGTAAATAATTGTTGTGTAAATAGGTACGTCGTACCTACTAGACAGAAACTTTGAAGAGTGTTTGGCAGTAAAACACCCACGCAAAGTGCTTCGAAAATCAAATTGATGACCTCATTCCTAGAAGGCTGATTTTCATTCTCGAATAGATTAATGAATAGAACAACAGAAAAAAAAAGTATACCGGTTATCTAATATTGCTAAGCCTCGATAGACGCCATGGAAAGTACGACTTGAGTATTTTGAGGTAAACCTGGTCTACTTCCTGGAGAACGTGTCTAAGCCGTTTGTAGACGTGTTAAAAAAGATTAATTAAAACCTGTTTTATTGCAAAAATGTGAATGAAATGAAATTTATAAAATACGTTTATCCGACTATCATTTAATTTCGTTGAATAACCGCCTCATCATGGATGGACGGAGGTAATGGATCGTCAATAAACCACAGGAAAATATTTTTGATTCCCATCAATTTTCCAGCCACAGTCAAGAGAAGATAATTTTGGGTAATTTTGTGTTCCTGCAAGTGAGCTTTGCACCAAATTTGTGACATGTAAACTGATCGACGAATGACGTATATGCTCTTTAAGTTCTAATAGGTAAGGTGGCAAAGTAGACGCATCGAAACTTTGTATTTTTTATCGGAACTTGTCATCTGTAGTACTTTCATATGCGTTCAAAAACATTGCCGATCTGATTCGGTTGATTTTGGTCACTTCTTTATACCCGTACATACCACCTATATACAAAATCTTCTACAGTTTCGAGTCCTGAATCATTATAATTTGGTTAGTTTTGAAATGTTTTTATTGTTTCTATAGCATTTTCCTGATTTCCGTAACAAATTGACAGGACGTTTCATTCCTTTCCGAAAGAAAGATAGATTAAAATTACAGCCTGTTAGTTCACGGAAAGCAGGTACCTAATGAAGCACATAATAATTATTCCCCCATGATATATATAATTGACTTAAATGAATATTTCTTCGAGATTTTCCAATTCATCCAAATCCAATATAATCACGAGTACATCCGAATCTGAGCATCTTTGATCTGTGTAGGTGGTTGCCATTCTTCGAAGTAACTTGCGTGAAATATTAGCCGTTTTCGATTGGCGTTTGGTTCTGGTAGCGGTTGACATAAAAATGACAGCGGTTTACTTTCTGGTACTGTTAATGACGTCATAGTCGTAGCCATTGGTTAGTGGTTGCGGTAATCAATCAACACATTCGTTTCATTATTCATTATGACGACATTAACAGTACCAGAAAGTAAACCGCTGTCATTTTTATGTCAACCGCTACCAGAACCAAACGCCAAGCGAAAGCGGCTATAATGTTCGTATCTTTTCAGTAGTGATTTGGTTATGATTGACTACGTTCCATGATTTTACCTACAAACCCATTGACTACCTGATCTTTTTATAATTCACGTAGAGAATTTCACTGCCAAAAAAATATTAGTTTAAAAAAACTAAAGAACACGCTTTACTAAAAAGTAAAAAATAATTATTTCTCAAATGTAAAAAAGCGTGGGTGCTTCCGATCTATATTCTCATATTTTTTAGTTTAATTTAACAATATGTAACTGACCGTTCAAGAGATCAAGAGAACTTTGTGAAGCACACTACGCTTTTTTTACATATGAGTAATTGAATTGTCAATTATTTTTTACTTTTTAGTCCATGTTGGATGTAAAGCGTGTTCTTTAGTTTTTTTAAACTAATATTTTGTGTTTTCAATTAAATTATTGACTATAAAAAAAAAACTATGTAAAGCTGAACATTTCTCGTACATTTTTCTGGATTATAGAAACGATAACCACTTATATCTGCTTATTTCGGTGAAATATGGTGTACCGCAGGGATAAATTTTAAGACCTTTGTTAAAAATAAATTTGCCGTTTCCCCTGCCCCCTGAAGGCAACATAGAAGACGCGTATAGGGATTCGGAAACATTTCCGACAGTTTCGGACGTCAAAAATTAAGTAAAAAAAGAATTTCAGTCGAGGGGCTCGTCTCCCCTTTCTCCCAAATTGAAGTTGAAGAAATCCGTAAAAGTAGTGAAACATATCTCAACGTAGAATAATAGATACAGTTTCTAAAAATGTTACCCTTATGCCCCCTTGACAGCTTATTAGAGAACGTGTATGAATTCGGAAAAATTTCCAACAGTTTCGAACATGACGAAATAACGACGAAAACATATCGATCTGGGGCCTCGATAAAAGGTTGGAAAACTCGCAAATGAAATCAAAAAAAGACCCTTCAAATAGTGAAAAACATCGGATAGTCGAATAATTTAAATTCTGAGAATTTTATTCCTCTGCCCCCTTCTGAAATCGGTCTGGGGGTTGGACCCCTATTTGTAGAAAACGTTTCAAAAACTCACGAAAATAAAAAATCAGGAAAAATTGTAAAAAACATCGAATCATCAAATAATTTTCGTATATTGACCTGTATGTATTTATGGCGGTGGGATATGCGCCGAGAAATTGGACATGTCAGTTGGGGGGCTCGGACCCTCCCCTATTTCTCAGAAAGAGTTTCGAAAACTCGGCAAATGAAAATCTGAATATTCCGTTAAAAAATGGGGTGAAAAAATTTTGATCGTCAAATTATTAGTTTCAAACATTTATACCTCTTTGCTCCTCCTCGGTTTTGGACATGGAAGAAAACTACGAAAAATAATGTTGGTCGGGGGTTTCGTATCCCCCTTTTCCTCGAAAGTTGCGAAAACTCGACAAATCAAAATCCCAAAAATCCGTTAAAATAGTGAAAAATATCTGACCATCAAATAAGTCAGTTTACATTTATTTCACTCCCTGCCCTCAGGAAGTGGAAAACGCGTGGGAATTCGAACAAAGTCTAAGGTTTCAGACATGAAAAATTGTTAGTGTGGGGCCTTGGAAACCCTCCTCGAAAAAAGTCGCGAAAATTTGCTAAAATTAAATGTAAAAAACATAAAAATAGTAAAAAATATCGGCAAGGCAGTAAAATATTCAGATTCAAAAGAATTTACTACCGTATCCTTCTGAAGGCTAGATAAAAATCACGTGGGACTTTGGGAAATTTTCCAACTGTTTCGGACGAGGAAAAATTAGATAAAAAAAGAATATCGGTCTAGATGCTTGGCCTTCCCCCACTTTTAGAAGAGTTGTAAAAAGTCATGAAAATAAAATCGGAAAAATACATAAAAATTGTGAAAAACATCGAATCGTCCAATAATTCCCGTATGTATGTATGTATGTATGTATATGTATCCACTAAGTTGGGGTACAAACTTTAAAATGTTTTTAATGTTTATTTTTTTCGGTAAAATTTCATCACCTGTTGAAAGAGCTTTTAACAATTTTAAACTATTTATACCGCAAAACAAATATGTGATGAAAAATCGAAAATATACGTCCTTTAGGTTTAGCTATATCAGAGTAAAAAAAAATTATCGAAAATTCATGGGCGATATAAAATTTAAAAAACTGAGATACAATTTCCAACACCGAAGCAAAACTGCTTTCAATTTCAATGTGCGTTCATCGATTTTCTATATTGAAATAAATTTTTTATACCTACATAAAATAGATATAATGACCTGTACAGCATTTTTGAAAGAATTAGAAATTGTAGAAATCCCACAAACACTTCAGGCAATTACATTTTCAGTTTTTATTAACTAATTACAGAATTAAAGATACTTATGGTCATGCGTAGAAATATGTCGCTCACCTGTGAATAGCGCACTAAAAAATTTACAAAACAGCGGCAAAGTTCTAACTGGCTTTTATAACAATTTTCCTTCAGAATACTCCTCCTTCAATGAAAGTTGTTATCTCACTTCACATTAACGGTATGATTTTGATCCACGTTGCTAAAAATGTCATTTGAATCTGAATGCATGCATTAACAATTTACTAGATAGTAGAGAGGAATTAATAAACTATTGAATATCCTATGCGCTCGGTTAATCTGTTGGGTCTACCTCAATTCTTATCTCTGTCTCATCATATATGTAGTACTATATATTCGGAGAAAGTTCCCTTGGATTTGAGGGATTCAGTTCAATATTTCACGAGTATATGAAATTACATAATATATTTCGGTAACAAGGTCAACAAACATCTAAGCTCGTATAACATAATCTAACGAAAGTTGATTTTCAGCTCGAAGGTATAGTCCTTTTTTCGCTTCCTGTAGCTACTTATAAAATTCCCACGCATTGAAATAACTGCATGGCTAGTTGAATAACATATTTTGATGAATTTGCCCTGATCAGGAAAGCATTGATGAAAGAGATTCATTTGGATTGTGGTCATTCGTTATTTGAATATACATAGTTAAACATTTTCTGGTAGCTATTGTTCGTTGGGATTGTAATCTCGTGTTCTGCATAATTTTTATGTTCACATAAATAAATAGTGAATTGTTCGAATGGCGGGAAAAACAAAACCTTTTGGATTATGGAATTTTCTGGACGAGGTACAAAGTTGGAGAATGTTCTTTTTCTACAATGTGCACGCGCCATTTTTCTGTAAGTAGAAGAACGTTAAAAACATTTGGACAAATATTGGATTTGTTTGGAGTTCAAAAGTGTGCAAAACCTTTAGGTGCTCCAAGCATTGAAAACGGATAAATATATTAAGAAATTTAGATCTATGGACTACAAGCCCATATTATATTTTGAAAGGGTCAAATGATCCAGCATGAAATATATTCAGAACGATGCTGCTATATAAAAACTTTATATACTATGCCGTCAATTCTGGGCAATTCGTTTGAATATAATAATAATTCTTCATCTGAAGTACTTTTCCGACAAAATATTCTCGTACGGCATTCCACATGTTGGTAGATTACGAGGGGGGAACCGCTGAGTGTACACTAATTCCCAAAAATCGTAAATAATTCCTCTAATACTCAAGTAATACCCAAGTAATTCCTGAGTAATACCCAGTATTTCCCGAGTAATACCTCCTAAGTAATGCCTGTCAGAAAATTAAAATCGTGTCTGAATGTTAGGTTTGTTGTCAAGTACAAGTCGAATGGCCTTTTTTTTGTTTTTCATTGCACAATTCGGATTTCCATACTGCTCTCTAATTTTTCAGACAATTCCATTTCCCATGTTTTGATGACGACCTTTTTTTTTGTTTTGCTCTCCACCGATTATTATTGTTCAGTAATTGTTCTCTCACTTCCTGTAATACCCGTGTAATGCTCGAGTAATGCCCAATAATACCTAAGTGATTCCTCTAATACCCGAGTAATACACCAGTAATATCTGTAATGCCCAATAATTTTCAAGTAATGCCGCTAATTCCCAACTAATACCCGAGTAATGCCCCCAAATTCCCAACTAATACTCGAATAATGCCCGAGTAATGCCCCTAACTCCCGACTAATACCCGAGTAATGCCACTAATACCCAAGACATGTACACCAAAATTCCCCAGCGGTTTACCCGCGATAGATTATGAAATAATGATCTCATAGAACCTACTGCCATAAAAAAATAATGGGACCGGAAGCCAGGAATTTTCGGAAATTGAAAAATTTTACTGGTTTCCCGTCCCGTTATTTTTGTACAGTAGTAGGTTCTAGGAGATTATTTCATAATCTACCAACTTGAGGAATACCGTACGAGAATATTTTGTCGGAGAAGCACATCTTCAGATGAAAAATTATTACTATTATTATAGTCATTTGTGTGATTGATGACTTGTTTATTTTGTGGAAATTCACTTTGATGAAACGAAAGAACACTCTTTTGTCTTATTTCCACTAGATTTTTATTGTTACTAACAATATTACTAATACCGCTCAGAATTGACGGCATAGTGTCTGAAGATATTTTTTTTAGCATCATTCTGAATATATTTCATACTGGGCCATTTGACCCCTTCAAAATGTAATACGGGCTTGTATTTATTATTGTCTATTATGAAAAAAAATGATCATGAATATTTTTATTTCAGTCTCCTTTTATATCTCTATGGTTACAACAATTAAGTGTGATATAGGGGGTATCAATGGCGTCTTAATTCGTGCCTTCAAATGTATTTATTCCGATATGGTTTTTAGCATTCTTGAAACATTTTAAATACCTCAAATATCGCATTTCTCCACATGGAAAACTGAAATTTCAAAAACTGAGTTTCACTCGATCGTATTTTGTTCGAACACCCATCAAATGAATATTCAGATCTATTATTTCGATCAACTGTCAAAATATTTCGGGGTAATATAACAAAACCGAATAAAACCCGAGAGCTTTTAAGCTCGAGGGTATTATTCTTTGAACATAAATCTTCGAATTTAACGAGATGAATTTTCTAAAACAAAAACGTTTGAGGGAAAATTCCAAAATTTATTCGATTTGATAAACGACGGTCGAGTTATATTTGATCAGATTATTTCCCAAATATGTCCATTAACCAATAACATGTATTCCACAACGTACATAATTATTTTTATTAAATCAATAAACATAATTATTTACGGCAATATGTCACACGTCTTGTGAAATATGTTGCATACATTCAGGCAACTGTCAAGAAGAATCATGCAGTTTATTCGCAAAAGGAACGAAGCGGGTTTATCAGAGAATACATTTTTCCTCCTACCCCTATAGAAAGTACACACTTTCCTCCCTCAAACCAGGGAGGAAACTCATACTTTTCCTCCCCCTCATTACAAGTAAGTTGTAAACGATAAAACTTGTGAATCTATAATAATCAAATTGTTTTCGTAATTTCTAGAACATCTTATATATATATATATATATCCTGTATTCTGGTAAAAATAAAAAATGCCCTCCGCTTCGCGTCAGGCAGTAAACTACATCCTGCGGGAGGAAAAGTGGCACTTTCCTCCCTAGTAATACAAATAGCTATTGACAGATGAGGGAATTAATCGTTGATAAACCCTCCTTCATCACTTAAAAACTGCATTGATCTTCTTGATAATTACCCCGTGTTCTTCGAATTTTGAACGATATTGCAGTAAATACAATATATTGTATTATGTGTAGAATAAATGTTTTTGAATAATTAGCACATTTGGGAAATAATCTAATCAAATATAACTCGACAATCGTTTATTGAATCATGTTTCAATTTTCACTCAAACATTTTAGAAAATTTAGCTCGTCGATTTCGCAATAATTATGTTCAAAGAATAAAACATTCAAGGTAGCTCTTGTGTTTAATGTACAACATACATCTAGAATTTCAACTCGAAACAAAACTTATTTCATGAAAGTTTGAATAATGTATTCGCAATTAAACGATGTCTTGATGCCTTGAATATACCGTTCGTTTAAATAGATACCTGAAACACCTTCGTATTATTTAGATACCGATATCTTTGATTTTTTTTTAATACATTTAATAAATTTTACTATCTCTTGCACGGTGAAAAAAACTCGAATTTGACAAATACATTTGGAACATAGTGGAATAGTTGAATATATTGAAATTCATTTTTTCTAAAAATTCCTGTTTATTTTTTGCGGAAATCAACAAACCGATAAAATGCCCGTTTCTGTTTTATTTCAACAAGAAGGCCAAAAAATTCAGATTTTTTTTATGTGTTTCACTCGTGTGTCATAACTACGGTACGAAACTGCACAGGTTGATTCGTTAGATCGTTTCAAGAAAAAAAGTTCCTATGAACATATTTTCGGAGTGGCTTCGTTTCTGAGATATAGGGCGTTGAAGTTTTTTTCAAACGCTGGCGTTGAAAAAAAAAGTTATCAAGGCTACAGTGATTTCAAATCAAAATATTGTAAAATTGAAATAGCAAAAGAGGGTTGGAGCCATTCTGAAAAAAGGATGATATAAAATAGTCAAATAAGGAACGAGTCATCAGTTTCACATTATGGTGACATCATTTATATTTGATCATAATATTGGAAGAGATCTGAAAGAATGTTTTCAATAAATGTCAGCAGTCACAGAATGAACAACAGATAAATCAACAGAATTATTCTTAATGAATGAATGAATGATTTCGAGAAGTAAGGAAATTTGCATATTAATTGAGATTTTTAGAATGGACCGACATGGAATTCTTGACTAATAGTTATATAAAAGATTTGAGAAAAAATAATTAGAAGTTCCGCATCTCGAACAATATATACATATACACTATGAGTGCAACAATAATTATTATTAAAAATAATAGTAATAATGAAAATAACAAAGTATCAGTACTACATAAATACTAGTAGAGTGTATCTGTTTGGGTAGGGGTTATTTAATGGTAATAGTATCTTTCTCAAGCGAATGTACTTAGCGCACTAAATTATTCTTCATTGAAAACAACTAAAATAAACTTTTTATCAATTGAGATAATTGGGACTTACCTATAATTATCGCTAATTCATGTTATTATTACTGCTGTGGCGCTCTGGGGGGACTTTTGTGGCACATTCACTTTTCAGCTGTAAGAAAACCTACAGATCCATAGCGGATGGTCGGTGCGCATTCGAAGCAAGCATCAGACGTATACCTAATGCTTTCCACCATGGAGATATTTGAAACTGTAAAAGTTAAAGTTTGGGTAAAATGGGACAAATATTTGTGTATAACATAAGGGCTATTCATATGGCAGTAAAAATTTTTCTTAAAATGAGGATTTTCAAGTTATTTTGGAAAATAACAAGATTTTTTTACACTGATAACTGAGTTGTCTTCATTTCAACGTGAAAAACGTCATTCTAAAACACCAATGTGAAAAGTAAATTACCAATGCAAAAAGTAAATTACCAATGCGATGAAATAAAATACTATTTCCGTCGACCGTTCATTTATGATGTATTTTAACGCACTAAAAATCGTTGATTAATGACCCCTGTTAATGAATGATTTTCTATTAATCAACGATTTGCTTATATGCAACCCAACATACATTGCCCTAATACATTTTATATTGGTTAGTACTATCTGTCATTATTTATTTGTCAATTCTGAAATAAAATTTGAGAGACTCTTCAATACACCAGTAGTTGTCATCAAAAATCAAAGAAGTCTCGTGGCGTAATGGTAAATTCAGTCAGACAGCCGAGAGGAGATACTGAGGTCGATAGTTCAAACCCACACAAGAGTACAGTTTTTTGTTATTTTTTTTTATTTCAATTTGAAAAAACAAAATAAAACTACCCCGAAGAAAATTGAACTATCTTTGAGTTGAAAAAAAGGAAATAGTGATTGTTTTTATCGTATCGTTGAATAAATAAACATCGAAAGTAAGTTATATCTATTTTTGAAAACTACGGTCGACGGAAAAGTTTTGTAACAAACTCGTGAATTAAAATGGCGATTAACAATCTCAAACATTAACGCGCTCGCTCCGCTCACGCGTTAAAATATCTAGATTGTTAATCGCCCTTATTAATACACTTGTTCGTTAAATAACTAATTTCCAACTACAAAATAATTAATAATCCTATCAATCAGCTTCATATCATGCTCGGGATTTTTCTGGAAAAAGACTAGTCATTTTCAATTTTGTAACTTCTATATCGGATACTATGTACGCATTTTACGCGTGAGAGAAATCAATACGGAGGAAATGCACAATGCACGGATCAAAATATGTACAGACAGCCAGGCGGCACTGAAGGCGCTCATGAATCCGAAAGTGACATCAAGACTGGTATGAGAATGCCGAGAAGAACTCAGTGTCAAATTAACTTTGATGTGGGTTCCAGGACACTGTGGAATCGAGGGCAATGAAAAACCTGATGAGCTAGCCAGAGTGGGCTCATCAACTCCATACAATGGCCCAGAACCAGCATTCAGGACTATTAAATCCGACATTCGAGGATGGGTCAAGCGAAAACCAAAGGTGGAACGAAGCCCCTCTCATGCACCACAGGAAAACATTCATTAAAGGACCGTCAAAGCACAGAACTGAAGAACTACTCAAGCTGAGCAGGAATCAAGTTAGAACAAAAACAGGCCTCCTCACTGGTCACAGCCCAATAAGAAAACACCTGCACGAAATGGTGCTGATCAACGGAGATATTTCCTGCAGACAATATAGTAAAGGGACAGAAACAGCCAGACACGTACTGTTAGAATACGAGGCATTAGACCGCAAGAGACAGGCAATATTTGGGAAACCTAGAGTAACTCCCGAAGAATACAGCAGTCAACCGGTGAAGAACCTGTACAGACTGATACAGGGGACTGGAGCTACGGAGTGGGTGCTATAAAACTAACACGGAATTACCACAAATCATTATTTGTAAACAAACCTTAACAACCGACATCACTAACTTAGTAATACCTACTCTATGAATATATAGGTTGATCTTAAATTCGAAAGATAGGTATATACTAAGTATGTTGAAATTCCGCCTGAACTTCTTTAATCATACTTCCGTGACGAAACAAACTGTATAATGAAAGTGAGTATGTAGTATTGGCAAAGAGTAGGAGCCTATAACAGACAAGAGAAATCACTTTACGTATTTGTGAATGAAATAGTAAAATTGGTTCAAAATCCTTGAAACAACTGTCCTTTTAATTTCATTCATAAAATTCAAAATCTGGTTGGATTCTGGTGTCGCCAATCACGAGCCAGGATAGCAGGTCATGTGACATCAATGTCAGAGTCCGCGTAAACGATGACTTCAGCAAAGAATAAAGAAGAAGAAAATAGATTGGGCGTTATAAAAACGTAACCGCAACTCTTTGACAGTAATTCAAAAGTAACAAATGTATAAAATAAATGGTTTTTGATAGGATAATGTACTATTTTTAACTATTTTAAAGGTATTATGCATTAGTTGATGAGGGGAGCATCTTCATTTTATATCTTCACCATCTATTTTGATGTGCTGGCCACTGCATTCATTATGTAGTTTGTGTTTACTCAAGGAATATCATTTTCCATTTTTCTTCATGTATGTACATATCTTGTGAAAAAAAACGAATCAACCTTGCGAAATTGAACGGACATGGAACATGTAATTTCAACAAGTAAAATTTACGTTCAATATTCAGTTATGTACAACATATCTTTCATAATAGTTGAAGTTAATCAGCTTTGAACCTAAATACTGAGAACCAAGTTCTAGAAATTTATTTAATGCAACATTGATAGTATTTATGACAAAATACTTAAAAAAATAATATTTTATTGTCATACTGATATGTATAAATAAATTATAAAGGTTAGGAGGACCTGATCAGATATTTTAAAATTGAGAAATGTACTTACTCTGAGTGATGATCATATGTCATGTTATTACGAGTAAAAGTTACCTGTGTTGATGAGGTGCACTTTGACGGATAACCCAAAAACTCACCATATTAGCTACCCAAACAAACTTTTACCTTAAATACGAAATATTTAGTCTTGAAATCAATCCATTTTCTACTTCAATTGGCCAGTCGGACATGAGAAGAATTTGTTACATAGTAAGTAAGTAGCTTTATTGAATAGGAATATAGATAGATAGATCTTTATTTAAAATAGGTATCCTACTATACAAATTCACTAGAAAACAATTTGAAGGTAAATATACAAAATAAAAATAAAACATAACTTTAAGTGTTTTATTATGAAGCAGTAACTACGAGTGAATTTGATATTATAGAAAACATCAACATTGGCATAGAGTTCAGGAATATGCACTCCTGATGTCTGAGGAAAAACTCATTTATTTTTTCAAAAGTTTTATTGAGTAACATTTCCATTACAACTGCAGTACCTACAATACAGTAATAAAATATCTAAAATTACTATAGTTTTATTTTCATGAGCCCTGGTGATGATATATATTATTTTATTTATGTATTGAATAATGAGATAAATTTTGGTGAGAATATATACCAAAAAAGGATACTCTTTTACAACACACTTACATCGTATTTATTTGTGCTGTAATATTTATAATTTCCTCAATTTCTTGACTTTTCGATTATTCTTCCCTTTTGAAATTACGGTTGGCATATTTTGCAATATAAAATATCCTCATTCGTATGAATAGCTACAATAACTAAACAAAGGAAAATTCAACACAAGGGTGTATTAATTGGATTTCTTTCAATTTTTCATAAAGTTGTTCCCCAGTTTTTCCAGTAGCTACTGATTTGATATTTTCCATTAGAATTTGTTCTACCATAGATACATAGTCCATAAATGAATCATCTGACATTAAGAATTTTCCAAAGATCCTTTACCGCTTCCATATTCATCAGTGTCACCTGCACGACATTTCATAAAGAAGGAGCTCATGATACAATTCACTGCGTATACCTTTGAAGTGGCAGAACAGTTTTGTGGAATCTAGACTATCCGTTAACTGAGCATAATCCTTACTTTACACGAATGTTTTTTTACATTCCCTCATAAGATATCCACAAATATATTGTTCCTACATTTCTGGTTGGTAAATTATTTCTTCTGAAGTCTGCATTTGTAATCTACAAAAACATTTTACTCTAGAAGCTATATATGATTCTAGAGATATAGAAACACTCACCCATCATATTTCTGTCATACTGTCAAAATCCCCTCAAAAACATTCTAAATCTATAATATAGGAATTATCCACTCAAGTTGATGTAATTTCGATATAGGGAAAATTATAATTTTTAGCCATTTGTCGATAAGCTTTTGGTCCACTATAATGTTCAATAGTTTTGTGTTGGATAATTATTTCACTCAATTCGCTTTCGAAAACGTTCTTCTTTGTGAAAAAACTTAAGGAAAAATCACTAGAAAGTTGTTCAATACAAATCAGTCATGTACTTGTATCTGATTCTGCAGAATTTCTATTCTGATATTTGACAGATTAATGTAAACATCATCTTAGTAAAATTCAAGGACATTGGCCAATTTTCGCGCCAAATTCGGAGTCACCTCTCTTTGATTTTGAAATTCTGCAGGCTGTATGCCTCAAGGAACACCTTCCGAGGGAGTGAGTTCCAAAGCTATGCCGTTCATTAGAAAAGAGTGACGGCATTGGAATATTGATGTGAGGAAGTATATAAGTGTGTACATCATTCCACTAAATACGCCTATGATCAGAAACCTCATTTTACCGTTATGGTTTGAATAAAGCATGCGGAGTTAAAAAATGTTGAAATTGTTATTTCCGTCAACCGGCTGCACACTTACGGCAACCCTTAAAAGCCTTCGAGATAGTTGTGCAAACTAGGTAAGACGTGGCCCTCACCTTTCAAGGTGTGATTCCATGCACGGCGTCCTGAGAATGAATCTCCATATTTAGTCCATTTTTCTTTTCCTTTCTGGACGATGTTTGCTTCGTCAGGAGCGGAAGAGCCGAACGCTCTATGACAAGAATCATCTAACTTTTATGCAAAAGGAGGACTATACTAGACTTATATGCTTGTATTTACTAGAGATGACAAATGAGTAGTTCCAATAGATTCCAAACTTCTCATTTTCCACAACGGACTTAATATGCCTCAAGCATGAGGCAATATCGGTGTCTCATCTATACCGCACAAGTGTCACAGCGCTGCGTTATGCTTGTTGATATCGAGATCGGATAAGCTGGGCAAGCTGACAGTAAATGCATTATGCTCTCAGGTGCACCACGACATGCTCTGCATTTAGTATCAGGGACCTCTTCACCCATCACAGGACTACAATAAACCAAAGTGTTAAAGGCACCATTCTGACAGGCCATTATGAATCCCTCAGTCTCCAACTTCAGTCCACTTGGTATGAGGAAGGAGTAAGTCAAATTTTTGGATATGGGGAATGGGAAAGTAACATTTTTGGATAAGCCAAGGTCTTCAATGTTCTTGAACAAGACCCTGTAACCTTATTTTTAAACAAGGTACACTGCACCGGTGCTCTTCGTCTGGGAGCTTATGTATGGGGGTCGTGAAGTTGAGGAACTTTTTTTATATTGATGTTATTTCCGGGCGCCACCCGATTTGATAAAAGTTGCAAAACCAGGAATTAAAGTCTATGATGTTGCAAAATATTTCCAGTCATTCCAGGAGGAAGCAATATATAAACTTTTTATATAAAATAGCATTCAATAAAACGCATGAAAAATTAACATACTATTCTGTACAAAAGCCAATTCAAAACCCTAGCCACTTTTCATATATCGCACTATGGAATTTTATATGCTAAAAACTAATCGCAAATGTCAATAATAATAATAATTATCGTGGAGTTTATATAATGTGCTATCATTTATCAGTGACTAATAGAATGGACATATTTGACTCAAAAACCTATGGTAATAATGATTAACATAGATAAACTAGTATTTCTGAGTGACATAAAATCAAAATATTCATTCTATCCCGAGTTAGAAATATTATAAAAATAACCCTGTATATTATTTCAAATAACCCAATAATATTTGAAAGGGAATACGTATGAAAAAATAATTTGTAAATAAATTATAAAATTTGGTCTGATTATCTTGCGGTGGTTGTTTACTGGGTATTCGTTCAGGCAGCTCCAGAAAAATTGTGCTTGGCACGAAATGTCGAAACCAAAATAGTGAAAGTTCAGTGGAAACTCTCGGACTAAAAGTTTTCTCCGACGAATGAGACTTGCTGGGAAATTCCAGCCGATGCTCCGTGATACAAATAAGCCTGTAGTTTCAGGATAAGTCTCCAGAAAACCCTACGGGAAAATATAAATGAAAATTCCCGTTTAGATTTCATGACTTGGTAGAACACTATAGTAAACTATAGAAAACTAAGGAAAACAGGTGTAATCAATTACACAAAAAAATGCTTCTACATAAAATGTAAAAAACTCACCCCTTGTAACCAGGAGGCTGCACTACACTATAGATATGAAATCTATCAAAAATTGAAAGTGATGTAGAAGATATGGCGAAATAGCAATGACAAATCCAATTAAGAAATATTGCACAAATCAATTTGCTAAAAGCCAGTTGGCACAGACACCATTAAGAAGATCTCATCACTTTTATCGACCGAAAGTTAGTGCCTGTTCAAAGTAAAATTCTTTTTATCAGTTTTGTTTGGACGAAAATTTGTATGAATATTCACACTACCAGAGTCATCTCATAGGAATAGATTACACGATGAAATCAGAGGGTACAGAATCGATTATTTGAGAAATGTGATAATTATTTCAGACATGATTTTTCTAATGAATCAATAATAGGAACAATATTCGCCCTGTCGAGTCTAACCACTAGAATTATTAAAATATTATCAGTTTTGTCTATTATATTGTTGGCTGTAGCGAAGACTTGATAATGAACTGAATTTCTTTATCAACCCCGCCTTAAAGGTTGCATACCGTTCAGGGGAAGAAATAACCAATAACTACCTCAATAGGTTGGTACATACATGGTTGATTACTATAATTTTGGATATATGAACCTTCTATTGAATATTCGTTGGCGAGAAAAATAAAACGTTACAACCTTTTCCATAACTTATCCTTCGTCACCATGTTCAGTGTAGAATACTAGGTCAAATTCATCGGGAGTATGGGCTGCTGTCTTGAAATCGAATACTTCGATCCCTGCTTTTTCATGGTCGCCTATATACCATGCAGTGAAGGGGATCTTTATTCCTGATTACTACAGGATCCGTCTAGTACCATCGATACTCCAAAAAGTCCACGTTCTCTCTATTTATTGTGGAAGTTTAACCGTGGAACGAACGATTCAGGATGCAAGCTCATATAAAGACGCATCATTTTGCGAATATTTACGTCGAGTTATCGCAGCTTTTCTTGAGTCCATTTCACCAGCAAGAATACTAGTTGCAGTTCTTCTCTGAGACTTCTAATGACCAGGTTTGTCGGAGTTCATGTTGATACTCTACTTTTTATCTGTTGGTATTCCTTGAGAGCGACTCTGCTCCCCCCATAGGTAAATATGCATCTTTCTGGAATCAAGATGATGTAGGATGCTTCTGTCTATGAGCTGGATATCGTCTTTGTATTTCTCACATCTTCCTGACTTCGGATGAACCGTGGCACATTTGTCTATCTGGAATTCCATTTCGATAGATGTAAAATAAATGAGTGGCCTTAGTTCTCTGGTTGCCGGGGTAACGTAGTTGTATACACGAATTCTCCTGAGTGCAGCGGAAGATGAAGAAGAGAGAGGTCTCCCTGTAATACGCTCCTTCTAAAGATTAAATGTTCTGTTTGGACACTGATTTGACCAGATCTTATGGTGAAGCGAGTCCTCCAGAGCGGCATCAGTTGAGTACCGCAAGGCATCTAAGCAAAGCATGATGAACTCATGCGATGTATAGGCTCTCAGAGGATGAGTACGCTTTGTACCTTGACAAACCAATCCTTAGTTTGTATCTCCTCATCTAGCCATGAGTTGAAAACTCTTGCCAGATGGTGGTGGCTGCTTGAGCATTTTTTCCACCAATAGTCATTTAACTTATCAGAGCACGAAGCAGCAACGTTCTTCGAGCCTTCTAAGGCCTGTCGGGGTTATCAGATTGCGCAGAGGGCCAGGCCAGTTGGGTGTGAGTTGGATTACGTCACCATCGAGGCGCACGCACGTCTTCTCGAGCTCGGTGGATGGATAACTCTAGTCGTTCTAGTCAGAATATCTCAAAGCTTCCATCAGACTATATAAGCAGGAAGTTTCTGAAGTAAAATCAGTATTCAGTAAAGTGTGCAGATTATTGTAGCAATATATTTGAATTGATTTTAGTTCGAAAATATGAATAGGACATTCATAAAATCTGTTGTGGAATCATCTGCGGCTGAAAGACAAGCTTTAGTCGCTATTTTCCATCGTTCAAGATAACCTCTTGGGAGGTATTCATGTTGAAAAGGGGAACATTCTCCAAGAAAATTGAAAAATGAGATTTATTTGTAATATCTAACAGAAAACAACTACTTCCCCGGCACAAGCCACGCTGGACATTGAACTACATCTGTTAGATATTGTGAAAAGACTCTAACTGAAAAGAAAAGAAAAAATTTGAAAGTGAAAATTCGCATTTTCATTCAGATCACTCACTGGATTCATAATGAGGATCCGTAACAAATTATGGGAAAATACCTATACTGTGTGTATTTTGTGGTACTGTACTTCAATTTCAGAAATTTTGTCAAAATTGTGACCACACCACTGGATTCAGAGAGTTTCAAAATATCAGCAATCAGAATGTCATTACAATATATCCATAAATGAAGAAGATAATAAAATTTGAAAAATATGTTGTTTAATGGAATTTCAAGAAAATTGTATTTTATTATCGTATAATTTTGACGATTTTGACGATTTTGACGATTTTGACAATTTTGACGAAATTCTGAAATATCCTAAATCCAGTGGTGTAGTCAGAACTTTGATAGAATTTCTGAAATTGACGTGGTGGGTTGATTTAACGGTATAATTTTCTAATTTTCTCCCCCTATAACTTTTTTAATGATGGACGCATTTCTTTGTTATTTTGACATTGACCATGTGAAAATAACGTAAATCTAGTGGAGTCATCACATAAAAAAAATCGCTGATACTGTTTTTAGATTTTTACCTTGAAAATTAAGAATAGTTGGCCCGGAAAATAAAGAAGTCATGAAATTTAGCCTCAAGTGGATTTATATAATGTCTTCCCAATAAAAAAAATCATTTCAATCTTCCAGTTTAAATGGGTCACATTGTATATCAAAGCACTTTTCAATGGGGTGTATCACCTATTATAGAGTTATTGACTTACATATGCTTGAATGTATATGTATGGTAATTAGGTAATCAAAACGTGGTCATTCACATTCAAATTATCAATATTTTTGTACAAGGAATGTTGAACATTGACCCTGAGAAAACAATTAAGTGAAATCGACAATATTGTTAATGGCTACATCATGGTCCTCGATCGTCTATTAGATTGCCACGAATTTGTCTGGACCATTATAGGAGTTTCTTTATCACTTCTTGTGAAACATTCAGAGCAAGGCGATTTTTAATGACCAGTTCCTGTATGACATGTTTCTTAGAATTTGGCATGGGGTCACGAAAAATATTCTTGTTCGTTTTTTACTAATTGTCGGTAGCTGAAATTTTATTGGTGTAGGATATCATTTTTATTATTATGGTTGTATCGAAGGTCAGTTGTTACTACATTTGGTCCAAATATAAACCTTGTGTGTAGACAACATTAGGAAAACGGATATTTGAAAACTTCGAATATTTTTTTAAAAGACTACAAAAATCTCAATAATCTTGTATTTTTTTTAGAATGCTCTTGGTAGATACTCGGCGGTCATAAATCTACTTCTTTTTTTAACGTAGCTACGTAATACGAATTTGTTGGAAGAGTTCTTTTATTATACTTATTACCTAAATCCAAGAATTCCTGTTCGTTTCTTGATTAAAGGTAGCCGAAAGGATCTTGCACATCCACATTACCAATTTTCGAGCTACAGGGTGTCAAACATTCGATTTTTTATATTTGTGCTCTTATTCGAAATTACACTTTCCTAGAAATGAACTTATCACATCTAAGTTGTAGTTCATGAGTTCCTACATTCGAATAAAAAATAATATATCACGAACGGTGTTGCATTGCAACTTGGCGAGACAATGGTTCATAGAAATAGATACATTAACATAATCGTTTTGATTTTTACTCAATCCTTTAGAACCGAAAAACAAACGGCTAGAGTTTGCAAAGTTTTTTGAAAGTATTGGTCTTCATCAACTACATATAAGGATGCATATAATTGCCTGTATAATAAAAATATTTTTTTAATAATAATAATTCAATGATTATTTCGAATTGGTCATAACTGTTACAACGATATAAAAGAAAAACTGATGTTACTCTTGGAATAATTCACCTCCATCAATAATTTCCCAGCCACCCCCACTAAAATGACTTAAGTAGAATTCCCTTCTTGTTTTAAAATGTATAATTCACTACCAGAAACGTATAAATCTTACACCCAACAAATAAACTCATTCGAACTGATAAAAAAAAATTATAAAAAACTACTTGCATTTGACAGAAAGGCATAAAATATATTCACTTGTCGAAAATTGATTGCCTACTGCTGACCATTTCTTCTGTGAATTGTCTATTTGTTTGTGTGTATAAATTTATATGTAAAATGTATGATAATTTTAAAATTCTTAAACAATTGTCGATTTGTTCGTGTGAGTAAATTTATATGTAAACTTATGATTACTTTAAAAAATTTAAACCACTCTGTTTTTACCAAAATAAATGATAAATGATAAATGCAATTATTCTTTAGGAAAACATTGGGTATAACAAACGAGAAATATTACCCACGCGCAACCATTCGGTCCTAAATGGGTTTCTCTGTTTATTTACTAATGATATCCCATTGAATAGCTGGTAAAAAATGCTCGCCTATGGTATTCATTATATTTCAAACTTGACAGGATAACATATGACTCATCACCAATATCGTATTGGATGGGGTGAAAGTGAAAAAAATATGTTGAAAAGGGGAACACACTCCATGAAAATTGAAGAATGAAAAATGTGATTCATTTGTAATATCTAACAGAAAACAACTACTTCCCCGGCACAAGCCACGCTGGACATTGAACTACATCTGATATATATTGTGAAAAGACTCAACTGAAAAGGAAAGAAAAAATCTGAAAGTGAAAATTCGCATTTTCATTCAGATAGCTGATTTTTTTAAATCTCCCTAGTTTTCATTGAAAAAATCATTAAATAAATTAGATAAGGAGAATGTTATTAAAAAAATATCACTCACAGGAATCGTTCATTTCATTGAAGCAAGGTTCGCTTCTTTCGCATTTAATCCCCAATACATTTTGGTCGACGAAAATCTATTTCGCTTTGCCAAGCCCTTCAGGAGAATTGATATAGGATTGGAATAAAACAGGCAAATCAGAAGCATACACATCAGGGATGGATATGAGGGAAATATTTCTTCTGCGGTGAAAATTATTTTTTGACACAGACCTGTCATGAGCATTTTGATTATAGTTCGAAAATATTCATAGGACATTCATAAAATCTTTTGTGGAATCATCTGCGACTGAAAGACAAACTTTCATTGCTATTTTCCATCATTCAAGATAACCTCTTGGGAGGTATTCAACATGTATGCCTCCGACTAAAGTTTGTCTTTCAGTCGCAGATGGTTCTACAACAGATTTTATGAATGTCCTATTCATATTTTCGAAATAAAATGAAAAAAACATATTCGAGAAAGTAAAATATTAATGATGCGTGTTTTCATTTCGTTCACATACGCAGAGTTGTTCATAAGAAAAATGTTATAACTTTTCTCAAGTCTTTAGATAGTTCTACAAGACAACTTGAAAACCATGGGAGTAAAGTTGGTTTTTACAATTTGAGAAATACTCGCTATATGTTTTACAAGCGCTATTTATGACAGACAGAGTCTTCCATTGGTGACATATTCCAATAATAATAATATTTCCCAGTTGTTTGTTAAACTGAAACATTTGTTTTTAATTCAATTTTTTGAAAGGGTTTCTTGCTTTTCTCGTTATGATTTCTCATATGCTGATTTTTCGAAGAACTATCCTACTTATTTTCCTACTGGAATTTTTTTTCTCGAAAAACTTGGTTGAGGGAAGTAATCTTGAATGTTTTTAAAGTGAAAGCGGCTGAACCTCAACCGTTCCAACTGAAACAGATTCATGAATTAATTAAACAGTTTTGAGAGACTGATGTAAAAGTTTCAGAATGACAAACTATGCATAAATAATAGTCTGTTTTTCGGATGAGACCATATTCTGCTTGATGAAACATCCAATCGTCTTAATTAATCCTTTACAAGTTGGTATCTGTAAGCAATTTTTTTTTATGTTGAAATTTAATTTTTACTCCAGTTCAAATTCAATTCAAATGATTGATTTCATTCCTAAAGTATTGGAAAAATATAACTTTACGGTTTTCGGAAATGCATCTGCTGTGTAAAATTAAATTTTATTACAATTTTTTTATGGCAACATAGTGGCTCGTCGGGTCAGAAAAAAATAGTAATTTGGGACATTCTGAACACAACTATGTGTCACTTTTTGTTTTTTTGGAATTTTTTTTTTTACTGTAGCGTGCTATGGACATGTTCAAATCACTAATTCAAGTTTTAACATTTTTGTAGAATGTTGTTTCCAGTCGAAATGTTTCTACTATGTACAATTTGATTTTAGAATTTGTATTGACAATTGTGTCAAACGGCAACATTGTGTATTTTATTACGATTACCTAGGTTGATACCGCTTCACTGACATGTTTCAAACAAAACTTCCTTAGAAAAACTTGAAAAGATTACTTAAGATCTTTCTTAAAATGAAACACCATTTCAGATTAAAATTAGATTGAAATGCATTGAGTAACCTGTGACCTAAGGAACTGATAAAACAAGGTAATTGAGTTGTATTGAAAAAGAAACATAGCTTGTCAAAATCTTATCTTACCTCACTTCTGCAAAAGTAAATTATAAAACCATTGTGAAAGTTTGTTTGATGTATAAAATTAATCGTAATTAAATGCTCTTTTTTCCTGACCCGACGAGGCACTATGTTGCTATTTGAAAAAAAAAATAGTAATAATAATTTGAAAATTAAATTTTACACAGCAGGTGCATTTTATCCAAAAACCGTAAAGTTGTATATTTCGCAATACTTTAGGACCAAAATTGATAATTTGAACGTATCCATGGCCCTCTAGATTGAAAATTAATTTCCAAAAAAAAATGGTTTCAAACAATAACAAATGATACAAGATTGTATTCAGAATGTTATACGTAGACAAAAAAAGGGAAAATGTACCGAGTGTCTCATTTAAAAATAGAAAGTTAATATCACTTGCGGTAAGACCGGAATATTGATGAAACTGAGTCACTTGTCAAAAAATGCAGTTTTATGTCTCATACAGATCCTCCAAATTTAATTTCAACATCTTCAAAAACAAAAAATTTATAGAAGCCACCCCCCGTGGACACCCGGTATATTCTCTTAGACCATAGGGTATCTGACAAAAGTGTTAATGTTGAATTTATTTCATAAGATAGATTAGATTTCAGAGTTGACCAGCGTTTTATAGAAACTGAAAAGAATAAAAAAAGTTTATTGAACTGAAGACTTGTGTTCTAGATTGAGAAAAAGTATTCAACATTTTTAATGAAAATAAAAATGTTGACAAAAATGGCACGTGACTTCCTAATTAAAAGACCTTTTGAGATTCCTACTTTTGAATAGTTTCAAAAAGTAGCCAGAAAACGAACAGGATACTCAAAGAAGTATTAAAATGTAGGCTCCTGCTAGAAACTGGACTGTCAGGCGTGAAATGGGCCTTTGCTCGCATCCCATTAGATTTGTATTTTAGAAAACAATGTATCAAAGCGACAACAATGAAAAAATAGTTATTTTTGTATCTAGTGCGTGAAATGCTACTTTGGTGATCGAGAACTGATTTTTTTTTACCGAGGCGCAGCCGATTCAAAATTTTGTCTACAAACGTCAAAAAAAAATAGGTACTAGAAAATTTTGTCACAATTTGAAAAGCCGTATTTAATTATTGTTGAACATTCAGAAATAAATGATTTCTTGCATTTTCGCTTGATTGAGGACCATAAAGTTGGAAATAAATGATTTCTTGAATTTTTGCTTGATTGAGGAGGATAGATTAGAATATGAAAATCCCATATAGTGTACATGCAGTGTGCTAAATAGGTATTTCGCACATTACTTGAAATGATTTCAACTCAAAGAATATAAAAATCAACATAATACTTTTCAATGTTTTAATAACGGAATTGAAATAATAATAATAATGATTCAAAAACATCGGCTCAAGATATCCATTTGATTCTAATTCAAAACATAATGGCATAGATATTTCTCTTCATCTCTTCCCCATTGAATTTTTGCAGATGTACTTTTTTAATTCCGGAAAAAACGTCCGACGGTTTCCGTCGTCAAGAATTACAGCAAAAAACAGAAAAATTGGTCTGGAAGCTAGCCTTCCCCCCTACTTCTCGAAAAACATTGCAGTGCACTAATACTCATTATAATAAAATCGTAAAAATAGTGAAAAATATGGGACTATCAAAAAATTTAAAAAAAAATACCCTCAAATCTAGATATAGAACGCGTAAAAATTCGGAAAAATGTCCAACGGTTTCAGGTTTCATCGAATAAAATTATATCTGCTGGAGGAGTTCGGACCATTCCTTCTCAAAAAAACTATTGAAAGTACTCGCTAAAAAATTTGATCTTCCTGAATGGTAGATAGAGAACGCGTAGGAACTTGGAAATATTTTCGACTGTTTCGGAAGTTGAAAATGATAAAAAAATCCCGGATCATGCTTTTTCATAAACACGCGAAAATAATATCGGAAAAATCCGTAGAATTATTGAGAAATATTTCCAGTTGTTTCTGACAAAAAATAAATCTGTACCGGGGCTTATACTCTCCTTTCCGATTTTGTTTTGCCCTCCTGGAGGCTAGATAGGGAACGCGGAGAAATTCAGAAAAATTCCCAACATTTTCAAGCGTCGAAAATTACAAGAAAAAATAATATCGGTCAGGGGACTCGGACCCTCTCTCCAAAAAAAATGGCGAAAAATCCAAAATAAAATCGGAAAAATTCGTATAAATAGTGAAACATTTGGGACCATTGAATAATTTCACAAAACAAAAAATGTACCATCTGCTCCCCTAAGTTGAAGGCTCGACAGATAACGCGTAGAAATAAAAAAAAAATCCGACGGTCCCGAAAGTGGAAAATAACCGCCAAAAAGGTTGGGGGGATAATTTTTGTGGACCTGTTTGTATATGTACTCATTAATGTTGGGTAACAAAGCATTGCATTCCAGCATTCCACTAGCGAACCAATCTCTCTGCACGTGGCACACCTATTGAGACAGATAATTGAATAAATTCTAATGCTTAGGAATACAAAATAAAATAACTGTATTTTTTTAAATAAGCTACCATTTATAAACTGTTGAACTGAAAAGTAAAAATAAAGCCTCGAGCTGTCAAAAAAATAAAAGCACCTTTTCTAAATAGGTACACCGAATATTTTTTATTTTTTAGTTCGATAATTCATATATAAATAATAGCTTGTTAATTTTTCAGTTTTTGAATCGAGTCACTCCAGAGTCGGGTCTTCCGTTAATTTTATAATTATAGAATGCTTAGTCATTCGGATTCTGTAATTAGCATACTCTATCATCTTTTTGATATCAGTTTTTTTTTTATTTTAGGAGCTTGTCAAAGTGCACAAGGGTAACATGATCGTGAGTCCCTTCTCTGTCGAAACTGTCTTAGCACTCGTTCTTGATGGAACAAAAGGAGAATCAGCAGCTGAATTAACCACCGGTCTATGTCTTCCCCGAGACAAGGAAAGGACTAGAGAAGCAATGAAATTATTTTTACCAAAATTGAAGAAATCCGACGATGACTTGAAATTGTTGTCGGCCAACAAAATTTATGTTGGTGCCGATGTCAAACTTGAAGATGCTTTCAGAAAAACAGCCGAAAGTGTTTTCGATTCAGGTGAATATTGATTAGTTTGGTGACAGAAGATTGATATTGAATGATGTTTTTCGTTGTTAATGTTCACTCCTAGTCCATATTTGACACATACGCCAGGTCAATTTGGTTGATTGATGTCGAAGTGTACCTTCGAATTAAAGTGACTACCACATTTACATTCAATCTACAGGATGAGCAGACAATTATATACACTTGATTTGATGTGATCACCTCTTTTTATTTTCGGCACTTGTCATGTATTATTTCTCTGTTATATTCAACAATTTTGAGTTCGTAGAGTTTATCAACTTTTATTTTCTTCGCAATTTTCTTTTATAGACTGACTGCTTCCGGACGCGCTCGCATATATAAGTCAAGGTTGTAGAACTTTGACCACATTCTTTTTGTGACTTAGTGTGAATATAAAACAATTAAATCAAAATACCTTTCAGAAGTTGAGAAATTCTTCTTCACTATAATATATTTGTTTCGCTGAAAAATGAAACGTTGGATTTTAATGCTGGGAGAAACATTACATGTACAGTTAAACCAATCTACCGATAGATTTTAAATTTCCCGTGTCGAGTGTTATACTATAATCCGTTGTCCGACAAGTTCGCAGCACGTTTTCACGTCTAACGTTAGGCTGGTTTAACTATATATTGTTTATCATTACGTTTGAACTCATTAAAGCTTAACACTATTATTCATAATAATAATATTAATTTTTGCATTAATATAATATAATAGGTAAAATTCGTCACAAATGGAAAAAATCAAGGAGAATGACAAACACAAAAAATGTACTATATTGTATACAATCAGAACAACTACATCAAATACCTATACATTACAAACATAATACAATATTATACTCATAATACTCTTCGAGAGAGTATATCAGACCTTCTGAACTAGCTGTTGTTTCAGTCTTTTTTGAAAATATTCAAATTTTGTCAGCTCTCAATTTGGTCATCAAGAGAGTTATACTTATAATTTACAACCAGTAAAGTGAAAACCTTTTTGGTACATTGTAGTTGGCTTTCGAAGCGTGAATTATGATTGTTTTTCAATAGTATTCAAAAACTTATTTTTATAAATAAAGTTGGTCAACTGTATGGAGTTTTTCCCATTTTTCACAGTTAATATGAGAGTTATCAAAAAAATGTTAAATGTTAAATTTATAAGCATAAGTTAAGATTAGAAATGTTATGAGAACCAAAACAATTGGAAGATTTCAGTATATTTATTGATAATTCAACATCGACAATATGAACCACATTCCATATAAAAAGATGTATTCGATAAGGAAATATTTAAATCAAAAAGAGTATAGTTGCATTTAATTTTTTTATTGATATAGAGAGTGAACTGGTTCGCAAACTGATTAGCGACAGTTCGATCTGGTATAGGACAATTATTACCTGTAGTAGTCCATTCGCTATTTTTGTGTTTACCTTCCTGTTTTGAATTCGTTAATTACTTTTCAGGTTGTTTTCGTTTCATCGACTGATGATTCCTCTATTCGTATGTTACATTTTTGCTGCTATTAGAGCATTGCAGTACCTTTGCTACAAGTATGTGCTTAATAGTCTGATCCAGAAGTGCCTTTGAGGTCAAACTTTTTTCGCCACCTCCGAAAAATATGAACGAGGTTTTAAAAAAATCAAGTGCCGCTTACAACAATTGGAAAAGTTATAAACAATCAACTGAAAAAATAAAATAGGGTTTGTTTTTTTGCGAATATCTCAAAAACTATTTAACAATTTACAAATTTGAAAAAATGGAGGAGGAAATTTCCCAAAAGAGTCCCGGGACTGTAGAACCAATATTTCTAATTTTGCCAGAGGGTTGAAAATACGTCCTAAAACGGGTACTCCGGCTTGCGCAAGACTTTAGACCTTTAATGAATACAGTTCTTAAAACTTTTTAATTATTAAAATTGAGAATTGAAATAATTCAGGCACCCTACTGGATAAATGAATGTACAATAATCCGCGGTCGAAAAATGTTTATGATGATTTTACAGTTAATTATGCATTAGTTAATTAACATTTTTCCTACTCAAACAGGAAGATTGAAAGTGCGATAATTGTTAAATATCAAATCTGAGATTTTTTCTTTTTTTGAAACTCTTTTTGAAAGGTCTAGCTCAGAATAGATTCCCGTTGGAAAAATAAAAAAATTGTTATTTTTCAATTTGTTTTCAACAATTTACTTAGGTTAAAAACTAAAAAGCGTGATAATTGATTGAAAATATTTTTTCTTTTAATATTACTATCGATCCGTTTTTTATGATCAGAGGCTACATGAAAATGGTGTTTGATTATAAATACATACCTACATTGTTTATAAGATTATTTAATTTTTTTTGGAAACATAATCTTTGGTGCAAATTATGATTTAAAAAAAATCGTTTCTTAAAAAAAATTTTGATTTGTTAATTAACAATTTTTTTCTACCACTTGTAATTAATATTAAGGAACAATTTGTTTTTAATCACAATTTATCTAGCTTTTTGATAACTAAAAAAAAAATTGTTTTTGTTTGAATTTTCATCATTCATTTCATAAACAATTTGTATAAACAATTAATATTTTTCTATATATTTTTTCTCTTTCCGACCAATGTAACAAAAACAACCATGTATTATTTTTTAAGAAAACATTTATTCTTTAATTAATATAGAATAAATAAGTTTCAAATTTTTTCATCGCATCTCTTGATTTTTATTTTTTTCAAAAATCATCTACATGCTATTCCGAATCGAATGACACTTCGTTCATATTTAGGCGGCGAAAAAAGTTTGGTCTGAAAGGCACTTGTTGATCAGACTATAATATGTCGTTAATTATAGTTGGTCTTAGGTCTTAGTCCAAGCGTTTCAGATACTAATCTGATATGTCAACGTTAGGATATCTTCATTTATTATCACATAGTTTATTTCTCGAAGAGAAAAATAGGAATCTGAATAATGAAACATAAAATTGGTGAAATTGTCACCTTACGAGTTCAAAATCCGGTCAACGTAAAAGGTTGCAAATCTGCACAATTGTTCGGAATATGACACTTGCAACTTGCAAACTTGATTCGTGATATGAAATAATATATTCAATATTACTTCAAGTTTGCAGAACTTTTGGAATTTTTGACAATATTGCGTACTTCGGAAGAGATTGTAAACTGAGATTTATTGTTTATTTTCCACTTGTCCATTATTGCTTTATAATACCTTGGCGGTTGCTGTTAACAGACCATTAACGCTCGGGGCGTTATGGAGGGCATTATGAATCATAACGCTCGCTATTTTTTTTGTAGTTTAATAAATTAATTACCTAGAAAAGTTTTATTTATAACTGTACATAAAAAAGTGACTAATTATCTTCTCTCGAATAGAATTTACAATTTTCAAATGTTCCTGAAAAATTAGTACCAAGTTTGAAGTTCTGTGAGTTGCCCGATGATGAACTCCTCAACGTGCATTCGGTTTCGTTCGGAACGTTAACATTTTCTTTTTCGGGAACGGAATGGGATATCATTGTAGCAATTTTGTTCTTCGAGGCGATACTTTCTTCAATATAGCTCTCCGCTATCATACTACTCTTCCATTTTCCATGTAATTTTAGTGTTTCAATGGAAGCACCACCTTGAACAAGAAGCGTTGACGACGTTCGGCGTAGACAATGTCCGGTGTAACCTTTCGGGTTTTCCAAATTAAGGTATTTCGCTATGATAGAAGGAACACTTCCTATAGTATTTTTACCTACAGGTAACTCAATGCATTTGTTATATCTGTAGGTTAAAAAAAACCTACGTTGTTTACATCGTTTTGGTCGTAGTGCAATGTACTTTTTAACTAAGTTCATGGCTCCTATTTCGCTTTCTTTAACAATGGTGAAACTTTTTGAGGTGCAGGTCTTGGTTTCTGATATCTTGATCAGTAAAACGGCTCCTCTGTCTTCAATGTCATAATTGTCATCTTGACCATTTCATCACGTCTTAAGCCTCCAAATACGCCCATTACCAGAACAACTTTATGTAGCAGCTCTTCATATGAAAAGTAAAACTTGTCCACCTTCCAACACCTTTGATTTTTTAGGATGTATCCTCTTGAATTAATATCATCTGCAGCTTTTCTTATGAAAAGTAATACTTGTCCACCTTCCAACACCTTTGATTATTTAGGAATGTATCCTCTTGAATTAACTACAAGAAAGGCCATCAGTTGACTGAATGCTGATATATTGTTTTCTTTAACAATCAATGTTGATTTCAGCTGTGAGTATTTGGTCCATAGACTATTTGCACTATACAGGGTGTAACATAAGTACGTTAAAATATTCAAGTGACGTATTCCTGATGCAATTTTAAGAAAAAAGTCTAATTGAACTTTAGGACATACAGGGTGTTGAAATTGTTTTTTTTACGCTTTTTAAAAATAACTATTGCAAAAAATAAGTTATTTGCACGAAACCTGGTTTTTTTTTGGCGTGGAAATCATAATTTCGTATCAATTTTCATGTAACATCCAGAGGAAGCTGCGTACTCAGTTATTATTCAATTCAAATTGCCCTAACATTTTTGACAGTAAACTTTTGGTACTTTTCATGAAAAAACCTCATTCCCACACCTTTTCCAAGTAAAAAAATGTACACTTCCTCAACAACACTGGAGATGATCGTTTTCGAGATATTTACAATTTTCTATATCGATGCTGAGAAAAATTTCAACAATTTGTATCACGAAACGAATAATTTTTTGATAAACATTTTGAAGGAAAAAAGTTGTTTATTTTGACGAGATCTACCACATAGTTAGTTTATGTTCTCAGCAACGCCCTAGGAGTTAAGTAACATAAATAGTATGTTTTTTGGATTTTTGACCTTTGAAAAAAAATCGAAATAGACCTTGAAATTTTTATTTTTATTTCGAACTTATGACAATCAACTAGAACTATTGATGACTATCTATTGAAAAAAAAACTTCTGAAGAGGATAATAAATAACAGTTTTAGAGAGGTGGCCCGCTTTCAAATGGGTATATCGCCAGTTGTTGAATGAAAGTATCAGATACATCCAAAATAGGTATATAATCATCTGGCATAGTTTGCAACAGAATATATTTGGTTGAATTAAATGCAAATAATTTTCATTCACAAAAACTAGTGTGTCAGCTGGTCAATTTGCATATGTAGTTATTTGAATATTATTGACCAGCAAGTTTTCAATTGAAAAATTATCAGATTCACAAATCATAGTAATTCTGTATTTCAGGAAACTCTTCGTGATTTTTCTTAAAACGTATGCTATCAGCAAGAGTGTATTTGATTGGGGGATTAGGATATTGAGATCACCATATACATTTTTTTAAAACCCTGTTTTGGGATTTCCTTCTCTATTTGACAAAATTGGTATTGTTTGTTCTATTGATTCAGACACATTTTTGTTTGAAAAAGAGAAGTATTATTAACCTAGTTATTTCGAACATTCAATATGAGCCAATTCAAAATAAGATTATTTACTGACAAAATTAAATAATTTTTTGAAGACGTTCTTGTAAACGCAATTATCGGAGCTAGTTGATTTATTTCCTCCTTGACTTTATAATGTCAAACTGTGGAAACGAATTTCCTTCACCAATTTAAACTTTCATTCAATACATATGATTATTATTCGATGTATTCTATCAAATAGTATGACTTGACTTAATCAATTATTTATGTAATGGTCCCATTCACATAAGGACCAAAGGAAAAAAATTATTTCAATTATTTTTATTCAATATACTACATTTTTCTTGCCCCATATAGATTTATAACCCCATACAGATTCCTAGTCGCATGCCGATTGTTCTTACAATTTGCGGTTGTGAAAGTATGTGGCAGAGTACAAAAACTGTACCGAACAGAAAAATATCATTATTATTAACATCATTACGACTTTAGTGGGGAAAGAATATTTTGTAGATTATGTATAAAATCCGTAAAAACGCAGTTTGTCACAGTTTTAAAGAAGGCAGAATTGGTGTACCTACCTATGTATTTCATCAATTCTGTCTTCCTAAAACCCGTAAAAAGGCCAATTTTCACAGATTTAAACAAAGCAGAATTATGGTTTTTACATAAATGGCCTTCTTGAAAATTGTATTTCTCAGCAATTCTGGCTTCTTTTAATCTGTGAAAACACCATTTTCCAATTTTTTGGGAAAGCTGAATGAGTTTGAATTTCTCAAGCGTTCTAGCAAAGAGCACAACTGGAAATGTTACGAAATGATTTTTTTAATTCACTGGTGGCTCCATAAATCTACCGACTGCCTTCTTATATTATTATAAGAATATAAGGAGTTTGCACGCAGCTTGTCTTCTCATTTAAACTTTCCACCATTTTTGTGACCAATTACAGAGCGCGAAACAAGGATAAAAAAATTGATGAAATAAACAAACTTTCTCTCTTGTCATCGGGTTCTTCATTTCTTCAGTTCTTCCATTAACACCTTTCAATACATATATCATAGAGTATTCTGAGACTATCTCATATACAAGAACTGTAGTGCATATGTGGCTACAGAAAAGAAAGGAGGAAAGCTGGGAAAAAGTACCCTTCAAAATAATTGATTAGAGAATTGCTAGCGACTCTCTACGGAGCCAGTAAAATCTCTCTTTTCAGTGTTTTGTGTTATTTTATTTATTGACTTTTGAGAATCGAATAAATGCAGGATTTGTATAATATATAGATCCAGCACAAATCAGTAAATTGCACCGGAGCGCCATGGCACATAATAATTATAATAGCCGTCCTCCACCCGCACAGGCTATGCCTTTTTGGGTACACTCCATGAGTGTTTATCAAAACATATTCTTTGCCCTTTTTATGTGTTTTCGAAAAAGGAACCCCGCACTTATCCTATGCAAAATCTCTATGAATATTTTATAGCACTGGACTTCCTGAATATCAGTCTGCATTTGCTCAACTCCATACTGGACGTAATATCCGGTATAGTATACAGGATTTATTCAATCAAAGGAGTCCCCTTGTTTCCAACGGTCTTTGGCACTTGCAGATAAAAATCAGACAAAAATAATAGTTTTGTCTTTTATTTACCAACATAACAATAAAAATTGTGTAAATGACTTAGGTCATATCTAAGTAGTTGCAAAAACCACACAAAAAACGATTAGATCTTCACATTATCAATTCAAATTTCACATATGCTGACACAATAGCTTATTCATCAAGTGTATGTACAATAAACTACTTAGAAACATTTACATACCGAAAGCGAACACTCTAATTATATCAACATTCATATAATGACTCCAAAAGATTAATCTGAATATATGATATTTCAATCAGTTCTAATTCCTGTGGAAATAAGTTCAACAATGGTGAATTATTCAAATCAAATTGGTCGTTATTAGGTACTTACTATACATAGGTATTACCTAATGACGTTAAGTATTATGTTTAATTTTCAAGTCTATTAATTTTTAATGTTTCCGAATCATTCAGCTTCACTCCACTATTTTCTGCATATAAAATTTCGAATTCTTTATCGAAAGTATATGACTTTTTTCAAGGTTGAGGTCTTAAGGTCATAAGTGTTGGTAAGCATAGAACGCAATTCGGAAGTTGTACGTGTGCTACACGCAAAACCGGTTCTTCCATTCAACACCTTTCAATACATATATCATAGAGTATTCTGAGACTATCTCATATATACAAGAACTGTAGTGCATATGTGGCTAGAGAAACGAAAGGAGGAAAGCTGGGAAAAAGGATCCTTCAAAATAATTGATTAGAGAATTGCTAGCGACTTTCATTGTTCAATGCAAGACTCTAATTGTTGTATATACAGTGACCGCCAAAAAGTATGTACCATATGGGAAAAAAGTTTATTATTAGAGTATTGAAAAAAAGATTCTTGGAAAAAGTTTGTGCATGTCCGATATCCTAAAAATCGATTTTGACACATGTCACGTGTTCGCTGGTATGGCGGCAAATTGAAAATAATTACTATGAATAGTCAAAAAGTCGGATAAAATGGCAAGATATCGAAAAAAGTTATTTGAAAAAGTTGCTTAGAATTCCATTTTATATTTTATTTTATTGTTTGAGAAAATTATATGGGAATATTGAAAACAGCAATTTTTTTTAATAGTTTTCTAGTTGTAGAAAAATATCAAATTATTTTCTTATGAATTGCTTGACCATACTGAAATATTTGTATTCCGATGATAATAACAAAACTTTCTCATTTTCTCCACACCAGAGAGCACTAAATTGAAAAAATTGAATTTTGTCAGAACCCTTGCTGTTACATTGGTTCGTATCTAATAGATACAATTCCACTATTATTGCGATGATAGGGAGATCCAAAAATATCGTGTTTTTCAGATTATAATCAATTTTTGATGATAATCGTGCACGAACGTTTCACTTCGCACATAATCTTAAAAATAGTGCGTCAAATTAAAGCGGCTCAACATTGCATGCGAAGTGAAATGCTCTGGCACGATTATCATCGAAACTTGATTATAATCTGGAAAACATCATGTTTCTGGAGTGTCATGTCATCACAATGGTCGTGGAATTCTGATATAACTGTTAGATACGAACCAATGTAACAGCTAGGGTTTTAACAAAATCCAATTTTTTTAATTTAGTGCTTACGGGTGTAGAGAAAATGAAAAAGTTTTCATTGAAATGCAAATGTTTCAGTATGGTCAAGCTATTCATATGATTATAATTTGATATTTTTATACAGCTAGAAAAATATTTAAAAAAAATTGCGGTTTTCAATATTCCTACATAATTTTCTCAAACTTTGTATATGTGTATAAAATTGAATTCTGAGCAACTTTTTCAAATAACTTTTTTCGATATCTTGCCATTTTATCCGACTCTTTGACTATTCATGGTAATTTTTTTCAATTTGCCGCCATACCAGCGATCACGTGATATGTGTCAAAATCGATTTTTAGGTTATCGGACATGCACAAACTTTTCCCAAGAACCTTTTTTCCAATACTCTAATAATAAACTTTTTTTCCATATGGTACATACTTTTTGGCGGTCACTGTATAAAGGAAGTTACGAACATACAGCTTGAGAAGTGGTAGTTGAGTTTTTACATGCTTTCTATTAACTTCACTTGTTTGTATGTATGTATATAACTTTGCATGAATGTAAACTTACCCTTCATAGGGAAAATTGATGCAATGCAGTTTATCCTGAATCGCACCGAAGAACTCGAATTAAGATGTTATGTACATAATGATGAAACAATTTGATATGGCTCCTGAATATTTTTTTCTTGGTAATCAAAATTTCGACCTCTTCCTGATAGACTCCCAAAAAATTGTATTTTGATACCAGAAATATCAGTTGATATTTCTTGTTGTAGTTACAACTAAATTAAAATTGAAGAAACATTTCAATCAGGTATTTATATTTATAATGAAAACAAGATACATTCACGCTGCGCCGTAAAACTACTTTCAGCCAACGTTGTCAAAGTCACTCGCAGCTGAGGCCAATCACATGAAAAGAAGAAGAAGAAAGTATCAGTACAATTTTAGGTTAGGAAAACCAAACTATATAAAATGGAAAAAACATTACTAGCAGATTCGTAACCATTAAGATCTCTTGCAAGTAAATGAACACTGCTCAAAATTTTAGCCACAAAGTTTACCATCTGCGCAGGAGTTACAATCTGGTCAAAATAACAACAGCTGTCTCTAGATGGATGGCCTAGAGACTGTTTTGGCTAAAAATAAAACCGGTACCTACCTGTTCGGAAACTACATATTTTTTGCGCGGTCGAAATATTGATCAGTAAACAATAAAGGTTTTTTTTTCTGTGACGGAAAAAAAGTTAGACATTTTATCCCTGTTGACAGATACTAAAATATAACTTTTTATGAAATAACTTTTTTCCCCGAGTGCCGGGAAAAAAGTGAGTACCATTTTCCTGGATATATACCGGGTGTCCACGGAAGGTGGCTCGCCCCTATAACTTTTTTGTTTTTGAAGATATTGGAATGAAATTTTGAGGATCTATACAATACATAAAACTGCATTTTTTGACAAGTAACTCAGCTTCATGTGATATAAACTTTTGATTTTTAAATGACCCAACCTAACCCAATGACTCCAAATAACATTCTGAATACAGCCATGTATCATTGCTTACTTTTTGTAACAATAAATTTTTAAAATTTTGAAATTAATTTTTGAATCTGGAGGGCTATGAATACGTTCAAATTATTAATTTTAGTCCTTAAGTATTGGGAAAAATACCACTTTACGATTTTCGGTTACAATGCATCTGCTGGGTAAAATTTAATTTTTAAATTATTATTACTATTTTTTTTCAAATGGCAACATAGTGGCTCGTCGGTCAGAAAAAAGAGCATATCATTACGGTTAACTTGATACAGCACACTATTAGGTCTCGAAGAAACTTTCGTCAACAAACTTAAAAATATTACGGTAGATCTTTCTTGTTGAGATTGAAATAATATTGAAATTCATCGAGTAACCTGTGTGACCAACACAAATGATATAAAAAAACTGTCAATCCAAAAACTAATATCTCCTTGCATAAATGATTTTATTAACATGTTTTTCAATCAATGGCGTACATAATAGTTTCCTAATTTAGATTTGGAGAATTTAGGTAAGATAACATATCGACAAGTAATGTTTTTTTTTCAATACACCTTAATTACCTTGTTCTATCATTTATGTAGGTCACAGGTTACCCAATGTATTTGAATCTCATTTTAATCTGAAAGTATGTTTGAAACCTATAACAGTAAAGCGGTATCATCGTGATGACATTCACAAAATTTCATTTAAAAAAATTAGTAATACAAATTCTAAAATTGAATTGTTTGTACATATCAGAAATATTTCGACTGAAAACAATATTCCACAAGAATGTTAGAACTTGCTGAAGCTGAGTTAAATATTTTTTCTGCTCCGACCAGCCACTATGTTGTCATTTGAAAATAAAATAGTAGGAATGAATTAAAACTTAAATTTTACACAGCAGATGCATTTCAACCGAAAACCGTAAAGTTGTATTTTTCCCTCTAGATTAAAATTTAAATATTGAAATAAAGAAAAAATGTGGTCCCAAAAAGTAACAAATGATATATAGTTGTATTCAGAATGTTATATGGAGACTAAAAGGGTGAAAATATACCGGGTGTCTCATTTAAAAATCAAAAGTTTATATCACTTCCGGTGAGACCGAAAGTTGCACGAATCTGAGTCACTTGTGAAAAAGTTATAGCTGCGAGCCACTTTCCGTGGACACCCGGTATACACATAGGTAAATGTAGATATTTGATTAAATCGTCGTTTTTCCCGTAACAGAAAAAAATATAAGATTTTAGCTCTCGGTTTTTTGTCTCAAGACACAACCTCGAACTAAAATCTAATGCGTTTTTCTCTCGTATAATAAATAACTATTTAACTCTATTTTCACCCGCTTCCATCGTCCGAATAATCTACAATTTGGAACACACTTCATCAAGTACCGATGACTTTACAAGAATTTCAATGGACCATTAAAGATGCAAGCTCCTATGAAGATGCATAGTTTTGGTGAATAGAATATTTACCCAATCAAATACAATTTATCCCTACGCGAATTACACAAATTACCTTTATAAGAAGTATAGCCTTGAGAAGCTATCGCATTCATACACTCGATAACGGCTATAGATGTTAATAGCCGAAACGTCGCGCTTCGTGAATAATAAAATTGCAGAGAAATGAATATCTTTGTTTCTATTTAGACAATGTAAGTCCAGAAAAACCTTACACAAAGTGAAGTATTGTCAACCACTTTCAAACAAACATTTCTCATTATATTTAGTTCATTTAGTGCCTCACTACTATAAGGTCTATTTCCTGTCAGTTTGTTGGGTGGGGGAATCATGTTTGAATCAAGTTTGAATCACGATTTTATTCCGTTGATTTGGTTAGATAGCTAGAATTCAGTTTTAATGTCTGAACTCTATGATCCACCATTTTGATTCCTACTCCATCTTGGATTTGTAATTATTTCATAATATACTGTCATGTCCTTTCATTTGTTATCCATATTGGGTGTGCTGTAAAAAAATATGTAGGTAATCCACCTTTTTGTTGCGGCGGCCAACTAATAATTTTGAAGTTTTTATTGTATACCCACTATTGAAGCCCTACCATTTGATACCCATATTGAGAGGGTTGAAAAAAATATGTAATCCGCCATTTTGTGGCGGTAGCCATCTTGGATTTACAATGATAGTGAATACACATAATTTTATTGTCATCAGAGCTTGAACTATATGTACCAAATTTTAGATCAATCGGTCAACAGGAAAGGGGTAAAATTTTAATCACTAAATATGAACCAAACAGGGCAAGCTAAATAAAACCGTTTGATAATTACTCCGTAGAAAATTATTTTTATCCTAGATTGTGTTGAATATTACCGGCTTAACGAGGAGGAGAAAGTTCTTTTTCTACGGCTAGCAGAGAATTTTTTTCATATTTTCACGCCATTGAACGTCAGTACAAAAATAAATTGCTCTCAGTTGTTAATGTCTGCAAATTATAAGTTGTCATATTTGATACTTGTTTTGAAGTTAACTTTTCAATTTTTTTTATGAATAAAATTTTTGTAGAAAAAATATTACCAACAATTACTGTGTAGGATAAAAAACTATATGTAAACCACGACAGTAAGTCGTAAGTGAGGGTTTAAATTTTATGACGTTATAGGAGGCGAAGTTATGACGTCATAAACTTCAGACCCTCATACCTGATTTTTTCAGAACCGCTTAATAAAAATGTAGCAAATTATTCAGTGTAACTCGATATTGGGCCCAAGGACTATGACTTCGAAGATTTAGTCTAATTTCATGAATTGAAATTTCACTACTTGGAATGTGGCAGCTGTAATTATTATACTTTCATTTGTACGGTGACGCGTATCGTGAAGTACTTATGAGAATATTGATATATTTTATTTGCCATTTACCTAAACAAGATATTTACGTAATCGTGCGTTAATGAGTGATCAATGCATGAAAGAGAGACTCGTTAGATTTGTATAATTCAAATTTCAGGTAATGTAAGAGCAGCTCGATAAATAAAAATCATGTTTAAATTTGAATCGTTTGGCATTGAACTATAGAAAGAGAAGTTCTAAAAAATAATGCAGTAATTTTTCCAAGACTGAAAAAATATCACAATGATATGAATTCTTTAAAAAAAAATTAAACAATAGGTTTCTTGAAACATTGTCTGGGATAAACGCCCTGAAAACAGATCAGAAGTGGTTATTATTTAATATGATATGGGCTCAATTATCAATCGAACCATATAATTTTTGCATCAGATACGGTACTTCTGATTTTTTGCTGGGTTGTTTATGATGTTGACCCAATGGATAATCAAAGTTTCCGACTTCGAACGCCGAACGCAACATGGTCAAAAATCCAAACGAAGTAAAAAAATCTACGAAATTGTCTAACTCTCTTTAGTTTTTCGCGATTTTTCGCAAAAGTAGACTAAATTTGCTACACAATAGTTTCCAAACTGAAGCTTTTCAAAATATATGAAGTTTTTCGAACTATGAAATTTTTGTTGATGTGTGGGAATTGTAGGCATATTTTCTTCGGAAAATGACTTTCTTCTACATTCTATTGGACGCTGAAGAGTTTTTAGGCGTCTTACAGGTGAACCACCACCTATACAGTGAGAGCCAGAAGTCCGTCGCCCCCTCCGTAACTTCTTTATTTTACATATTAAAAAAAAATATATTGAACACATTAATTGTAGGGTTTCATTCGATCTCTTTAATGATTTAAGTTTCATTTATACAAAGTGTCTCATTCTGTATGAATAAAACTTAAACCATTGAAGATATCGAATGAAACCTTACAACTTATATATTCAACATTGTTTTGTAATATGTAAAATAAAGAAGTTACAGGGGGAAGTTACTTTTGGTCCTCACTGTATACATTTTTTATATTTCTCATCACTATAGCCCTGCTCTTTGTGTTACATTATTGATGCCTTGTCTAAACATTTCGCGATCATAATAGTATATTATGATACAAGTTTTATAAGACACCATTTTGTCGCACGCGTTGTTTAGAGTACGACGAGCGAAGCGAGTAGTGCTCCAAGAGAACAAGTGCGACAATGTGTCTTATAAAACGTGTTTCATATACTATTTTTTCTATTTCACATTTTTTCTAGTTTTTTATTGGAAAAAATTAGATTTAATATTAATAAATAATATCAAAAATATCGGGTTGGTAACATAAACTACTTAAATTTTGAATGCAAATATAAGTAAATGCCTTTTTTTAAATTACTGATAAAGAAAACTCAAGTTTCACCCCTGGCAAACCCTGTCATAGAGTCAGTTCTTATTTTCCGTGGCAACTAATTCCCTATTAATATCTAATAAACAAATATTTCACCGACAATATATTTCTTTGCTCAACAACCAATCACTGGATTTCAAATTTTGAAATTCAGCCAATAGAATCGAAACTACAGTGAAAATATAGCTTGTCGCTGTATTTTCACGGTGATAAACCTGCTTAGTTTTTGTTTTACTATCTGTCAAGTGAAAATAATGATTTAAATTATAAACGTCAAATATATGTGTGACTAGTTATCTTTATTTATCAATATGAGCGATCGTTGGGGATAAATGCCCATTGGTATCATAGACGAGGCCGTGGAAAAGAGTATTCCATTGAATACGGCTAGAAGTAAAGCATCAATTATTAGGTGACACGTTTTTTCTCAATTTCAAATCGATATATTGTCGTCCTAAATATAATTCATGGTATGATTAAAAACCAATAATTTTTTGGAATATCAATTCATTGGCAATCCCAATGCAAGAAAATACAACTCGTCCTGTGGATTCGTTGTATTTTCAGCTTTGGGATTGCAATTCATTAATATTCCAAAAAATTATCGGTAATAATCATACCACTTATTATATTACCCCTGATAATATTCATAGAATTTTGTCTACAAAGACGGTTTTATTAAAAACCGATACATTTGTGTTGAACAGCAAAATATTGACAACAATACCACAATTTAAATCTTCAACACAAAGCCAAGTTGACAATACCTACTCATAGAACTGCTCTCTATCGGTCTTCATTCTCATTCCAAATTGTTATCATATATAATAATTTCCCATTTGAATTCAATAGTTGTAGTCTTTCTAAATTTAAGATTCAGTTGAAGAAATTTCTGATCGAAAATCCTGATTATGTATTTTGATGCCTACAATTCAGCTTACAATTACTATTGAGGTTTGATTATACCTATCTTTTTATATAAATATTTTCTCTCAGTTCATGTACATATGTATATTCAATGTTTATTCTTGTAAGTGTGCGATCTGTACACAAGTTGAATACAATTAGTCCTAAAGTTTGATTATACCTATCTTTTTATACATATTTTTCTACTAGTTCATGTACATATGTATATTTAATATTTAGTCTTGTAAGTGTGCGATCTTTACTCAAGTTGGAGCCCATTCCTCACAACGAATGAGCTCCTTTTCATGGTTGAGTGGAAGAGCAATTAGCGATCTAATCGTGGAATTGAACTCTGCCATTTGAGTGTCATATCGACATAATTTCATTTATGTATTATGCTCTGTATGTCTACTCAATAAAATCATTTATTATTATTATTATTATTATATTTCTATTACACCTCCTTGGATGTAATGCGCTAGATAATCCAAGGTAGTTTTGTCTTCAGAAACTAGTTAACTTTCTTGATATCAGGTTATTAATAAGAAGAAAGTGATGTATACTAAACAGAGCAAATTCTGGATGGTGCGAATACGAGTTCTTCTTGACGAAAGGACAAAGAAAAATCATAGTAATGTTCGAAGGAAAATCTAAGAAAATGAAAGTTTCTCGCAATGGTCTACTTATTCGAAAGTTGAGTCAACGTTAATAATTCGCACTGCACTGTTGGAACCTTTGGTAGTAATGATTATACTAGAGTTTTATCCCAACACCAAACCGATATTTTAATCTTCCTTTTTGAAGGTGATCACTTGGTGATTTAAACACGTGTCAGGGTGTTAAAAATAGTGGTTTGGTGTTGGACTAAAACTCCAGTATAAACGTTAATAATAAATAATATCGACATCAACAAATATGCCAAATTGATTTCATATTCACAATGAAAATTTGAATGTTTTTCTTTTTCGATAGTTCTAGAAAAAATACTGAATGAAACTCGCGAGTGAAGAAGTTGTTTTATTCGTAGGAATTGCCGCACTCCGCTTTCGGCTTCATGTGTTTCAAATTATCACTTTGCCCACTTGATACATAAACAACTATTATCTCTGTTATTATTTCATAATGATAGCAAACATTCATCAAAATATTAGAAGGCAAAACAAAACCCGACTTTTAGAAACCATGATTTTTGCAAGCGATAAGTTCATTTCAAAAATCGTTCTCCTTGCTCAACTCTATTAATTTTCAAAAAGATAAATAAAGCCAGAAATAATTCATACCAAAATCATTCATGTATTATGAAAATAAGGGAGATCATCACATAGAACACTTATAAAAAACGTGAAAAATAACTTGAAGAAACTACTGTGTTAGCGAAACATGTTATTTGAAATAAAGTGTGTGAATATCGAATTATTTTCTGTGTAGTTTGTACAATCTTGAAATGAAAACCTGATTGGAATGTGACCATCATAATTGTAGTCATAAAACAATCTTTATGGCATGTTCAATAATATAATAATATTAATAATAATAATAATAATAATACCTCCTCATTAGCAGATCATGGAATGATGGAATGTAGCTTATTACTATCGTCAGTAGATGGATCCCCTATATATATAATTGCGGTTTGAATCATTTTTGCTTATTGTAGAATAACACTTTGCGATTTCAATACTGTACTGACTCAATTATTCGACTCTTTATTGCATACCACCATCCATTTGTGTTTTGTTAGTTGCATAGTTTTAGAACTTAAATGCAGGATTAATGTTCGATATGAATAATGTTAAAATACTTATACAACAGCACTAAGTGAATATTCAATATCAATATTATTAATAAATGAATAAAAATGATTTCGATTTCATTCATGGAATAGTGTTAACAAATACAACTTGTGTACTGGAGGATTATCATAAATTCCTTCTCTTTTTCTAAACAAAATATGTTGCTTTAGGTTGCCAAGCAATATAATTTGTTTCTCAAAGTCGAAGGAATTTTCATTTCGATAATCACCAGTACGCTTGTTGTATTACCTACGATAATTTAATGTAAAAATATTGTTATATCTTTAATGAATTTTTAACAATAAATCATTCTTGAAAGGCATATCCGATTCACATTTTTTTTTATGCAGAATGAAAATTTAGTGATGATATTATTACTCATACACACTGTGAAAGATGATTTCACTATCTCACTATCTCACTATCTCATGACATCTTGAAAAATATTGTTTTGTAAAGTACAATGTTAACAGTGATTATAATAGCGACCTCTGAACATTTATACCCAATAATTAAACATTTTAATTTTCCCTGGCAATTTTGAGCAAAAATGAGGAAAAATACTCCCAGCTACAGTTCTACCAATATAGCAGAACATATGAAATTCTTATTTATTGTGCGAACGCTCATGTTGAGTGCTTTATCATTGGATATATTACGGACTATACAGTGAGCACGTAAAGGTTAGAACAAATTCGTTAAAAGCTGGATATGGCCATTGGGGAAAACACCCAGACTTTTCTTTTTCAGTTGCGTTGGTCTACTCATATTTTTGATGTCATTAATGTTCGAGTTAAGACGTCACCATCATTTTTTTAATGGCAATACCTTATTTTAATAATTGATAATATATAATAATAAATTGATTCAGAAATACGCATGTTTCTAATTATCGTTCCGACGGCGACACTAACTTTAGATTCGTTTTTAAAATTACTTTTTAATTTCAATTTTTTTGTACAACTAAGAACAAATATCATCAACATTAAATCGACGTAATAATAATAGTTAGCTATCAAATAATTGTGGTATAAATGGTATAGTAAATAGGCAGAAATGTAGGTACTGGGCACCAGAGAACCCTCACTGGGCGATGGAAGGGTACACTCAGTATAACCACATACAGTCAACTTGTGGGCGGGAATAGTTGGTAATACAATTGTAAGAACTTTTTAATTGAACGATTATAAATATTTGGATTTACTGCAACATTACATAATTCCCGCACTTGCGGCTCTGTACCTACATCATCAAAAACCTCAGCTACCGAACAATTCAATATGGTACCAGCAAGATGGAACGCCACCGCATTATGCACGACATGTCGATATGTTTTCCAATAGATGAATTAGCAGACAAGGATTTTTAGAGTGGCCATCTAGATCTCCTGATCTAACCTCACTAGATTTTTGTGGGGAAAACTCAAGTCAAAAATTTACGTTGACAGACCTAATACCCACTATTAATGAACTAAAAGAGATAATTGGGACCAAAATTAATTTAATTAAGGCTGATAACCTTACTAATATTTTGTAAGAGTGTCAGCACCGCCTTGCATATTCTCAAGAAGCATTGTCATAAATATAGTATTGCCATTTAAAACAAAAATTAATGACGTCATAACTCGAAAACCGTTGACGTTATCAAAAACATGAGTAGACCAAAAAATGCACAACTGAAAAAAAAAGAAAAAAGAAAGTTATTTTCTCCAATGGCAATATCAAGCTTTCAACGAATTTTTTCCAACCTTTACGTGCTCACTGTGCAGTCTGTTGTACGACAAATGCTCATTATGGGCGTGCATGTTTGCTCGGTTTCAGCTATGTAAGTACAACTGTAAAAGCGAAGAAGTCATTAATTCCTTATGTTAATCGTCTGAAAAAAAACAACGTTTTTGCTCGCAACTGTATCAGTGATCAAATCGAGGGATTTTGTTTCGTAACTTTCATAAATACCTACCTACGCAAAATGATGAAGTAAGCGTGGAAAATTCCAATAGAACTTGTGTAAATATTAATGAATTTGACGTTTTCAAATTAGATGATCCTAGTTAAAATTTAGAATGTCTTAATTTATTTTATTATGCAATTCCATACGAACATCCCGTTTATATGGTCAAGAAGAAAGTATCTTGTATTTTGTAGATTTGTAAATCATATTATGCTATTCTCCATTTGAAAGCAGGTATTTAATCGCAAACTAATGCAATTTACTATACAATTCTTACAACCGATAACATAGGTATAGGTACCTGTCAGTCAAACATTACAGGCTACCCTGTCAACAGCTGCGTTTTACGGCCAATTCCATAATCACAATTAAAGCCCTCTTTATTTGCAAAAGTAACCTTTAATGGGAAAATACGTTCCATAATTTACCTGTCATATCAAATTTGTTGAAAGCTATCTTTATCTGAGGTATCAAGTTCTAATTCTTCATCAGAGGATGAGGAAGTAATAGTAAGAAGGTCCAAAATTTATAGAAGCAAAATGTTTTCACTTTAGGTCGTTTTGGATTCTTTAAATCGATTTCGGCTAACAAAACGTGCAGTTTATGACTGAAAAATAAATATTGGGGAAAGATCCATCTGCACGAGTGGGTGCTTGGTTCACTATTCTAAAATATTTGAGAGAGCTATAAACTTTGTATCCCGACTATTGCAGTAGTATTTCCAACTTAAACGGTAGCATTTCAAGTCCCACTGCAATAATATGGTTGCGAAATTGAACTCTCAATTATGTTTTCATTGGGTAGCTGAATTTAGGCTTCTTCCGTTTTCATTTTTATTGGTATAGATATTCGATTCGTTCTGCCAATTTTGTATAGTTCTACTGCTTCTAATAGGTACTATCTTTTTTATTTTGTTAATCCGTATATGTCAAAAGTGTAATAAAAATTATTATTTATTGTAACAATTAAAATAGTCTAAACGTTTAAAATCTAATTTATTTAAACTCTTATACTATAATTTATGTTAACAGATCGGTTATAATTGATTTTTAAATATTCCACTCACTGCACTCTCTATTATTCGGATAGCATGATTCCAAACTAAAACTCCCGTCTCGCCGTGGATATTTCTTTATACAGAGTGGTCCAACGAAAAGTATGCACCTAGCTTTTATCCTTTTTGTGGAATTGCAAGCAAAAATGCTCGGACACGTGGAATTTGTTTTTGAGGGGGACACATTTCAGATATATTTTGCAACTTGTGCCTTCAACCCCTCAGCGACGGGGTGTCACAACCCTAAAATTTTAAATGGAACGTGGGGTCGACTGATATATCATTTGGACGGGCACAAAATTATCTTCCCAATGATACCCTATTTGTTGAAATTTACTGAAGCAGTTAATGCGAAAACGGCTTTAAGAACATGAACCCGATAATGTTGGTATTAATGAAAAATACAAATAAGTTTTGGTTACTAGGAATTAAAACATGTACAAGTAGTACTTAGTACGTTTCAATATTTGTTACTTGTAATAGTGCTTTGTAAAAAAAAACAAGCTGTTAAATTGATTTATTGAAATGTTACTTCAACAAGTGTTCAAATTGTGACCCATTTGCCTCCATACAATAATACAGACTTTGTTCAAATCTATGTCTAACATTTTGTAGCATATCAGGTGTTATGCTTCGGCACTCTGCTATAATCCGTTGGAGAATATCTTCTATGGACTCGGGCTTCGTAGCAAAACATTTATTTTTCAAGTGTCCCCATAGAAAAAAGTCCAAAGGCGATAAATCAGGTGACCTGGCAGGCCATTCCATTGGGCCTCTCCTGCCAATCCACTGTCCGGGGAACCGGTTATCTAAAAATTCTCGTACAGGAACAAAATAGTGCGGAGGTGCTCCATCTTGCTGGAAATGAAGCCGATCAGCATTATGATTTTGGTCATCTTCTATTATTTGTGTGATGAAAGGATCAATTGCGTCTTCAAGCATGTTTAGGTAGATTTCACCATTTAAATTTTCAGAAATGAAAAGTGGTCCTATGATATGACTTCCTAATATGCCACACCAGACGTTTATTTTTTGAGGGGCCTGGGAATGAACCTCACGGAATAAATATGGGTTACTGTCATCCCAGTAACGGCAATTATGCCTATTCAAAGCTCCATTCAAATAAAATGTACACTCATCTGTAAAACAAATGTTACACATATCTGCAGTTTTTTCCTTACACTTATCTGCAGTCGTTTTCGACAAAATCACGCAAACGATAAATGGGGAATTTAGTTGTGATAATAAAAAATTATCATTGAAATGTTGCTTTCGGCAAAATAAAGTAATTTAGAAATGATTGTCGTTATCCTGATTCCTACTAACCAAAACTGATTTGTATTTTTCATTAATACCAAAATTATCGGGTTAATGTTCTTAAAGCCGTTTTCGCATTAACTGTTTCAGTGAATTTCAACAAATAGGGTATCATTGGAAAGATAATTTTATGCCCATTCAAATGATATATCACTCGACCCCACGTTCCATTTAAAATTTTAGGGTTGTAACACCCCCTCGCTAGGGGGTTGAAGACACAAGTTGCAAAATATATTTAAAATGTGTCCCCCTCAAAGGCACACTTCACGTGTCCGAGTATATTTGCTATGAATTCCAAATAAAGGAGAAAAGCTAGGTGCATACTTTTTGTTGGAATACTCTGTATAGCATGGTGAGCTGGTTCCAGAGTTCTCTCGAATTTCTACTGGCGACTAGATTGATCTTGTCTAGATTGCCAGCGGCGAAAATGAATGGTGACATCATCGACTATAAATAGCTGTAATTTGTGTGCTCCGTCAGGACCGGCTTGAGTAGAAATTGTTACATTGCCCCCTTCTTAGAGATATTTCGTCCCGAAATGTTATCCATGTATGTCGATATTTGCATGATTCTCCATATCTGCTGTTTGATTTAAGTAGCACTCCACCGTCTTCAGGTTCGGTTGTGGACGATGATTACAGCATACCAAAATCCTGACGCCGGTGGATTGAAATATCGTCTCTAACATGCTCCTTATAACTCTCCAGTCCAGTCCGTCGAGCCCGCAGGACAATTTTGGGATTGCCAGGTCCACAAGATTCTGCTCTACCATCATGTCCCTAAATTTCACAAGACTGTTCCATACGTCTTCATAAGACGGTTTGTCTCGAGATTGCTTCTTGGTGACTAGATAGAAAATGCTTCTCTGGACTTTTCGCAACGGTAGCACCCCTCCAACTTTCGGGTTTTGTTGCCTTAGTTCATGGAGGCGACCGTACTCCTTGTAGAACACAGCGATTCCTCTGGACATATGGAGATCTTCTGCCACACAGCGTAATCGGCAGGCACCTTAAAAAGCTCTCGTGGTTCCTTTCTAGTCACCCCATGTTGAACTTTCTGCCCGTTCGAGTACAAGGACATGCATTTCTGGAACGTCATCGCATCCTCCGGTGGTCTGAGGATGCGATTTCCAGCGTATGTGGCTTACCTATTGAAATGGACGACTCTGGGTTTTCCTCTAGGTGGCTTTTTAATTCTGTAGACCACGTCATTTATTCGCTTCAAGATCTTATAAGGACCTTCCCACGAGTTCCACAACTTTGGTGACGATGACGCGACGTTTAGGGCTGTACAGCCAAACCAGATCACCAACCTGAAATCCTCCAGCATCGGCCTTGATAATAATAATAATAATAATAATAATAATAATAATAATAATAATAATAATAATAATAATAATAATAATAATAATAATAATAATAATAATAATAATAATAATAATAATAATAATAATAATAATAATAATAATAATACTCCCTCATAAACACTCGTAGAGGGTACCCAAAGGCATAGCATGTGCGGGTAGAGGACGGATATTATTATTATTTGCCGTGGCGCTCCGGGGTGACTTTCACTTCGCAGCTGCAGGAAAACCCGGAAAACCTACAGCACCACCTCGGGTGGCCGGCATGCACTCCAAGCTAGCACTAGACGAGATTGGCATCTAGACAACACACAATACACTTGCTTTCAACAACAAGGCCTGTGGTCGTCTATCGATTCCGATATTGAGTATTTGAGAAAAAATCCCTCGTATTTACATCGGGCTCGAACCGACTACCACTTTACTGAAGCTTCGAACGGCCTGCGCCTTAGACCGCCATAGGTCTCTTTCATTCGGTCACTATGGCACTCTGGATGTTCAAACGGACCATGTTTGCGCGGGACATAATAATGAGAATTAAAATACGAACGGATCATTAGTAATGCAGAAAAACTGAAAAACCCGGGAAATTTTACGATTCTTTTAAAAATTCACAACTCCGCCATTTTAAATTTATAGGGTTGGCACTTTTCTCGAAAGTAGTGAGTCATGTGTATATACTTCATTTGTGCACAAAACAGGCGCTGTCACTATTAGTTTTGGCACAGTTGCGATTTGACTTCTTTTGTACTATCTTGAAGGGCTTAGTAATCCCAGTTCTCCGGAGCACTTTTTAGGATTACTAAGCTCTAAGCCTTTCCATATAAATGAATCTTGTCGGAACATGAAGTCGCGGCAGGTGATACCCGGAGATACTCCCACCAAAAATAAACTCTTTTTCACGTCCTTATGCAACATTTTTTTGAAGAAAGTCAAAATACATCTGCAAAAATTTCGTTACGGTGACATTTGGTATCTTGATACAGGGAATGTGCGCTATGTCAATCACCATTCTGTTATTTCTCACTCTTTATATATGTGAAGATGAAACCGCGTGCGGCTAATTTCTATTTGATTCTGATTTACATATTTTCATTTTCAAACTGTAGGAGGTTAAACACCCAAACAACGATATCAAGAAAACCACAAAACTAAGCATTTAATCAACATTCCTATTGTATTCAAATCGAATTGTTGATTGAAACAATTCTGTTTCAAAATAGTATACTTACTGTGTAACAAGTGTTATAAACGTCCTTTCAGTAACGAGTATTTCAATCACGAGTACAGCATATTAGCGAACCGCGTGTTTAATAAAAAGTATCTCGGGGAGTTTATAAAAGCTTTACGATATCTTTTTTATCATAAAAGTTTCAATTGACAGGTCAAGATCTACTCTGTTAGCAGTGTTTTTAACCACTGAAACCGAACAGTAACTTTAGCGATATATTTAAAAAATGGAGTTGCTTTGTAATGTTTTTAAAAAAGAATCTTTGGATGCATTTTGTGAATCTGTGATAATAGCGCGGTACGTTGATTGCCATTTTGATAATGTGAGTAGAAAAAGTAACTCAAGTTTTTAATTGACTCGATTGTTACTTCATGGAAATCCATAGTACTTCTCAGACTGGTGCAAACGTAAGTTACTGAATCTTGATTAAACACGATAAGATTTCAACGAATGATATTACACCGCGACATGTTCCGCTTCACTGTAGCTTTTTCAAACGCTAAATACAATAACCGCTTTAAAAAGCTACATGTAGCTACACACCGCGATGTAATATTCTTTGTAGAAATCTTACTTGTTTAAGTTTGACTTACTTAAGTTTCCAACAGTCTAAGAAGTGCTTAGTGCTCAGTAATCGCGAGCAGTTTATACATAAAAGTGCTTAGTGCTCGAGATTTCGGAGGGCTTTTCAAGATTGCTTAGTGCTCGAACATTAAAACATCTACAAACGGATGAGACCCTCAGGATCCTTCCTGTGGGCAAAAGCAATGCGACCGTCGCTGTCAACGAGAAAATTGAAGATGTATTACGGAAAGAAAACTTCAAGCTATTGCAAAAGGACCCATCTTCGCGGGTGAGAGAAAAATGTACAACACGCTTAGAAGAAATATGAATATTACATCCCAGACAAAATAGCGAACACAGCTTACGCCACATTACAACAAAACCACTCATCTAGGTGGCCTTCCAAGAATACACAAAACAGGTATACCTTTGAGAACGATAACCAGTTCTAGATACTCGCTAACCTACAATTTGGTCAAATACCTTCTGCCCATTTTGTACCCCCTACAAGGCAACTCTTACGTAAAGAACCCTGTTATAATTAAGGACATCAAATTACAACGTGGAAATAGTTTTGTCAGCTGTAATGTAGAAAGCCTGTACACAAACGTATCTATACAGGAATGTATCTATATGATCAAAAAAAAAAACTCGAGGAAGACGACCAACTACACGAGAGAACTGATTTATCGATTCAAGCAATATTAAAACAATTAGAAATCTGTCTCCATAATTCCTTCTTCCAGAAAAAGGCCGTTTCTTTGCCCAAATAAGTTGACTTCCGATGGGTTCCTCACTATCACCGGTCGTTACATAGAATGGTTTGAAAAGCATGTCATCCAATAAGCTGAAAGAAAACCTGAGCTATGGTTGAGATATGTTGACGATACATCAATAAAATGGAATCATGGGACCAAGAGCTTCAACGATTTCTATCTAACATTAAAGGCGTAAGGGACAACAACAGCTGCACAATGGAGGAGAAAGTCAACTCATTACCTTTCTTGGACGTAAAAGTTGAGATAAGCAGTGATTCCATTCGTACATGGATTTACAGGACAGTGACTCACACTGGACATTATTTATCCTTCGACTCCAACAACCCACATTCAACAAAAAAGACATCGTAAAGACAACGATTTTTTTGGTAGTTCTATATCGAAACTTGCAATACAGGTATACGTTTTATGACCAAGGAATTTAACGTCATGTTTTTCATTCGGGACTCAACAACTACGCCCAGTTCATTCAGAAGAAAGTGCGCACAAAAGTCTGTCTAGAAACTCATCCTGCTAGAAGCACCATAAATATAGTATTATTGTTGAATTTGCATGATCCATTCATCATTGCAACTTTCGCCCCCTCAGATCATAATCATCCAATCAATCGCTTATTTGTGGCCCGTACAAGTGAGTATAATTTAATGGCTACCTATAGTTTGTTCTATAATATAATAAGAAATGTGGATTTCTTGTCCCGAGTGTGCCTGTCATATCACATTTATATACATATCACACGGTAGGTGCGCTATTAGCGATATCGACAGTTGGATTGTTATCTATGCCAATAACTTTGCCGTGCCTTCGTCCTAGCAGGTCCTTCAAGTATTTTTTTTACTCTATCTGGACCCATTTATTCAGTAACCAATTGAATTTACAATTGCTATACGGTGATTGATTACATGTTTCATTTCATGGATATTCATGTTCACTTAGAGTAGAGTAATAGTATATTACACACCGAGGTGGGAAGAGATTCATTCCTGTGGTGAGATTAGTTAGTTAACCGAGACGCAAAGCGTCGAGGTTAGCTATGATCTCGAGACAGGAATGAAACTTCCTACCGAGGTTTGTATACTATTTTATTTACAACCATCATATTTCGATAGGTTACATACATCTTAAAATTCTACAATCAAATGGTAGTCATAAATTTAAAAAAATAGAATACCAATACATACACATTAATGGTTATTTAACGAACAAGTGTATTAATGAGGGCGATTAACAATCGAGATAATTTAACGCGTGAGCGGAGCGAGCGCGTTAATGTTTGAGATCGTTAATCGCCATTTTAATTCACGAGTTTGTTACAAAACTTTTCCGTCGACAGTAGTTTTCGAAAATAGAGATATCTCACTCTCAATGTTTATTTATCTAACGTTACGATAAAAAACAATCACTATTTCCTATTTATATTAACTCTACTCAAAGATAGTTTAATTTTTCTTAGTGGTAGTTTTGTATAATTTTTTATTATTTATTTTCAAATTGAAATTAAAAAAAAAAGAAATTTACCCTCGATGGGTTTTGAACTCTCGACCTTAGTGTTGCATGTCAGGTGAACTTTACCGTTACGCCACGGGACCATATATGGTTTTGAGTGACAACTGGTGTAATGAACATTTTCTGAAATTTTATTTGAAAATTGACAAATAAATAATGACAGATAGTACTAACCAATATAAAATGTATAAGAGCAATGTATGTTGGGTTGCATATAAACAAATCGTTGATTAATAGAAAATCATTCATTAACAGGGGTCATTAATCAACGATTTTGAGTGCGTTAAAATGCATCATAAATGAACGGTCGACGGAAAAACAAATTAACACATCTGAAATTAGGTTACATACATGTTGAAATTTGAGACTTAGGTGGTAATCATAAAGTTGAAATAATTAAATACCAATACATATACATCAAGATGTTCAGTACAATAACATATGTGATAAATTCATCAATACGACCATCAGATATAAAGTTTTTGAGCTGTATACGAGGGTTGTTAAAAATACGAAATTTTCTCGAGAGTAAAGGAACTTTATTTTTGAAAATTCGAAAATTTTTATTGAGAAAAGTTGATTGGAGTTGTGATAGAAACAAATCTAACATATTATTTATTTAATGCTATTCTACCAACTAATGTATTAACTTTTCCTCTCACTAGACATTTGCATTACATATCCTCCTTCTATTTATATACATTTAACAGTTCTTATAGAAAAATTTTGTAAAACATTTTTATTCATGGCAGGAGTTATTTGCAATGTATACTCTGATTGTCCTCTCCAAATGGTCCATATTTTGGAAAGGCCTCTGGAGGTATACATTTTGCTCCAGCATCAAACTTAAAGGTACTTTTTTCTCAGGTCAGTTTCACAATAAAAAAATGTTCCCATATTATAGTTTCTCATATATAATTTATCAATAACTTGTTTGAAAACGTATTAAATTTCGTATTTTTTGGTTTTAGATCATGCCGAACTTTTTTTGAGGAATATTTTTTTTTGTAAATTCAATACTAAAAAAGTTTCCCATATGTAGAGAACTTAAGCGGACACGCTGTATATGAGTATAACCTTATTATTTCGTAGTATGTATTTACATAGATGAAGAAGTTTTCAGGGCAGCTGTACATACAAGTCATATCTGTAATACTTATTGTACGCGTCTTCTGGCAACTTTCTTATTCGTTCAAAAAACAGTACCTTTTTGTACTGGAACAAATAAGTATTCACTTCCCATATGCGATAGTTATGATAGATATGATCATTATTTCTTCCAAGCGCAATAAAATATCTCATATGGCGCTCTTGAAAATACTTTCGCGTTCAGGAATTTTTTTGCCTGAACTAGTGTAGGAAAAAGTCAATCGAAAAAACTTGAGTATGTGGATTTTTTCCCGCAATAGTGCTGCTATAGCATGAATCACGCACGCTTCTAGATCAAAGATCTTTACGTTCTGAATCTTAATATTGTCGATTTAACACTTAATAAATATAATGTAAATTTTTGGCCGAAAAATGCTACTTTTCATAAATGTAGGAGAAAGTGTTTTTTCTTTTAATACCGTTATACAATAACTTAATATCAAGTGATAGACATATTGAACATTCAATCAGGAAAGTAATTAACCACACTTTTTTTGCAGGTGTTCAGAACATCAACTTTGTTGAGAACGATAAAGCAGCTGGAACAATTAATGAATGGGTCGAAAACCACACCAACAAGAAAATAAAGGGTTTAATCAAGGCGGACGACCTTAACAGCGACACCAAACTCATTTTGGTAAACGCTCTTTACTTCAGTGGAAAATGGCAAAATCAGTTCGAAGAATACGCAACACAGAAAAAGAAGTTCTACAAATCAAAGGAAGACTCTGTAGACGTGGACATGATGCATCAGGTCGATTATTTCAGATACTACGAAAACACTAAACTCAATGCTAAATTCCTGGAACTTCCATACCAAGGTAATTTTTTTCATTTATTATAACTGCGTCAACTTCAAGAACGCTGGAACATAGATGTGTCCCGCGGTCAGTAAAATGGCCTAGTTGCGTCCCGCAAATAAAATTTCTAGAAGCCCAGATGCGTCCTATGGTTGCCAAGGTGCTTCCCGCCGTAGGTATACCTGAAATAAGTAAATATCAATAAAAGCCTCACGGTTAGAGAATGATCTTACCTAATCCTAACCAAAATGTATGTATTCAATTTTCACGCACTCAAATGTCTTCGTAAGGTTAGTTCGTTCTCGTTAGATCAGACCAAATAATTATTAATTTAAACAAGCGTGTTATTTCAATGTCCAATTATTAATTTTCATACCTCGTTGGACAAACTCTGGGATGCACCTGGGCAGGTAAATGGTCAATTTTCTGTCCGCCAGGCGCAACTGGGATGCAGCCCCGGACGCACCTGGGCAGCTGAAGGGTCAATTTTCTGACCGCAGGACGCAACTGGGTGCCAGCCCTCAAGAATCTATATCGATCGTACAGAGAAAGTTGCCTATCTGAATACCTTTACAGTCACTCGAATCGGAGGATTATGGCCACTCCAGGGTTCTATCCCCGAGAACAATCGGATCAATTAATTATTTGTGCATTTTGGTTTCGAATTTGGCAGTTTTCACTGATTTTTCAAAACCTTAATTTGTGTGTAAAATGTAGGATATTTTTTTTTAATTCAAGAAAGTGATACAATAGGTGAAGTTTTCTAATCACAAAACGCCGGCTGTATCACAGGATATTTTTTTCGTATGATTTTCAACCAATCGGAACGTCCAATTGAGTTAAGTTACCTCGTATGATTTGAATTATACAACTCATCATTGAAGTGGCCAATTGCGACTGCGAATTCCACCTAGTTACCAGGTATTGATAACTGAGTATACCCTTGGCAATGTGGTATAATCGATTTGTTGTGTTTCGCACTGTCAACAAAGTGAATATTGTCATTAGCAACTTAATGTTGGCGTTTATTAATAAACTTCCGCTTCTTCCAAATATGATATTTCTAACATTCTAAAAATAATTTGCGTTTGTCAGTTAACGTCAAAGAAAGAATCATCAAGTGTATTCGATGTATAATCGTAACGAATACGACTCGAGCAAACGAAAATAATAGATTATACTTACCTCGTAACTCGAATTGTTCCTAAACACACCACTCGAGCTAACGCTCCCGTGGTGTTTCGCAGAATACGTCTCGTGACTTGGAAGTATAACCCATTATTTTCGTGGTATTACTATTGATATTATATAACTCACTATGAAATAAGAAAATATCAACTGCGGATTTTAACTAGTTACCACGTATTGACAAGTGACGACGTGATATAATCGATTTGGTGTTTCGCTAATGTCAACAAAGTGAATGTTGACATTAACAACGTTTTATTGACAAAAAATTACTGCACAATAAAAATTGACATGAAAATATGCCAATACGACAGCTCTTTCAGTAACATTTTTATAATGACGTGTTCCTTTGATGAAAACTAAGTATATACACTTTTTTTTCATATTCGGTCTGAAAAACTCGAATCAACTTATTGACAATCTTAAAGATGATTAAACTTCCTAGTTACGCTATAAACTTGCATCTTTTCATAAAATACATTCAATTCAAATGACACCATTTCATTGATGTGAAGTTCACGAGCAATCATGATGAAACATGAAATACGAGACCTCCTTCACGGTTTGTTTGACATAATAGTTGTTTTCCACTGCCGTTGTGGAATTTGACAATTTCAAAATAAATTTTGCCGCTAGAAAGTTGACATATTAACTCTTGTTATTGTTATGGAATAAATGTTCCAAAACACTTGCTCTCTTATGTATTTTGCATGTATTTCATTTCAACACTTTTTTAGTGGAATAAACATTTTAACATGTTGTAACAATAATAACGTTAGCGTCAACTGTTCATAGTCACAATATGTTAATTTGAGTGTCAAAATTATGCTTTGTTCCGTTTTCATTCAATAATATTTTATCGTAGAGAAAGTAATGTTTGTTGCTGGTTAGTTGGTTGGTTTATGGCTGCCAGGCGAGATACGGGTTTTTATCCTTGGGCGTGTCCTTCAATATTGAGACTTGGGGTCAGTGGTTCCTAGTTAAATTAATAGGCGTTTGTTCTTCACTAAGTGTTTCGGGTGCATGCCTGTTTGTAGGTTAATCTGCACGAATATTCTACACTGCTGTGCAGTGCGTCTCATTCAAATATGATGTAACAGGTTCCCTTGTCACTTCATAGTCTGCAATCCACGGTTTCTCTATTCATTCCCATTGTGTGTAGGTTTTTTCCTATGCCACAGTGCCCGGTTAGTAAGACGGTGAATGTGCGTATCTTAGGTCTGTTTCAGATAAGGATGTCAGCCATGTGTTTGGCTTACGTACCTCACCATAGCTGTGTCGATGCCCTTCGATGTGCTCTAAATATGTTTCGTGTTTTGTTTTCTTTCACTCATTGATTAGATTTCCGTATCTGATTTTACTTTTTACCCAACACTAGTTTTGGGCCTGTGTATGGTGATTTAGATGCTTGTCTTGCAAATTTGTCTGTTTTTTCCTTGCGTCCTATTCCCCTACGTCCAGGCACCTACGGAACCTTGTTGTGTTTTGCCTGTTCAATGAGGTATTCGAGGCGCTCCACACTTGTTTACACTTTCATTGCGTTCTGGCTGTCGGATATGATGTCTAGATCCATCTGTATATGCATGTCCTTATCGCATATGTCTCAGTTCGGAATAATGTAGTGTTATGGCCAAGAGCAACGCGCAAAAATAACGTTCCTTTTTGGCCTCATCCCATATTTTCCTGCTCCTGTCCCTACATCTGATTTTGATCCATCTGTATACCAGATTATGTTTCCAGATGATAGTGATTCTACTCCTGAGTCACATTCATGCCACTTGAGTTGTATTCTGGATGGTTTTTCGTAATGTTATATAAGTACCATGTAGTCTGATATCATTTCCAGTTCGTTAATACTGATTTCATGAATGACTTTGGTGTGCTCGTGATTGGATTCTCCAATTTGCTGTTTGTCTTTGAGCACTCATCCTCGCCTCTCCCATGACTATTAATTATGAATGAAGATGAAAGGTTTAGGTTGATTTCTATAGCAGTGTTTGGAGTGCTTTTCATAGCGCTCGTGATGTACAGACAGGCAAGCTTATGGATTTTACCAAGGTTTGTTTTTGCCTATTTCTGTTTTAATTTGAGCCACCACGAAAGTGGACCATAATATATGTAATTCTGGATCTTATGAATGCAGTGTATTTCCAGTACATGACTTTTGGTTTCACTCCTCATATTTTTCCAAAAGTATTTGACATGATCAGCAACTTGTAATGTTACGCCAAAGATTTTGGGTAGTTTCATGTCCTCCTAAATTATTTTGCATGTGAAGGCAATAGGTGTGGTATTACTGGGGTTTGCCCTCAGTCCTCTTTTGTACCATCTATCTATCACCATCTACGGCCCTCAGTGCGGTTTGCATTAGCTCAGAAGTTATTTGGGCATACTTCCCCTGAACGACGACTACTATGTCATCCGCGTATCTTTGGGAGTAGTTTCTTTGATTATCCAAAGATGCCAGCAGTTTGTCTGCTACCATGCCCCACGGTAAGAGGGGTAGTATCCCGCCCTGTGTTTCCCTGGCAATTTTCAGCTGGGTGGAGTTTTCAAACATTTTGGTCTGAGCCTGTCGAGGTGGTTTCGTCAACGCTTCTCCTCCTGGCCGCGGCAACCTTAATTTCGAAGAATGTATTATCAATGATCCTTCGATATCTAGAAAAGTGCATAGTGCTTTTTTTTATTTTATTTTTTTTGCCAGAGTGCCTTCCAGACTTGTCGCCAATTGGTGAATAGCCATCTTGTACGATTTTTTTGTGAAATAGGCATATTGGTTCAGGTGTAAATACTGGTCCTCATGAACTGCCTCTTATGTCCCTGTAGGAATGAAGACCACGTTCACAGATTTCCAGGTTTGTGGCAGCCAGCCAAAATCTAGCTGTAGTAGAAGAGGGATTATTTTATCTGGTCCAGGCGATTTATATAGGTTGAAAGCGTTTATTACCATAATACTTTTGGGTATGTTACACTCATATTTGCCACCTCTCATTCAGCCCTGTTCGCTCTTAGTTGAAGGCTGACAGGAGTTTGCTGGGATTTGTGACGAAGGTAGATATCCTGGAAAATATGTAGCAGTAGGTCAATTGTTTGTTCCCATTGAGTTCTTGAGAGAGATTATGCGTTTTTTTTTTAGAATATGCGATGGGGTTTTGCTCTATATCTTCGCAGAACTATAGTGTTCTCTCACTTTCCAGTTTTTTCGTTCTATTAAATAGTTTACGCGTTTTTTTTTAAGTTTTGTGAGTTCGCTGGTCCTTCAACTCACCTTTCCTTTAGTTTGTCTGCTTTTGAGTTTTTAGGGGACAGTTCTTCTGATACGAAGTTATTATGACCTCCTGAATCTTTTCCGAGGTTTCCTCCGTATAATACACACTTTGTGTATTCGGTTTGATATTTCAATTATTTTTGGGTTTGTCCTAAGCTTTCTTCTGATATCTTAGACAGTTGGTTTTTCTCGAGTCCTGATACATTAAGGACGGTTCACCGGTATTAAGGCCAAATCACCGGTGTTGACACTCCAGGTAAATCTGTCTATCTCTGATCCGAGTTTGATGGTTTGTCTGAGACTGTGACCACTTCCCAACCTGCCGACACACCTGGAGGGAGATTATTTCCTATATTCTTTGGGTTACAAAGGTTGGCTCTTTAAAGTACTCCCAGGTTACTGGAGACAGTAAGTTCAATCAATGACTCACCTCTTATTTTCGTGTCGGTGCTGCCCCTGTATTTTGTGCGTTTGCATCGGCTCCGATAATAACCTGGAGTTTGTGAATCTCGCGGAGTTGGACCAGTTCCTGCACATGCCATAATAATGAAGGAATTGGAGAGTCATAAGGCATGTAAAGAGAAGCTGGGGCAATGCTCTTCTTCATTCGATCTCTTATGTAGGTCGTCTTGAATGCTGTGATGTCCCTGTAATAGAACTCAGACAGATTCAACACGTTTATGTCAGTTTTAATAAGTATGTATGTTCTAGCGTTAACGAAGGTTTGGTTCTAAAAGATCTTATCTTTGGATTGTCCGAAACCAGATAAATGCTCTTTAACTAACCAGGGTTCTTGAATCAGGGCTACGTCGATGTTGTCCTGTGCGAATGTTTCGCCCTAGTCTGTTACTCAGTTAGAATAAAAATTCGCGATGCTCATGGTTCCTCATACTCGGCTTTGGTTCGCGCTCGGAACGTCCCACTCACATTGTGCTTTCATTCTAACCTAGTTTTTTTCTGGTGTTTTGGTATCGACTGCTGTGGTCATTAGCCACTTGTGTTCTGGGTAGACTTTGTTACTAACTCCTTACGCCACCTTGGGAACAGCTCTGTTAATTTTTAAAATAAATCGTGGAGGATTATTCCCAGTCGGCAAAGAGACATCAAATTTTAGTTTAATCGTCATTTCTAATGCTGACGAGGCCGAACAAATTTTACCGAATTTTTCAGTTTAAGTTTTGAAACTTTTCTCGAGAAGCAGGGGTACTCCCGACCGATATTTTTTATCGTAGTTTACCACGTATGCAAGTTGGATAATATCTAGCAACCTAGCAGGCCATTCCACCCCTTTATTACTCGTCGGACCGCCCTCGTACTACGGTTTATGTACAAGATACTGCCTTTTCGTTCCTCACTGAAAATCTAGATGGCAGAAGACAAAGAAGGTCGTATGGCATTATCTGACTAATTTGACCTTATCCTCCCAAAGTTGAATCCGGTGAAGCCAGTGCGATCAACATTGGGAGAATGAAATCAAGCTGATTGTGGCAAATGTGAAAAATTCAATAACATAAATTTCAGGTTCTAACATTAGCATGATCATTGTCTTACCCAACGAGAAGGACGGTTTGACTGCACTCGAGCAAAACATAGAAGAACTATTAGCACCACAACAATTACAGCAAGAAAGAGTCGATGTTCAACTTCCCCGTTTCAAAATCGAAAGTGAAATTAAATTTGTACCCATATTGAAAAACGTAAGTATAATTTCTTGAGATATTTGTTCATGCATATTTTTTTTAATGATTTGGTGCACTATTGATAATACTATTTGTTTTAGTATTAGTGCATCGGTCGTAAAGGTCCAAATCTTATTTATCTTTCAATACGACTGTTAGCCTGCACCTCAATTTGTTCACTGTAGGTTGAGTTAAAAAGTTCCAAAGAAGTGGATATTTCTGGGTTTATGCAGATACTTACCGAGGCAAGTGGTGGTTAGTGGTGTTGTTGCACCCTCACTAAAGTATACGTCTCTTCGGCATCAAAATTATGTAGAATGCTTCCATCTTCAAGCTGGATATCTCCTCCGCATTCCTCACATGGTCCTGTTTTGATATAAATTATGCCGAATTTATATTCCATAGCGTGTACTTTTCTACCGCCTTCAAATACTAATGTAGATTATTTTTTTCCCAAGGCGTATAGGCTCAGTTCATCCATGTGAAATATGGGTGTCCTCATGTCTCCGGTTGCTGAGAGTGTGGCATTTTTATTCCTGAGTACAACAGACAATGGTAATAGGGAGATGCAGGAATGAAAGAGATTAAGGGAGTTTTCCTGAAACACGCTTAGTTTAAATATTGCTGCTCTGTTTGTTTTTCTGACATGACCAGATCTTATGCTGAATCGCACTCAAGCATGGAAGCATGTTATCGGTCTGTAATTTTTTCTGGATCTCATAAATCTCCATTTTAGAGGATGATCATGGTTCGTCCTCTATTGCAGAATACGAATATTTTCCATTTCGATTCCAAAATGGAATGAGCAAAATATTTTGACGTTTCGTCATCATAACGCTTCCACAAATTTAAAACGCCTTTTCTTCTACTCGAGTACCAAACACCTGTTTGAAGGCATTTACATATTTCAAATATACGGGGTATATCCGAAATTGGAGCAATTAAAAAAATTGAATTGTTGTATGGAACATATAAATGGCAAGAATTTTCGTTTTTGAGGTTGTCAAAAAAAAAATCGAAATTTTTTATGAAATTGTATGAAATCGCTTTCAGTTACCTTTGTAGGCATTGGTTTGATTCTCCAGGCCACAGCGTGTCTGCCCGCTGGCGGTGTTCCAGCGCGGTTTGCGCAGGCTGTAGACTCTTATCACTGATTACCAAAAAAAGTCAAGAAAATTTAAAAATTTAACATCTCCCAAAAAATTCTTTTTCGAGAAAAAAGTATTCCTTCATTTTGGTTTGTTTTGTCATCTTCTACTTCCAATTTCATGTATTGCTCCAATTTCGGAAACACCCTGTATATTATGATTTTGTTCAAATTTGAATATATTTTGAGTAGCTAATGTTGGTAGGTTGAAATTTTTGTGGAGTGAAGTAGATTTTTTGAAAACTTTGTCACCATTTTGAAAATGTTTTCTTCATCTCTTACAATAAATACTATAGCCGTTAGAGACCAAAATAGCCCCCTACCTCTAACCGACCCCAAAGTTGCTGAAATTTGGTACAGATATAGTTTTTGGTACCCCAAAACCGAAAACGCTAAAATCCTTGCTTAGAGGTTCGGAAAGGGGATGAAAACCGCTCCTCAAAAGTAAAAAATGTGTAAAATCCTTTAAAAGCAGAAATAATGAAAAAAAAAGTCAAAACATCTTTCAGTGCACTTCACAAGTGTGATGGAAGAAACGGCATGTTGAATCCGAAAATTGTGACCAGGCCCGTAGCAAGGGAGGGCGCTTCTTGTAGTTCATAGGTTTTAGAAGTCTCGAGCTGAAATTATTTGCATTTCAAGTTTTTTGGGTAGCTGATCTCGATTTTCGAGTTTATATGACCTAGAAAGTTGATAGTCAAGTGTTATTAATAATTTAATGTTATAAAATGGTCCGTATTGGGTCTACAATCCAGCCTGAGATCGTCAAGCGAAACTTAATTTGTAATTGCGACCGTCCGGCTCTGATTTGTTTATTAACAATTTGAGTCGGTCAAAAAAGTTCACAAGTGTCAAAGGTCATCACACAAAGAAAAAGTAAATCCTGTCCATCCAAATGGTAGGAATATTGAATACATGCATGACTCGATAAAAATAGCTACAAACATATAAAATTAAAATAAAGGTTAATTGACCATGTCATACTTTTGCAACATTATTTTTTTATATTAACAATTCAGCTGGCGTTGTTGTGCATGAAATTAAGCTTCAGACTTGTTCTTTCATTTGGTATATTATTTCCTACGATATTCTTTTACGTTATTTCATAAACTCAATTTAGTTAATTGCGGAAACTGAATGTTTGAATCATTAGTTTTGCGCACTTTTGGGGGTGAATATTTCTCAAACTTGGAAAAAAAATCTTACATGTATAAATGACCATTTCTAGTATACTATTTTCCGTTCTACCGAATGTCGGCACTATTTAAAAAAAAAATAACTCCTTTATGAATAAAAATGCGTTTAAAGGTTTGGGGGGTAGTTTCACCCTCTTTCCGACGTTTATCAGCAAGGATGCTTCGATTTTTCGTTTCTCCGCTCTACTAGTATGCCGAATTTCATTAACTTTGGTCCCTCTAATTATTGGACTATTATTGAATATCTCCTCTGCTTTCCCGAAATTGTTTATGAATTCCTTGAGGTTGTGTCTGTATTCTTTGAATGACAAAATGAAATTTAAAAAAAGAGTAGCGATATTATTTTCAATAAAAGATGTTGGAATCTCATCTTGATGTTCAGAATGGTAATGACGAGTATTCTCATATTTTCGAGTGCATCGAATTTTATAACTCAGGATGAGTTGAACTAAAAAATATAACTTGATTGATGAAAAATTTACAGAGTTGAAATATTCATCTGAATAATGCAAGTGACAAGTCTTCTTCTTCTTCTTCTTCGTTAGTGTTGGTTTTCTGACTCCTTGCGGTGTCAATTTCACCAGATCAGGTGTTCTTCATTGTTGTATTGAGGATATTTAGGTTATGGTTAGGAATTTAATTGATATGTTGGGATTATATTAGTGTTTATGAGTATAGGATGAGGGTTATAACATTTATGGGAGTAGAGAATGGATATTCCTACTAAACATGCAAGAAAAAACAACACATAAGATAAGAGAAAAGAAAGGAGAGAGTACCTTTCTAAGAGATCTTCCATAAACAATGTAATAATTATGACTTATATCATGATTTTACTATTTACTATAAATTTGTTCAGAATTTTGATCTTTTCATTATTTAGATTTGAAAGAATAAGTTGATTTGAAAAAGGGGGCATTAATCCTATTTTAATCATGTCGGAGTATAGAATATCTATATTTCTTTTATTATTTTCACATTCAAATAAGAAGTGATTTATATCTCCTACTTTTCCACAAGCACACAGGTTGTTATCAATTACATTAATTTTATGAAGATGAAATGGAAGGGAGCAGTGTCCTATTCTAAGTCTAAAAATAGAAGTATAAGACCTACGGGAGATAGAAACATCGGTTGAGAACCATGGATTCTTTTGGATTTTAGGTTGAATTTATTTGAATCGAGAGCCTTTATTAATAGATGAAACTTCCCAGAATTGTTGAAAGTTCTTTCTACTTATATCCTTATTAAATGGAATTAAATCTATGTTCTGAATTTTTCCTATTTTGTATGGAACAGTAGCATCTTTTGCAAGTTGATCTGCCCTCTCATTTCCTTCTATGTTGCAATGACCAGGGGTCCATCCTGGTACTATATTGAAGTTGTTGTTTTTATGCTCTAACCATAATCGCTTGATTTTTAAATACCATACATTATCATTTGATTTCAAGTGGTTATTTTGGAGTCCTGTAACCGCACATAGAGAGTCTGTGCAGATGATATAGTTATCGGGTTTCTCGTTTATTAAGAGAAGAGCAAAGAAAATAGCCGTTAATTTTGCCGTCAAAATGGATGTTTTAGGATGCATTACACCATTCTTTGTTAGATTTATATGAGGGATGAAAATTCCGAAGGATACTTTCTCCTCAGTTTTCGAGCCATCCGTAAAGATCATCTTATGATTAGGCCAATTTTTATTGATTGTTTCTAAAAAAATAGAGTTGATATTTTTGAGGATCTTGTCTGATTTTTTGAAAGACTGCTTTAAAATATAATATAAAATAACAGCGTCGGATATGAAACTACTGACGCATTTCCTTTATAAGACGAGCTTCTTGGGAACTGCCGAGTTTGCTGGAATGGTGTTTGTATGCTCTAAGGCATTTGGACGGCCTGATATAATTAGCGCTTCCAAAGTGGCAATTGTGAACACATCCAATCTCAACTCCAGTGACATGCGTACTCAGAGGTATGAACCATTTTCATTAGTGTCTGATAGAGATTGTCTAATGGATATGGCCTTGTTGTTGTTGACCCCTTTGTCTGACAAATGTAATAACCGGAGGCTTAGTTGCATCGAAAATCGTGATGGTTGACAGCTAAGTTGAATCTTTTCATCCTTTCGTATTACAGCTTCTCCAAAGCGACAACGACAGGCGCATCCTGGATCTTAAGTCAAGTGATTCATAGAGAAGATATTGGATAAATAGCAATTATCATAGAACACAGCTCAGTTCATTATCTGACTTCTGCCCGTCAGTAAAAATAAACGATGTGAAAACACTTGTTTTCAAACCGAATAATTCAAATTGAGTTAAATACGGTGATGGGCACTTTTCAGAGCATTTTATTTTAAAAGTTAATTTTTCTTACTATTTGATTATACCTATTGCGTTGTAAAATGTACCGCCGATTCGAAATTGGTATACGTTCTTGTCAGTGTCGTTGTTTAACATACAAGAAATTAGTTCATTGAAGTATGACATGAGATAAATAAATTTTCCATTCGACATTCCTTTCCGTATTATTCAACACAGCCTAATGAGTTATTTACAAGAACTTATAATTATTATCAGACACACTCAAATCGAATACTGAAATTGTACTCTACTATACTCCATAACTATTTTGCATAATTGAATATGTTTCTGTTGATATGGTTAACGATACGGACGGTTATGTAATTTTTATAACCGAGGACAGCGTCTCACGAAAAGTATTCAGAATTTCTGAAAATGAATTTGATTAGTTTTGGTCATGGTTTTCAGAAATTTAATTTCGTTATTTTGACATGCACTCCAACAATCTTATTTTAATTGGGAAATTCAGAATATTCATTTAAAAAAACAACATACATCGGTATATTCCAATTGGTTTCGACCGTGTATTCTGAAATATGTTCTTTTTCTAGAATATCCTTATCAGTCTTATAAAATGTCATGAAAATCCCCACAAAAATCTGCTTAAAAATCTAGGGGCATAAGCTAGGGGAGGAGAACATAATTCAACATAAACATTCGATTTGAAATTTTGTCGGCGGATAAACCGGAATTGTATTGAATTTTTGAAATCTACGTATTATTTCGGAACAATTTGTATATGTCATATCATTGTTGAAGAGAGGGTCTCAGTGTTGTTGTTCATTTCTATTCAAGCACTGCACGATCCTCCATTCCACTTTTTCAGGTGACTGACGATTTCCTAATTTGAAATAGTATATTAAAGTATGAGTGGATAAAAAAAGTCTTTCAAACACGCGCGAGCAAGTCTTTGAATGATCAGTTATCCACGAAAACTTTACGTTATTTTTTCAATTGGTGTACTTTGAAATCATAAACTGGTTTAATTATTACAAATAATGGAAATAAGAACTTATAATGTGAAATGGTTGCCTTTGAACTTTTGTATCTCTTACAAAGTCTTTTTTTCTGATGGATCAGTGACAGTATTTCGGTATTTATCCAGGGTTTGAGAGGATTTTTCCGGCATACTTTGCTGTGAGAGTTCTTGTCAACAAAGGCAGTTACGGTCTAGTAAATTTTTCCTAGAGAATATCAACGTCATCACATGCGTTCAAGAAGGCGATCCAATCGATGGTGGAAAGTTCCTCGAATAACTGATCAAAGTCGATTATTTTGTAAACTTCGGTTCCGTACTTGTTTGGCATGTGAATGTTGAGCTGAATAGTTGCGTAGATTACTGCATGGTCCGATGATTCAATAGGTAGTAGGATTTCAGGATATGTGACAATGTTTTCATCATTGTTAAAATTAGTGTAGAAGATTTTCCGATTTTCCAGCATAAATAGGGTAGTTGTTGGTTATTGTTAAAGACTATTTTATGTTCGAAAGTTGGAGATTATTTTGGGAATGCCATGTATATATTTGATGGTAAAGTTTTGTTTTCCATTTGCTTTCCTCGTATCAAGTTCAAGTTTCCCGCTTAGATCTTTCAGTAGCTGAACTTGAGAGAGAGTTTAGTCACTTATGATGGATTGTTTCGAAGTAGAAAATTTCTCTCGATAAGACTTTTCTTATTATTCAAAATAGTTCAAGCATCGTGTTCTTTTATCATGCGGGGGTACTTGTTTGTAGGATCGGGTTTGCTTACTCGAAAAATGGTGATTGGGTTAGCTGGGAAGTTTACAGCGTTCAGAACCTCTGACACTACTGATTCATCATGCTATTTCTTAGCATTTATGTCTCCTGTTGCTTCAGAGAACCCTCTAATAAACACACTTTTGGCTCGATTAAGTCTGTCTAGTACCTCTTAGATAACAACATCAGAGGACTGCATAGACTCACGGCCGCATACTTAAGCACGGGTCTCACTAGGCTGGTTACCAGCCGCTGGTGATCAGCGGCTGGTGTAGCACCAGCAGGCAGCGGCTGGCGACCCGGTCACATTATCGCCTGTTTTGTTTCAGTAGCATGTCGTCCGTGGGTCCACGTAAACGTGAAATTAGGCGGTTACTAGGAATTGCTGTGTCGGAGCTGTGTTTGGAAATGCGTAATCGCAAGAAGAGACGATGGTGGACTAGGCCTTGGATTCAAAGAAGGGAAGAGTTAGGAGCGTCTTCAAGACTTCTTCAAGAGTTAAAAGAAGAGGACCCAGAAACATACAAGAACGTCTTGCGAATGTCATCTCCAAAATTTCAAGAATTGCTTGAACTAGTTGAACCAATGATAAAAAAACAAGACACCAAATTGAGAAATGCTATTCCATGTAAAACCAACTGAATCACCTCCTTCCCCGACCACTTTAACTCAGACATTTTTACTTTACACTACAGATCAAATACGTAAAAACCAAACCACGTGTTAATTTACTCGCCGCTGGTATGTATACTGAGGTGGTCTGACTGCGCTGCCGGCGAGCGCCAGCGGGTCGCGAGTAATCACGTGACCTAAAAATGGTGCGCTGCCTGCTGCCAGAGCTGGCCCGGGCCAGCTTCGCTAGCCGCTGACAAATACTCGCCGACTGGTCGTGTCAGCCGCGAGTTCTGTGGTCACACCACGCTAAGAGTAGCAGCTTCCTCAATTCGCGGCTGGTAACCAGCCTAGTGAGACCCGTGCTTTAGTCATTCGTCAGCGCGGCGACTCTACATATACGACTCGCAATATAATTTGTATAGCGAATGGTGCACCTCTGTAGAGCCGCCGCGCTGGCGAATGACTATGCATGCGGTCGTTAGAGTTTTCGACAGCAATAAGCTTCTCATTTAATGCTCGATTTTCAACTTGAAATCTTCAAGCTCTCTACGCATTTCGTTTTTGAATGATTCTCTCAGATATGAAGGTAAGACTCAAGATTTGCACTGCAAGAGTTACATTTTTGGACGACGTGTAATACGATCGTCTTGGAGTAGGTCTGTACTAGCAACGTGAATCATCGGCTTGCAGCCATCGCACTGAAATTGCAAGCGTCTAGCCGTACCAATTCTACTGTTGATCACGCAGTTCCGCATGCGCACAACTCGAATTAAAATAATTTAATGGTGGTGTGGCGGGGTGTTTAGATGACAAAACAAGAAGGCAAACTGAGTTGGGACTGCGTGAATTAGTTTTTTTACTCGCAATTGACACAAAAACCTAACCTGAGCAAGCTAACCTAGCTTGCGAGTAAGTCGAAAATGCGTGAATAAGTTTGCATGCAAACCGAGTTGAAAATGCGTAAATTAATTGCAAACCATACCTGACCTGACTACCCTTACCAAGACCTATTAACAATAGAAAATTGTTATGAAATAATATTTATTCAAAATTCAGAAAGAACAGACGTGGAGCAGCCATTTTGACGGTTCACCCCGCTTCTAACGTAAACAAGTGCGCATGCGGAACTGCGGGATCAAAAGTAGAATGGTACGGCTAGACGCTTTTACTGAAGTTTTGTGTTATCCGAAGTGCTGGCTTCGTACAATTATCGAATGCGGTGATGTCAGACATTGCTGATAAGGTTTAGCTCAATAGGTTAATAACAATCACAAGTTTATTTGAAGTCTAAACAAATGAGGTACTATTACGTTTATACACAGCAGTGTTCACTTGTAAATGAGAGTTTGAATTAATAGTAATTTCACAAATTTCTCAAAGAGCAAACAAATTATTTTCTCAAAATCATCCAAAGATTATCACCCTTTAAGATCAGCATTCGATTATGGAACATCCTGTATATTCGGACTGACTGGCCTGTTCTAATATATGAGCGACTGACCTGAAAAACTTTTATCGATATGCATATAGAAGTTGTATAACAATTTTCAGCTTTAATAAATCCATTTTGATACCCGGTAAATGCTCATCTTCAATGTCGCTCCATAGTCGCCTGTTCTACGATTCGGTTGACTGACCAGAGTATGTTTGTGTACACATCAAGTATAACTAATTAACAGCCTCAATAAATTCAGAGAAATTTTTCGGCTCTGCCTCTTGATGATTCGTCATTCATTCGTCATATGGGTGATATTATGCAACGATCATGTAGTAAACATCTCATGAGAATGCAACTCTCATGTGATGTTTTTTCTACATCCGATAAATAATAATGAAGAACTATAAATATTATATTCATTGTGCAGTGTGAAAAGTTTATTCTAGGTCCCACTGATCTGGAAGTGGACGGAATATTTACATTTATTTCATTATTGCTTTCAATATTGTATTGGAAATGCTGATTTTTATTCTGAACCGAATTTTCAATGTAGCCTTCCGCCAGGATAACCTTTCCATTGCTGTGATCCTGGATACCTATCCCTTTATAGTGATCTACAAGATTTTTCTAAGTTTGCTCGTACGCCTTTCATAATTTTTCGAAAAATAGGGAATCGACAACGTTTTGTGTAATGCCTTCAATATCCGACAGGACAATCTCGGAATCAGTATCACCCATAATAAAGTTATTTTTTGGCAGAAACTATAAGCAATTTGATTCCAATGATGAAGATGCCAAAGTCAGAATTAAAGCAATCAACAAGCGTGGTTACCATGACATCGACTAATATCTGTACCTGACTATTTTTAATTTTGATTTGTGGAATCGTTTCGGGTAATAATAATAATACTCCCTAATGAACACTCGTAGAGTATTCCCGTAGATATTACGTTAGATATAAACTTTATTAAAATGAAATTTGTGTAACTAAACTCAGCTAACGCCGGCTGCACACATTGGAGCCAGTATTTGTGGCCAACAGCATTTGTCCTATGTGTGGATGAACGAAATAGGGTTGGCACCAACATTGGACGACGTTAGCCCTCGTGTTGGGAGTTAACATAGTCAAGTTGGTCCAAACGTTGACCCCAACATTGGTCCCAGTGTGTTGAGCCAGCGTACTGCCTCTTGGATACACGCGTTTCGTTAAAGTGTTCATAGCGAATTAGTATCATCAATCAGTTGAAGATGACCAACAACTATAATCCTTCTGAATGAATAACTGATAAAGTGCTTAATTCTGCTCAAAATATAGAAATATATCTGACTGACGTATGAGCATGCAGCAAACGTATTCAAGACCTTTTTACGGACCCCTTTAAGCGGAATCCAGCATTTTATTATTCATTTGTTTTGCTATAAAATTTCGTTTTTTTTATAATTATTCTGTTTTCACAGCTGGGCATCAACAAAGTTTTTGGTAGCGAAGCCGACTTGAGTGGCCTGTCATCAACCGACAAGAATCTTGTTATTTCAGATGTAGTTCAAAAGGCTTTCATAGACGTTAACGAAGATGGAACCGAGGCTGCCGCAGCTACTGAAGGTTAGTACTTATGCGTCGATTGCCTCTTGAGTGCAGAATCAAACAAAATATTGAAGAAATAGAGTTCATATCGTTACTTACTACTTGGATCTCAAGATCATTTCAATATATATGCCTGTGCCCAATCACCTTAGGAAGTTAGAAGGACTACACGAAATTTAAATTTTAATGTTTGATGAAATGGTTTCTACAGAAAGGAGCTCACTTGTTATCGATTCACCTCACCATTTTATCGCTTGTGATAATTTCTACATCAGCGCACAATTCGGGTAGGTCATTTCGAGAAATCAGATATTCAGTAATAGCATTCCTTATAGAGAAAACAAACATTATCAATTTGGTTCATCCTTTTGAGTTACCTTATTTTGGAGTTATTTGATGGTATTCCTAATCGGATCCCATCCTCAACTTTCAAATGTTGACAAAATTTCAATAATTCATAAAATTCGTTTCAAAATTCATACATCCAAAACCTTACCACTGCATCTTCAGATAGGAGACAAGATTAATGAAAATTAACTATGCAGTTCCAAAGAAAATTTAAAATAGCAATTAAAATGTCGCGAAGCCATTAAAAATTGAGTTATTTCTAGTCGGATTGTCCGATTGATTATTAAAAATATTCAACATAAAGAGCATAACCTGCCTTGAACCAAACAGAAACCTTGACTCGATTTCTATGTCAAGTTGATACAAAATGGGTCATACAATAGTATTAGAAATTCATGAGTTACGTTCATTGATCCAAAATCAAATCTGCTGACATCTATATTTAAAATTAATAGAGTGATTGACACGCGGTATAATAAGCGATGTTTTTTCAAACAACTAGCAAATCATCGACGATATAAACATGTTTAAGTGAGTATTGAATATACCTGGTGACCACAAGGTAAGGTAGGTATGCCATTCAATTTTTCTATAGTTTTGAAGATACATGTCTCAAATTTGGTATTTCGCTATTATAGTACTAGCATACGCTTATTTTGACGCAACACTTGAGAATTTATAACTTCCTCATAATTTTCTTTTTCAGTATCCGAAAGATCTTCATATTTGTGTAAACACCATTTTTGAAAATGGGTTGAAAATTGCCGAAGATTCAGTTGCTCGTTCAATCGAACAAGGTTGGCCAGGAAAATAAAACTTAATACAGCAGTTACCAAAGAAAGCTTTGGGGTAAGATACAGTTGTTGAAAATTGAAGTTTTCATAAAATTGCTCCTCCCATTTTTTCCAACCATTATAAAAAATTGACTCAAAAAGGAATAATACTCTTGAAAAAATGCTCACAATGAGAAGAGAATGAGAAGAACAGTACTGTTCACACGAGTAATCTGATAAAGCCCATCGCAGACACACTTGCATAGCGCATAGCATAAAGACATAACGAATTCAGCCAATCAAAATGCGAATATCCAACGTTATTGGCATTTTAATTGGCTGAACTCCGTTGTGTGTCCATGCTATGTGCTATGCAAGTGTATATGTGATGGCTTTAATTCATCATATTTCAGCATTTTTTGGATTGACGTGGCCGTTACTTGATGGAAATCCATAGTTATGACACTAAGGTAAAAAACGATTAAAATGTCCACAAAATTTATTGTCTTTGCGACATGTTTCGATACACAGTATCTTTTTCAAGCGAATGTAGTACATTGAACTATTCTTCATTGAAAATACTTAAATACCTTTCTTACCCATTAATATAATTAGGGACTACCTATAATTATCGCTAATACCTAGACTCATACCACTTATAAAATTGACATAACAATGAACCTACCTGGAAATCTCAAAACACAACCACCGCTCAATTGAACAAATTTAACAAAGGGGACCAACAGATAATTAGACACTTTTCATAAATATATTAACACTATTCACCCAAACATTAAAAGTGTACCCTACTTTGAGGAACCTTGACAATAATTATAGAACTTTAACTTATTCAGGACCCGTCGCAGAAAAAATAGCTTCATTTTTGCATAATCAAAACCTAAGAGTAGCATATAGAACAGATAACACATTGGGAAGGTTTATCAAGAATAATAAAGATAAAACGCAGAAATCTGAAAAATCAGGAGTTTATAAATTGAATTGTGGATCTTGTGTTCCAAAGTATATATCGGCCAGACAGGTAGACCATTTAAAAGCCGCATACGTGAACACCGTATGAATTATGTAAACAATAAAACACACTCATCATATTTTGGAGGAAGGCCATGACTTCGATGAAAACTTTGAAATTCTTCACGTGGAAAATAAGGGCATTAGGCTTAATTATTTAGAATTCTTGGAAATTAATAAATTGAAAAATTCATCTTGTTTATTAAATGATCAACTGGACCTGAACGGTTCCCCTTTGTTAAATTTGTTCAATTGAGCGATGGTTGTTTTGAGATTTCCAGGTAGGTTCATTGTTATGTCAATTTTATAAGTTGTATGAGTCTAGGTATTAGCGATAATTATAAGTAGTCCCTAATTATGTTAATAGGTAAGAAAGGTATTTAAGTAATTTCAATGAAGAATAGTTTAATGTACTACATTCCCTTGAAAAAGATACTGTGTATCGAAACATGTCGCAAAGACAATAAATTTTGTGGAAATTTTAATCGTTTTTTACCTTAGTGTCATATTTCAGCATGACGCGGTGAAAAGAGCTTGTACCCAAAGTCAAAATATACTTTTTTGCACGATACAGTTTTCTTGATTACTCACGGTATCTGTTGTCAGATCGGTACCGACGCCTAAATTACTTACCGACGCCGACGTCTTCATAATAGTGGTTGCTAGGGCAAAGGCGTCGGTAAGTAAGTGACTCACCTACGTCTTATATCACTTTCATACAAATGATACTTTCGACTTTTCAGTTTTTAACTGGAAATTAATGTGTTTCAATCAAAGAAAAAATGCTAGGATCGTGCAAAAAACGCTATAGGTAAGTATGAGGAACATTAAGCACTACCAATCTCGGATACTCGTTATTATCGAGGGTCCGACTCTGATCTCCGGGGGTTAACATTTGAATCGGGGATCCAAGATTGAATCAGGGATACAACTTTAAAGTAGGGGGACTGGAGAATAACGTCATATGGTCCTGGTTCAGCAGAAACAGCTCTCTCAACAGAAAATTCACCAATGAATTGAACTTTCTTTCCCAGTAACAGAGGATATGCTTATTTGCTTACCGTCTACAAGATTCAAGCTACTAGCGGATTCAATCGATGGAATTGTTAATTTCAGTCAAATCTAGACTTTGAAGACGGATCGCAGACTTTAATCTCAAACCTCTGAATTTAATTTCGCGCGGACACTTGACTTGAAAGTCGTACTCCTGACTTTCACAATCCGTGGAAGTCGGAGGTCCGAACTGAACTCGTGGGTCTGACATTAAAGTTGGGGGTCTGGGATAAAAGTTGAGACTTATGCCTTCCTAAGAAATGATAGTTGGGAGCATTTTTTCGTAAGGTCATTTGTCCGTTTAGCAGACATTTTCAGTAATTGTTTAAAAACATTGGAGGTGAAATTCGATGAGGTCGCCAATTTTCACCTGGCTTGGAGCTTTCTCAGGTGACTACCGACACCGTTCGTAACTTGAGATGATTTGAGTTGATTTTCGTGGCCAACCTCGTTCGATTAAATAATCAACTGAATCTCCTTCATTCCATAACCGACTTCCAATTTTGAAACAGAGTCTCATAAAAAATTCGAAGCTTTTTCTAACAATCCGAAAAAATGTCATTAAAAAAATGGGACTACGGGTTGAAACGGAAGTGTTTGATTTCAATTGTTGAGTCAAAAGTACTACACCAAATTTGATACCTGTATTTTCAAAACTATAGAAACATTGGGGGACGTACCTCACCTCCGTGGTCACCCGATATAATTTTTAATTTTTTTTTAAATCAGTAGCGAAGAACGTACTATAATCAAATTTCAGATTCACCTAAGAGTCAGTTTCAAACAATTTCGTTAATTTTTCAGTAGATTGATGAAATATTGGAATATCTCATTGTTTTTATCTCGAGTCTTTCTTTCTCCCAACATTGCACTTTGGTTTGGGGGCAATATGATGGAATGAGGAAGACATTTCCTACCAGACTGGTTACTCAAAATTTTGTTTGATGTTTTTGGTAATTTGGTGGTGGGCTTTCGTGAATGAGCTTTATATTTCTTCATTTTCATCTTTACCTCTGTCTTTTTTTGGGCTGGTTCTTCATACTTGAATTTTTAAATTTATTAATATGTATTGAGGGTGATTTATAGGGAGATTTTATCCCATTAGATAGAACTACCACTGCCTATTAAAAAAAAACGACATGAAACATAGTTACAGAGTTTCAGATTTCGGAGAAACTTAAAAAAAACAGAAGATTGTGTTGATATTTCGTTAGCAAAATTCTTGAGACGTTGTCCAACTGATTAGTTGAAATTGTAGGAAAAAATTCTCTAGAGAAAATGACGTCAATTTCTCTCAATATGTGATTTATAATTACGTATTGCGAGGAAACGACTTCATAATGACGTCATTTTCTCTAGAGAATCTTTTCCTACAATTTCAGAAGTGAATATCGAAACATTATTATTTTTGGAAATGAATCGATAACTTTCCATTCTAAATACATGTAATAATTTGATACTTGCGATAACATGGACCCAATAACATTTATTGTAACTGATCTGGATACTCAGCGGTGGTTTTTTTCAGAGAGTAATTATAATATATCTTGTATGTATGGACCATCTTCAGTATTTGTCGGAGTATCTGAGTTTTCGAACTTTAGCGATGATTCAGAGATGCAGAAAACTATTTAAATACCAATACCTCGTCAATTTCGCCTACAAAATTAGCATCATCGGGAGGTGTGAGCTTTCCTGGCTTCAATGACTAATAAACATAATCTTCTGAAAATCGCCTCATTGTGCTTGTTCGTTATTGCTAAGCTATACAGTTTGTCTCATTTAAAATGAAGACACCCGCATATTTTCCTATTTTTTTGAAATCGAGATTTGAGGTTTAGCGGTTTAGCACAACTATAGTCCTAGATAAGATGTACATTTCGAGGCAAACAACTTAAATTTAGGTAACCGCAGCCCCCGATATTGACCTGTTTCTGATATTTTAAGTGCTGAAAAAAATTACTGAAAAAAGTTGTTCGTAATCTGATTTTGATCCCCAATATCAAATTTCTTTACAAATTTTCAGTTTTGTCAATTTTTTCCGCACACGGTTACAATTGTAGAATACCATGGAAATGGCATAAAACTTTTAGTTAAATTCTGTGGAGTCCTTTTTGGCAATCGTAAAATGCGTGTTCATTTAAGGATATAAACACAAATAATAAGATTATTTGGGGCGGGTATTGGCGCATGGTTAACGCTCGAGACTTGTGACCGAGAGGTCCTTGGTTTGGTTCCCGGCATGGGCAATTTTTTTTTAAATTTCAAATGTAAGTCTGAATGATTGGATTTTGTTGCAAGCTGGTAACAATCCTCCACGATTCACTGTTGCGTTAATAATTAACAGTGCTGCTCCTAAGGTGGCGTATAGAGTTAGTAACAAGGCCTATCCAAAACACGTGACTAATGACAATAGCAGCCGATGCCAATAAACCAAAAAAAAAAGGTTATCTGGTGATGGGGCTTGTAGCAGAGAAATAGCGACAATAACCGAAGACATCCTTTACCGCAATCGCCATTAGTCATAGACTCAGTGTAAAAAAAGACATAGAGATGCCCTGCCTATACCTATACAAATACCTGTTTTGAAGTGAACATGAACTATCCTTTTCTATATAATTTGTTGGCGACGGGGGTGACGGGTGGTGAAATGTTATGGACAGTTTGTTTACATTTAGAGTAAGAAGGGCCATAATACAAACGAAGAACGACAACCTGATCCGAATGAAATGAGCGGGCATACACGAAACTGCCCGAATGAATATATAAGGCGCTCGCTTGTAAACAAACAAAGTTATGTTGACTTCAAGACAAGGATGGAGAAGACATCTCTATATATGGTCTTCTAGTACTCTGAGGCCTATCGACAGGTACTTTTACCTGGAAAGTATTCCGAAGTTATTGAAATTCATGGAAATATTATGGATCTGCAGCCGCCACAGGAAGTACACTTTTTAATAAAACTGGCAGTGTTATTAAAAGATCTCAGAATGATCAACCTCGTCGAATGCATTCGCATCCTGAAGATAACGTAATCTTAGCTGCAAATTATAAAATTAAAAGGTTTGATTTTTACTTTGGGCGCCGGGAAAATTTTCAATAATTTTTAGGATATCTTCAACGCGACGCAAAATATCGGGAATGTGCCCCATTCGAAGGGCTGTCATTATCTCGTTTTTTTTACATAAATTCATGTTGTTTGCCTCAGACTGCAATTGTGCCAAAACTCAAATCTGGATTTCAAAAAATCAAGATATTATCTGGTTTACTGTAATGATATTTAATTTTGAAAAAACATAGTTACATACAGGGTGTTGATTAAGTACGTTGACAAACTTCAGGAGGTGATTCTTTGAAAGTTTTCAGGACGAAAAGTTCATATAAACAATCGGCTTGGTTTTCGATAGACAGGGTGATAAAAATAAATTATTTTCAAAAAATTTTGGAGTAAACCTCGACATTTTCGACAATAATCATTTCAAATCAGACAAGTACAATCCATTCAATAGTACGCACGGTACAAAATAATTCATTTCTTAAATACGCAGGGTCCTCTTTTTTTCAAAGTCAAGATTTGTTCTACCCTTCAGAATTTTTTTCTGCCACAGTGAGAGATTCTTGAAGTACGGTTCAGGAGCTATAGTGAAAATATTAATGCAAACATTTTCCAGTGTCCAATAACATTAGAAAATTTGAAAATAAAACATTCTCAATCATTGTAAATTGGAAGAAATATTTTTTCAGAATTAGAATAATCTACGATGAATAAACATTGTTTGATCTAGGTTATTCTGTGAGTAACAAATTCATAAGCTTCCGTGGGTACAAAATAGGTAATCTTGTATAGGAATATATTGAATCTATAATACCCACAGAATAACCTATAAAAAATATTATTTAATTTTTAGTGCATTTGTATAAAAGCTTGTCTTCGTATTTTTTATTTTACAACTTTTATTCATCGTAGATTTTTCTAATTGTTAAAAAATGTTTCTTTCAAATTACAATAGTTGAGAATGTTTTATTTTAAAATTTTCCTAATGTTATGGAACACTGGGAAATGTTTGTATTAATATTTTTATTGTAGCTCCCGAACCGTACAAGTAAATGAAAAACTACAAGAGAACAAAAAGATGTTAAATGAAACAATATTGATTATTCTTCTCTCATAATATGTCAATGACGGCGGAAAAAAAAATACTGAAGGGTTAAACAAGGCTTGACTCTGAAAAAAGGAGGACCCTGTGAATTATTTGAGAAATGAATAATTTTGTATCATGCGTACTATTAAATGGATTGTACTTGCCTGATTTGAACTGATTATTGTCGAAAATGTCGAAGTTATTTTCAAAAAATCTTTAAAAAAATGTATTTTCATCACCCTGTATCTCGAAAACCGAGTCGTTTGGGACATATGTTTATGTAAACTTTTCGTTCTGAAACCTTTCAAAGATTCATCTCCTGAAGTTTGTCAACGTACTTAATTAACACCCTGTATATACTTTATTAGTTACTGAAGAATCATAGCTTCGTGTGAGACTGAAGTGTAATTTGAGTAGTTTTCTACGTCTGAGATGTATTCACAGCAAAAGTTCGAAATACTCATATGTATATGTTATTTCGACGAAATATTTCGTTGTTACTAGAGCCATCACGTGTTGTTATTGGACAATAATTGTAACAAGGCCAACGGTTTTAAAATCTATGAAACACAATATCGTCATATCAAGTTTCTCCATGTGATTTTGAATCTCAAATTACGATTTTTTTTGGCCATGCCAAATTACACATCTGAAGCTTATTTATTATCATAATTTGTCACACCTTAACTATTAGGAAACGTTTCGTTCTATTTTTATTTGAATAATCAGTCCTTATAGTTTATTTATCTTACGTACACTACCATTAACCCATACAGACTAAATCGGAATAGGAAAAATAAACATAGTGGATAATACACAGATAAATAAAATAGTATACTCTGCGGAGTTTTTTCTAATTTCTAAAAGTGAAACAAAATGCATTATTATAATCAAAAATACATATTTTTAGTGCGTTTATCGAGTTTGAGAATGAGATATGTTTAATGGAGTGGTGTAATCAGATAATAATAATTTGAGTAGGTAACCATTTTCTGACCCGTGCAATACTGCCACTGAAAGACCATTCGTTCAACTGCAAATAACCGGTTTTTGATAATTTACCGGTTTATATTATATGATGTAATATTTTTCATTGAATTGTTATATTTCCCAAAATTAGTTATGAAGCGTCAACCATACGAATTAATATTAAATTCTTATTACTCTATAAATATCAAATATCAATAATTCTAAAATATAAAATATTGCCAGAATTTCTGTGATAAGTATTTGACATCAGCCTCAACGCATCATAATAGTAATAAATGATTATCATATTGCCACATGCTCCATGCACATGATATGTAATAAATACACTCTACTAGGTGACGTCACGCAGCCGCACGTTATCTCAACAATGTCTTTGTTAACGGTGTTCCACGTGTGATATTTGATTTGGTGGTGCTTTTGAGAGCTATGTTTACAATTGATTGATTATTATAAACAAGTTAACAAGTAGAAAAATCTTATAAGCGTTATGTATACAATATGAATTCATGGTCATATAACTCCATTAAATATTACGTCCCAAGTAGCAAAATTACGTCGGGTCACAATTACGTCTTGCCAACGTTATCTTACGCGACCCGACGTCGGCGTATTAAGTCGATCCTCTCTCACCAAAACCGCATTTTCTACCTATTTGGTCAATAAAATCAGGGGTTCGTACGACGTCGTCACATAACTTTTACTAGAAGGACGACGTCGGTCCGACCAATTCCTAACTGCATTTTGTACTCTGAATACTAGTTGGTCTGACGTAGGAACACGACTTGCGTAGTGGACATTGATAAAACTATAACCCAACTTTGTGAAAACCGGATGAAGGAGAAAGTGGCGTGACATAAATATATTAATTTTAAATAGAGGTACCACCGGTTCAGTGGTAGGTTTGTTTATCATTATCGAAAATGGTAAAGTTCTCATATGTACATATACATTTTTCTACAACTGTCAAAATAAGTCCACTTATTTTAACGGCTGTTGCTAAGCAACAGACAGTTTCATGCAACAACAGTGACAGATCCGAATAATAACAAAATCCTGTCATAAAACCAGTTCTAATAGTTTAATATTCGCTTAAAATTTTCCATTTTGCGGGATAGTGTGAAGAGAAAGGGATTTCGACTCTGTCGAAATTATTCGTTTCATTTGTTTGAAACTCAACTCTCCGGCATACTCTTTGAACTTTGTTCGAATAATGAATCAATAAAAATATGCCAAATTCATTTCATATTTGCAAAAAAATATAAATTGGTTATTTTTTTTGGCAGTTGTAGAAAAAATACTGTATGAAACTCGTGGGTAAAGTGTTTTTCTTTACTCGTAGGAATGCCCTACTCGTAAAAAAAAGTATCACTTTACTCACTTGATACATAAATTACTATTAATTAGTTTTTCATCTCTTCACACTTTTAATTATTGATTTTTTTCATATTCCTAAGTATATCGAATAGTGAGATGCATCGTAATATATTTATTTTCTAATTTTTATTATTTGTTTTTCCAGGATAGCTTTTAATAATTAAATTTTGTCTTATACAAATTCGATTCCTAGACGGGCAACGCGTTAACTCTGCCCTTTGGTAGTTTCTGCAAAAAGCAGTTTATTATTATTATTATTATTAAAAATTTGACAATATTTTATCGAACCAATCACGTTCAGTGACTCAGTGACCTTGAAATTCTACCTTCAAACCACTCAATGAAGTTGAACTTTATCTTGAATGTTTTCGCCAGTAAGTGTCAAATAATTTATTCATCTGAATAAATACAGAACAAGTATTATGCAATATTTATTTATTGCTTTCGATTTAAAATGGCACTAAATGGAAAACATTATCTTTTGAATATTGTAATGAATAATTAATCAATTACAGATTTATTATTCCAGATTACGTTCGTTTTCTTTCACTTCCATATGATACATCAAAAGTGGTGAAAAGTGATTTGTTATTGAAGGTCTCTATCAATAAATTGATATTTTATCATTTTTGTTTCATTTTGTAGTTACTCTAGTTGGCATGTGAATATAATTTTCTAACGCTACTGCGGCTGTAAGTATGAATTAATTCTTAAATAATTACGTTTTTCCAAAAAAGTTTAGTAGGTAACTAACCCACATCATCAATAAAATTTTGTATTTGTTTTGTAGTTGAAGTTGTGGACAGAATCGGCGAGAGTGAACAAGGAATGATTATCAGAGATTTCCACGCAAATGTGCCATTTATATTTACTCTGAAGTTCAACGATGTTATTATTTTCGTTGGAAGACAACTTTGTTCCACCGCATAAAAGTATTCGCTTTGAATGCATTCCCGAAGTAAAATGCTCTTTTTCAAGAAGGTATGACTAAGTTTTAATGATATTTGATATCGGCATATTATTGAGAATTACATTTATTCAAATTAAAGTTTGCCCATTTTTATTTCAACATCAGAAATCGAAAACTGTCATAGCTACAGTTGCGATAAAGATGGGACACTTCAACAAAACGACCTAATAAAAAAAATGATTTTTTCTCATGTATAGCTACCATCACTGTCCAAATACATATGGAAGTAACGAAAGGAACTGCTTGGTTTGTACTTCTTCAGGTGATACGTCGCCACTATTTCCACTCCAGAATTAATATTGTGATAACAGTTATTTCCCATGTCGACTGAAGTTTTGTTATAGAACAAAAAAAATAATATGCAGGCTACAAGATGTTGGACGAAATTTGTGATTATGTTTCAAAAAAAATTGGCAAGTGAGATTTTATGAGGTCGGAGATCATGATTTGTCTGCCAAAATTCATAAATTCAAATGGATGGCGGCTCCCATATGGCAGACGATGAGTTTTGTGATTATGATACGATTCGATCCAAAGTTGATATGAGTGGGGGTTTTCGTGGTTGGATATTATGATTTTTTTCTACAAAATCCATAAATTCTAGATGGCGACTCCAAGAAGGCGGACGAATCTCGTGATTATGGTTCGATTCTATTCAAATTTGGTATCTATGGTTTCCGAGGTCAAATATTATGAATTTTTGTCGAAATTTATAAATCCAATATGGAGAACTAGTTTTGTAATTATGGCCTGATTCTTTTCAAAATTGGTATGTGGGTGTATTTATGGGGTCAAAGATCATGAATTTTCATAATTTCAAGATGACGGCTTCAGAATTGCGGACGAGTTAATATTTAGATGGCATCCTCTTTGAAAGTGAAATTGTGAAGCTGTGTGCATATATCAATATAATTGAATTGATTGAATTTGAATTAAATTAATTGAAATGTTGAAAATAATTAAGTGATGATTAAAATTGTTTCAATAAAAATTAATAACAATCAGAAAAATGTGATTTGAAATAATGGAAAAAGAAGGTTAGTTACTCGTCAGATGTACAAGAGCCAAAACCATAAAAACATCATGCGTCCAGAGGACGATGGAATTGATTTAAAATTGAGACATTTTAGAACATTAACAGATTGAAAGGGCTGGGCCAGGATTAACCTGGATGAAACAATTCTATAGAAATGTCTCTCAAGAAATTAAGTGAAAATTGAAATTTCACATTGTCTGGCAAGGTGAAGTTGAGAAATGAAATATGGCATGGAGTCGAAAAACGTAGAATGAGTGAACTGTGACTGAAAGCTAATTATGACAGACTCAAGATATGAGTATTTGAGGCAACCAAGTCAAATCTCTGAAAATATCAGTCTAATGAGAACTTCCAAAATCCAGATATATGCCAAGATGGCCCAAAAGGATTCCATCTAGATAATGTGAGTGAATCTAAAATAAAACTGGTAAAATAGAATCATGAAACAAGTTTCTAAAGGTACCAGAAACAGAAATCTGAAAATTTTTCAGTCTAATGAGAACTTGCAATCATCAGGTGTGATCAAGTATACTAAAGAAACAATCATGATAAATTATTATTATATTTATTTTTAGTTCCGCTAATTGGGAAATTCAAAATCAAACTCAAGATCATAGGATAAGACTAATGAGAACTTTCCCAATCCCAAGAAAATCAACTGGATGCCCCAAACAATGAGAGCCATTAAACAGAAACTCTATTGAGAAATTTTCAAATTGTTAATTTCAGTTATGTATGAGAAAATTATTAAACTGATAACTCTATAGAAATGTTAATCAAAAGCAAGGGAAAGCAGATAAACTGATAGAAAGTCTAATGAGAATTTAGTTCAGTAATTGCGCAACCCAGGCTCAGAAAAAACAAAACTAAAAGTTTAGACCAAAATTAAATTGGGAGATACAAATTCGAACTCAAGGTCGTAGGATAACTCTGATGAAAACGTTTCCAGACCAAGAGAAACAACTAGATACTCCAAAAAAGGAGTGCCTATTCAACAACAAATTTCTTCAAAATTAATAAATGTGATAACTCTGTAGTAATGTTAATAAAAACCAGAGAATGCAGATCAATCGATGGAAAGTCTAATAAGAACTTAACTCAGTGAATTCGCCGACCCAAGCTCAAAAGAAACAAAACTCACAGTTTAAATCAAAATTTAAACATGAAAAACATCAAAAAAGGAATGCCAGTAAAAAGGCAAATTTTATGGCAATATTTTAGGTAGAATCCACAATAATATCTATTGTATACAGAATTTAGTAATTTTTCGAGTTGCAACTCGGAATTTAGTAATTTTCCGAGTTGCAACTCGGAATTCAGTAATTTTCCGAGTTGCAACTCGGAATTAGGGAGAAAAAATAAATAAAAAAAATAATGGCCCTTCTACGCTTCCGTAATTGTAAACGAAAATTTGTAAAAGTATTTGTAGAAGAATAATGAATAATGATCATTTATTATAATTATTATCATTCAAAAAGCAGTGCACAATCGCACCGTAAAATGTGTTTCATTACAACGTCTTGATGTTTTTCTCATAAAGTCGCAGTAATAAGTATTTCGACTTCAATCATGTCTGATAATTTCTTCGTAATTAACACCATATTATCGTTTACTTGATAAAATTGTGTCAATTCCATGTTTTCGGTGTATTGCATAACATTGTATGAAGGCACCGTGAAACCTTTTCATTGTGAATTTCTGGTGTCATAGATCGATGATAAAATTAATCACAAAAAATAAAGGAACCGTTTCGGTAGTACTTTGGATAGGCAATTGAAGATTAAAGATGAACTTTTCTTGATTTAGCTACTGCGAAATCATTTATCACTACCTCAAAATCTACTAAATCAGCTGTTCTTTATGCTGAGTGTAGCCAAATCAGTTGATCTTTCCTGGGCTATTGAAGACCTCAAATAACTTTTCACTAGTTTGAATTTGCTGAATGATCTTTCACAAGATTTCTAGTTGTGTGCTTAAAAGAGTCGTACAAGGCATTGCACTAATTGTATTGTATTGCACTAACTAATTAAGCTAAAAAAAAATTGAAAGCGCGTAACTGACAAAATTAGTTTAACTTTTAACTCTACTTGTCAAAATCGATAATTCAACTAAAATTGACAAGTCTGGCTCACAATACCCTTTAACTGCTATACGACTTTTTTATGCACACAACTGTACTAGTAACAGGAATACAGAGGAATATTTTCATTGCCTTTTCAATATTCGGATATATTTTCTCCAATTCATTTTCATGGATAATTTGGGCAGTTTGATTATGATCTAATTTCTCAAAATTTTCAAGTAGAGTTGATGCTTGGAAATTAAGACTCTCTATTTCATCTACGAATTCAGAAGCAAATCTGCAGCATATCGTTGCAAGTCTTCTATCGTATAGCCAGCGATATGTATTGTCCTTTCAGGAAACTCAAAATCATTACTCACTTCTTTCAGATTGCCAAATCGTGATTTGAACTGTGTTCAGTACAAAGTTTACCAGGCATTTTTTTCACTTTTCATTTTCTTTTCTCAGGAAAAGCTGGATCAATTTTTAACTCTGTACAAATTGATCTTGCTTCATCCAGTAGATCGAAGAATTCATCTCTGAAATACTGAATTTCATTTGTCAAACCTTCTATCATTTTTAGCTTGGAGCAACACATTGACCTTAATAATTTTTGTCAATAGTATATTCCACAAAAAAAAAATGATGAACTAAAAAGTTTCGAGTCGGATGATCAAATGCAGCGTCACAAATTTGGGCAACTGTAGCGGCGTTAAAACAAATTCCATCGTTTTTATACAATATTCAATACGAAAATAGGGGTTTAAAAAAATATTGGTCATTTTGCGTATTCATCGAACTTCTGTGTTCGATTTTTGGCGGCCCCTGCGGTATAGCGGAAAAAGCCCCGCCCTAGTTACGGCCCTGTTCAGAAATTGTAAATAACACTGAAATTATATACACATTCTCTCATTCGAGCAAATTGTACACCATTTTATCAAGTACCCATGGCGTAACCTTTTTCATTTCTGATTATTAATATTTCACACATTCCAAAAAACACCGAAATAACATTAACGTTCACTCATTTTAGCAAAATTCATCAAGTACCTGATGAGTACATATGTTATTTTCGTGTTGTTTTCCATTGTGAAACCCAGTGATTAAAATCACACTGAATTATTTTTTACAGTGTATGGTTTCATTTCTTATTTATAATGCTATAAAAACCTAATTTGAAACACCCGGTACTATACTATTATGTAATAATATAAAATGGATTTCGCATAACCCTACTATTTCCTTTACACAAAATTCTTCGGAATATATTATGCTCATGATAATACTCAAATGATGAAGAAATTAATAAAGAATAGAAATAAATGAGTTCGTAAAAAAATCATTCTGTGCCACCTCTAAAGAATATGACCGTAGTCGGACTTATCTTGAAATGTTGAAATTCATTTCAAACTTTTGGCACTGCTTTGCTATTCTTGAAGGAAAGCAAGTGGTTATGGTTTGGAACCCAATTCGGATACGTCTATATTCGATATAGTTTCTGTGGATGTGTGATTCATTTCGATAAATTACTCGAGGTACAGCTATTACCTTGCGAGTCGTGTTCATTGAAAAATGTTAGTTATTTAAATGACGATCTTCATTATTTATGTCATAATTGTTAAATTTGTTAAAATTGTTAAAATTGTTTTTTCCGTTAACCAGCTGTCGTCCCCTTACGAACGGCAGCTCTCAAAAGTCGAAACTTGTGCGAGCCAAGGATTAACGAGGTCTTACCTTTTAACGTGCGATTCCTAGCACTTTCTCGGGCCATCAGATAAAAATCTGAAGTCGCTGAGGATTCGAACCTAGCCGACCAGCACTCAATGGTTTTGAACGCTTCAGTCTCAACCACTGAGCTACTTGACCCTTGTGATTGACCTTGTGATTGAAAAGTGATTGAAAAGAGTTTGATTTTGACAAAAGAGGAAACTAATATTCTAATAGTAAAAAAACCGTTCATGTCGTATAGCAAATAAATTTTCAGAGACAAGCCCGATCTTGAATGGTATTACAGACATTCTGAACATCTATCATTTGTTGTTGAGTGTTTATGGTAAAATAACTAATTGCATGTGAAAAATACAACAAAATTGTATATTTTCAAGTCGATTCCTCTTATGTCATAATAGTTTTTAACCACTGAAATCAAACAGTAATCATAGCGATGTATATAAAAATGGAAAAAAAATACATGGCAATGTTTTCAAATATTTTGATTAAACACGTTGGGAATATGTGATTAATCGATCATTAGATCATAATAGATAAGCTCAATGCTTTTCAATTATGTGAGTTGAACAAGTATTTCAGTGTGGTGGCAAAATTGTGACTAGCTCAGATTCTATTTGTTGAAAAGTTCTGAGATAATGCATCCTTGTTTCAGGAGTAGTTGCAGTGCCTGCATCCCTTATAACATATTACGGTCCTCCTCCAAAAGTATTCCATGCCGACCATCAGTTTATATATTTCATTAGTATTGAAAATGTTGTAGTTTTCACTGGACGTTTGAGGTTTCCTTAACAACAGGAAATGCGTGAAAATTGATACGTATATACATGAAACATTTTTCATTTATACTTATGATGAATAAAAATACTTGAGCATTACGAGTGCGTTTTTTTACAGTGTGTAATGATAGTAACGCATATCAAAATTACCAGATGGTCGATTTATCTGAAAATGCTCATGTGAACTTCACTCGAGAGTCACTTATAACTCATATTGGATAAGTAAGAAACTAAAGCCGCACGAAATCTAATATTTTTGTGGCAACTCTTCCATTAGAACTATAGGTAGGTACAACGATACTAAAAGTTTTACATTGGGTAAACTAATAACATTTGAAAGAACAAAATTAGTAACAGTAACAAAATAAAATCTACATGACTGTAATTTCGAAAAAAGCAAATAGCTTCCATTTAAATAACATTCATTCAAATGAAAGCAAAAACAATCCCGTAAAATCAGATGATATCAAAAATCAAAGTCAGTAAATATTTTCGTGAAAATTCTCGAAAAAAATTTGCTATCATACTGATGTTATCAAGCTATACATATGTAAAGTTGGTAAATTTGTTATTACAAGCTATTATTTAACTTACTCTATTCGTATATTGTCCTTATATTTTGTCATTCCGGTTCAAAACTTGCAATCCATTTTTCAAGCACTTGCTGAAAGAACCGATGACAATACAATAATTTCAAAAGAAAAATTCCTCCTTGTCGCGTAGAATAAAAATGCGAAAACTCGCGAAAATAAAATCGAAAAAATCCGTAAAAACAGTGAAATACTCCCCAGCCTCTCTCCTTCTCAATAAAAAAGAAATTGCGAAAACTCGCGAAAATATAATCGGGAAATCCGTTAAATACAGGTAGAAATATGTGGCCATCGAACATTATAACCCCCTACCTCCTCGTCGAGAAAACTCGTGAAAATAAAATCGGAAATATCCGTAAGAGTGAAAAATATTGTAACTCACCTTGGTACAAAATTATTTAATTTAATCTGTTACCCTCCGAAACCAGAAATATTTAAAACAACAATAAATTCAAGAACCAATCAAAAATGTTGTCAAAATACATCATAAAAATGCCCTTAAATCGATTTCAGGAGAGAACTATATGTGTATTATATTGACTTTACTTCAAATCTAATATCTTCATACACCTAATTTTCCAGAATTTAGAACGATAGATGAAAATGCTCACTTTCTCTTTGCAGAAATGTATAATACACAAATGGTTATTTTTTTACATTTCTAGAAAACGATAGAAAGTTTAAATTTATATCATAGACCAGGATCCCACGCCTATTTTCAAAAATGATTAATAACAGGCTGAATCCTCCTGAGTAGCTTCATTTTGCCGAGACGCCCAACTTTTTCCTCTACGAAATTTCTCGATAGTGGTAGCTAATAAACTGCGCAGGCGTCAATTATGTCAATTTGGTGAGTGCAAAAAAGTCATTAATAACAGTTAGTTTTTTATTTGAACCTCGAGATAATTCGCCAAAGTACTCGAAAAAATTTCTGACCTACAAAATGGATGGTAGGAATGCAGAGTCCCCCACTCCCAACATGTACCAATGACGTGGTCATAAAAAATCATTAGTAACCAGCGGATTTTTTTACCGTTGCTTGGTTGATATTTGTATAATTGAATGGTCATATTATCCTACAAGTGGAATGGTAGGTGTTCCCAGACCTATGATTCGAAACTGTCAATTCCATGGTAAAAAAAAAAGATTAGTAACAGGCTGAATCTTCGTGAATAGCTTTGTTCTGATGAGACGCCCAAGTTTTCCCTCTACGAAAATTCTCGAAAGTGGTAGCTAATAAAATGCGCAGGCGTCAATCATGACGATTTGGTGAGTGCAAAAAAGTCATTAATAACAGTTAATTTTTTAGATAAACCTCGAGATAATTCGCCAAAGTACTCGAAAAAGCTTTTGTCCTACAAAATGGATGGTAGGACTGAAGAGTCCCCCACTCCCAACATGTACCAATGACGTGGTCATAAGAAATCATCAGTACCCAGCGGATTTTTCTACCGTTGCTTGCTTTGTATTTGTAAAATTATAAAATGGTCACATTGTCCTATGTAGGTTTTCCCAGTCCTACGTGCAAAAGCCGTAGTATACAGGGTGCTCCATTTTATGTTCTTGTACAAACTTGAAAATTGTCAAATTCTAGCAGTTTATTTTCTAGTTATAACGGATTGAGTGAAAATCAACATTGATATTGCAGTATTCATCTTCCATTCTGATTGATCGTCAATGATAAACTCGATCAACTTATACACTCGTAGGCGAATTCATACACTGGAGAATTGATTATATTATTGACTACCTTGTAGAAAAAGTTTCGTTTTTTCTGTATTATGAGACATATTTCTCACGAATGTTAGTAATGCCCAGTCGTTCACTAGATCAATATTGGATATGAATGGTATATTGATATTTTTTATACAATCAAATTTTTCCAAAAATCTCAAGTAGGGCCAATGTAGACTTTTACTCAGAATAGCTCCAGCTACAACATACCGAAAATTCAGCCATTTTCACTTTTTTTCATTAAATGTGTGCGTGGTCCTTTGATGTTAGTTGCATAAATTGTTGTTCAAAATTGATTTTTCCGTTAACCAGATATCGTTCTTCTTTCGAACTGAACCTTTTGAAGACTTAGGAGACACCATACATCCTATTTTACCGTTGAGCAGATTTTCACAATTCGTCTGACCTCTTTGAAAGTTCTCAATTATAAATTTCAGCTCTTCAGACGATGGGGTGTTGCAGGTGTTTCCGGGTTTCCCTGCATCTGTGAAACCGAATGTGCCATCATTTAAACCGCCCCGGAGGGCAGATTGATTATTTCAATGTTTTTACTTTGTTATTGTTGTTTCCGAAATGTTTATAAAAATTATGAACGCTAAACAAAATTTCCCACTTTTTTATACAGTGTTCACGTAATTATGATATTTTTGAATTGAACAAACAATTATGAATTGAAAGTAACATTACTTTACGAATAAAAGTATATTAAATTAGCTAAACCACAATTTCAAAATAATTCGTTATTCTGAATAACTCTTGTAGGTCTAGCGATACATACCCGTTTTTTTGTAGGACACTGTATTATTTGGGTGAAGAATACACTAACCTTGTCCTACAGTTATTAATAATTTTTTTTTTCACCATGGAATTTACAATTTAGGAGCGTAGGTCTGGGAACACCTACCATTCCACTTGTAGGACAATATGACCATTGAATTATACAAATATTAACCAATCAAAGGTAAAAAAATCCGCTGGTTACTAATGATTTTTTTTGACCACGTCATTGGTACATGTTGGGAGTGGGGGAATCTGCAGTCCTACCATCCATTTTGTAGGTCAGAAGTTTTTTCGAGTTTTTTCGAATTATCTCGAGGTTCAAATAAAATACTAAGTGATATTAATGACTTTTTTGCACTCACCAAATCGACATGATTGACGCCTGCGCAGTTTATTAGCTACCACTATCGAGAAATATCAGAGGAAAAAGTTGGGCGTCTCGGCAAAATTAAGCTACTCAGAATGATTCAGCCTGTTATTTATCATTTTTGAAAATAGGCGTGGGATCCTGGTCTATCATTTATGTAAGTACGTTTTGGCCAATCAAGACATTCGCATGCTAGAAATTTCCTAACTAGAAAACTGCCGCAGAAATTCTTCTAGCAATTTTATTTCTATTGTGCGTGTGAGTGTATTTGGTTGCAATCAAAACATACAATAGAGTTAAGGTTTTTCTTGGTTGTATACATTGTATACATAATGTACATTGAAACTAACCTAACCGAACCTAACCTAACCTAACCTTTTCAGTAAGGCAATAATGATTTAATAAGAGTGTAAAGTTGTGTTATGATATGTATAATACTTATATATTATTGCAAAATTACTGAATGAATGACTGAATAAATAAATAAATTGAAAAAAATCGTCTGACAACCTATACCTACATTTCTATTTGGCTCTGTCGAAAATTTGCATGAAAAGTGAAAAATGTATTAAAAACAGTTCAGTACATCGTCATTCAATGGAATTGATCAGAAAATGTATTGTAAAAAGAATCTATAGAATAACACACGGGACTTCGGCAAAGTAGAAAATAATCCACCTGAACCTTTTTATCAAACTTTTAGCAACAATTTTTCGAAAATCTGGCAGATTATTTCGAATTCATTCTCACTATCATGTGATATTACAAATGAGAATATTTCATTAGGTGGCTTCTTTTATTTATTAAAATATTATAAATATCTGATTGAATGAACTTTTTACTCTCTACTCTTACTCACACAAGCTCCTCTCTGCTTTGCTTAACTAAATGAAGTAATGCACTGATCGCAATACGCTCATAAAAATTATTTTTGTTTGTTTTTCATTGTTACAGTCATTGGAATAGCATTATCTGCATTTGAAGAATCATCACCACCGAAAATCTTCCATGCAAAAAATCCGTATTTATTTACCATCGTTAAGGACGGAGCTATTTTATTCGCAGGTCGATTCGTGTAACTAGAAAATAATCATTTGGTTTCTTATTATATTCCGTAAGTTATTCCATTATTTGAATTATCATGTACCAGAAAATAATCATTTGGTTTCTCATTATATTTCGTAAGTTATTCCATTATTTGCTAAAACCCATCAAATTGTTGAAAAGGGGAACATTCTCCATTGAAATCCAAAATAAAGAAAAATCACCAGATAAAAATTATTCTGAACAGGCGAATTATATTCTTGAACGAATCTCTTCGTTATGTTGGAATATGAAACTGGCAGAGTTCCTAATAAGAAAGTAAAGATTTATTGCTGGAGTGAAGCCGGCCCTGGACGCCCTTAAAAATTATTCTGAATATGTTGATTATTTTCTCAACCGATCCTGATTGTTACCCTGAAATATGGAACTGGCGGAGTTCCTAATAAAGAAGTTGATATTTATTGCTGGAGTGTAGCCGGCCCGGGATGCCCGGAAAAATTATTCTGAACATGTGTATTCTTTTCTCAACTGATCCTGATTGTAACCCTGAAATATGAAACTGGCAGAGTTCCTAATAAGGAAGTTAAGATTTATTGCTGGAGAGAAGCCGACCCTAGACGCCAGGAAAAATTATTTCGAACATGAGAATGCTTTTCTCAACCGATCCTGATTGTTACCCTGAAATATGAAACTGGCAGAGTTCTTTATAAGGAAGTTAAGATTTATTGCTGGAGTGAAGCCGGCCCTGGACGCCCGGAAATATTATTCTAAACATGTTTTCTCAACCGATCCTGATGGTAACCCTGAAATATGAAACTGGCAGGGTTCCTAATAAGGAAGTTAAGATTTATTACCGGAGAGAAGCCGGCCCTGGACGCCCGGAAAAATTATTCTGAACATGCGAATCATATTCTTGAACGATTCTCTTCGTTATGCTGGAATATGAAACTGGCAGAGTTCCTAATAAGGAAGTAAAGATTTATTGCTGGAGTGAAGCCGGCCCTGGACGCCCGGAAAAATTATTCTGAACATGTGGATTCTTTTCTCAACCGATCTCGATGGTAATCCTGAAATATGAATATGTATAATGAGATACCACTTCTGTATTTTCTGATTTATTCAGCAACATCACTCTGAACCTTAAAAAACTTGAACAGCTTACGTGTTTTTGACAGAACATCTTCGTTCTTTTTTCCTTTTCATCTTTTGCTTTACGCTTAGCACTTCCAGAAGCGTATTGCCGACCCATATCTCTAGATCTGCCGCTAATGTTAACCGAGATTTAAATATACATGTTTTGTTTTAATTACCTACTACAGGGTGTTTCCGAAATTGGGGTAATAAATGAAATGGTACGTAGAAGATGAAAAAATTATTTTTGCAGATATTGAATTTTAAAGTTTCTAAGATTTTTTGAAACACTGCCAGCGGCCAGACACGCTGTATCCGGGAGAATCAAACCAGTGTCTCCCAAACAGAGGTAACTGAAAGCGATTTCAGAAAATTTCATAACATTTTTGACTGCTTCAAAAACGAAAATTCTTGCCATTTATTGATACATTATGTTCTATATAACAACCCATTTTCTTAATTGCCCCAATTTCGGCTGTATAGTTTAATATGCATTATGTGAAAAGTTGTTATTTTGAAATTACAGACAGACACTTCAATTTTATTTATGTTTATGGATGTAATATAATGAAGTATCTTACCTTAAGTGAAGTTATACAAAAACTTCTTCTATTGTGTTTTAAAAAAGATAATTGGATGAGTTGCTTATAGCGCTACGTCAGCAAGAAAACAGTATACTCGAAGCTTAATCAAAGACTCGAAGCAATGTCAAAACAACTGTTCTCAAGAATGGCTCACATCAGTCACATCTTTCTCTCTCTCTCTCTCTCTCTCTCTCTTGATTTTTTTGGCTCTTACTACCCTTACGGGCTTGTATTTCTGCCAGTCTATTCCAGCGTAACTACTGGGGCTTCGTCCGGGGGGTGGAGGAAATCTTGCTCGAAGCAATCTTCACCCACAAAAATTTATTCAGTCCCTTATGATGAATTTTGTTTTTTGTACGTTATAACATTTACGTAATTAACGGCGGACATTTCACAAATACTTAAAAAGATAGGTCAATGCACCTACAAAACTGACGGCGGACATCACAACACATGAGTCCCGGCTCCACAAGAGACATCCACGTGCCATCTTCGTGGACGGGCGAAGAACATGACCGTCCACTGCCACTGTCACAGCCGACTTAATCTCCCGAGCCGTGTTGAGAAAGTCGGCAACACCGCATAAAAGCAATTTGACGTCCTACTCATTAATTCTTTAATGTGAATTTCTCGGATTATTCGGAAAACTAGGAGAATGAATTTTTAGAGAAAAGTACCTACGACGCTTTATGTGGTTATTCAATTTTTTTCATCACAAACTGGAATTGCAATATATTCAATTTCTTAGATATAGGAAATCTGTCAAGTTTGGGTATGACATACCCTAAAATTCACATTCCGGGAGATTTTATTGAAATATTTTTTCTGATAAGTGCAGAAAGCACATAGATGATGTCTGATTTTTTCCAGATTTTTCATTTGAAATCTGACTGATGAAAATAATATGTTATACATACAGAATGTGCCAAACTCAGGTATTTTGGCACATTCTGTATAGATACTTTCCAAAAAAATATTATTTTTATCAGTCAGATATCAAATGAAAAATCTGAAAAAAATCAGAGAACATCTATGTGGTTTCTGCACTTATCAGAAAAAAAAATTAAGAAAAATCTCCCGAAATGTGAATTTTAGGGCATGGAAAAAACAAACTTGACAGATTTCCCATATCTAAGAAATTGAATATATTGCGATTCCAGTTTGTGACGAAAAAATTAAATGACCACATTAATCGTCGTTCTTTTCTCTAAAAATTCATTATCTTATGTTTTTTTCCTAGTTTTCCGAATAAGCCGAGAAATTCACAATAAAGAATTAATGAGTAGGACGTCAAATTGCTTTTATGAGGTGTTGCCGATTTTCTCACCACGGCTCGGGAGATTAAGTCGGCTGTGCCACTGTCGAACCGGAACTCATAGACCATCAGATAATGACATATTTTGCTGACTCGTTTTCTCGTTTCAGAGATTTTAACCACTGAAAATTATGTCAGTGTTGAGCTCAAAAAATGAAAATTTAGCGATCGGACGTGTGCTAGGCATATGAAAAAAAAAATCCCAAAATTTTCCGTCCGGAAAATTTACTTAAACAGCTGATTGGCTTATGGGAATTTTCTGTGGGGTTCCTAACGATATCAGATTTCATTCTGTCGATTGCCATAAACGAGAAAATGCGTCAGCCACCGAGTATTCTTTTACAAGATGGCTCCCTTATTTCCACCCTTTAAGGACATTCAAACCTTATGGCTTTGGTTTTTCACTATTAGATTGTTCCTACCTGTTAATGTGTTAAAATGACATAAATGAGAGATTGAAAATTAATTTTCGATATGCCTAGCACACGTCCGATCACTAAATTTTCATTTTTTGAGCTCAACACTGACATAATTTTCAGTGGTTAAAATCCCTGAAACGAGAAAATGAGTCAGCAAAATATGTCATTATCTGATGGTCTATCATCAGTCACATCTAATATTTAACTGTGTCATGTGAGGACTCTTCCATCGGAGTTTCACGTTATGACAAACGTAAACTGACAATATCAGGGAATTCGTTAGTTTTGCAGTGCTACCAACTTGCGTGTAGTGCAGTGCAAGTAGTACCAACACATAACTTGTGTGGCCAGTGCTCAATTTTAAATTATTGTTGTAGATTTTGATACCAACATTTCTCGTGGTAGATAAATATACTCATACCTATACCTACGATTTTAGCCTATATAGCCTCAGCGCTTTGCGTTTGAGGCATGCAATGCAAGATATTTTACGCTCATATATAAATTTAATTTTTTTTACGGTCAGACAGGCTTTGGAGCGCGGGGCCCGTAGCATTTGCTACTCTTGCTACGTGGCTAATCCGTTACTGTGCATAGGACGGCTGATAATTTCGCATTGTGGAACTTGCTTCACCATAGGACACGCACAAGTGGAGCCCAAACGCATCGGCTAATATTTTAAAGGGGATGTTTTTAAAAGGAATACCTAAGCTATTTATTTTCTGCAACTTGCTATTGCCATTGCTCGCTGTATATAACTGCGGCACATTAAGCAACCGGATACTCATTCATTTTACATGAATGACTTCTAACTTTTCTCTCCAGGAGAAAAGCGCATATATCAGCCATTGAGGATGGTGGAAGAGTGCACGTTTCCTATCGAAATGGAAAATTTTGGATCAACGCTACAGACGCATCATCTTAATGCTTATCTAGAAGGGGAAACTTCGCCACTCCCAAGAGGTACCCATGGTCGATACGAAACTGGTATTCATTCTATGCCGCACCGCATTATAATTTTGTAAACAATAATTTGACAATATTTTTCCATTTGAATGATAATATTATCATTTTTATATTTTCAGTTCAAGCTATGCTGCTCTCAGCCCAGGTATATATGAGTCCAGAACCTCCCAAAGTTTTCAATGCACATCACCCGTTCTACTATTTCATTGTCAAGGACGGCATTGTACTGTTTGCAGGACATGTGATGAATTAACATTTTTTCTAATTATTCTTACTCTGATTCGAATGATTTATTATTGATAAAAGTTATTGAATAAAATGATACAGTTGTTTAATTATTAAACCGGCACTATTCAAATATATCAACTTCAAGTTTTCATCGAGTATATACTGGAGTTTTATTTAAGATTAAACTTCAATCTTCCTCTTGAGGATGATCACTTGGTGATTGAAACACGTGTCGAGGTGTTAAAAATAGCGGTTTAGTGCAGTGCAGATTTCCATCGAGTGTTTACAAAAGTACCCACTTCAACCCAGTTGTCCTAACAACTTATGTGATCAATACTCGAAAAATATTTGATTTGAGTCCGGCTGACAGAGCAGGTCTTGGTCTGTCAGTTGAAAGTGTCATAGTGACCTAGAAGAAATCATCTAAAAAATATACAATTCTCTAAAGCGTTTATAAACTTTCTAGATACTGGTTTAATGAACACTCGCGTGCTCGTGCTTAAAATACTTGTTACCAACTAAATGGACGTTTATAACACTTGTTAGGTACATATTATACCATTATCTAATATATTATTAAATCTGCATAACAAATCCAAAAGACGCGAGTTGTCAACTTCTCTTCGGTCATTGATTAAATTCTGAGCATTATTCTCTTTATTCATTTCCAAACTTTCAACAGATTTCAACATGGAACATTTAATAATAATAATAATAATAATAGTAACCTTTATTAACCATATGCGTATGAAATGTAACAACTGGAAAGAATTGTATGGTTAAAAGGAGCCCGATCAGTCAAGACTGGTCTTCCTCGGGAACCCGTGTCTTCCTCAAAAGTAAGTATAATTTTCTGTGAGTAGAGTAGAGGGGCAGCAAAAATTCAATTTGTTTTTCAGTTGACATATTCCTATGTTCAGTTATTCGTTTTATGAATATTTTACCAGTTAATCCAATATAAAACATACCTATTACAAGTTAATTCATAAACTCCATTCCCTTCTAATTTTTCAATTTCTTTATTTTTTTGTAATGCGTACCCGAAGTGTAATTTTTCTTGAAAACAATATTAAAAGCTTGCTTCTTAAAAAATTCCTATTTTGTGACTAGACTGTCCAAATCGGTGCGGGTTAGCGCCGCTGGAAATTATTATTAACAACACATCTCTCTCTCTCTCTCTCTCTCTCTCTTTCTCTCTCTCTCTCTCTCTTTAACTCTCTTTTCGACAAAAATGTATTCTTTCATTTCGTTTTGCCTCATTTACATTTATTTATAGCCACGGAAGTAGTATATATATATATATACCTTAAACTTTTTCATAAAATAAAATTTTCAAATATAAATAAATTAAATAACCTTTCATGTATCCAAGCCAGGAGCATCTTGAATGTTAAACCTGAATGGATAAAAAATATTTCAAGTACAACCATTCCTTCAGATATTTCAAACTTTCTAGCATTGGGTCCTAAATTTAGCATAGAACCCCGAATAATAAAAGATTTTCCGATTAAAAATATCTTGGCAGATGTTGATTACATCACTTCATCCATATTAGATGATCAAGTTCGTAATACAACAATTGCCAGATCTACTAATGTCATAACTAATTTTGTTAATACTTCACATACCTATTTTTCACAATTTCATCATATATATGACAAAACCAAACTTTTTTTGAAAAATAATCCCAATCTGGTTGTCACAAAGTCAGACAAGGGTAATGTCACTGTGATCATGGACAGAGATGAATACATTTCACTTTCCAATGATTTAATTGAAAATAGTCAATCCTATACCATTTTAAATAAAGATCCCACACAACAAATTCAATCAAAATGTAACCAATTAATAAAATCCCTTTTCACTTCTGGACAAATAGATGAGTCCACAAAAAAAAGATTAACTAAATATAATGGCACAATTCCAAAATTTTACTCTCTCCCTAAAATACACAAACCAGTTCTATCCATGAGACCAATTGTAGCCTCAATAGGCTCACCGACTGAATTTTTGTCTGCTTTTGTGACAGACATATTAACAAGGGCTTATGATTTCGATAATGATTATTTTATAAAGGATTCCTTTGACGTCTCCACAAGATTTAACAAAGTGCAACTCCCGGACAATTATGTCCTAGCTAGTCTAGACGTTGTCTCATTATTTAGTAACGTATACTTAGAAGCATGCATTAGAGCAGTTGATAAAAACTGGCACCGCGTTGGCCCCATCTGTAGAATCCAAAAACAAACCTTTTTTGATTTAATAACATTCCTTTTTGATAATACAGTGTTCTCATTCAATAATAAAATATATAAACAAACTTTAGGTACCCCAATGGGGGCAAAAATTAGTCCCATTCTTGCTTGCTATGTAATGGATGACATTTTAGATACAGTTATCAGTGTTCTTCCCTTCAATTTATTTTTTATAAAGAAATATGTTGATAACATCATACTCTCGTTACCTGCAGAGGGTATTGCAGATATAGTTGACATCTTTAACAGTTACGACCCTTACATACAGTTTACGTTGGAATGTGAAAACGTTGAACGTAGTGTTCCCTTCTTGGACATGAAATTCATACGAACACAGAACAATAGTATTCTCATCGATTGGTACAGAAAACCCATGAGTTCTGGTAGATACATGAATTACTTGTCGTACCACAAGGAATCTATCAAAGTGAACCTCGTCAAGCAAATGAAACAACGAGTCCTCAACATCTCTGATAGTACCCTCTGAAATAAAAACTTGGGTATTTTGTACAATTTATTTCGAAACAATTCATATCCTCATTCTCTTTTGAAAAAAATTCTATATAGCTCAACAATGGAGGCTACCTCAGATAATATTAATAATACAGGTGGTTTGGAGGTTGCAGTTGGTGACAATGCGGACCATGTAGTTAATACTTTTTATGCATCTCTTCCTTATATAACTAATATGACTCCAAAACTTACTAGAATTTTCAAATCTTTCAATAATATTAAAATTGCAAACAAAACTAGTTTAACTATCAACTCTCTTTTTACAAAAGTGAAGGACAGAACTCCTTTAACTCATCAATCTCATGTAGTTTATTGTATTCCTTGCTCCAATTGCTCAAATGAATATATAGGACAAACCAATAGGTTGTTGAAGGACAGAATTTGTTCACATAAGAGTGATTGTAGATTGCACCCAGAGAGATGTGCACTCAGTAATCATGTACAAAAAGAAGGTCACAATATGAACTTTGAGGCTGCAAAGAATCCAACAAATATAAAAGAACCTTTCTGGAGATGACCTTCATCTCACAATCATCCTCATGTTTGAACAAGAAAACTGACATAAAACATTTAAGTGAAATATATTCATTTTTACTGCACTTGGATAAGCAGAAACATAATGTCAGAGAGCTTAACTCTCAATCCATGTTATAAATTTAAAAAAAAACTTTAATAAACGTTGTTCAATTTGAATACTGATCTGATAATTTTGCAATAGTCATGTGTCATTTTCATGAAACAATGTCTAGTCTTTTTGTTCCAAGCTTGATGTACACTTTTCTCGTTCTGAGTGGTTCAATCTGTCTAATTTCAGATTCGAGTACAGTTCCATGCAGGAACGTACCTTAACAAACTTCACTTTGTATACATAACCTCAAATAAATTTTCTTTCTTTTCCACGCTTTCCGATCAACCGGTGTGACATCGGTATGATATCCATTTGAATAAAATTGAATAGAACTAGATTTTATGCATAACTGAGTTTTTAATAATGTGTGACGATTACCTTAAGATTATCTCATAACTTGTTTTTTTAATATGTTTAATTACTGTACACGTCTTTTTATATCATCTATTGCAATCAATCTCATCAACACGTAAGTAGTTTAGAATCCACAGTTGTCAATTGTTTTCACTATAGTTTTAACATTATTGTAGCTTTCCCTGATGATGACAATAATACTTGTCGAAATATTGGAATAAAGTGTTATAAGAGTATACTTCCTGCATGCTGCTTACCCAACAAGTTTCCCTAGCTTGATCTTAACGAGTCAGCAAAGACTACCTCTCTCCTATATATATATATATATATATATATATATATATATATATATATATATATCTGCAACGTTTGTCAAAAAAGTCGTTAGTATCGAACAGTAGACCTTATCCTTCATTTATCTAGTGTTTCAACGTTTATTCTTTCATCAATGCTAGGTTAGGTCGGACAAAACCGAAGGTGTCCGTGTCCCAACCAAATGAATAAAATTCAATATTCTCCGGCAAACTCCTTCTCGTTCTGGAATATTTGCTCCCGAAAAGTGCTTCTTACTTGTGCTCACGAGTGGAGTAAGGGGACCACAGTTTACGCAAGAGTGGATTCCGAACCACTCTACCTCCGTAGCAGACGGTGGGTATAAACACATGCCTTCTGAACGAGACGCAAACGCTCCAACACCACTACGCATCTGGAGCCTTGTAGTCTCTTTGCTTCAAGAGTGCGGCGCTGCTGCTAAGTTATGGTAGTCGTGTCTTTCACCCGTGACAAATATTAGTGAACAAGGGGTTATGGTCATATTCCTGAGCCACCGACCTAACCTAGCACCGATAAAAGGTAAAAACATTCACACCCTCGTTTATGTATCTGGTCATCCCCGGTAAAATAATGAATGAATTCTACCGTTTGATACAGTTATGTCGTCTATAACTGACGATGAGGTTCTACTCTGGTTCCTTATTTATTTCGAGCTTTATATATCAGCTGTCATCCGAGTATAGGTTCATCTAGAAATTTTGGAAATAGTGTAAAAATTAATCAGTGGTTGCCAAAAGATGAGTTATCAAAGTTGACTTTGACGAATTCATCTATTTCGAAGCACAATAAAAGTTGAATAGAGTTATACCATGGTTTTATTTATTCCAATGTAAAATTATTTTCGTTCAATAGTCCTATTCATTAATCCAGTAACGACAGACAAACTCGAGCAAAAAGTGAAGAATAAATTGTAGCACTCTAAAACTCGGCACATGACATCTCGACATCATGTATTATTAGAAAAAAAATAAAAAAAAAATATTTCATTAAAAAATATTTTTTGTTGTTATTTCAGAAAATATAATATTTATCAAAAAATGATTGCAATAAGTTGAGAGATAATTCAATTCTCCACAAGAATGACTTTCAGGAGTAACACCCCGAGTGATTGAATTTTCGCGATAAGTCTGTCGATTTATTTCTGAACGAAACTGAATTGCTTCGTGAAAACATCACGAGTCCGCAGGACGAGTGGTGTTTTCTCAAAACAAATCACTTGAGTTCAGAAATAAAAGACAGACTTATGAGATAAATTCAATCACGAGTTGAATTTTATTAGACTATTTCACGAATAAAGTTTCTTCATTAATATAAATACGAACAATCTATGACAGTCATAAACAAATTATTAAAATCGTCAATATTATAATGTTTCGTTTCATAATTTCATTTGAATTTGCAGTGAAGCGACTCATTCTGACATATCCAGCTATATTTATTATTGATCGAACTGTCAAACGTATTCATTTAGTCATGGTTACGTCGCTGAAAATACCGAAGCTGATCCTCTAATCAGAATTGAAAGACAGCTGGTGTTATCGGGGGTAATACCACGAGTGGTCGCAATACTATCGATAATTCTGTCAGAAATCAACGAGATCAAATTGCTTGGTAACACCACGAGTCCCGTAGCAAGAGAAGCAATTTGATCGAGTTAAAGATTTCTGACAGAATTATCGATTGTATTGTGAGCACGAGTCGTATTTATTGAGATAATTTCACGAACCAACCAAGTTATTATTTGAAATTTGATCGAGTAAACAAAGTGAATTCTTCAATAGTTGCAACTAATGTATAATAAACATAAAGTCTGTCAACCTGACGTTTATGTCATATTAGATTACAAGATGTATCATTGCTGTTTATATTTGTGGTTGACTTGACGACGTGGTCTTTCCGGATCGGAAAGAAAGGAAGCGAAAGAAAGCGTGTACTTTCGCGAAATCCCATTCTGATTGGTCCTCATATCGCAGGAGACGCGACTTTCATATAGTGAGTGAAATTGTCCGACACTATAAACCACAAATATAAACAGCAATGATACATCTTGTAATCTAATACGACATAAACGTCAGGTTGACAGACTTCATGTTTATTATTCATTAGTTGCAACTATTGAAGAATTCACTTTGTTTACTCGATCAAATTTCAAATAATAACTTGGTTGGTTCGTGAAATTATCTCAATAAATACGACTCGTGCTCACAATACAATCGATAATTCTGTCAGAAATCTTTAACTCGATCAAATTGCTTTGAAATTTGCTACGGGACTCGTGGTGTTACCAATTTCTGACAGAATTATCGATAGTATTGCGACCACTCGTGGTATTACCCCCGATAACACGAGTTGTCTTTGGCTTCTGATTGGTCAGATTAGGTGAGAATTTTAAGATGAGTGAAATAGTCAGTAATACTTCATGAAAAAGTGGTGTAACGCCGACGTCACATTTCATGCTCGCGCTAAACCGCCACTGCAAGTTTGTCATAACTTAAAATTATTGTAGAAGGAAAAGGAAAAGTGCATATCGTTCGTTAAGACTTCTACTTCCTCATGCAAATATAACACGTGTGTATCTGAGTACCTAAAATGTGTTTGATCGCTGGTATGGCGGCAAATGGAAAAAAATTACTATGAAAAGGCAAAAAGTGGGGTAAAATGGCAAGATATCAAAAAAAGTTATTTGAAAAAGTTGCTTAGAAATAAATTTTATTCACATATACAAAGTTTGAAAAGATAATGAGACAAAATTGAAAATAGCAATTTTTTAAAAATATTTTCCTAGCTGTATAAAAATATCATATTATTATCCTATGAATAGCTTGACCATACCGGAACATTTGTATTTCAATGATAATGACTTTCTCATTTTCTCTACACCAGTGAGCACTAAATTAAAAAAAATTGGATTTTGTTAAAACCCTGGCTGTTACATTGGTTCGTATCTTACAGTTATATCAGAATTCCACGACCATTGTGATGACATGACACTCTAGAAACATGGTGTTTTCCAGATTATAATCAAGTTTCGATGATAATCGTGCCAGAGCGTTTCACTTCGCATGCAATGTTGAAAACTAGCCACTTTAATTTGACGCACATTTTTAAGATTATGTGAATTCTAAGCAACTTTTTCAATTAACTTTTTTCGATATCTTACCATTTTGCCCGACTTTTTGCCTATTCATAGTAATTTTTTCAATTTCCCGCCATACCATCGATCACGTGACATGTGTCAAAATCGATTTTTAGGTTATCGGACATGCACAAACTTTTCCCCAGAATCTTTTTTCCAATACTCTAATAGTAAACTTTTTTCCCAACTGGTACATACTTTTTGGCGGTCACTGTATATGCAGGATATGAATAAGCGATTATTTTCAACATTTAGTGAAGAGGATGCCGATTTTATGGGTAAGTTGGAAATGAGGAAGGAGTAAAACAGTTTTTTTTTTGCATGTATAAGTGGGACCTGTCACACTACTTTAAAATTGTTGCATATAGTCCAAAGAGGGTATGGGTTGCTGCTTCAGTATAATAATTCCATATTTACTAAATTATTCATGATTTTCGGATCATCTGCAAACATCTCCGTGAAGTGCGACAAAACACATTTAAGGTACTCAAATACTCGCATATTATATTTGCATGAGAAGGTAGAAGTCTTCAGAAACGATATGAACTTTTCCTTCTCCTTCTCCGATCATTTTTAGCAGAGTTATGACCAATCAAATATTCGGCTCCGCCAGAACTTTCACCGGCGGGTGAACCTGAAATTTGATGTCGGCGTTTTATCACGTTTTCTGAGAAAACGAGCGCATTTCATAAGAAATTACTTGAAATAATTTTTGTGGAAAATGGAATTGTTTTTCACCCTGTTGAGTTGTTTTTCCGATAAATCATATACTTTCCAAGATTACAGTAAAAATCTATTTATATATTTTTAAACGAAAAATATATGTTCCACTCTTGGAATTTTGGTAAACAATTTTTTTTTCGTGTTTATTATGGTTCCAACTACTAGCATACCAAGTTTGGTGGTGCTCCAATCGATTCTTGTCCCAAAACCCAATCGTACTGAATTATATACATAATTGTGTCATCTGCAAAGATAGTGGATCAAAATTGTTTTTTTTTATATTTTCAGTAATGGTTGTAAATGAGACAGCGTATTACGATCCCAACCCTCCGAAAATCTTCAATGCACATCATCCATTTTATTATTCCATCACCGAAAATGAAGTTGTACTTTTTGCGGGACGTGTTGTATAATCTTGAATTATTGTTCGATAAAGAACTATATCTTCCCTGTATTATGTAGTATTTTATACTCACTATAAATAGATTTCAGAGAAATAAAGTATGTTGTAGTTTAGATCCACTATAGACCTAAGAGAAATAAAATATGTTCTCATCAACGTTCTACCGTTTATTTTATGAAACCTTTCGAACGAGATTAGGCCTTTTATTCAGTCACGGCTGCATGAAGCCTGCCTGATCTATCTTTCGGGCTAACAGCGACACCGAGTTGAATCATTACTGTAGTATACAAACTACTAACATTTTCTTGCTCCATGAGATTTCTCTCAGGAAAACCGTTAAATTAACTTAAAATTTTTATTTCCGTCAACCAGCTGCCCCCTTACGAGCAACCCTCAGAAGTCTTCGAGAGACTTGTGCGAGCACTGCGAGCTAGGGAAGATACAGCCCTTACCTTTTAAGAGGCAACATCAGCGCGTCATCATGAAAGTCAAATTTTATCATTGCGCGGACGATTTTTCTTTGAGAAAGTATCACTTCCCGGAATAGTCCGGGAAATACGTACTTTCCGGACTAGTCCGGGAAGTGATACTTTTTAATATAAATATTAATATAAATAAGAATTAGAATGTTTCTGTTAGTACTTATCTTCTGTTCGAATTTCAATATTTAATACAAATAAGAATTAAAATGAGCGAAATTTTCTTGTACAAAGAAATATAATAAATAAATGTGTCTCGATTCGTTATTCTACACGGTTGCCGAAAAACTTATGTACGCAACACGTCCGAAAATAGTTTTTTTGGACTCATAGACTTCCAGGACTCGCTACGCTCGTGACGAAAAAAACATTAACTATAGCTTTTTCCTTATTTATATAACGAGCGGTAATAAATTTTTTGTCAATTGAATATTTATCAACCGATCCATCAACTTGAATTGAGAAACAATCTGCATTTTGTAGATCTTGAACAACCGTCCCCATTACTACTTCTGCAACTATATCTAACATATTTCGGTAGATATTGGGATCTCTATAGTGCAACGTTGATGCAGGGGGCGAAAGTTGAATCTAGTCCCTTTTCGCGATAAGTAGCAATTTGATTGTTAGCATGCATTTTTGCTAGTGATCGAGAAGGCCAAGAGTGTGCAGACAATGTCATTGTCTTACTATCATTGTAAACATCAACAGCTAATTCAATTAACATAGACACAACTTCGGCTTCGTGTGATTTCAAAATTTTAATCCAAGGATGCTTATCAGATCTAGACAACCAAAGCCGATGAGCCTTGTCAAGACGATCTGCAGCTTGGTGTGCCTCGCTATTTAAGTGATCAACAATTCTTTGTAATTCTTTTGTACCATCAGCTCTCACACCATCGGCCATTGGTACCTGTCCATTATCAGAAAATTTATTTGCTTCTGAGAGGTGACGATAACAAATATTACATTTCATGCCCGATCTCCTTCCTAACTTTATCCGTTCCAATACATTTGGAAATGAATTGAGCAGCCACGAAACGTCTAATTTATGCCCATGATACCAAGTGCATGACTTACTTCCACTGCCTTCCTCATTCGGTGCTGCCCTAGTGGTATTATTGTTACTGTTAGGCAAATCTTCACGAATCTGGGAAGATGAAGGAGAAGGAGATGTTGAACGTTCCGCATTTTCTGTAGTTTTCTTCGCCTTGGGTGCAAAAAAGTCTGTAATATGTCGTTTCGACATTTCACAGACAGTTACTGAAAAGAATAAAAATATTATAGAAAAATAATTCGTATTGGATTAATGATTTACTCCTTATTTATGGATTTGAGAATAACGCAGTTCATAAAACAATCACTAAATATAATTAATCGAACGTCGAACGAATAATATAGTCCCACGCGCCCTCGCCTGAACAATTGTACGTAATCCAATCGCATCTACAAAGAAACTGACTCATTGGGTCTAATGAATAAACCATAAGCAATTGCTTTTACTCAGATTTCTTGAAACAGATCTATCTATTTTGTTAATTAATGAAAGAGACAAACCTATAGTAAAAGATTTTGCTAGGTTTTATTCATACCACCCATTGACTGCCTGATTGCCTAGCAACAATTGACAACTTGTCGCGACAAGTGTTTAACGCGCGAAGCCAGAAGCGCGAAGTGTGTCTATCGATGATTTCTGCAACCCTGTTCCCTGTTGGGTATTAGGAATGTACAGTTCCGCAAACACAGCTGAAATAAGTTATAAGTGTGAAAATATTAGTCGCACGACGGACTAGGACTATAATTAATTGTCCGTAATATATCCAGTGATAAAGGCACTTAACATCAAACATTCGCGCAAGAAATGGGAATATGGAATATCACACTTTCAGCTATGTTTGCAGAAATGTAATATCGATGGTTAAGAGTAAGAGGACAAATATTGTATGTCCAAAAAGGTAGTTTTGAGTAAAATCAATTTATAGATTTAAGATTTATCAATTTATGTTTTTGCTACTGGAAATTGGAATCATAAAGATTTCCCCTCGATTAAATTAATGACTATTAGTATTAAATAAATAATATCACATTTTTGACAATGGACATACAATTCTCTTAGCCTTAGCCATCGATATATATCCTGAAAATAGAACTTTTCTCTTGGATATTCGGATATTCCCAACAGTTCCAACACAAAACACAAGTGATAGCAATCGCAGTCAGTTCGTACTTCTGACTTATTATTCGCGGGGTAAACCGTAAACCCGGCAAACTGTTTCGTGGTTGTTATTGTTTTGTGTTTAATTTTAATTTCAATCATTGCCACTTGGTCGCCCAGCGATTTCACTGGGCGATCAATTTCAACCAGTAGGCGACATTTATGTCGCCTATACTCAACTAGTCAAAAAATGCTATGCGCTCGTCCTAGAATCTTGTCCACTCGTCCAAAAACTTGTTACGTAAATTACTATTTCAGGAGCGATAGTGGAGGTAACGAAGCACTTGTCCGTAAAAAACTACCTAGCTGGGAGCGCCAATAAGGTAGATAGCTTCTAATCGTAGAATCGGTTTTGCGTCAAAACTAATGATTTTATACAATTTTTTTCTCCTCTTCTGAGTCTATAATCTCCTTAAGAATTCGAGAATTTGCCTATTTTTTTCATTTGTCAAACCATAAAAAAAAATGTTTCTTCAAAATCATCAAAACCAAAAATCAGTTAGATTCCCGTTTCATCAAGGGTATTGTTTGCTCTTAAAAATGCACGAGGTCGGTAGGCGCAGCGATTCGAACCCGCGTACCTTCTCATACCAAGCGAGAACACAACCTGGGCGCCACCAAGACCCATATAAAGGAAGTTTCCTGTTTCCAGAAATACAAAATATCGCTAGCCGTTTTGAAAATATTTCAAAAATGTCACAAAAAATCTTGAATTCGATTTTTACAACGCTGGCTATTTTATTTTTTTAATAAAAATGAAATATAAATGGAGCAAGATTTTTAAGGTTTCACAAGCAGTGAAATAGTGTCTCTGGCTTTCCAACTGATATTTTTATAAAAACAAAGTTGAATTGTTCGAGTATGGGCCAATACTTTCTATTAGTAGTATAGTAGTATAGTACCTATATGATTTCCGACCAAAATATGAATGAAATTAACTGTTAGTTTGAATCAATATCTACCAACTCGCTAGTTGTGATGATAGGTGATATTAACAGAAAATCAAACTGAAGTTGGGGAGTGTCCAGTTGGTATCTTCTGCGATCTAAGCAAGGCCTTTGATTGCGTAAATCATCAAATTCTTGATGATAAATTAAAAATGTATGGTATAAATAAGGAAGCTCTCAGTTGGATCGAATAATTTCTTTATAATAGAAAACAGTGTGTGTCCATTAGGAATAAGGATGAGAATAATATGCAGAAAGATGTGAAATCGTTGTTAATCAACACATCCATTTTGGGTCCAATACTCATTTTAATACATATTAACGACTTAGAAGAGTCCAAAAAAAGTCTTAAGGATTATCTTGTCCGTCAAAGCTATTATTCCATGAAAGAATTTTTGTAACCGAGTAAATAGTCAATGTGATATTAGGTTAAGTTCTAGGTTAAGTTTTTTTCTTTTCTTATATGACGACTTCTATACAGTTGTATATTAGAGAATAAATGACAAAAAAAAGGACTCTCTTCACAGTAACATATCCGTTCCTTTATCTTCCACCTCCCTCACTCTTTCTCTTTTATCCCTTACCTTCCCCCCTTACCCATTCCCCACTCCCACCAAACCTCATGTTGGTCTCTAAACATTATTGTACTTTTTCTTTCATTAGATCCAGAAGATATAAAAATGCTGTCCTCCTATATTTCCGTCAATACATTATTGCGTTTTGCTTTCATTTCGGGCAGGAATAACGCGATATACAATATTCTAAAGGAGTTCGAAAAGTTTGCGTATTTAAAAAATAAAAATAAGTGGAAAATATGAGGCAAATATATGTTCCAGAAAAAAACTGCTTCTCAGGGTTGCGTTCACCCCGTATCATACCAAGCTTATTTTTCATTTGGTTGGTGTTTCAAGGTGTTTGTCTCACACCAGTGCTAGGGTAGGTCAGACACACCATCGATGTCGTCCGTGTCCAATTGAACCATGACTCATTAATATCGAATTTATTCGTACTCATTCATTTGATATACGACACAGTTGATAAAGACGACAAATGTCACATTTTGACGACAAATGATACGATTTGACGTCTAACGTCACTTCTTTCTAAGTTCTGGTCTGGCGGAAGTGACACCAATTTTTTTAAGGTACTAGCAGTATTTCTTCAGTTGAATAGAACGTTGTAACGCTATTCTCAAACCTCAAATCCAAGGAGTGGTTGAATTTATTTCCCATTCTAGTAAAAAAGGCAGGATTTTTGAAGTAAGCATCAATAAAATTCTTATACAGTCTGTCCATAAAGTAACCCCCCCCTGTTAACTTTTGAACGGAGTGGAATTTTTCTTTGAAATTTTTTTTTGGTTAAATGGTAATTCAGGCGCAATGTTGAAATATTTTTCAACAAAAATATTGGCCCAAAACAAAATGGTGGTACATTATTTTAGAACTCTCACAAGAGGATCCTTTCGAATAAATTGCTATTAAAGAGCTTTAGTGCAATGATAAAATATTTTTTCGTTTCTGCAAGAGCTTCTTGTCACTCAAAATGGCAGATGGGTGCCATATTAGAAAAAATAAGTAGATAATTAGTGTAATACCTCGTTTTATTGAATCTCAGCAAATCTCAGATGTCCCATATGCGATTCTGAGGGACAGAGAACATTTTTAGATATCAAAAAATACTTTTTTATTTCGATTGAGCTTGTTTAAAGCCATTTATTCAAAGAAATCGCGTATAAAAGTTCTAACATAATCTGCCGCCATTTGGTTTTGGATGAATATTTTTGTCTGAAATTTTGCAGTAGTATAGAAAACCAAAAGACAATTCGAATGAGGTATCACTTGACCCCCCATGACATTTAAATTTTTTTTTCAAAATGGCGCCTGGTCCCATTTTGTAGGGTAGACATTTTTCATTGTTGCTTATGACATACCATATCACCGAAAAAAATTTCAAAAGAAAATTCCACTTCGTTCAAAAGTTTACAGGGGGGGTTACTTTATGGACACACTGTATATTATGGAATCTGTCAATTAAAAACGCTAAAACTGAAAAAAACTATGGGTGCTTCGGAGGATTTGGGTTGCTAAGGCGTAGTTAGAAAGTGAATGGAAAAACAGCAAATAAAAGTAAATAGTAGTGCAAACTGTATAGTATGGTGTAACGCAAGGTCCAGTTCCAGGACTATTATTATATTTGTCCAAGATATCAATGATATCTTGAATTTGAATGTTTCTCCGAAGTAATCGCCATAAACTTCAACAATACCTCTTATCTGCCTTTTCCATGTTACAAAAATGCTAAACCCACTTATATGGTTCTCAAAATTGACGGATAATTTGAAATTAAATAATATGAATCTATCAAGTATTCAGAATTCCAATTGATGAATATTTCGAATGGAAACTGCATATTGCAAAACTTTGTTACTCTATCATGCTTCGGTTTGATTTAGAATTGCGTACGGAATTATTATTATTATTATTATTGATGCATGTTACTTAGCTCCTAGGGCGCTAAGTGAAGTTGCTGAGAACATTCCAAAAACTAAGCAACTTCACTTAGCGCTCTAGGAGCTAAGTAACATGCATTGATGTAGAAAATTGTAAATATCTCGAAAAAGATCACCTCCAGCGTTGTTGAGGAAGTATACCTTTTTTAATTGGAAAAGGTGTGGAAATAAGATTTTTTCATGAAAAGTACCAAAAGTAAACTGTCAAAAATGTTAGGGCAATTTGAAATAAATAATGACAGCGTACGCAGCGCCCTCTAGATGTTACATGAAAAATAATACGAAATTATGATTTCCCACGTCAAAAAAACCCGGGGTACCAAATTTCGTGCAAATAACTTATTTTTTGCAAAAGTTATTTTTAAAAAGCGTCCAAAAAAACTCAATTTCAACGCCCTGTATGTCCGAAACGAAGCATTTCCGGAGACAAGTTTATTTAAACTTTTTTCTTAAAATTGTCTCAGGAATACGACACTTGAATATTTTAACGTACTTAGGTTACACCCTGTATAGAAGAAACCGAACCATTACAGTTACAGTTTGTTAAGATTTTTTTTTTCATATTTTTTCCCTTTTCATATTCTACGTCATACTTTTCAATTCCTGATATTAGTATATATGTCTTTGTAACTATTGTCAAATTTCCGTTTGCTTCCCCTTACTTTGATTAATTTCATAAGAGTAAACAATTTCACTTGATGATTGTGTGATTGTGTTAACGAGGTGTTTGTTTTGAGGTGAGTGAATTATTACATCCCTGGAATTTTTCGTATAGTAATTTTCTATGGTAAAATACTAATAATTACACTAACTTAATGCTATGCTTATTTACTAATAACTCACTCTGATAACAACCACCAATTTAATTTTTTTTTAATTCATGATATCTTTGTATTTTCAGTAACACTAATATATCTGTCTTCGGGTTCATTTTACGAACAAGAACCTCCAAAACTCTTCCACGCACATCACCCTTTCTTTTATTCAATCGTCAAGGATGGAGTTGTACTTTTTGCAGGTCGTGTTGTTTGAACATTCCCAATTTGTCAATCTGGTGAGTCTGTCATGTAAGAGACTCGTTAAATTGCGTCGAATAATAGTAGATTATACCACAAGTCAATAATGATAGCTATTATTCTCGAGGAATTTTTACGAACTGAGCCGCGTTAGCACCGGCGAGGGAGTAACATTCCGAGAATATAATAGCGATTATTGCGAATATATCGACTCGAGTTCGTAAATTGTAGATAGTGCGTCATAGGTTGTATGGTTCATAATTCATAAAAAGCAGGTCAAGAAATAGAACAGAAATAAGCTAGGTTCTTGGGCTTCAATTCAAGGTTTACTTTGCCACTTTCTTGCACTTTCAAATCCTATAAAAAACTGAAAATGTAGGATGAGTCACTATGTACAATTTACGAACTTGAGTTTAGATAAGTCTAGTTTATTTACGTCTAATTTATTCATTTCAGATTTTAATTGAACAATTTTATTTGTCATGAGGTAAATTTATGCAAGAGAAAAATAAATTTCATCGAGAGGTTTTTTAAAAAAATTCCTAATTTGTTTTAATCCCTGGTCATTATTTCCTAAGGGATTACTATTCAGGGTGACCCAAGGTTAAACCGCCAAACGTTCAGTATAGGTTATTTGAGTGAAAATAAGATGTTTTCTCCATACAAGCATGTGTCCCAATTTTATTCGTTTTCAATATACAAGGTGTCAAAGTTTTTGAAAAAAATATTTAAAAAAAAATTCTAATTATCACCGCAAATAAGCATGTCAAGTTTTATCAAAATCAGCCGAAAAATTTTCGAGTTACGAATAAAAAACTGTTTTTTAATACTTTGACACCCTGTATCTCGAAAACGAAACAAGTTGGGACACATGCTTGTATGAATAAAACATCAAAGTTTCACCTAAAAAACCGATACTGAACGTTTGACGGTTTAACCCTGGGTCACCCTGTATATGGCCGGTAGCTCAGCGGTCTATATTAGATGATTAGATTAGATTGGGGCTTCCGTGCCATAAGCATCAACACCGGATCGAACTCTAGACCAAAGACAGATGATCATCTGCTACATTGACAGGCCGACAACTCTTTAGTTATACTGACCAACCTAAGGTTCCATAAAGTTTCCAGTGCGTTAGGAGGAACGCAAAGACAGTATAAAGGTGATACAGGTGATATAGGTCACCTATATCTGTTAGGTTGGTCAGTATATAGGTCACCTATATCCTCTTAACGCACTAGAAACTTTATGGAACCTTAGGTTGGTCAGTTTAACTAAACAGTTGTCGGCCTGTCAATGTAGCAGATGATCATCTGTCTTTGGTCTAGGGTTCGATCCAAATTAAGTTTCCGCTATTTGACTGTAGATGTCAGAAGCAATTCTCACTATACAGAGTGGGCCATTGAAAACGAAACAGCGGCTCTGTAGGTCGACAGAACCGAATTATATAAAAACGCTCGGACACGTCAACCACATTTTCGAGGGGGACATCGTTCGCGATGAAATTCACCCGAAATACATTCCATCCCTCGGAGCTGTGACTGCCACCCCTAAATTTTTAAATGGCAACATATGGCAAGTGATACCTCATTTGAAAGGTATTTTCCTTCTTAATATCAAACAACAAAAATAAATCAATTCCATCGATTCGTTTTCGAGATATAGGAACTTGAAGTTGGGAAATCACTTTTTATTCACTCAATCAATAAAAACAATATCTGATAAAGCAACTGTCGCAATAATTATTATTGTCAATGAATTAAATGTTCAAACTGTCTACCACCCATTTCCATACAATAGTACAAGTTCTGCTCAAAATGAGACCTCACATTTCGTAGCATTTCCGGCGTTATTCGACGGCATTCTTCAATAATTCTACGTCGTAATTCTTCCAGAGATTCTGGTTGGGTTGCATAGATTTTGTTTTTCAAGTGACCCCACAGGAAAAAGTCGAGTGGGGTTAAATCTGGAGATCTGGCTGGCCACTCTACAGCGCCTCTTCTTCCAATCCAACTTCCAGGAAAAATTCTATCCAAAAACGCCCTAACAGGCTGTGCATAATGTGGAGGTGCCCCGTCTTGTTGAAATTTCAAGTGGTCTTCATGGTAACGATTGTCATTTTCAATGATGTCTACTAATTGTGGATAAACAAATTCATTCAATAATTCCAAATAAGTTTCTCCTGTCAGGTTACCGTCGAGAAATACTGGTCCAATCAAACGGTCCCCAAAAATACCGGCCCAGACATTGAGTTTTTCGGGAGTTTGAGTATGGACTTCGTGGAAAACATGTGGATTGGCATCTGACCAATAACGACAATTATGACGATTCACAGTCGAATTCAAAAAGAATGTAGACTCATCAGAAAAGCAGATGTTGAAAAGAAAATTCTCATCAGCATCTATTTTCGTAGTCATAATTTCACAAAATCCCTGTCGCCTATCAAAATCATATTCATTCAATTGGTGTACCAAATGTATTTTGTAGGGGTGAAGTTTATGATATTTCAGGATTCGGCGGATACTGGTTCTACTAATATTGGTAACACTTGCAAATTTCCTTGTGCTCAATGTTGGGTCTGCATGAACTTGTCCTAAAAGTACAACTTCAACAGGTTCATTTCTCACAGGAAATTCACGTTCTGGGTCTCGTTTCTAGTTGGCTACTGATCCAGTTTGACGAAACTTTTGCACTAATTCTAGAACGTATTTTCTAGCAACAAGTTTATCTGGATGCGTTTCATTGAACAAATTAGCTGTACGGTTACCGCACTCATCATTCTTGAAAAAAATTGTTATTATTTCAACTCTTTCCGCGATCGTATACACCATTATTGAGGAAATATTCAGCAGCTGTAATTCACTTTAATGTCGTTCAATCAACGATCAGTTTGACATTGCCAGACGTCCAAAATTGCGATTTGGCGAAAAAAATTATCGCATACATGTTTTTGGTGTACGCGCATTGGAGTCGAATTCGAGAAAACGTCTTTTTATCGATTCTCAAGAACTTTAACATTTTTTCGATCAAGTAATTGAAGATGAAATAAGAATTTGAAACGGAATTGTATGTTATTTGTTGGTAAACAGTTAGATCATTTAATTCCTTGACAATGATCATTATCTTTAAACAGTTGCATTGTTAGATCTTATTTTTATTGATTGAGTGAAAAAAAAGTGATTTTCCAACTTCAAGTTCCTATATCTCGGAAACGAATCGATAGAATTAATTTATTTTTGTTGTTTGATATTAAGAAGGAAAATACCTTTCAAATGAGGTATCACTTGCCATGTGTTGCCATTTAAAAATTTAGGGGTGGCGGTCACAGCTCCGAGGGATGGAATGTATTTCGGGTGAATTTCATCGTGAACGATGTCCCCCTCGAAAATGTTGCTGACGTGTCCGAGCGTTTTTATATAACTCGGTTCTGCCGACCTACAGAGCCGCTGTTTCGTTTTCAATGGCCCACTCTGTATATATATATATATATATATATATATATATATATATTTTTATGGTGATCGTTTTTATCCATAATATATTGTCTATTTAATATTGTTTTGATTTTATATATTTCTTAAATAATCTCAGGGTTCGCCAATTTAAAGTTCATGAAATGTATTATCACTATTATTGTTTCGATTTTGGAGACTCTTATGCAAAGTTTATACTCTACCTTGTTTTCCAGTGGAGCATTTCTTTGCATCCCAGGGGGATTCTTTGGGTACCAGCTTCAAAGTAAAAAAAAATTTCAGTAATTTCAATTTTGTTCCAGCAAAAAAAAAAAAAAAACACAGGAAATTTCAATAATCAAAATTATTTTAATAATCATAAATGGGAAATTCTTCATTCATGAAGTTCATGACATTCAGCCTGATCGAAATTTGAAACGATATGAAATATAAACAAACTCTAACCAGTATAACCTAACCTTATTCCTATGCGCATGTCCAATAAATTGTTATGGTGAAGCCACTATATTTCAACATGTTTGGGTTGGCAATTGTGAATTTTCCACTAACCTATCTCAACTAAATCTAATGTTCCGAGATTTCACCGTTAGTGTCACTGACCCCGCGTTTGTTTTCAACGATCACTTGAAAAGTAAAGTAAATAACACTCCCGGAATTATTCGAATAAAATGGAAAATGTTTATGGAATCGAAGAAAAATATATGCATATATTATGTTCAGTTTACGTTGCAACGATTTATGATAAAGGCCTTTACCTGTGTGTGTTGGTTTTGTGGGTGCTCCTCTACCATCTCCTTCTGACGTTCAACGTAGACTCCATCTTGGCTGCTGGGACGTGGGACTTTTGCATTCCCAATAGAATGTCTATTTGGATTTTTCACAAGGTAATCGTCCTTTGAAACTATTCGTAGCACTTGGTACTGTCTTTTCACTTATACTCATACTCATAAAAAAAAACTGGATACTTATTTTAGTAACTTTTTGTTGCTCCAAAATTTCTCAATATTTCTGCTTTCGATATCATTTTTTTCCTCCCTTGTTTACCAAAAAAAAATCTGACTATCAGAATATCCTAGCAACAATACCAAGATTCTATCAACTAATGACTTTAACAATTATTTATTAAATGAATACTAATTTTAAGAAAATAACATGGATATTTTAAATTAGTTTGAAATTTCTAGATTCTTATTCTAAGTCTCAAATTAGGCTTTATCATTTTCATTTATGTGAATTTCCTTAAAGCATGACTTCATGTTCAGAAATAAGTGAATGTCATACTTCCTTGGTGTTGTCAGTTATTTAAATTCATTTGAAAATTACTTATTGTTTATGTAATTCTTCTGTGTAAGTATTTCTATGATTTAATTACAATTCATACAAAAATCTTTTCATTCACTTTCATATTGTAAATTTCTTGCTTTCATCAATTTAAAATCCCCTGAATTTTGTTTGACAGTTGTTATGTCATCAGTTGAGTGTGGTTTTACTGATATTATACAGGGTACTTGAAACATTCTCGATATTGATTTGGAGAATTTCCTCTGAGATGCAAAATTTTTATCTGAATTTTAAATATGCTCTTATTTTTAAACTTGTGGATTATAAAATCATGACAATATATATATATAACGATAAAAACATGTTTTGTTTCTTGATGACTCTCTGGGTTTGAAATTTGAATTTTTGGATTATACCCTTAGGTATACTGAAAACAATTGACAGATCGTGTGTGAATACAAAAAAAATATTTAAGGCCACTGTTGATTGAACAAAAGTTAAGGGAATTCTCTGTTGAATTCAGTTGTTCAATATTGCCTTTCATTTAGATACAGGGTGTGTTTCATTTTTTTTAGGTCATTTACAATGTTTTATTCAATATCTCAAAAATTGATCCATCAATTTGGACATAATTTTACTCTCACTATTATAAAAGTGTTGACTATCAAATATAAAAGTTTGATCAACTTTGTTTGTTGCGTTTCTAAGATATGCATTTTTAAAATTTATGGTGTTACGATATATGGGGTTGCAACTATCGATTTAACAAAACTTTAGGAGACCTTATGGCAAATTAAATTCGATTACATAACATATCGAATTGTTTCATACTATAAACAACACAAACTACACTCAACATTAAGATTTAATTCAAAAATTGCGCAAACTCAAGAAAGAATTCGATATGTTATGTAATAGAATTTAATTTATCATAAAGTCTCCTAATACAGTAATACCGTAAACTTTAAAAATGAATATTTTCGAAACGCAACATAGAAAGTTGACCAAACATTGTAAGTGACCTAAAACAAAATGAAACGCACCCTGTATCTAAATGAAAGGTAACATTGAACAACTTAATTGACCAGAGAATTCAGTGATCTAAAACAAAATGAAACGCACCCTGTATCTAAATGAAAGGTAATATTGAACAACTTAATTGACCAGAGAATTCAGTGACCTAAAACAAAATGAAACGCACCCTGTATCTAAATGAAAGGTAATATTGAACAACTTAATTTACCAGAGAATTCCCTTATTTTTTTTCAATCAACAGTGGCAATAAATATTTTTTTATTCAAAAACGATCTGTCAATTGTTTGCAGTGTAAGGGTGTAATCCAAAATATTAAAAATTCATATTTCAAACAGAGAGAGTCATCAAGGAACAAAACATGTGTATCGCCTAGAATAGGTTGAAGCTATGATTTTCTACCGAAATATAAATTGTTGGTTCAGGACTAGTGTTAGAAAAAAAATCCTGAAAACAATTTTTTTGACTATGCCCCGTATAAACCCTAATGTACTTTCATCAATCACGTTATAATTGGACGTGTTAACGAGTTCCGATTAATACATTTTCATCCTGAATTTGTCTTATTTCGACTAGCAAAACATTTCCTATGTCAACCCTATCTAACTGCTCCGAAGTTTTTTCGAACTTTGGCTGCTTATATCTCAGAAACGACACATATAAAATCATTTAAACTCACACATTTTCCTAAGTACCCATCTCACTATAACATAATACAATTTCAGCCAATTTGACCGAGAGCCAATTTTACATGTTTTTTGTGCGGGGTCCTTTTATATCGATGAACTGAAGCTGAAAACAATTTGAACAAACTCTGAAGTACCTACCCCAAACATAAATAGCTAAGAGGTTTAGTTAGGCCCAGAATTTCCTTTGAACCCTAATATTTTTTCCTTTCATGTTCGCCCCGTTGTCATAACTCTGATCCTACAATTGTTAAATACCAGTCCCCATTTAAAACATTAAGAATAACAGAATAACTCCTTCAACAAGCGACTTATTGACTGGTATAAATTATATAAAATGCTCTTTCAGTAATATTTTATCGTCATCTGATGATAAGTCAACAGATCGTATTGTCACTTATAATTACTCGAGAGCTTTTTTTTTGTCGAAGTAAATTTGACATGTAGTAATGAGAATTTTGTTGCCTGACAATTCAACTAAAAAAACTGCCCCTAAAAAAATACGAGTTCGCAGGACGAGTAATTTTTTATGGCAGTTTTTTGAGTTGAATTGTCCTAATGGCAACAAAATTTGAATTATAAATTTCAAGTTTACTTTGACAAGAAAAATCTAGAGTGTAATTCGGTAAGACAATTTAATGAATATGTGACATAACGTCAACAAAAATATGTTTACAATGCTGGTTGTCATGCTTTCAAAAGTTAGGTTCCGTTTTGTCGCTGGAAAAGTTAGGGCAAACTTTTTTCGCTGTAATTATGACAAAACACCGCGACATATAGCATTTTTAGTGCATGAATTAAATTGTCAGTGAAAGTTGTTCTACATGCCAGACTTAGGGAATTTACTAGTAAGTAGGACTCGCTCAATAAGCGAACTGAGGCGCCCCTTTATATTCGCTCACCCTGGGCGGTCGCTCAACCGCGCCCTACCCTCCGCTACTGAACGGTCCCAGGTTCGATTGCCAGCCGGTGCAAAGTTTTTTCATTTTCAGATGTGAAAGTCTGAACGATTGAATTTCGTAGCCGGCTGGGAATAATCCTCCACGATTCACTGTTGCGTTAAAAATTACCGGTGCTGCTCCGAAAGTGGCGTAATGAGTTAGTAAGACAGCCTACCCTCAACACATTGTGGCTGATGATCATAGTAATCGATGCCGAAACCAACAAAACAAAAAAAATAACTCAAGTGAGGATTGCGACATTTGACACCATTTACAATTTCATAGCGCTATAATTATAATAGAAATTAATGAGAAATATATTATATGATAAAATGCCAGTTCAAATATAATTTCTATATGGGATTTCATTCTATATTCTGGATTTTCAGGAAGAATCTCAGTTATTTTAATTTTTTGGCTGGGAGGGAGATGGCATTAGGCCACTATTTGTCAAAGACAACCAATTTCAGTTATTTTTGAATAAATATTATTTTTATAATTTCAGCACAAATGGCGTTATATTCTGCACACTACTACCCAGACCCTCCGAAAATCTTCTTTGCACACCATCCATTCATTTATTTCATGGTCAAGAATGAAGTTGTACTTTTTACTGGACGAGTTGTATGAAAAGTCAGTACCCGTTAAGAACTATATCATTCTTGTATTATGTTGTATTTTATATGTACTGTAGATTTCAGAAAATTATATATTTTCTCCTACACTTTTCTTTTTTTTTTTTTTCATCAAACCCTTTAAGGAGAGGAAAGACTCTGTGAGGCCTGCCTAATATGTCTTTGAGGTTAAACAGCGATAAACACTATACAAAAACTTCCATTTGGTTTGTTCCATGACATTTCGAAAACCGTTACCAAGAGTCAAAAAATAAGTTTACTGTTTTCATAAATCAAAAATATCGTCAATGTTTTGAAAATATTTCGAAAAATTTTAATTTTTTAAATTGATTCTTCAAACAATAGCTATTTTTGAACCTACAAAAATCAGAAATTAGTAGGTAGAGAATGATTTGAGCAGTGATATTGTGTCTCTGACTTTCGAATAGAAACTAACAATTCGAGTCGGGCCTGCACTTTATAAAAGATATTTGAAATCCACTCGTCATTTCTTCTCCACTGAAAAGTAAATGAAAATGATCAGAGTTTATGATGGGCTTTTTAAAATCAAAGAGTTGAATATTTAATCGTATCATTGAATATTAAGCTTCCTTCAAGTTGAATCTTCATTACAAATTATTAACATCATAACACATAATACATTATTTACAATATAATACTTTACTTCTTACTTTTTAATAGCCTAAATACCATATGGCACACTAAACTGACAATAACGTGACATAATTGGTTGATTTTATTTTCACATCATCCTTGTCAATAATACGATTAAGCTTTAAAAGTAACTTGATTATTATGCAATTTAAATAAATCGCATAATAATTTCCTTACATTAATAGCTATTTATCTAAAATCAGTTTTATATCAAATCAACATTGAACTGGGTACAGACTTTCTACAGAGAAATAATAACTTAACTTATTTATTATAAACATTAATTACAATATTCTCATAGTTGGTAATATTTATTCTTGCAGAAGTGGAGGCAACTGAAGGATTGCAGTGTTCAATTGCTAGAAACACTCCTTCTTTTCCCATTATTTTTGTGGCTATTATTTTTTTGTTTTCTAAAGATGTTTCGACATATCCTTCAGCAACACTACTGGATATCCACCCGCCATGTCTTTTTAACTTTAAAGTATGTATATCAGCACCAGCATCAGCAAGTAGGGATGCGGAAGATCTAAAACAGTGGCCTGTGTAACGTGGTGCAGATTTGGTAGTTCAAAAGTGTTTATGCCCGCTGGTTGTAAATACCATTTTCCTTTTTCATACAAAATAGAAACACGATCATGGAATGTGGTTTGAGGATCAAGATGATAATAAATTAATACGCGATGTTTCCTCGAGTAATGGCAAATTCTCTTTGAATTTTAGTTTCGTGTTCGGTATTCTGATGGTAATAAACGTCACTTCGTCAACAACGTTATTAATTTTCAAAATTTTCAACTCTTCCCTATACGGCAAGCTCCAAACACACCGATAATCACTATTGAAACCTACAAAAAAATAACATCTAGTATAGATAGTCATGTATCACTATTTTTATGTATAATACGCTAGCTCCATCATCAAAAGAAACAGATCACGGGGCGTTTTTTCAGTTTGACGCGTAAAAGTGGTCGATTTCATTACCACAAAAAATTTATAGATAAACGTCAGACATGAAAATATTATATGTAGAAAGGCAGTACTTAAAATGTGGCAAAAGTGTCCGACACGTAGGTATATTGAGTCTGACGAAAAAATATTATAATCTTTCAGTTATCACAGTAAAATATATTTTCCAGTTCGTAATAATTATTATTGAGTACGAAACTACATAGGATGATTTGTTAGGTCGTTTCAAGAAAAAAAGTCAAGACATATGTCCGGAGTTGCTTCTTTTCTGAGATACAGGGAGTTGAAGTTTTTTTTTAAAAAAAGGTATTTACAATATATCACGAATATCTTCCAAACAATTTGGTTGAAACTTGGTATAGTTACTTATTTAAACTGATAATGCGCTTATTTACCTTTCACTAGATTGAAATTATTAGGGCCAGTGGCGTCTCAGTGGGCACAACAGCCAACAATATTGTGAAAAAAATACCTTTTTTGTGAGTTATTGTTTTTTTTTTGTTTAAGACTACTGAAAATAAATCTTTCTGGTATCTTGTGTTTTCATATTTAGCGTGGTTTTCAAGAAAAAAAATAAGAGCCATTCTATTGCATATCATGAACACCTGCTGAACCACCAGCTGAACTTCAACCAAATCGGTTCGATGTACAGTTATTTGACCTAATGTGTAGAAAAAATCCCTACTATCACTGTCAGCTGGTCTCCATAAAGCAGGAGTTCATGATAAGCATTAGAGTGGCTTTAATTTTTTTTCTCGAAAACCAAGCTAGATATGAAGAAAACACAAGGGACCAAAAAAATTTATTGTCAGTGGCCTAATCTAAAATAAGATAGAAACCACAAAAAAGTCAGTGACGTACTTTTTTACACAATATTGTTGGCTGTTGTGCCCACTGAGACCCACTGGCCCTAATAATTTCAATCTAGTTAGGGCTAAATAGGCGCCTCATTAATTCAAATGACTGTACCAAATTTCAACCAAAACGGTTTGAGAATATTCATAATATTTTATAAATACCGTTTTAAAAAAAATTCAATGCCCTGTATCTCAGAAAGATTTATTTTCAGTAGCCTTGATAAAAAAAATAAAAACTCACAAAAAAAGTCTTTTTTTCACAATATTGTGTGCTGCTGTGCCCACTGAGACGCCACTGGCCCTAATAATTTCAATCTAGTGAAAGCTAAATAAGCGCCTTATCAGTTCAAATAAGTAACTATACCAAGTTTTAACCAAATTGGTTGGAGGATATCCGTGATATTTTATAATAGTTATTTATGATACAAGTGTTAAAAGTGGCATTTTATTTTGTGAGTGGGGAATATTGCGAAACGAGCGTTAGCGAGTGGAGCAACCCCACGAGCAAAATAAAATCACTTTTAACAAATGTATCATACAAAATTTTTTGTTCAACAGTTACTGCTAGTAAGAAAAAAACAAAAAAAAAATAAGATCCATAAGGATTCGAACACACGATCTTTGGATTACAAGGCTGACTGACAGATACTTCAAATATAATAAACCCCAACGCACTTTATTTATGAATGTCATTATTTGTCAGTGATGAAGGACATTCTACAGTTGGACTAAATACTACTTCGTTTGTAACTTCAAAAGGAATTAGTATTATCAATTGCGCAAACGACCAAATACATGTGTGAACTTTTATAAACGATTCCTCTTGAGTAGGAGTTCTGATTATAATATCTGATTGAAGTGTTTCTATTAGAGAGATCTATATTACTGAGTATCCATCATCTCATCTGTCATTTTACTTTTAACACTAGTGTTAAAAGTACTTTTAACACTAGACAGATGAGATGATGGATACTCAGTAATATAGATCTCTCTAATAGAAACACTTCAATCAGATATTATAATCAGAACACCTACTCAAGAGGAATCGTTTATAAAAGTTGTGGTCGTTTGCGCAATTGATAATACTAATTCCTTTTGAAGTTGCAAACGAAGTAGTATTTAGTCCAACTGTAGAATGTCCTTCATCACTGACAAATAATGACATTCATAAATAAAGTGCGTTGGGGTTTATTATATTTGAAGTATCTGTCAGTCAGCCTTGTAATCCAAAGATCGTGTGTTCGAATCCTTATGGATCTTATTTTTTTTTTGTTTTTTTCTTACTAGCAGTAACTGTTGAACAAAAAATTTTGTATGATACATTTGTTAAAAGTGATTTTATTTTGCTCGTGGGGTTGCTCCACTCGCTAACGCTCGTTTCGCAATATTCCCCACTCACAAAATAAAATGCCACTTTTAACACTTGTATCATAAATAACTATTTTTTTTAAAAAACTTCAACTCTTTGTATCTCAGAAACGAAGCAACTCCGGACATATGTTCATATGAACTTTTTTTCATAAAACGACCTAACAAATAAGCCTTTGCAGTTTTGTACCGTACTTAGAGAACACAAAAACAATTGCGGATTTTTTTTGGAAAAAGTGCTTGTCTGAGCACTCTAAGCCCTTTGTGCTCGAGCACTGTGGTTAGGAGTACTTTTTCAAATCGGTGCTTAGTGCTCGAAAAAAATGCTTGCGAGAACTCAAAAGAGCTCGCGAGCCCTGAAAAGAGCTTGCCTATAATAACATATTGATGAAAAACGAATATAACGTATATTTGATCAAAATAAATATGTCTCAGAAAAATTGAATATGAGCATTTGCTGACCTTCTAAGGGTTTATAGTAGTAAAGTAGCCGAAGAGAGATAACTGGTTGACGGATGAAACATACTTCTTATGAATTTTCGAAAATAGGCGAATACGCCTAAAATGGGTTGCCTATCGAAATGTGGTCCAGACTATTTACAGTGAGTTTCAAAAATTTGCACCATATGGCAAACTTTTTTATTATCTATTTGCATTGTAGAATACTTGCATATGAATTGTCAAAATTTCAAATTTCCAAACGGTGTACAGGGGGAACAAAAAATAGAATTTTGATCAAGAGTAAACTTCACTGGCTGTGATTCTAAATTTTAATATTGTTTTCAATTCTGAACAACCTCCATAAAAGAACTTTTTGATAATGTCAATAATAAGGGGTATTTTACACTTGATAAAAATTTCTATTTTTTATTCCCTCTGTACACTGATAAGAAATTTAAAATGTTGACAACTTTTATGCAAGTATTCTGCAATGCACTAATTTTTATGAAGAGTAATATTTTCTGACAAATCGATAATAAAAAAGTTTTCCATATGGTGCAATTGAATACTACTTCGTTTGTAACTTCAAAAGGAATTAGTTACCAATTGCGCAAAACGGCCAAATACATGTGTGAACTTTTATGAATGATTTCTTTTGAGTAGGTGTTCTGTTTATAATATATGATTGAAGTGTTTCTATTGTTTTCAATTCTGAACAACCTCCATAAAAGAACTTTTTGATAATGTCAATAATAAGGGGTATTTTACACTTGATAAAAATTTCTATTTTTTATTCCCTCTGTACACTGATAAGAAATTTAAAATGTTGACAACTTTTATGCAAGTATTCTGCAATGCACTAATTTTTATGAAGAGTAATATTTTCTGACAAATCGATAATAAAAAAGTTTTCCATATGGTGCAATTGAATACTACTTCGTTTGTAACTTCAAAAGGAATTAGTTACCAATTGCGCAAAACGGCCAAATACATGTGTGAACTTTTATGAATGATTCCTTTTGAGTAGGTGTTCTGTTTATAATATATGATTGAAGTGTTTCTATAACAGAGATCTTTATTACTGAGTATCCATCATCTCATCTGTCATTTTACTGACGTTTTCACAAAAGTGATTTTGTGAAAACGTTAGTTTTTAGTTCATGTGTCAATTAATTAAAAACGTAATTTTTAATGACAGTTGTACAAAAGTTGTGGGGTCATATAGACATTATTTACTACCCTATTTGGAACTCATGGTTTAGTTATATGTAATACTCTGAAGTTTCGCCAACAACAAATTACTTTTTTTAACAACTCGAAACGTGTTTCAGCCGCCAAGTGATCATATTCTGGAGGTAGATTCAACTAAATGTAATTTCAGAATTCAGAGAAATTCTAAGTCAAAGTCAAAATATACTTTATTGTTAAAACTCATCGACGAAGCTTCATTATTATAATGACAATGTTAAAATAATTGAAGGAATAATCATTATAAGCTACAATGGTCCCATTTACACTTCAGCTCATATGAGAGTGAACATCAATCACCACTATACAGGGTTTGGCGGTTTAACCCTCAAGCGCCAACCGTTCAGTATCCGTTTTTTATGTGACAATAAGATATTTTTTGTACAACTGACATTAAAAATGACGTTTTTAATTCATTGACACATGAACTAAAAACTGACGTTTTCACAAAATCACTTTTAACACTAGTGTTAAAAGTACTTTTAACACTAGTGTTAAAAGTAAAATGACAAATGAGATGATGGATACTCAGTAATATAGATCTCTCTAATAGAAACACTTCAATCAGATATTATAATCAGAACACCTACTCAAGAGGAATCGTTTATAAAAGTTCACACATGTATTTGGTCGTTTGCGCAATTGATAATACTAATTCCTTTTGAAGTTACAAACGAAGTAGTATTTAGTCCAACTGTAGAATGTCCTTCAGCACTGACAAATAAAATGACATTCATAAATAAAGTGCGTTGGGGTTTATTATATTTGAAGTATCTGTCAGTCAGCCTTGTAATCCAAAGATCGTGTGTTCGAATCCTTATGGATCTTATTTTTTTTTTGTTTTTTTCTTACTAGCAGTAACTGTTGAACAAAAAATTTTGTATGATACATTTGTTAAAAGTGATTTTATTTTGCTCGTGGGGTTGCTCCACTCGCTAACGCTCGTTTCGCAATATTCCCCACTCACAAAATAAAATGCCACTTTTAACACTTGTATCATAAATAACTATTTTTCACATAAGCATGTGTCAAAACTTAATTTGTTTTCAAGATACAGGGTCTCAAAGTTAAAAAAAAATCTAGGTGGGATAAATTTGGGAAGGGGAAAGGGGAGATAAGGGGGTATTGGAGAGAGGGGTAGGGGAGGGGGTAATAGGTGTAACTGACATAATTCTGTTTGTTTAATTTGTTTTTCAAAACATAATTATAATTCAACCAGGCGCGATGCGTTTTTTTTGAAATTTTGAAAAAACTTCATTAGAATTTTTTGTGGACATGTTCATGGACACTGAAACTGTTCATATAACATTTTTTATCTTGTTTTTGTTTTATTTGTTTTGTAAAAAATATTCATGAAAAAACCGGGCGCGGGGTGGGGGGATAATTGGAGGCACTGACAAAAAAATGTTGAAAAGGCGGGAGGGAAAGGAATTATGTTTTCGTTGCTTTTCAAAGCGCTATGCACCCGGAAAAATTTGGGGGGAGTAATGGGGGTCCTGACATAAAACAAATGAGAAAGAGGGGGAATGGGACGGGGCATATGGGGGTAACTGACATTATTCTGTTGGTTGTATTTGTTTTTTAAAACATAATTAGAAACCAGGTGCGATGCGTTTGTTATTGAAGTGATGGAGAAACTTTATTGAAATATTTTGTGGACCTATTCAAGGACAATAAATCTGTGTTTAAAACATTTTTCGATATCTTGTTTTTTTCAACTTCATCAACTGTTTTCCTGTTTGTTTTTGAAGCAATGGAAAAACTTTATTGGGAATTTTTGTAGACCTGTCCAAAAACAATTAAACTTTTGAAATAAACTTCAAATTTCTTCAGGTTTATCAATTGTTTTATCGTCTGTTTTTGAAGTAATGGGGAAACTTCATTCGAACTTTTTGTAGATCCGTTCGGGGACAATGAAACTCATTCATCATATACATTTTTTTGATTTCTTATTTGGCTTTCGTTTAGCAATTTTTTATTTTATTTATCATAAATTCCAAATTTCTTCCAGTTTATCCATTGTTTTCTCGTCTGTTTTTGAAGTAATGCAGAAACGTCATGTGAACTCTTTATAGACCTATTTCAGGACAATAAAACTGTTGATATAAAGCTTTTTGTTTAGTTTTCGAGTTTTTGGTGATTTTTTTTTAATATTCCATCCTAAATTTCAAATTTTTTGAAGTTGATCAACTGTTTTCTCGTTTGTTTCTGAATTAATGGGTAAACTTCAACTGAACTTTTTGTAGACCTGTTTAGGAACAATTAAAACTGTTTGTATATAATTTTTTCATATCTTGTTTAGATTTCAAGTATTTCTTCATCGGTTTAGCCACAATAGAGGCCAAAAAAAGTGCATTTTTTGGAAAATCGCCCGGGAAATCGTTACGCATATTCCGATCCTCCTCAAAAACTATACATTCCTGTAGGACATATTGGAGTATATCTTCAAATAATATGAGAGAGATAAAATCAATTCTTGAACCTGTATCCAGGGCCCTAGGAACGAAAAAAAAAAACTAAAAATCTCTGTAAATTTTTTTCGGGTTTTCCGATCGCAAAAAAAAATATTCGAGAAATATTGTCCTCGAGTTATTAAATTAAGCAATATCTTCAAGGGTTCGGTAAATATAAAGGTTTGAAGTGTCAACGGACAGACAGACAGATCGACGATAGAAGTTTTCGTAAAAACTTATTTCTCATTTTCTCTTTAGTAACCATGGGTCAATCTCTTCAAATAGAAAAGTTGGGGTTCCTCCTGGAGAACCGTAGGAATACTACTTCTCTAAAGATCTTAATTTAATTAAATCCACAATTAAGGCAGAATATCTTTGCATCACATGCTTTAATCTATGATTAAGAATTCAAAAGCACTTTGATTTAATTATTCGTTAATAAGTTAAGTCAAATCATTGGTAAAGTTCGTGCAAACGGCTCTTAATTACACTAATCTCGCATGTGCGGTATATGATGATTATTACACTTAATTACAAAATTTGAATATTTAGTAAATCTGTATTGATACCGGTCTAATTAAACATGTGTTTTAAAGTGATTGTCATTAGGATGCCGCTACCTGATTTTAGGTACCGACTGGTAATAACTTAAATCCTGAAACTAGATTTAGTTCAATCTTCTACCAGAAATCGTCATTAGTGACTGAAACACTTGTCGAGCTGTTGAAAAAGCGGTTTTGGTATCCTGTTTAGACATTATCAATCAATTAATTCGTTATTGGTGCTAATGTACGACCGTTTATACAAGTCATAATGATTAGGTTGTTCACCCATATTCATTTCGTTTCATAGTGTTATGTAATGAATGCAAGTCAATAACTCCTGGTTTAAATTGTTTACAAGAAAAAAAAATTGTGGAGAATTTGCGACGTATACCGCAAAACGAACAAATAATAAATATTCTATACCTACTGACGTAGACACATGAAAAAAAAAACTTTTTCGGGTGTTTCACTAACGCCACTTTCTGAAATGAAAAGTATGGGGATTGCTCGACAGGGGACGCGGGGGGGACCATCAACTCAAAATTTTTAAATGAAATGGGGGGTCAAGTGTCACATGGTTGAAAAGAGAATTTAATTCTCTTCACAACCATCTAAATATTTTTGAATTTTGTTCATATTTTTTTACAATTTCGATTTTTAAGACTTTCAAAATTTTTAAGTTAATGTGCCCCCAGCGCCATCTGTCGAGCAATTGCAATGTTTTTTCTCTCAAAAAGTAGTATCGGTTAAACCCTTCAAAAAATGTGTGGTTTCATTGTTCCACATCAAACCGTTAAAATTTATTGAGGTATGAGTAGTATTCAGATCCGCATTTATATTTGATATACAGGGTGGCCCAGGGTTAAACCGCCAAACGATCAGTATCGGTTTTATAGGTAAAAATAAGAATTTTTCTTCATATGAGCTTGTGTCCCAACTTGCTTCGTTTTCAAGATACAGGGCGTCAAAATTTTTACAAAAAATATATATTTTTTTTTAATTCTAAGTACATTCAACAACCTTTTTATTACCACAAAAAGTTTTTGAGTAATGAATCAAAAGCTGAATCAAAAATGAATGAAAATGAATCAAAAACTTTGACACCTTGTATCTCGAAAATGAAGCAAGCTGGGACACATGCTCATATGAAGAAAAAGCCTTATTCCTACCCAAAAAACCGATACTGATCATTTGGCGGTTTAACCCTGGGTCACCCTTTATATCGATTTTGAATTGCAAACAAATATTAAAGAAATTCCAAAAATTTTAAATGGTTGTAAAGAGAATAGAATTTCCTTTTCAACGATGTGACACTTGACCCCCATGCCATTTAAAAATTTTGAGTTGATGTCGCCGCCCCTGTCGGGCAATCACCATTTTTTATTATTTCAAAAAGTAGTATTGGTGAAAACCTCGAAACATTTTTTTTTCATGGGTCTACGTCGAATCGTTCAAAAGGTAATAGGGGGGGGGGCACTATTAAAATCCGCACTGTATACAAATCATGTAATATGTTTATAGAAAGTGTGAATTTTTCCACGCACATATTCATATCGGATTGCCTTTCTTATATCTCATGCCTTGTGTCATAATTTGAAATACTCTGACTATTATTTTTGTTTTCAGTCCTTATAGAAACCAGATCCGGCCATGCTTTCCATTTCCCGACCCTTCCATTTCATGCTGAGCATCCGTTCCTGTTTTCAGTTCAGTACGAAGGAACCGTTTTATTTGTAGGATCTTATAGACTATAGTTGTTCATCCTTATTTGTTTAATTTCATAGTGTTATATAATATATCAGGTTAGTAATTATTGGTGTAGAATGTTATAAATAAAAAAATAAATATTTTTGAAACATTAAATTCGTTCATTTATTTTTAAAAGTTGTATAGTTTTGGGTACATGTGAAGAAACAATGAGGACAAGTGTAATACTATGTCGTAAGAGTGAAGGAAAATAGTAATGGCACAGAAACGGATTTATGGATTTTGTGGATAAGGTATCCATTTTTTTCAGAAAATCATATTATTATTGTGAAGGTAGAAGAAAGTAGGTTTGCAATAATCCAACCAGTCACTCTTTCAAAAAAGCTACTAAAACAGAAATAACGCACGTACGAAGATTTGGGAATCAAAATTTCCAGAAAGAAATATCTGTGGACGTAAGTATATCAGCAGTAGATGATTTGTTACTAGCGTCTGGTTAGAAAATTGTCCACATGAATTATTTGAACACACCTGAATCAGTATACAGTGTGTCCCTAGACCAGCGCGACAATTAAATATCCCTTGAACCAATAGGAATTTTCAAAATATTATAATTTTACATCATATCGCATTATGGGGGCTAACTTCAGGAAAGATTATTTTTTATATGAAGGGCGCAAGAAAGGCTCATAAAATCGAGCAATTTTTTTAATGAAACACCCCATATATTTCAGAATATTTGAATTCTCAGTTATTTAGGCTGATTATTAGTATTTTAGTTTTAGAAAATCCGACAAGGCGTTGACAAGTTATACCAGTTTTTCATCAAATGCAGACATTTCTGAAGACAAACCCATTATTCATACTACGAATAATTTATGAAATCATGCAAGGCTTTTGGTAGTCCTGAGCATATTCTATTATATGAAATACTCATCTTCTTCGAAAGTTATACAGGGTGGTCAGAAAAATGATATGATTTTCACGAAATTCAAACTTTCTTCATATCAGTCTTCCAAATAGTACACCCTATAATATGCATGATTTTATATCCCATTGGTGGTTCGATTGCTTATGGTCAATAGTTGTGAAAGAGTGATGTAAATTCCATTATCGACAATTGCAAATTTTAAAAAATGCACTAAACTATTTATTCAACTGTACTTAACTTCTAAACAAACAGTCCCAGCAATAAAAATCTGCCTTGACGAAAAACTAGGCACAATAATATTAATATAAATGTTCCAATTGCCTTCCGTTTTCTGCAAGGCACATTTCAAAATTTTTCATCTCATTTTTTATACTTTGAAAAACCTTCCAAATTCTATTTTGAAAGTCTTCCAAATTCACTGGTTGAGCAGTATACACCTCTGATTTGAGATACCCCTACAAAACAAGTCTATAGGAGTCAAGTCTGGCGAACGAGCCGGCTATTTCATTAGTCCGTTTGTTCCGAGCCATCTTTGGGGAAAAAGAAATAGTCTGTTACGATCCCAGCATTATGAGGCGGCGATCCATCCTGATGGAAAAACATTTCTCTTAGGGGGCCAAGGGGAACTTCATAAAAATGATTATTGATTCCATTTAGAGTACCTTGATAAAAATATGGCCCAATCAAATTATTCTTGAAAATTACACACCAAACATTTTCTCCCCAAACCTCCTGAAAATTGGTTTCTCGAACCCAGTGGGGATTTTCTGCAGCCCAGTAATGAAAATATCAGGGGCAGTTTTAGACATCTACTGGATATTATCGTGCCTAGTTATTCGTAAAGGAGGTGGTTTCTTGTTGGGACTATTATGTCGTGAAATACACTAGAAAACGTAATTTGATGATTTTTTATTTGCATTTGTTGATAATAGAATTCATATCTCAAGATATCTCAATTTTCTTAAAAATGAAATCAATAATCATTTTGATGAAGTTCCTCTTGGACACCTAAGAGAAATGTTCTTCCAGCAGGATGGAGCGCCGCCTCATAATGCTGGGATCGTAACAGACTATTTCTTTTTCCCCAAAGATGGCTAGGAATAAACGGACCAATGGAAAAGCCGGCTTGTTCGCCAGACTTGACCCCTTTCGACTTTTTTTGTGGGGGTATCTAAATTCAGAGGTGTATACTAGTCAACCAGTGAATTTGGAGGATTTTCAAAATATAATTTGGAAGGTTTGTCAAAGTATAAAAAAATGAGATGAAAATTTTTGAAATGTGCCTTGCAAAATTTATATTGATATTATGTGCCTCGTTATTCGTCAAGACAGTTTTTTCTTGTTTGGACTGTTTGGTACAGTTGAATAAATAGTTTAGTGCATTTTTTTTAATTTGCATTTGTTGATAATGGAAATCACATCACTCTTTCACAACTATTGACCATAAGCAATCGAACCACCAATGGGATATAAAACCATACATATTGTAGGGTGCACGATTTGAAAAATTGATGTGAAGAAAGTTTGAATTTCGTGGAAATCAAATCATTTTTTTGACCACCCTGTATAACTCTCGAAGCAGATGAGTATTTCATATGATAGAATATGCTACCGACAAAAACCAATAATTAGCCTTAATGAATGAGAATTCAGATATGTTTAAATATATGGAGTGTTCCATTTAAAACAACTGATATTCGATTTTGTGAGCCTTTCTTGTGCCCTTCGTATAAAAATAATCATTCCTGAAGATAGCTCTCATAATGCTGTATGATGTGAAAAGACCCCGCACAAAATGAATGTAAATTGGGTCCCGCTAGATTTGGCTGAAATTTTGGTATGTTATAGTTCTCGACACTCTGATCAAAAGTGTCCATTGGCCCAAAGTGATCCTATAGATAGTTTCAAAGATAAAGAAGGGAATGTGTGTGATATTGGCCATGGGCTTGAGTCACCGGTTCTAAGTCTGATATTTGTACTCACAAGGTGAAAGGTTCAATGGATTCCAATCAATGGATATATAGGAACAAAAAGTATTTTACCCCTTCACAACACAAGTAATTCAATTACTAGATGCGCATTTCTTTCTTTATCTTCATCAGTAGGGATTACTAAACCAGTTTAGTGATCCCTACTGATGAAGATAACTTTGTTATCGAAATGCTATCGAAATGTTATCTAGGAATTGAATTTCTTGTGTGGTGAAGGGGTAAACTACTTTTTGTTCTCATATATCCATTGATTGGAATCCATTGAACCTTTCACCTTGTAATTACAAATATCAGACTTAGAACCGGTGACTCAACCCTATGGCCAATATTACACACATACCCCTCTATATCTTTGAAACTATCCATAAGATCATTTTGGGCCAATGGACACTTTTGATCAGAGTGTCGAGAACTATAACATATCAAAATTTCAGCCAAATCTAGCGGGACCCAATTTACATTCATTTTGTGCTTTTAATATTTTGAAAATTCCTATTGGTTCAAGAGATATTTAACTGTCCCACTGGTCTAGGGACACACTGTATATACGTCCCGTTTCAATTAAAAAATAAAAACATGAAAATATCAAACTATTTCGATTTTTGGTCGTCAAACTGCCTCTTCCGATGGTCAAGTTTTCTTTAGATTGAAATATTACATTTCATCACCTACGTTTTGAACTACCTAGTACGTTTTCGTTGTCCAGAACGATTAATGATGGCTTTAACATTTTATTCAGAAGTTTTCAGATCAGATGGATCTAAAATACCAAGAAAATATAATAATTTCCATAGGTTTGATATCAAAACACCTTTGGACAACATTGGACTGAGGACAGTGAAATAAAAAGAGAGTGAGTAAAAAATAAAAAATATAATGTTAAAAACAATTGAACAAATTTTGCTAATATGTATCAAAAGGAGGTTGTCCATATTTATCAAATATATATTTCCACCAAGATAGGCTATATTCCTCAGTATTCGATGACAAGGTGGGTATCTTTCCGATATCCAAAAATTGGCCGGATTCAGAGTATGGTTTCCAAGAAATGCCTTCAATAACTGATTCAGATTCTGGCGTTGGATTCCTGTAGGAACAAACATTGTAATTGCATTTGTGCGATTTTTCATTATAATTTAAAATAAGCGTCCTACGAATATGAATTGGGGAATTGTTTTTCAGAAAATCATATTATTATTGTGAAGGTATAAGAAAGTAGGTTTTCAATAATCCAACCAGTCACTCTGTCAAAAAAGTTACTAAAACAGAAATAACGCACAAAGATTAGGGAATTAAAATTTCCAGAAAGAAATATGTGTGGGCATAAGTATATCAGCAGTAGATGATTTGTTACTAGAGTTCGAAGTTCCTTCGCGGAGCTGGTTAGGAAATTGTCTACATGAATTATTCGTATATACCTTAATCAATGTATATACGTCCCGTTTCTACGAAAGCGTATAAGGGCCACAAAGTTTTTTTTTCAATTATTCCGACTACAACTTTAAAGTCGGAATTTTATTTTTCCCACTTTGAAGTCAGAATTTTATTTTCCGACTTCTAGGTCGGAAATTCCTACTTTAAACTCGGAAATTCCAACTTTAAAGTCGGAATTTTATTTTTCCGACATGAAAGTCGGAATTTTGGAGTTTAACTCGATATTTCAGTTCTTTTGCTTCATTCAAGTCGCACATTGTTAATCTTCTTCAGTGTGACGAAAGCTATTTTTTTGTACTGAGTATCAACAATCTAATTGAACGATAGCCGTTTCCGACCGATGTTTCACCCTTTTTACTCTAAAATACACACCGACGTAGTCTTATTATGGCAAATACCTGTCAAAAAGTAACTACTCCCCTGGCTAATACAACGACGGGTATTGTATTATATCTAACATATACTTGTCCCTCACTGCAGAGGAGAAAATCGACAATGTCGAAGTTCCCTTCTTTCCAAATATTTCCACCATGTGAAAATATAAGACAAACATCTGACATAAAACAACAACTTCTCTGGCTAATGCTTATTCTAATTAAAAAGTAGATTATCCTTTATTTGGCTGAGGAAGACGCGTTTCGAGGTTCTTGCCTCTCGTCAGTGTCAGAGTAGGTCGGACAGCATTTGAGTCGTCCTGCCCCAGCCCAATGAATTATAATCCTCTGTAAAACTAGTATTTTCTCACAAATGAAGCAGCTATTTACAGTGAAGTCAGTCCCACCTCCACCCGCGGGAATAAACCAAAAATTCACTTCTCTGTAGCAAAGACTGCAGGAAGTGAGCGTAGTTCAAGAATTTGTTCCGGAGAGTATCAAATAAATGAAATAGGTATTTGCCATAATAAGCCTACGTCGTAGGTGTATATGGGAGTAAGAAGGGGGAACCATCGGCCCGAAACGATTATCGTTCAATTGTATTGTTAATACTCAGTAAACAAAAATAGCTTCCGTCACACTGAAGAAGATTAACAATGTGTGACTTGCATGAAACAAAAGAACTGAAATATCGAGTCAAAACTCCAAAATTCCGACTTTGAAGTCGGAAAAATAAAATTCAAAATTCAAAGTCGGAATTTCCAAGTTTAAAGTCGTAATTTCCGACTTTAAAGTCGGAAAAATAAAATTCCGACTTTAAAGTCGGAAATTCCGTGTTTGAAGTCGTAAAAATTGAAAAAAAAACTATGTGGCCCTTAGACGCTTTCGTACGTTTCAATTAAAAATAGAAACATGAAAATATCAACCGATTTCTATTTTTGGTCGTCAAACTGCCTCTTCCGATCGACAAGTTTCCATTAGATTGATATATTACATTTCATCATATACGTTTTGAACTACCTAGTACGTTTTCGTTGTCCAGAACGATTAATGAAATTCTCTCCACTGTCCACTTTTCAAACTGATGGTTATTTATTGTACAAGTTCGTAAATAAGGTCTTTTTTGTATAAGCGTGAATTTTGTTGAACACGGCCGCGGTTAGTTAAGTTGGGTAGCAATAAGATGTTTTGAATCAATAATTTTTAATTGTTCTGGAATAACAGTTTTTAGTTTTTTATCGAGAGTTGTTATTCAGAAAACCTACATGAGGTGAGGAAGATTATCATCATATTATGTTCAACAGAGAGACAACCATTAATTGATGGAAACCATGAACTTGAACTCCTTTTGATAAGTATGATTTGATAAAGTTGATATAATTCTCAAGGGTATCATGTAAATATGTCCTTCCTGATCATTTACGTGACATATGCATCGTCTCTGTTGTATCCTCAATCATGTTCAGGTGAATACCAGTAGGTGATTGAGAATACAAACGATCAAACCGTCGCGAGAAATCTCAAACAAGACAACAGACATACGAAATTTGAGTAGTCAAGTTTCCCTATCACCCAAAAACGTCAAACAAATGCTTACCCCGTTTTTGCAAAATTCGTCCACAACTTTATGAGCCTTTGACGAGTTAATAAGTCAGAGTCTGATTGGATGACAATCGCTGGATCAGCCGACATGTACGATATTTCTCCTCCATGTGGTACACCTGAAATTCAGATTGATTTTCAATCAGCAACTTTACAATTATTATTTGTGTAATCAATTATTGTATCCATGTAATAGGTATAACACTTTGGGTATTGGTGTGGAAAAAAATTTCTGAAATCTTTGGTACTGCAATGAATAAAATATTAATTAAAGCCGGAAAGTTTTCGAATCTGTAACTCACAGAATAACCTACATTACATATCTGAAAAAAAAATCCTCTTCAGTGCATTTGAATAAAAGCTTGTCTTCAAAAAGTTTTTTTCATTATTATTTTATTTTCCGCTTTTTAGGTAGTACGCATCAATCTATAGATTTCTGATAAATAATGGTTATTACAAGGCCTGTTTTCTGTGAGGTTTGAGCTATCTAGCTCTTGAATGAGAAGGGCATCTAAATATTTAGTCGTCAGCCATCCTGAAGCAGCCATCTTCAATTTGGGAATTTAAGCAAAACATTCATGATCTTCTATCCCAAATACTCCCACATACCAATTTTGAAGAGAGTCAGACCATAATTACAAAACTCGTCCGTCATCTTGGAGACATTGTATTGAATTTTGACCAAAAATTCATAATCCCGACCCTTAAAACTCCTACATAATAATTTTGAATAGAATCAAACCAAAATCACAAATCTCGTCCGCCATCTTGGAGCCGCCATATTAAAGTCACGAATTTCGACAGGAAAATCATTATCTCCGACTCCGAAAACCCCCCATATACCAATTTTGAATCGAATCTGACCATAATTACAAAACTCGTCCGTCATACTGGATCAATTAATGATGTCTAACTCCTTATTCAATAATGATAATGTATATTTTGATGATTCGAGCATCGAGATCTGCGTGATTCAGAGTGGTCTAAACCAGAATCTGGTTTTGTGATGAAAAGGTCTTGAAATATTTTTCTCAGTTTTTCTTTACTTGATTAGGCATAGTTAGCTTCGAGAAATGAATATATGAATGTTTCGTCATCCTGAAAGATATTTCTGAATATTATAGATAAAAAAAATTATTTTATTCACAAAACCAACACCAGATTCTCGTCAAGAACCGATACCGATGATTGAATCATTTAAATTCACATGGTGTGTCTGTGGTCTGTATTTGGCAACAAACATTAATAAATAAAGAGTAACATGTGTTACTACTTACAGGATAACATCAGTAGGGGGTTTATGCCAATCCTGGACCTCCCCCCACCACTGACCTTGAGAGTGACCTTGGGGAATGACCTTCAGAGGATGATCTGGTTAGTGGTTGGTGACCTTGAGGGTAGTCGACTTTGGGGGTTGATGACCTTGAAAGTTGGTGACCATGGATTTTGAAGGGTGAATTTGAGTGTGGGCCACCTTGAAAGTGCGTAACCTTGAGATCAATTGAGCTTGAGAGTGGATGACTGTTCAATTGGTTGACCTTCACTGTAGACCGATATCTTTGAAGACTATTGAGTAAGAGGGTGTATTGAAATGAATTTAGCATTGACATATTCGGTTGAAGTGACCTTGAATATTTTTCTATCTTCATTCATTTCAACCTCAAATATACCCCTTCCCTTCAACGATTGCTATAAAAGCTAGAGAGTAGATACTTACGAATTCAGTTTGCACCGCCCATAGTACCAGAGTGAGCCTTCATAATCAGTTTTTCCGAGTTGGCATCGAACTATAGTGCACCAAAAGGAACACATCGCAATTCAGGTGAAAATATTTTATAGTTTCCTACCATAATTTCTACATATTCGAAAATGGATACCCTAAAATTTGATTTTGAAAAAATAAATTCTGCTATTCAAAACATAGAAACTCTAGAACAAAGACCTATAACATCACTAACGATCGGTAAAGCTTATAAAGTTGAAAAAATGGCAATGTATTCTACAAGATATGGTAAATCTATTCAGGTAATTCTGTTGGAAGATAATGTCAAATTCAAATCATGGCTTCCGAAACGAGTCACCGAGCAATTAACAGATGAGATTATTCAAATGATAAATTCATCAAAGTCCAAAGTGGTAATAACATATATAGGGCAGAGTTCTCAGGAATTTTCTGGTGCGAAAATCCGATCGTTAGTAAAGTTCGATGTGATAGAGTAGAAGTATAATTATAATATGTAAATTCATGGTAGAATATAAAATATTGTTAATCCACCTACTCAAAACATAAGGTGAGTATGGTATAGCTTGTGATAATGATTTGAAACTGATAGTCACTATTTATTTTTCAGAACTTTCATACAAAGATGTGGATGCAATATTCCAGCGAGTTGTGGACAGAGGCTGTAGATATAGATTCTGCAATTGAAAGATTGCGTTGTGAATTGAATGATTTGAGTTGGGATGCACTACATTCGGCAAATTATGATATGAACATTTGTTTTGATGTTGAGGAGGTCCGACGAGTTTTGGAGCTCAGCAATAAATATGACTTTGGTGTAAAGTTGTGTAACAAAAATTACTATGGACTCATTAGTTTGAATGAGTATTGCAAGCAGATGATTGAAGCGGAAATGAGAAGATTTTTATCAGACCTGATTGCATATTTACCGGAAGATATAACAGAAAAATATCAACTGAGAAAAGACGACTATAGCTCAGATGGAGAAGAAGGGAATGTGTGTCAAAGTGGTGAAGTTTTGCAGTCTACATAGAAAATTATTTTTAGTACGCATATATTAATATTCATTTTATAAATAAAAACAACATTGAAAGTATTTTTTTTTTATTTACTACTATATTATGATACATTCAAAATATGAAAAATAAGATACATATCAATAAAATATTATGATAATCCAATCTGAATTGAACCATTGAGTGCACTATAGCTCAAATAGGCATCGTGTAGTATAAGTGCATATACTTTCGTGTTGGCGGGAAATTTTGTCTTTCGGGTTTCGAACTCAATTTTGATGTCGACGGTGGATGACTTCATGGCATCAGGTTGATGGGAGCAATCGATGACGAAAAGAGGATTATTCCGAAAGCTTCCAATATCCATCATTGGTTCACTCATAGGCTTGTTGTAGTAACTGCGTTGGAAATTTTCGTAAGCATAGTAGGCTGAAGAGTCCAATTTTTTATCGAAATCCAGATTCCAACGTTCGTATGGAAATACTTCAGAATTCAAATATAAACGGATATTATTTATATTTGCATTAATAAACTTCGTCGCATCTTTTGAAATATTTTCGGAATGATCTGTGTCTTGGAACCCGATAATGATGAATCGAGGCCTTTCGAGGCTATTGGTAGTTTTCACAGCCCATATGTCTGAAGCTGTATCACGAAGTGATGGTAACTCATAAAGATCCCACATACGGTAGGCCATTTTGACTTTGGCACTACTATTTTTATTAACTCGGTTCAAGAGCTTCAATTTCTGGCGATCTTCTGGTACAATATGTCTGATTCTCCATTCTATTTTTGTGATTTCTAGTTCAGCATCAATCTCGCCTATGAATGAATTTTTGAAGGATCGAGCTATAATCAGAATGAGTTCCTGCTTAACATTCAAAATACCCTTGGTGTAATCTTCAGCGAATCCCATAATGTATTTTAGGGGCAGTTTGCCGCTGAAAAAATTACTTGCAGGATCCAGTATATCTTGTTTATTCTGATTGAGACCCCAACCTATTGGTAGTAAACTATTCTCATGTGTTTTTCCGAATGATACCATAGTTTTCAATGTGGTTGTTATGCCTGGCTTTCGTACAACTGCAACTTGTTCACCACCCATTTCGTAGCGGATTTCATCAAACAAGAAAGCCAGAGCATTATTGGAAAGATAACATCGTTTGTTGGGCTCTGAAGGTGTGAATTTTCCCTCGATATAAATGTAGCTATCTGCTATATCGAGAATTAGATCTTGAAAATTGATGGGAATTCTGATTTCGTCCGAATTCTTATAATATGGTGATCCATAGGGCTTATATGTATGCTCATGCAAACTAATCAGGGAATGATCGAAAATTGGCTCTTCAAAAACTTCTAACATATCGCTTGTAGTGAAAGCGGCCATGTTTTATTTCTTCTTGGTATACCTGATCTTCAAGCCAATTGATTTCAGAAAGTTTAGATTACTAGAGCTGATGGTATATCTTGATTGTTTAACGGGCTCACGTGAAATGAATCGGTTTATGATTTTTCTCTTCTTTATATCAGCATGATCCTCAACCCCATTGTACATACACCGTTTCGGTTTCAATCGCCGGACATTATAACAAAACCCCATTGTATTTTCTTGGCAGAGGTCAATATTACAATTTTTTCAACTCCAATTTTATAATTATTCTTTCACCATTGAACTCGATCAGATGCCCACGATCGTCCAAAATGCGCAGAGTAATGTTGTCGAGATACTGACGGCCTTCGGGCTTGATTGGCTTATAAATTATATTTCGTGGTTCCTTTGTGAGTTTGTATCCTGGCTCGACATCAATATCGAATTCGAAAATGCTGTGACATTCCTCACCATTCAAATACGCTCCAGAAGTGACGTTACAATCCACACGGATTATTCTCACATTATTGATATTCACAGGTAATGTTGATTCATGTGTTTCACCGATACCAAAGACCTTAGGCTCGAATCCTAAAAGACCAGCGATAGAGTTTTCATGTAAGAGGTTGATGTAATATTTCGATCGCATTTCACATTTCAGAGTATTGTTGTTTGGATGTAGGAGAAACACATCATCCATATTCTTTTCGGTGACATTTTCAGCCAGTTTCTCTTTAGATCTAATGGATCGCTGTATAACTTTATTGATTTCATCAATTTCATAAGCGCCAGGTGGAATTTTAATGGTTATGGGTGGAGAATTGATTCGTTTTGAATAGCTGATCACATTATTCTTCACAGTAACATTGAAAATTGAATTGTAGGAATAGAAACCATGTAAACCCAAACCATAACTGCTACTCGTATCCAATTCGACTGGTGGGTAAAAGTTAGCGCTCAACTCGCTTGAGTCTCCTGATAGCGAGAACGTTCGTGACATGACTGTTCAATTGTTAGTATTTCAGGACATTTTATTGCTGGAAACAGAAATGATACAGCATCCGTCTCTTTTTTGGTGGTGATGTTAAATGGGTGTCAACATCATTTTTTGCTACTACATTTACATCCTTCACATTACAGTAGCAACAAAATATTTTTCGGGGTATTGGTCCATCATTCACATCAGATGAACTGCAAGTATCAACATCAATATAATGCTCCTGGCAGTACTGATACTTCAAGACATCAATATCATTTTGAAGGTGTGGTGGTAGTTTATCCCACACTGCCGCAATTTCCCCAGCAGCACATCCAATCAACACTTCTTTGGGCATATCAGAAAGTTGTTGTTTACTCATTTTATTCAAACTACGTAGTCTAGAATATGCATTTAATGAATGCGCCATCCTCTTTATGCTTTCTCTATCCTGGATAGGGGTTTTGTCCATAGTGGCTTACCGTATAGAAACTGCAGACACAAATGACCACACCACACTGTATTGAACCGCTGGTGTCGCTCATAGTTATAGCAAATTTCACTAGCTGGTTTTGGTCCACTGTGAAAATAACGAATTAGTTCTTTGGAGGGAGGTAAATCACCAAAGCTGTCATAGTATTGCACTGATCCTCCATTTTTTTTATATGCCACCCAGTGTGTTCCTGGGCCGTATCGGCTATCTAAATTAACTACTGCGGATTCACATCGATGCGGTCCTGAAAGTGGAAGATCGTCACGCATAAATACACCGCGAAATTTTGTAATTTTCATTTTCTTAGCGATTAATTTGATGTCAATGTCAGAAAGAGCTCTCCGGGGTGGCATATTCATAGGTTTTTTGAATTCTGATGCTTCAAATATAATCCTAGACCTTTGCGGTACGGTTTCAAATACATTCCTTTGCCACTTTTACCGAGAGCAATAGCTTCCATGTACTTATTGTGGCGGTTTGACTCATTCAACTGGTCTCTACTAGCTCTTGCTGCTTGTACTGCTTTAGTTATACCTGCTGCTGCTCCAGTAAGAGTGCCAAGTGCTGATAACCCAGCAAATATTGGTATGAGTGGTAGAAGTCCACCAACTTTGGGAATTGGTATCACCCGAGGTGTACGAATTTTATTTTTTCCTCCTGCCTCTTTTGTGTATTTACGGGCTGCTTTCAGCGCGATTTGGGTGGCTTTTCTCAAATTATTTGCAACAATTTTACCTCCTCCTGCTTCACGTAAAACATTTCGCACCTTTCTTACAATGCCAGAACCGAAGGCTACTACCTTTCTAATATTTTTTGCTTTTTTCTTCTTAATTTTTCTCATAGCTCGAATATTTCCCTGTTTACACGGTTGAGTTGACTCGCATCCCATACCAAATCGACGCTTTCCCTTCATTATATTTGTAACCAACCAAGCAGAACCTTTCTCTCCAAGAGAAGCGTTTTTATCTTTGAATCTGCTCCAAGCAGCTTCTTCAAGCTTCTGGTCTGCCTTGTGCCTACTGTTGAGATCCGAATTCAGTGAATAAGCAATATCGTGCTCCTTGCATGCGAAATCTAGTTTATTTATGCCGGGATCTCCTCTTGCCAACCTCTTATGTAATCTTGTTCCAGGACCACAGTACTGATAACCACCAGGTAGATGCAACTCAATGGGTAGTTTATTGATTAGAGAATTAACCAAACCTCTACCGCCCACTTGTTTACGTTTACAACCGTTCTGATTGAGTTTTGTCATTTAAATAAAAGATTCAGCGAAGCACTGCACTTATATAGTCTCTAGCTGTCGTACAATGCGCATTGTGAAACAGAAACAAGAGTTTAAAATCGATAATTTTGACGAAAAAGTAAATGATGGACTGGGGAGGCACAGTGAACGACGCCATGGATCTCTCCTCCCATTATCAATTAGGGGTCTCATTATTGGACCTTCGAATTGTGGGAAGACAAATGTGATGATTTCTTTACTAACTCACCCACTGGGATTGCGATTCGCGAATGTGTATGTTTATTCAAAATCTCTATATCAACCCAAATATGAGTATTTACGAGGAGTGTTGAAGCCGATTGAAGGATTGGGATTTTATACTTTTGGAAATGTCACGTCTGGAATAGTAGAACCATCAGAGGCTAAACCTGATTCGGTATTCATCTTTGATGATGTTATGTGTGAAAAGCAAGATGTTATTAGAGCATATTTTAGTATGGGGCGCCATAAAAATGTTGACTGTTTTTATCTAGCCCAAACATATTCCCGTGTTCCGAAGCAATTGATCAGAGATAATTCAAATTTCATTGTAACATTCAAACAGGATGACATGAATCTCAACCACATTTTTTCTGATCATGTATCGCCAGATATGACGTTTAAGCAGTTTCAAGATATGTGTGCAAAATGTTGGAATGACAAATATGGATTTCTAGTTATCGACAAAGATAGAGAACTACAAGAAGGTCGTTACCGTAAAGGGTTTGACAATTTCATATATCTCTGATGTTTTTTAGATATTTGGCTCAATCTGAAGTTGAACAGGTCAGTGATACGTTAGCATTCAGAACGTCAATACTATGGACGAACAAAAAAGCGATGAAATAGATTTGAAACGGAAATTAATTGAGGCAACAGAGGCAGTTCGAAAAAAATTTAATTACATTAAAAATAACCGCATAAGCGACCAAGTGGCGCTTTCAAAAATATATGAACCAATAATCGAACCACTGAAAACTATATCATCTAATACGTCCAAAATAAATCCTTTACCGGTGGTGAGCCACTCAAAAAAATTTACCAAATCCATAGAGAGTAGTACCCCGCTCCCAAAATTGAATTTTATGGAAAGTGATGACAAAGATGTGAAATTTAATGCTGAAGAAACATCGATAATGCATACACCATCATCCTCAATGGTAACCACAGACCCCGAATCACCAAAGGTAGCGGACAGCAATGGGGAAGTCTCCAGCCATATTCAAAAGTTGTTATCTGGAAATTCTTCATATGATACGATATTCGGTGTCCGGTTAGACCCCATTACGAATAAGCTAAAAATGGGCGATTCCAATGTAGGCTTTATTGAAGGAAGAATTGTATTCAGTAAAGATGGTAGGACCATTGGTACTTACCAAGGCACATCCAACTTATACAAGTTGATATTCATGAAAGTACCTCCGGGAAATATGTCTGCTACTGAACTGAATACATATGGTGACATACTCAGATTAACAAAAGCAGCGTATAAAAATCACGACCAAGCACAGGGTTTATTGCCTAATAAATGGAAGAAATATCAAAAAATAATCAAGCCATTATTATCTGTAGACAACACATTGGAAAACCTTTCTATAGGAGGTGCTGGAATAATGAAAATACCATCCCGAAAACTATTTGGTGGAAACAAACCCATAAGTTACATTTATTGGAATAGCTTGGATGAATTAATCGACAGGCTTCGACTCCTTTGGAGTTCAAAAATGGCTGGACATACAGGGCATGATAATGAAATATTATCAATAATAGAAGAATTGCGCGAAGAGGGTTTAATCTACTGAACGTGTATGTATATTATTTCCTGAGTGTGTGAATTATGTTCATTCTTCTGAAGATATTCCAACGATGAATAACACAATCGACAAATTTGGTCGTAGACGGGGTGGTGTGAAGGTGGTGATTGTTGGAAGATCAGGAGTTGGATTCATCCTCACAGCAGATGGAAATTATAATATTCAGAATAAACGTCTGTGGAATATTGGTGAACCCTCTGACACGAAAGATGCTACCACTAAGGGCTATGTTGATGACCGCATAAAAGAGACTAAGGAGTTGACCCTGTCCGCTGTGCAAGAATCAGTATCATCAGTAATTCGTGAAGCGAGAGCATATTTTGATTCCAAAATTACTGAACTCAGATTTGTCATCGGCAAGAAGTCGGATAGCTCAATCGAGCAAATTTCCAAACTGGAGCAGTTAATCCATACTTTAGAAAAGCGAATCGTTAAAGTAGAGCAGTCAACAACCAAGGCTCCACCTAAAGACTGGAGGACTGGGCAATTAGCTTTACCGCCTTCCTGGGAACCGACTTCTGTAATAGAGAGTTGAAATGAGTACCGCTAAAAGGCAAGTTGTTGAGGAACTGCATAAGCCAGCTCGACGAAATTTTCCACGAAGGAAGACCATAATTAAAGGGTTTTCAGATTTATGGCAGATGGATCTGATGGAGATGCAGCCGTATGCAAAAGAAAATAAAGGTTATAGATATATCCTCATCGTAATAAATTGTTATTCAAAGTTTGTATGGTCAAGACCGCTGAAAAATAAAACGGGAAAATCCGTTACCGCAGCAATGGAGAGTGTGTTGAAAGACGCAAAGTACACACCGAAGAACTTGCAATCCGACCAAGGCACTGAATTTTATAATACAAAATTTTCCTCGTTGATGGCGAAACATCTGATCAATCATTATTCGACATTCAGTACTAAAAAAGCGGCAATTGCGGAACGAGTTATTAGGACATTGAAAAGTTGGTTGTATAAAGAGTTTTCAGTTCAAGGGCATCACAAGTGGTTGAAAATTCTTCCGCACATAACGGATCAGTACAACAATAAAATTCATAGCAGCATTGGAATGAAGCCCGTTGAAGTGACATCATCCACGAAACTGAATTTGTATAAACACGCCAAAATACATGCGAAATATAAAAGAAGTAAATTCAAAATAGGAGACGTAGTTCGAATAAGCAAGTACAAGAGCATATTCGATAAAGGTTATACAGCAAATTTCACAACTGAACTTTTTAAAATTGTTAAGGTAAATAGTACAATGCCTGTAACCTATGAGCTTGAAGACATGGATAAGAAACCAATAAAGGGCTGTTTTTATGAAATGGAGTTGAGTAAAACGAAGCAGCCCGACATTTACTTGGTGGAAAAAATTTTGAGGAGGAATCATGGGAAAGTAATGGTGAAATGGCTTGGGTTTCCCAACGACAAAAACTCATGGATTGATGAAAGTTCGATAGTATAATTGAATATCTGTATTTTTTCATCAAGTAGCCATAAACTGATATTAATTCGATATGTGAATTTTATGAGTTATATATTTATAGTGAAATCGTTGATATAATGTTTCTCTCATTACTATAAATGAATAAAAAATGAACAATACTTGGTGCAATTTTTATTTTTCGTTAGTCATACAAAGTGTTTATTGATGTTCAATCACTTCATAAATGTATCTCCTTATTGGAACCACATGGGTTTTCCTCAACTCTTCCCGCTCGGCTCTCTGATCTTCGTTCAAACACCAGCATTTGAGCAGATGGTCTATTCTGTCTTTGAAAAAAAACCCGACACATTCACATAATGTCAACCCCATTCGACACTGTTCGCATAGGTTTTTCCAACAGTCTGTTTGGTAGCTGTCACAATTCGTACATCGCTGGAAATCCAAGGTCTCCTCTGCTCTGCAATCCCTACAGTCTTCTCTAATAATACCAAAGTTTGTGGTGTCCATTCTTTCACCACACTTTCGGCATTCCGTCCATAAACCGAACCGTTTTGTCACTTTTTTTGGAGTCTTCGGAGGGTTTATTCTTTCACACTCTTGACACAATCCAGTGCAGGTATTGATAAAACTCGGTGGCCATGCAATGTCAGTTATGACATGACAAATTTTTATCAATCACTAATGGATACACTGCAATTTTTGGCTTAGAATCCCACTCTCTTGATGTCGACATATCTAGAAATGATGAAACTTGTGTGCTATAAAGAATCGCATAGAATGGTCCACCTCATTCAGCGACCCTCATTATATACAATCCGATATACCCTCCACCTAAGGTATCCTCCGAAGGCCTTGAAGTCCAGTGACCTTCATGTTGAGTGACTTTCAAATGACATTCGAGCACTGAATGACCTTCGAATATGGAGTGACCTTCGAATATGTAGTGACCTTCGAATATGGAGTGACCTTCGAATATGTAGTGACCTTCGAATATGTAGTGACCTTCGAACACCAAACGACCTTCGCATCTCAAACGACCTTCGAGCAACGGGTGACCTTCGAATTTGAAATGACCTTCATCCCCTCACAGTATTGGAAAAACCATATAAGGAGAGGACGAATACCACCTCTGCATCAGTTTCATTGAAATATCAGAGTAGTTCGTATTGAAATGGCAGCTCAACAAAATGATAGAATGAGTGTGTTACGAGACCTAGTGGCTATCGATATAAATCATGTCGAAGAAGATGCAGAAGTGGACGATGACATAGCTGAAGAAGTTGCAGCAGTGGACGATATAGCTGAAGAAGTTGCAGCAGTGGAAGTTGTTGAAGAAGCAGATGTTGCGGCAGAAGGAGCTATTGCAGTTGCCGCTAACGATGATGATGGTTCTAGCGAGGATGAAGGGATGTACGAAGATGGTCCTGATGTAGATGGTGAATATAGGTGCGTGTTCAAAAATATAAACAGTGTGAGGGATGTCGGTAGAAATATGTATTGTTCGATAATTTCATGCTGGATGGTTGTAACAACCACCGAGGATCGTAAGGTTCTATGCCACAAGTGCTTCATGCTGTACAGTGAATTAGTCGATAGTGGACATTATAACAATGTAGATCTGCATTATAAAACGGACTTCAATAATATTCCCGATTACGACTGTGTGGCTTGTGGAATGACTGTTTGTCAAGTGCGCCTAATTGACACTTGCCTGTTTTGCAATACAAGTTTTAAAAAAATATAATTTTACAGAGCGATTGCAAATTTCCGAATACTGGAATATGGCCCTGCAGACAGTTCCAGTGATGTGCATCGGTGTGGAAGTGTTGCTCGTGTTTCTGTTCAGGAATACGAACCGCCGGATGACATCAGCGATTGTTCAACAATTGAATTGGACTGGGAAAATTTACCAGATCAAAGCCATTGGTGGTGTCCGGCGCAATTGTCTGAAGAAGATGGCGGGGAAGAGGTTATCCGAATGGAAGAGGCATGCGATTGGACTTTTAGACTTTGAGTCGGGGTGTTTATATTAGATTTGTATAACGTATAGCATAATAATAGGGAAAAAAAGACTGAAATATATATTTTAAATGAAAATATGTTTCATTCATTTGATGATCGATAGCTCTATAGTGAATAATAGCTCAAAAAAATTATTCAAGTGGTATAAATACTACTAGCGTGTACATTTCAAAGAAACTGTGTTTGGAAATGTCTGATGTCACTAACTAAACATGTGAGATTTTTTTAAATACTCTGAAATTTCTTATATCTATTGCAACATATTTTCAGACACACATATAAAACATATTCGCTTTCCTGGGTGTATTTCAGCTTCAAAATATACTTTCAAACAGTGAGATATATATTTTCTAATAAAAAAGTGTATGTAATATATTAAAATGAAAGTGGCATGCCCATCTGTGCATCAAAATGTTTAATGAAAAACTAGTGCGCATCCATTATTTCTAGCTATAGTTGGTATTTAACCAAAACTCGTTGTGATGTATATGAATTGTATCAAAATATAACCAAAACCTTCAACTGCGCATACATTTTTACCCCACATTTTGAAATAGCTCCATTTTGGTTTAATGCGCAAACGGGAGCTTACAGAAATGCGTAGTAATGAAAATTCATTTTTCGAACACTCCCCTGTTGTTAAAAATGCTCTCATATACACTTCATATCTTTCTTGAGTATTTTAGTTGGTTGGAGAGGGAATATTTCTTTGAAAATTGTGATATTTTATCAGCAGCCATGTAATATAATACATAACGGAAGTAGTGAATCCAACTGCGCACCTATATATTCAATAAAAAACCTATGCGCATCCAGTTTTCTAGTCTGGAGAACATTTTCAGTGCATATATGACAGAGAATCATAGACATGTATGGTAGCATGGTTAATGCCACCCACTGCGCATAACTTTTCTCTGTCACTTTCCTAAAAGTTCCGTTTTGGTCGCATACCTAAACCAGCTACCTGACTTGTGCGCAGTTGATTTCCCCTCCCCCCCCACACCCCCCCTAATTAGCCCCTACCCCACCCCTGCCCTAGTGTGAGGCCATCCGAGTTCACCCACGTGTCCAGTTTTTTTTTTCTCGAATTGCTCGGAACGAGGGTCTTTCCCCCCCAACAACTAACCCCCCCCTCCCCCCTCCAAAACAACATTTTATTTTTTTATTTATGATTTATTACAAATACGAACATACTAACATACTAACATGTACTTAAACTTAATCTATCTTATTAAATATACACATTCAAATATTATTTAATGATAATATTCATTTTAATAATTACAATAATTAAAAACCAATTATGTATACAAATACGATATGAATATATACCCCCTCCCCCCTTCTACTTTAAAAAACACAAACCTTTATTTACACTCTAATACAAATACGAACACACTCAACTAACATGTACTTAAAATTTAATCTATCCTATGAAAAATATACATTCAAATATTATTAAATAATTTCATATCAAATATCTTAATTATATATAATACAATAATCGAGGGAATTGGGATCGGAAAAAAGGATCATATTCACACGCAAACACACCTATACACACACGCACATATTCATTTCTCCATAAAAACTTTAACCTTCTCCTGCAGCAATTTAAGTCGTCTGCTCTCTCGATTGAGCGAGAGCTGCGACTTAATTGCTTTGGCCTTCAGCGTTGGCAAACTTTGCCTAAGCTGATTACTGTCACCCATAATTCGTTGCTGGCGTCCGTCGAGCTCTTCCAATTGTCGTTTCAACTCCTCCTTTCGATTTTTTATTTCTTCGAGCTCCGTATCGTACGCCAGCAACGATTTCTGAGCGTCAGAGACCTTTGCAGCAGCTTCTCGATGTTCTAGATATGCTCGGGCTTTTTTGTTAACAAAATCCGAAAATACATCTACAATTTTCTTATGTTGTTCTTCCGCATTTTGTGACCAAACACTGCCATCACTTCTACCACTTCCCAAAATTGGTGATACCGATGAACTTCTACCAGAAAACACTTCAGAATGATCTACCGATCGATTCGGAGAAGTGAAACCAACGGATTGCTTTGCTGAGACGGGACTTGCAGGTGACCCACTGGACACCGAAAATTCGTTGGAACCGGCTCCGTCATTTTTTGAGGCAGATTCCTGTTTTTTGGGAGAGTTAGCCGGGGCCGATGATTGCACTACCTCTCTTCCCAAAATTACCGGTGACGGTGAACTATCTTCGGAAGATAGAACTACCGTTGGAATCGGACTACCGACGGATTGTTTCGATGCCAGAGGTCTTGTGAGTAGTCCTCTTAGCAACGGAAATTCGTTGGACTCAACTTCGTCACTTTTTGTGGTAGACATCCTTTGTTTTTTGGGGGAGTTTACCGGTGTCAATTCTTTCCTTTTGGAAGACTTATTCAACGATGAAGGACCCGCTTCATCGTTGCTTATGTCTTCACATAAGGGTGCATATGGTAACAGAGGTGGAGTGAAGCCCTTGATGTCCGCGAAATATTTTTCCATTTCTACATCTCCGAATTCTTGCATATCTGCCACCGATAAGCTGGAATAATGGAAACTCGGTATGTCTGTGCTGTGAATTTGTTCAAAATCCAAATATTTCGATTGGTCGGTTGCTGTTTGTTCGGGTTTCTGTATCCTAACATCACTTAATATATTTATTTTTGGAGTCGAACAACCAGCAACCGAATCTTTATTTTTATCATCAACCGCGTCTCTAGTCTTTTCGTTAACCGCGTCTTTATTTTTTTCAATATTAATTGTACTAAGATATGCTAACGTTGCCAGCATACTAACAACCGACTTTCCACTATCCTGAGAATTGGGACTTTTATTACCTTTCATTTCGGTTATCCAATCACACCACTCTTTCACAATATCAATAAAAGCACGACTCACAACTTTACCAGTGGGAAGAACAGGGTACATGCATCATGCCACCCTCTAGTTTGAGTAACCTCGCACATCCCCTACTCCGAAATTGTACAGAGCCTGCGCACAGGTAGAGATATTGAAAAGAGACCACTACAAGGCCAAATTCTTTTGGGTCACCTTCATACACCCTGATCGTTCAAAGCAAAGGAATGCGGTACAGGTACCCACGCCTCGCTACCTGCTGCTAGACAAAATAAGGAATGCGGCATAAACTCGCATTCTTCAAGACTAGACCACTCAAACACAGTATGGTCGATAAGGACCTAAGGAATGTACATCGGTACAGTTTTTTCAAAACGTTGACTACAACGAGACGAAAGAATGTTATTTATTATGTCTATTCAGTCTATACATACACGTTAAAATTGAAAATATCTATTCATTCAATATGTGAATATAAATTCAATAAATTTTGAATATTTTTATGCTACACTATGAAATTAACATATATGAGTAGAAACAATTCGGACATGTAATTTCAATATCGAATATTCATGCTTCGAAAATTGTGTTTTTTTTTTCTTTCGATATGAGATATTTCTGGATTATTCTCCAACATATAAGTGGAACCGTTTTTCAGTACCTTCTATGTCAAAATATAGGTTGGCATAAAAAAAAGGAATTCAAATATATGATATGAAACGTATCAAATTATTGGTTCAAATATTCGTGAAAACAGTTTCATAGCCAATTGTAGATGAATATTCCCTTTTCACGCTATCGGATGAATAATATAAAATTTGTTGAATGATAATTAAGGATTTGCGTTCCCTTACTTCGACTTATTCTGCTTCCAGTAATGAAATCAGCAAATCCAAATTGTTGACAGGTTGTGAATTATTATGAATCGCAGATTCCACAATGTTTGAACACCATAACAGATTTTGTTCGGGGTCCGTTTGATAAAATTCAATATCGTTGTGGCCCCACGGCAATGTTTTTGTGGTATTGGGTATAATGAACCGCTTGTCGTCATGGTGTGACAAAGCGACTTTATTTTTCATTTCAGTAAATATGTCGTGGGTATCACTTTTGAAACTATTCATTTTTCTAAGTATGGAACCACCCTTCTCAACAATATTTTTATAGTCACTTTCGTGCAATTGTTTGATAATGACTGACTTTTTGACGCCTTTGGCTTTCTTCAATTCATTTTTAACGGACTGAACAAAGTAAGCTTTGGCCCCAGTACCATAAAAACTGATAATGGGGTCATTGGGAAATTCATCTTTCATATTCCCCAGAATGGGTTTTGTAACAGGAATGCCAAAATCGTTTCCGATGTTATAATTGGAGGTATCGAATCTTTCTATATTTTCGATCATGAATTCGTAAAAGTTTTTATTTGCTATTTTCAATATAAAAGAATCTGTATCTGTGTACAGTAGTGAAGCGTCATTTCCAAAATTACTTTTTATGCATTTGTAGTAAAAATCGTACATTACTGTTTTTGATAAATCCAATATACTAAATCCCAAATAAAGTGGTTTATCGTAACACACTCTTACTTTTCCCATATGAATAGCGACAAAATTTTCTGTAAATGTTGAACATGTTTTGAAATTTGGGTTGGAAATCAGACAATTAGCCCTCAATGACCTTTTTATATTCTCCCAATGAGTAACCAGTTTAATTTCCCTTCTATTTTCCACATTTTCCAGAGTTTTTCCATACACGGCATTGTTCATTAACTTGAAAAATTGTTTTTCGAATTTATTCAAAGCTTTATTACGCATTTTTGTATTCAAATCGATATATTTCTTAAGCCATGACGATTGCCGAAATTTCAAAACCCTATGTGTTTTCATAACCATCAATCCGTTTTCTATAGCTTGTTTAAGAGTTCTATAATGAACGATATAGTTTTTTTTATCTGATAAGTTCGGTATCAACTTGCAAATATTGGATTTTGAACCTGGTGGAATTATACTTTCGACTAGGAAAGGTAAATCCGAATGAGAATCATGTAATTCTTCTGGATAATGAATGTCCACTTCAAAAACATAACCAAAAGGAGAATCAGCAGAAATACTCATCACATCCAAATCCTGTATTTCACTGGGTGTCAACCAGGTGAATCCACCAATGGGCAAAGGTTGAGACATGCTATGACCATACAAATTTGTTGCATCCAAATACGATATGTAAGATACGTCTTTTTTGGCATCGTAGTTAGGTAGATATTCATTGTTTGCGACATGCATTCGGTCACTACATTGACTTATTCCACCACGTATACCTTTTTTGAAAAAATGTATCATGTCAATATCAGTCAAAAGCTCCAATTCAACTTTTGTGTATCTCAACATAGCGTCCCAAGATAAACCTGGGGCGGTATAATATTGGGCAGGATCCAATTTATAAGTGTTCAAACAAATTCTCCGAAAATTCTCGAATGTATCAGTTAACAGTAAAACATCCGATTTCAAGTACAGATCTGAATATTCTCCCAAACTTCGACATTCAAATAAATTCCATACCCGTTGTGCCCTATCATAGCATTCATCTGAAATTTGTTCGTCATTTAAGTTATCATAAAATTCTTCTTTCGATGGTAGATGTGTGATATCTAATTTTTCCATACAATCTACGAAACTGTATGGAAATACACCTTTCTGTTTCATCAACTGAAACTTTTCGACATCCGGAAAAAACTTTTTAGTGTCTATGAATTGATCTTCTACTAAATTTGCACCGAGATTCTGAAGTGACTCCGAAAGAAATTTATAGCTATCAATGAACCTTAATTTCATGAAATTATTCTTCAATTTTCCATCTTTACCCAAATAGCTGTGTGTGAAAAGATGTTTGGTGAATGAAATGTATTTTTCTTTGGTTTGTGGAATGACATCAACTCGATCGCCCTTGTCGAATAATTCCTTGATGAATAAGTGGCAATCATATCCGCTCATATTATGACAAATAATTGGTATAAAATTTGGAAGTTTGAAATTCAAATTACATTTAGAATGAGCTGCACCAAATCTCTTTTTTCCGGTCAGGTGACAATGATCTCTCACTTTGACATCACCATCTTCGAATATATTATCACATATGCCACAAGTCTTTGCATCAGAAAATTCTTTTTCTTCTGTCTCAGATAATTGACCCATTGGAACAACATTTTTTAGATGTTTATGATATATATTCTTTAAATCGTTTTGAATATTTGAGACGAATACTTTTGCAGTATCGACCCCTCGATACGAAACAAATTTGTCGAATTTTTCATTGAAAGAACATTTTATGTAGTATGCAAACGAGTATGGTTCATGAATGTGAGTTCGGTTGGTGTAATAGCAATCTGGATTCGGTTGACAAGAATCAATTGGTTTCAGAATTGACTCAAAATCTGCATAAACGACAAACGGAACTTTCATCTGCTTTTCGATATTCACAAATTTCAATATATTTTCAGGAATGTATTTACCGAACTTGTCGATTTTCAATTTTTCAGAAGGTGTGGTTGTACACACATGATTGCAGTCATTTAATTGATGCTGGGTCAATGATTTTCCGTTAGCAAAATATAATAAACAACCATCACAAAAATATTTTTTATGACCATTGGCAGAAATTTGGCTAGAAACTAATTTTGACAAATCCTTAATCCAACAATAATGATTTTTTCCCGTTTCATCACTGATAAGTAAAAGATTAACATGCCTGGTGAGTCGTTGTCGTGAATAATGTAGTGGACCTAAAACTTCATATTTCATTTTAGATTCCTCAAATTTTTTTTCCAACCCATATACATTTATAGAGCAATCATTGGCAACTTCGAATTTTGAAATTCCACTTAATTTCATCGGAAAATCCATACCTGATACATTCAGCACTGATTGAAAGGGTGGATAAGAAGACACTTCGGAAACCCTACGATCCGCCGGGTAAAGTGCTGATACCACAGCCCATGCAAAACAATAGTTATCCTCATTTCGCACATTCACCACACCTTTTTTCGACTCGATATAATCTGGCAGCTTTATATAGGAACACGCACCAAGAGGGCTATACTTGTTCACATTCATTTCTGTGAACATGATTTTCTTCAGGCTCCATCCTGCAATAGAAATGATTTTACATTCAAGGTATGAATATTGATTTTTGGGCAATTTATATACCTGAGTCACGATCTTCGAATTCTGTACTTTGTGCCGTTATTGTGTCGATGAATTCATCCAAAACAGCATTAAGATCCATGGACTGGTCAACTATCTGGTTCGGAGAATTGAAACACTTTACCTCGGATAATTCCTGGGTCTGCAGAATATGTGAGCTGAATAGTTCCATATTTACTTTCACCGCACTATGTATCTTCAACACACCTTGCAATAATGAAATCATTTTCTGTTTGTATGCATCAAAAAATGTTTTGTAATCCACATAGTTACTACCGCTCCCAATCCTATAGCTAACTATTCTACATTTGAAAGCACTTTTGATAATTTGCACGTCTTCACCCAATTGAATGCAAGAATTAGATCTGTGTTCGAGTGTTCTTCGATGTGAAACCATCTGACCCATTGGAACTGGTTTATTACAACAATCACAGAACTGCATATCGTTTTGCGATATGGGGCTCAATTTAGACCGTTTACTAGGTGGCTCACCTGTCACCGCTGTACAGGATTGCACTTGATGGCGATGTAGATTATCACTGCGAGTAAAACTTTTTCCACAATTGCAAGTATACATTTTGCTCGATTATCGGCTATTCAGAAGGAACATGAGGTCTGAAACTCGTGTTTCTTTTTATATTAGTGGTTGAGGTGGAAGAGAGGGGATAAGTTCACTTGCCCTCAAGGACATTTGTATTCATGGCTTCCTTTAGTTACATGTCAAGGTTACCATTCCCCAGGGTCATCGAAACTCTCAAGGTCACCAACCCTCAAGGTCACTAACCACCAAGGTCACTAACCACGAAGGTCACCATCCCTCAAGGTCACCAACCCTCAAGGTCACCAACCCTCAAGGTCACCAACCCTCAAGGCCACAAATCGTCAAGGTCGCCAACTCTCAAGATCACCAACTTTCAAGGTCATTCACTGGGCAAGTGAACCTCTGAAGGCTATTCTCCAAGGTCACTCTCAAGGTCAGTGGTGGGGGGAGGTCCAGGATTGGCATAAACCCCCTACTAACATCTTATATAATTCAATAATCTGGGGGTTCTGCGGTATTTTGAACCAGAGTCTAGTGTTGTGTCGATGATAATATTCCTAGGATGCTCTCCCCAATTTCTCAATTTTCAACTTTCACAGCTAGTGAAGTATTTCGTTTTACCCATCATCAATTGAACATTTTTGGGTATTTAAATAGATCACTGTCAGCTGACGTTACAATTCATGGCGGTCATGGGGGGACAAACAAAGCATTTGACATTTGATGAAATGAAAATTCGTTTTTTGTGGGTGTTAGTGAATAATTGCGATTTTTATAAACTTTACAGACATTGAGTGATTCACGTAGCCTTATGGAAAATGGGTTCAATGGGTTTGTTTTTGTTCAGTTTGGTTTGTCTGTCCCCCTATGACATTGTTTCGCAACTGTCATAATACGTCACTGACAGTGCTCTATTGGACCGTTGCTATGGCACGCTCCATTGACAGACTTTGTAGAGCTTAACTAGTTTGTGACTCCGTCGGAAAGCTGTCCATTGGGCCGTTACTACGGCACGCTCGATTGACATGCTTGTAAAAGCTTAGGTAGATTATTACTTGGTAACGCTAAGCTTCGGGACCCCACAAGCTGCAAAGTAAGTACCGACTCTGAGAACTGTCGCTCCAATAGAGCTTTGGCTGAACTTCGAGCTTCCGTTTGCATTCCGATTCGTATTCCCTCACCCCACCGCATTTCCGTTGCTTATTGTATGTATTTATTGTTGTTGGTTCTGCCCTTCATTAGGTGAATGTATTCCATTAATGAATATTTCAGTAAGTTATTAGAATAATATAATAAAAGTGTTTGATATGATCAACGTGTTTATTATCTTTATTCGTTTTAATAATTATCTCTTTTCTTCAATCTTTGAATAATTGCTTTTGAGTATTCCAACAAACAGCAGCAGGTACCCAGGATTCGAACCCAGGCAAGACAGGTAAAGTCTGCCCTACTGGAGTATTATTTTCTTCACTGAAGCTGCCCGGAGCAAGTGGCCTTCCCACGTTAAACATAGGTGGCGCCCGGGGCATTCCGGAACTTGGACTCGGGTGTCAAAGTGACCCGTAAAGCTTAAAGAACTTTACAGTTGAAAAGTGGATACGCCACCAAAAATCAGTAAATCGCCCCTTAGCGCCTTGGGGTACACTCCATGGGTGTTCATGAGGGAGTATTATTATCATTATTATAAAACCACCTCACAATTATAAGTAAATATGATATTACTTTAATCATCATTTCAGAGCATTGAAAACATTTGGTGAATACAAATCTCCACTCTCGAGACAAAACACTATAGAATTTTTTACATACCTGTTCCCAACGTTTCGTCCGTATCATTCGTATTTCCCATGTAAGAAAACCTGTAGTGATAGGTCGGAACCCATTTGGACATCAATCGAGCTGCTTCATTGATCGGTCTAACAAACTGATCATCCGTAATAAACTGAAAACGAATTCTGTTCAATAATGATAAGTTGGTGAAGTACTGTGGATGACATCTGAAGACCACAGGGAACAAAGGGGAAATGTCACAATATAGTGGGAATTGAACTAACACCGTCACCTCTTAGCCTCACTCTGATATTTTAGTCTAAACAGGAGTCCACGGCAATAACGCAGCGTAGTTAGCCAATATGCTCGTTTGATAATAACATACACAGTGGAAAAACGAGGAATGTCCATATCAAAAATGCAAAGAAAGGGGGATGTCCAAACTTATTGCTTGCTTAAATACTAATGTCATTGTACTATTACAACAGGTTGTTTGTTTTTATACTGTCGATACCTGCATTCCGTTATAATAATTCATTACAGGTGCACTAATTACCACCATACTCCGAGAATAATAAAAATATCCAACGAGAAATTCAAAGATTGGCAAGATCTGAAGAAGTTCTGTTCAAAAGAAGCCCAGATTTACTATGACAACTTACCACACATGCATGCAAAATAGGCTGAGGTAGGCAAGGATGAATAAATGTACCAGAGCAGATAATTGCGAGTGGACAATCCTCGTTTTTGACAAGGAAATCAGATTTATTTTTGGACATTCCCCATTGTTACCCTGAATCATTGTGTTTATTTTTGGTTATCGATGATTTTTTTCATTTGAACATAATTTTTATTTGTAGTTGTTCAGCTATGTTACTCATAGTTTGATTTCGGTTTTGTTCAATGTCCAAAGAATTAGGAGGTTTCAAACTTTAGAATTCGTTTTTCTCGAAACTAACTTCCTGTGACATTCCCCCTTTTTATCCTGTGGTCTTTACCTGTTATGATATGGATCCACTATTCAACGAATTTTTTTTTCATATACCTTCGTGGCCGATTTTTCAATCATGAGTTGAAGTTCATTCAAAATTGATTAATTTAAAAAAAAATTGTATAGTACAGAATAATAAAAAATCATTCTTATATGGAAAACAAAAATAGCAGTGTGGATTTATTTGAAATATTTGTCGACAAGATTTTCATCTATCCGTTTGTTCTCGGTGCTTATGGAACATTTGGAAAATTCAGTTGAAGAATTTTAACCTCATGTTTTGTACAAGTTTTGAATTACAACACGCAAAATATGGTTATAGAAATAAGAATTCAATTGATACTGCAATATATGTGTATACTTTTTATAGGAGCAGAAAAAGGTCTGCATTGCACCTTAGGTAGTGTTGGGGAATAATGCCCGGCTGCTAATAACGCCCACCGTCCTTTTCCTTGGAGACTGGTAACTTTTTTCAAATCTGGCAACGTGGTTTGTTGCATGATCCGAGTTTTGAAGCTATACGAAAAGATTGTTGTGTTCACGCGGTTCAGTCTGCCATTAACAACACTAGGTGAATCAGAAGGTTGAGACTGCACAGATTATGAGTGAGACTTAACTGTAACATTGGTACTATCTTTTGCAGTGAGAGAAAAATAAAAAACATTGTTCGTTTTCATGGAAAATGCATAGGATTTTTACTGTGTTTGAAAGTTTTTATTTAGGTATATCAGTTCTTTAAAAAAATATTTTATATCTTCTCTAGAAGTTTTCAGTTATGTTGAAAATAATGTTTTGTATAATAAGAATGATCCATATACATACAGGGTGGGGCACCGAAAACGAAACAGATCCAATATCTTCAAAACGCATGTGTTCTGAAAAAAATGCAAAAACACGTCGATTTTCAATCCAAGGGGGACATTTTCCTATCATAACCTCAACTGACATACCTTTCCCCCTCCCCTTGGTCACTATCACCCAAACAATTTGAATACGGAAAGTAGTTAGTGTGACACATCATTAAAGAGGTAATTTCATGTCATGTCATGTCAATTTTCGCTACGTAACTTTCTCTTTTGGCGCCCTCTTGCGAGAAAAACAACTGTTCCGTATTCCAAATTATGATACTTCATTTGCAAGCTAATTTAACATAAATTCGGTGACAATAAATTATGGAATTTTTCTAAGGCAAAAAACAAAATGGCGGCTTCAGAATGGCAGGCAAGATTTGAAATTATGATCCGATTTGATTCAAAATTGATAAGTAGTCGTTTTCAGGGTCGGAAATTATGAATTGTTTGTAAGTGCAAAAAAACAATATGGTGGCTCCAAGATGGCGGATGAAATTTGTAATTATGGTCCGATTCGAATAAAAATTAGTATGTAGGGATTTTCAGAATGGGAAATTATGATTTTTTTGTCGATGCAAAAAACCCAGACGGCGGACGATATTTGTAAGTGTGGTTCGATTCGATTTAAAATTGGCATATGGGGGTTTTACAAGTTTCCAGTATGACGGAAAAGCATTAATAAATTGATCAAAAAAGCTTTTATACAATTGCGCTAAAAAGAAAATTATATTTTTTTTAGATCTAATCGGACCATGATTACAAATCTCATCCGTTATCTTGGAGCCACCACTTTGTTTTTTGCATTGACAAACAATTCATAATTTCCGACCCTGAAAACCACCACTTATCAATTTTGAATCAAATCGGACAATAATTTCAAATCTTGCCTGCCATTCTGAAGCCGCCATTTTGTTTTTTGCCTTGGAAAAATTCCATAATTCATTGTCACCGAATTTATGTTAAATTAGCTTGCAAATGAATAATTTGGAATACGGAACAGTTGTTTTTCCTTTTTTTTTTTTGGATTGACGTGGCCGTTACTTGATGGAAATCATGACACTTACGGTAAAAAACGATTAAAATTTCCACAATATTTATTGTCTTTGCGAATGTAGTACATTCGCTTGAAAAAAATTCGTCCTGAGCCCTTTTCCTATAATTGGCAGCGTATGTCACCATCTCGAAGTTTAGATGTTCATGCCAGAAGGCCCTGGCCTTGATAAAACCAGTAAGTGTTCCCTTGCAGGGCAACTGGATGTTCCCTTCTATTCTGAGGGTCTCTTTTCCCGAAAAGGAAAATGGGTTCGTGCCCCACGCGCGAAGGGCGAGTCTTTTAGCGAGCTTGATTTGATTATTAGTAAAGTTGTTAAAGTTCAAATCAAATGCAGAGGTTCAACAATAATACATCTATTAACAGAAATAAAAAATGAGATTTGGAGAACAATTGACAACGATAACAAAACAATAAAATTAAGTTGAAACTGGCTAAACTGCCTGACTCTACTTATTGTATCTATAGAAACAAAATATAAAATAAATTTTAAAAATGCAAAATGCAAAAATACAGAAACCACCAAAAGTCTCTACTCGTGAGCATTACCAAAAACAAAACTCTGAACTGATAAATCTACGGTACACAGGTGTTTCCTATTTAGCTTCCTTTACCTAAATAGAGCCATAAGAGGGTTGGTTTTTGTTCTGGGAAGAGTGAATATCTGAATACTACTCCCGAATCAAATTGAGCCCTTGAACTCCGAGCATTATATAGGGGTTAATAATATTCTAAAAAAAAAAAACTACTTGTCTTTCTTACTCTTCAACGATGTCTATACCTATTCCCCTTTCCCATTGTGCTGATAATTCTCGTTTGAATCACTTTATATCTACAGTCGCCGGTCGTTCGCGCTCCGACAACAATTTCAACAAATATTTTTATACATTAAAACTTTCACACTTCATTTCCGCACTGATGAAAAAAACATTTATAGATCACATATAGAACCGATTACTCGAAAATCGAAACTTTTTAAGTGAGAACTCCTCATTTCGTCTCTCTCAGAGTAAAATCCCATACTCGACAATATTACTCAGTAATATATAAAATCATTGTTTAAATATAAGGAGGATAGTTGGTCAACCTTATGGGATTAATATTGGATTCAAATGGTGGCGACATGTAGATGGCGTCAGTGGTGTTCGCATCCAAGTCATGTCGCAACTTGAATGGCAGAATACGTAATTTGGCAGTCACGTTGAATTTCCGTAAAGTAGATGGCGGATTATGTGATGAATTGTAAATAGAGTAGGTAGGTGGCACCAATGACTACAATAAAATTAGAAATATGGTTCAATCCAAGAAATTATTTTTTCTGATGTTTCATGGACCGTATCCGCTATAATTAGGGTCACACTGTAAAGTAGGTAAGTATATTTGGGGTGTGGTGATTTAGTTGTTAGTTTGAAATGTGGATTCAATGGATCTGTTAGTATTTATTCTGTTGTGTCATATTGTGTTTTGGATTTTGTAAAGTGATTTAAATATAACTCATAATTAAAAGCAATTTGGACAGCGGTAAATGTCGGCAGGAATATATAAATGTCACTTTTGACTTTTTCGTTTAGTTATTAGGTGGAACTTAATTTAAATCATTTTAAAGCTAGCTGGTTACAACTGAACATTATTCCAAATAATCGCCTTTAATTAATTTCAGATTGATATTTCTAAACAGCCCTCATCTTCAATCACCCCTTTCTAACCTCAAAAATAGGTATGGTGCCAGAATATCAAATCAAGCTAACAGGTTCGCCTGAGAACCACATTTAAAGATAACCTAAGCAAATAACACTATACGTATCATATATGTGAACTAATAATCTTGATTTTAGACTTCGTATTCGATAAAACCTTTCATGCCATTTTAAACAGCGTTCTCAGATTATATATTTCGGTGTATTTCAGAAAAAATACTTCATATTATTATTCATGAGTCATTTTTACATAAAACGAACCTCCTCCGTATGAAATAGGAAATATTAAATTTGTTACTTAATTATTTTTTTAAGGCATCGACTACAGAGTGGTCTTACTTAATTATAATAATTTTTTTTTCAAGATATCAATATAAAAAAATTTCTTAAAATCTCTCATGAGTGACTCTTCTTTGGATCCGTGCCTGAGTGAAGATACATTTGCAGTAAACTCACCCAGAAGCATATTTACAAAAGCTACTTTGCTTGCGTTATTGCTAGCGGCTATCAGTTTAGTTATGCGAATCTGTGAATTCCAATCCCTTATATGACCAGCGCGATTTCTTCAAAGATGTGCTTAGCTACATCGCAGTACCCTGTGCAAACTAGTAATATTACAATATATCCAAGAGACAGTACAAGACATCGCTGAACCCACTGAAGAAGCTAGTGATATATGATGACCAGGTTAGCTTGCTCAGGTTAGGTTTGTGTGTAACTTATCCGTGTTAAAGTTCTTTTGCAAAAAGAACTGTGTAAGTACAAAAATAGTCACTCAATCCTGAAATATACTGTACTTTCAATAATTAACAGAGACAATTTGCTCGACTGAAAAATATCAAATAAAAAGTTCAAACAAAATAGCTCTCAAAACTTCTTCATGATCATTAGGCAAGTCCAACTCTGCTTCCACTGCTTTAAAATAAATGGTATAAACATGTATGAAGATGTGTTGAAATTGCAAAGAAGGAAACTCTAGGAAGTGTTTTGTTTACGTGTAGAAACCCTCTACAATATTTTTGTAGTTCCTCTCAATGTCCACATTTCTTATAGTAGGCGCATCAGTACAGCACTAAAATGACGCAACATATACATGTTAGCAAATAATTACGCTAGATGGCACTCGCGTTTGGATCCAATACCAATTCCACAGGCATTGACTAACTATCCCCCTTATTTAAACAATGATAAAATGAGAAAATGAGTTCATACGCTGTTCGAGACATAACACGCAGACAAAGTTTATCTTATGAAAATAACCATGGTCGGTTCTACTCAATGAACCTATTCATGGCTCAAATAACTTTAGCCATTCGGTCAAGAATAGGATTTTCAATTCTTGGGTTTATGGGACGAAATTATTCGTTTATATACAGGGCCGTTTTAAGATTATTATTAAAGGACTATTCCAACGGCTTCAGGTGTTTTATTATTTTTGTTCAATATTTGTGTATTGGTGGTCTGCAACGTATTCTTAATATGTTCCATTGCCAAAAATTCGAATTCTTCGATTCGAAATAAGACCTGTTTTGTGTAAAATCGCTTTGTATTCAGGAAATGCGCTTGTTAAGATGAACTTAAAAAGTGAACGCTTACCTAAATACAGAATTTTATTCAAATCGTCAGAGACGTTTCCGAATACAAAATATAAAAATATAAACACTCGTAGAGTGCACCCCAAGGCATAGCCTGTACGGCTGTTATTATTTGACGTGGCGCTCCAGAGCGACTTACTGATTTTTAGTGGCGTATTCACTTTTCAGTTGTAGGAAAACCTGCAGCACCACAAGAATTGTTCGTTTGAATATATAAGATAAATAGTCCATTAAATGAAGCTCAACAAACTGCAAAACCTCGAAATTTTTTCATCCAGCATCGATTTTCATAAAAATTTGGAATTAGGCTCACCCTCTACTTCAAAATCTATGTTATACCGCGCTGTTTATTTTTAATTGTGAAAATTACCCTTAATTGTCAAAACTTATATCAATCATTCAACCATTGTTAGAGCTCAATGTAAAAAAATAATATTTACCATAAAAAAATGATAAATTTATCTCATTGATTGAACCCTCATAAATCAACCCCTAGTAGCTTAAAAAAATGTACGAATGAATTCTAAAATTATAGACGCATTTATTAATTATGTAACTCAGGCACTAAATATAATTTTTTTTATGCACTAACAGATTTATTTTTATAACTATAACAAACACATTTGAATAATTCTTTAAAAAAATTCAGCGCGCGTGCTATTTCTTTCAAATTTGAGAATACACGGGCGAGGAATCAACGAGATATACACTTGTATTTTGAAATAAATATGAATGTGGTTTTTTAAACATCGCTTCTGCATTTTTGATGAAAGAAAGTTCACCCAAGAACTATTTTGTAGGGTTTTTCAAGAGCTTAGTTTTGAGATGGGGTGAGTTTAAAGGGCTCGAATATGGTTGTGCACGCTCGTAGATAGAGGTCTGAAACGAAGAAAACCTTCGCAATTAAAAATGCTACAATTCGATACTTCAGCATTATTTTCGTATATCCAGTATTTTTACATATTTTGAAGAAAAGGACATTTTTTTACGAAATTGCAGAAAATCGTTTTTCACTTTAAGTTCCAATTTTTCAATAACTGAGTATTTTAAATTAGTCAAAATTCTAGGATCTATTAACAATAAACGAATGAAGAGAATAGTGAGAGAGCGACCATCAATTTTAATTAGGGTGGTAACTAAGGGGTTGTTTTCACTGATTAAAAATGTAGACTGGCCTTATTTTCATCGTAACTCACTTAATTTTGATGCTACCGACTTCCGTTTTTAGAAAAAGAAAGCTCTTTTTATGTACTTTAAAAAAACTCTTTTAAGTTTTCCTCGTAAAATGCACAATTTTATCGCTATTTGGCCCTGAATGTCTCAAATTTAGCTTTTGACGAACAAAAGCTAACCAATAACAAGCCGTAGCTCAATCTGTATTAGTCGAACAGGAATTTAAGAATAGGAACTTCTCAGATTTTTTATGGGCTACAATTTTGCTCTTACAGTTTTTTGATAAAATATATATTTTTTGAGTTATTCCTGAAAAACCTATTAAAAATTTTTTATCGAAAAACTGTTACTTTCCATCGCGAATAACATGAAAAATACTGATTTTACAAAAAAAAATGAAATATTTTTCACCTAGAATGAGTTTTTTCATTGATTTCAGTGGTTGAAATGTAATAAAAAAATTCCACCTCGGAGATGGGGTGACAACCACCCCTAAGATGAAAGCGCCCGTCGGCATGATATAGATTTTGATCCTTGGGCTATTCCTCACCTACTCTCAAAAGTTCAGGGAAAATTGATGTAGGACGAAAAAATTGCGAGCAGAAATGGTTCATTTTTAGATAGTTCAGTTTTCAGGACTATCGATACTTAAGAGTACCTGCTTAGTTGAAGTTTTTGATGATATTCCATAATCTTGTTTAATAAACTTACCTGTGCCAGGCTGGCATTGTTGAAAATGATGTCAACTTTGTCAAAGTATTTCGTTTGGATATATTTCCTTATAACAACCAACAACGTTGGATCGATCACGTTCAAATCAATAGGAATGATTTTATCGGGTATCATGTCAAATTCCATAAGGTAAAATCGGATGCTGTCAAAAACTGCAAATTAAAAGAGTATTAAAAAAATCCAGGAATACATGTTATCAAAGGAAATTCTCAAATCGAAGTTTTCACTATCACTTCTTTTATTCGAGTTTAGAGGCCGTAGTTTTTTGGAATTATTTTCTAACAGTTTTCGATAGTGCGAGTGGCTAACTTCTTCAGAGGTCTGTTCATCTTTGATATCACGGGTGAAACATCAAAGATAAACAGACCTCAGAAAAAAGGTTTCTGTAATTCATTCAGTTAGGCGTTTTGTTGAAATTACTGACAAACAGTAATATTGCTATATGTTTGGTGTTTTTCGTGTTTCTGAATTGTATTTTCACCGAAGTATCAAACTGCTTTTAGCCCGTCATCCCGCAGCCAAAAAGTGTAATGATTTTATAACGTATGTTCTGTAGGGTTTTGGAATTTAAGAATATAATGATCAATAAAGCAAATTATCGCTCCCCCGTGGAACAAACACATTTGAGGGCATATGGTGGCTCTTAAGACCCACGTGACACGTATGCCGATCGGTTTCCGTCGGATTTACATTTGTGAAATATTGTTTAGTATGTTTGGCATCTGCTAAACACCACTTCGTAACACCACTCCCTCTATCGGACTCGTGGAAATTGGTGTTACCAAGTGGTGTTCAGCGTATGCCAAGCATAACAAACAATATTTCATCGAATAAAAACCGATTAACAGTTGCAGTGATCCATTCTAGCGTCAACGCTGTTTCTCCTTCACATCAATGCATACATAGCACAAATTCGCCTAAGATTATCCTAAATGTGTCGCCAAAAGCCTGGAGAGGACATTCTGTTTTCCCTGAGCTAAAAACCCCTTTCAGCGACAGCTTAAGGATTTTGAGGATTTTGAGACTAATGTCATCCTAAATGTGTCACCAGAGGCACGGAGAGAACTTTCTATTTTCTACAAATATTTAGTCAGTATATGCGCCATAATTGTTGCAGATTAGCCACTTTAGTGACATCCCAAGTAAGTCGACGAATTCGAGCCTATGGATGTTTTCAGATGACAAGTAAAGAATATCAATTGTCATATGTCTTCGTGATTCGTGTTTTTCATTCAGTTTTCCCCCCATTTTACTGCGATTGTTGGATTTTCCATTTTACCATTTTCGCGACAATTCCTATCAATAAGAGAATATGTGATATTCCAATAGTGAGAACTAGGAAGTGTAATTATTGAGATAAGTGAGGAAGGTGAATTTCTCGAAATGGCACGGGCATCCCCTGCTGAAAAGACTATTGATGAACGTCAGTCAATCCATAAGCAAATTTTATAAAACCGGATGAACGAGTTCTAGTAGTAGTGATAGTGAAATTTCCCTGAATAATGGTGATGTATAATTATTATGCTTATTTTGTACCTAATAGACAAGTTTTTATTTGTGAATATTTATTTAAATAATGGAATACCCAGAACTTACTATTAAGGTAGTACTTCCTTAGACGGTTTTCTTAAGAAAAGGCTGAAATCGATATATGAAATGGAAGACATATTGTTCTTTAGTTCCCCAAAGTTTGAAATATTTCTTGTGTTGTTTTTGAGATATATGATAAAAAAATCGACCACTTTTACATGTACGGTATAGGAGAGCAGTACAAAAATGTGTCTAAAACAAGTATTTCATGAACCGCTCTTATGACCGATTCGAAAAACGTAACACTTATTTTTTATTCAAAAATGAAACTCCTATCAAAATTTTGACCAGTTCTTATGTTTTGTTCTCGAGTTATTCAGTAAGAAAGTACATGAAGTTTTCACGTCGGAGTCGTTCACGTAAAATGTCTGGCAACGCTGCACCTCCATGGAGAGAGCAAGTACAATGTAAAACGGAGAGGAAAAGAACTTCTTCACGTGATGCATCAACATAATAAGCAGGGGGTCAGGAAAAAAAAGTGCTGTGATTGCGGACTTTTATTTTTTTGTAAATCGATATGTTTAAAAAGTCGGGCTGAACTTTGGTTTACTGGAAATCTGATATGGAAAAAACAATTGAACGTCACGATTGTGGGCCCTCAGCCAATTGTAACGGCACCATTTTTGTTTTGCGGAAATGCGCTGTTGCCAAGTTGACCTCTTCGGATTACTGGAAATCTGATATAAAAAAAACCATTGAACGTCGCCATTGTGGACCCCCAACTAATTCTAGTGGTACTATTTTTGTTTTGCGGAAATGCGCTGTTGCCAAGTTTGACTGACTTGCAAGCTAGGTTAGCTTGCTGAGATTAGGTTTGTGTGTCAATTGCGAACGAAAAACTAATTCATGCATTCTCGACTGACTCGCAAGCTAGGTTAGCTTGCTCAGGTTAGGTTTGTGTGTCAATTGCGAGCGAAAAACGATTTCATACATTGCTCAGGTTAGGTTTGTGTGTCAATCGCGAGCGAAAAACGATTTCATGAATTCTGGACTGACTCGCAAGCTAGGTTAGCTTGCTCAGGTTAGGTTTGTGTGTCAATTGCGAGCGAAAAACGATTTCATGCATTCTCGACTGACTCGCAAGCTAGGTTAGCTTGCTCAGGTTAGGTTTGTGTGTCAATCGCGAGCGAAAAACGATTTCATGAATTCTCGACTGACTCGCAAGCTAGGTTAGCTTGTTCAGGTTAGATTTGTGTGTCAATCGCGAGCGAAAAACGATTTCATGAATTCTCGACTGACTCGCAAGCTAGGTTAGCTTGCTCAGATTAGGTTTGTGTGTCAATTGCGAACAAAAAACTAATTCATGCATTCTCGACTGACTCGCAAGCTAGGTAAGCTTGCTCAGGTTAGGTTTGTGTGTCAATTGCGAGCGAAAAACGATTTCATGCATTCTCGACTGACTCGCAAGCTAGGTTAGCTTGCTCAGGTTAGGTTTGTGTGTCAATCGCGAGCAAAAAACGATTTCATGAATTCTCGACTGACTCGCAAGCTAGGTTAGCTTGCTCAGGTTAGGTTTGTGTGTCAATTGCGAGCGAAAAACGATTTCATGCATTCTCGATATCAATACAAATTTCCAGGTTGCTAGTAATCCGAATTGACTAACCTGGCAACAGCGCATTTCCGCAAAAACAAAATAGTACCATTAGAATTAGTTGAGGGTCCACAATGGCGACGTTCAATTGTTCCGAAGAGGTCAACTTGGCAACAGCGCATTTCCGCAAAACAAAAATGGTACCATATGAATCGCCTAATGCCACAGAATCGCGATGTTCAATTTTTTTTTTAAACACATTTCCAGTAAACCAAATTTTTACCAAAAGTCGAAAATACGTTTTATTGAATTTATTATTATTGAATTGATTTTTCGGAGCATTTTTTAGGAAATTTGATGATTTAAAAAATCAATGGAATTTCTTTGATGTTATCTACGAAAGCACAGGAGGGCCACAAGAGTTTTTTTTTTTATTTCGACTTTTCCTAGAAATTTCGTATAAGTATAATCTCAAAAATTCGACTTAAATATCGAAGTTTTGATTTTCAACTTTAATGTCGAAAATTCGACCAAAATGTCGAAACTTCAACCATTTTCTAGAAATTTCGACATTGAAGTTGAAATGATTACATTTGGACATGAACACTGAAATTCAAACAAGTCATGGTTTCGACTTTTTTCTCGAAATTTCAACTTTTTTCCCAAAATTTCGAATTTAATATCGAAATTTCGACTTTTATGTTGAAATTTAATTATTTCGACTTTAATGAATTTTCGACATTAAATTCGAAATTTCGAGAAAAAAGTCGAAATTCGTCCTTTACCAGTCATCTGAGTATGACAAAACTTTGGTGAGTTGTTGGATGAGTTTTGTGATTATAATTAGATTTCGTTAAAAATTGATATGTAGGGGTTTCTGGGATTGGAAATCAACATATGTTCCAAAGTTCAACGAGAATTCAATCCACTGGAGATATAAAGGGTTTTTCATTAAAAAAATATTACTTTGATAAGTCACACGTTTACGAGACACCTTGTATGGTGACCAAGTATTTTGGGATCATAGGTTTCAATGCTTTTCACAACTTTCATTTGAAGCATTTTTTTTCTCCCAAATAGATAAGGAGCTATGGTATACCCACGCATTGTTGATACACCCCGTATATACTTTGTGGCTGACTGACCAGCTCTGATCCACATTCAGCTTATTGACTGACATAACTTTAATTTATATACAATGAGGTATTTGTTTAACAATTTTCATCTCTGGAAAATTCATGTTATTACCTCGCCAGGTGTGACAATTTTGATAGTGTTTCTGAAGAAACAACAGTTTTCAGTTTCGCTTCACTAACCACAGTATGTTTGTGTAAACAACTACTTTTATCAACTGTTGAAAAAACTAGTCTGATTAAATTCAGAGAAATTATTTGCCTCTGGCTTTTAGACTATGACTGGTTTGTCAAACTTGTCTCTCAGAATGTAAAAATTGCTAAGTTGCCAGCTTTCCTGGAAGGCTGATATACATGATAAAATGTGTACCTGTGAGTACACTCTGGGTAAAAACGACTGACTCTACAGATACAGACATTACTATGGAAATCCGCGCGGACAATTAAAAAACTTTTGACTCCGAAGGTTAGGGAAGTACTACCTCAACGTCCAAGTAGACTTTATAGGTACGGATGTTTTGAGACGTCATTTGTAAGAAGATAATGCTGCGCGTAGGGGGAATAAGCACATAAGTCAAAAATAGCCACTTTTCAGGAGGGGGTAAAAACTGATTCATTCAAAAATAAAACAACATACCATCAATCCCCTCTTATGGATTGAAAATTTTTACATTTTACACCCAGTACACATATTTGAAACAAAATACACAATGCTGTATTATGATATTTAAGTGACTTGTTGCATCTGCCACGAGAAACAGATACAAATTATTGACTTAAGTGATCTGCCACACAATAAAAGACAATAATCTTCTTAGATTAAATCCACCAGAAAAAAGTAAGTAAAAAGTGAGTCATTTAAGTGATAAGAACTAAAATAATCAAATTTTTGAGCTGAAATAACAAAAATCGCAGATTTTCAATTGAGGATGTCAAAAGTTAGTGTTCGGAACATTTTAATTATGATTGTCAGCATCGATTTCATCCAAATCTAGATCTGTCGGTAGAGTTGAGTCGGATGAAGGTATGCTCCTATAAAAATCATGAAACACAGGTGGAATAAACTCTAGTAGAGACAACTGATCAGCCTTCTTTTCCACCATCTGCTAACCAGTTCGCAAAAACAACACCTCCTAGTATGGTATTACTTTCAATCCATGTATATAACTCGTTTTCTAAAAAAATATTGTCAGTATCCTAGTAAAAATGAACCATTTGGAAAAATGCGTAAACCAATCCCTGCTAATAAATTTCGAGTCATTATAAACATATCTTCCACTAACAATAAACCACTAGAAAATATGTATAAACGCATCTCTGACACTGATTTTCAGTGTTTTTAAAAAAGTTAATCGTCGTTCAAAAGATCTCTTGAATGAACATGAAACCATTTAAAACATGCATAATCATCCCCGACACAATGTTTTTCGAATGTTTTAAAGGAATCTTACTTTCATTCGAAACTTCCCCTTCTAACACTCATAGTTGCACCTTCAAAAATAGGTATAGAAAGTACCTATATACCACTAACAAACAATGATAAACAACTGATCAAACTTCAGCACAAAACAACAAAACGAAAGTAAATAATAGTCCTACACACGCAACACACATCAAGCGTAAAATCACTTAAATCTGACTTATGTGATTTTTCACTGAAAAATACGTAGTGTGAAACTACATAAGTCTGACTTATATTATTATATCCACTGTATATCATAGCATTTCGAATAATGTGTATATACGCAATCATTTCTAACATATTTATGTTTCATTTTTGACTTATGTGACTTTACACAATCATGCATCAGCAATTCTTGTCGACGAATAAGACTTAATACAAAAATATGACATTTTGACTTATGTGCTTATTCCCACTATACGCAGAATGATAACAGGAACACAGCCTGAGGACGTTCTCAGGTTGGCCCTCGACATTTTGAAGACTTTATTGTGAAAGCCTTAAAGGGTTTTTGTGACGTCTAGGAGACATTTTCGAATACGGCCTCAAGTACTGATAATTTTAATCAATGATATAAAATTTTTGGTACTCACAGTTAGAGAATGGCAATCCTTCTTGCGAGGTGAAACCGATTATAACAGGTACTCTCCTGAAGTTTCCATTCTGTAAGTTTTCATAGCTCTTGCCTATGAATACCGCTCCTTCGTGATCAGGTTCTTCACATGGTGCAAACATCAATCCATCGAGTGGATTTGTTAGGAGAGGCCCCTGTGCATTAAGACAGGTATTTATTTCATATTAAGTGCGATTCACCCAAAACAGTATCCCACAACTTCATCATTTATTAGAGTTTCTAGGGTTTTGAATGGGAGTTATCGTTCCATGCAATGAAACCGATGTCATCAAACCTATCATTACCAAATTCATAAATACACGATCTCTTATGAATACATTTTTGTTCTAAAATTTGTTCTAAACGTAATCCGGTTGCACCCCTTCAACCCTCGGAAGTCTTCAGAAGGCCTGTGCGAGTTGGGAACGACGAGAGTCACAGATAAGTTAGACAACTTTAGAGTTATCCTGGACCATCTTATTAACGTAATAAACCGAGAGATGGTGACACCGTCGTTTGAAAACGTGACGAATAAATAAGTTTTTCAAGTATGGCACCATTTTTCTCCTATTAGAAGTATGGCAAATATAATAACGGTCACATTGTCTCCTATATTTTTCAAAAATCCAAATACCATAATGGTACAAATCGTTTTGCAAAAAAAAATTACAACTTCACGGAGCACAAATTATATTTTTGATCCAAGCTATTGATACCACTTCGCTGTGTAGAGGGTAAGCCCTCTGCTTTTTTTCCGTTTGAATCAGGATGGCTACGAGACCAATTCTCACCGCTTGAAGGCGATCAGCTCGGACTGTAGAAAAACTTCCAGAACCCAGTATGTTGAAGCCTGAAGCCTTGAAGAAATTCACCTTATGTCCGCTAAGGAAGCCAATATTAAGTCAACTCAGTCAACACATAATGGTCTTGGAGATGGTAGTGTGGCCTTCACATTCATGTTTCAGATCACACCAGTGAATCGCAATGTGACTTCCACTATCATCGCATAAACGTCTATTCGGTGCCCCGTTGGTCAGTGCGAAACATCAAAATGTGATGCAAAATGTGACTCGACATTAGCCCAATGTGACATTCCATTTATACTTCGGAATTGGATGCACATTAAGACCCTTTCGATGTAACAAGGTGAAATTGAATGAACTGGTACTTATTTCTTCACTTCACTTTCTGATTCTCCTATATGTCGATGATGATTTCACATGTATGAATGATTTTGTAGGTTATAATTCAACTCGCATGTAGTCATACTAGACTTCCTACTGAGAGTAACGCAAATTCTCTTCTTAGCGAATTCACTGCTTGAACAATAAATAATTGGCAACTTGACAATATTAAATATAGAATATTCAACATAATTAGAAATTATACCGCAAGATTATTATTCTTACCAATAAATTACGGTTTATATATGGAATAAAATGCTAGAAAACAAATACGTGAGTTGATTCCATAGTAGGTATATACTTTTTACAAAAAAAAAATAATCAAACTGTCTGAATCATGGAAAAAACAATAAATAGAAATGTAGAATAAACTCTCAAAATCCAATCCTCCGGACAGGATTTTCTTCCCGGCAAACAACTCTGGCCATTTTTTGCCGTGTCGGTGATGTCATGCTCAATTCATATTAATGTCCTTCGCAATTTTCTGCACATTTTGTGCATCAAAGCGACACTAACGAGAAGAAAATTGTGAACCATTCATAAAATTTGGCATCACTGAATGGTAACAGTGATGTCTAAATGCAACTCATTTTGTAACCACAATAATCAAGAAAGCAACATCTCCTAGACGTTTGTATTAACTTGGAATAATGGGGGAACTTGAAAAGGGGAACATTCTCCATGAAAATTGAAAAATGTGATTTATTTGTAATATCTAACAGAAAACAAATACTTTCCCGGCACAAGCCACACTGGACATTGAACTACATCTGATAGATACTATGAAAAGACTATAACTGAAAAGAAAAAATCTGAAAGTGAAAATTCGCATTTTCATTCAGATAGTTTTTTTTTAAATTTTCTCTAGTTTTCATTGAAAAAAATCATTGAATAAATTAGATAAGAATAAATTAGGTAAGGGTTATTAAAAATTATCACTCCAGAAATCGTTTATTTCATTGAAGCAAGATTCACTTCTCTCGCATTTAATCCTCAATATATACATATTGGTCGACGAAAATCTATTTCGCTTTGCCAAGCTCTTCAGGAAGATTGATATAGGATTGTCAAAAACAGGCTCTTCAGAAGCATACACATCAGGGCTGGATATGAGGGAAATATTTCTTCTGCGGCGACACTTTGAAAGTTATATTTTGACATAGTCCTGTCATGGGCATTGCATTTTGATTTTAGTTCGAAAATGTGATTAGGACATTCATAAAATCTGAACATGAATACCTCCCAAGAGGTTATCTTGAACGATGGAAAATGATTCCACAATAGATTTTACGAATGTCCTATTCATATTTTCGAACTAAAATCAAAAGAGGAAAACTTCATTACTGACCCCGTTAGTATTGACCAAGCTGGAGTCATTAGCATTAAATTCGACTTTCAAGATTTTTTGTCATCAAAAAGTAGTTTATGAACCAAATAAAATTTTAAAGGACTATTTTACTCACTTGCGAAATGAACCAATGAGAAGCTCTAGTCAAGTTCGGATTACCGATAATACCAAACTTGACTCTTGACTTTGATTGGCCTATCAACTTCGGTGTTTTCAGATTTGTTTACAGTGCATGTGACAGTTAAACGTCAAATATAAGTGATTACGCTGTGCACGCATTCAAAAATGTTTGTGAAATAGTCTAATAAAATTCTACTAGTGATTGAATTTTCTCATAAGTCTGTCTTTCATTTGTGATCTCAACTGAATTGATTCAAGAAAACACCACTCTTCCCGCGGACTCGTGATGTTTTCTCGAAACAATTCAGTTTCGAAAATCCAATCACTTGTGGTATTACTACTGAAAATTCCATTTTTTAAAAAGTGAACTGGCATCACTCAATGAAACTTCAAATAGTATGTACCACCATTTTGTTTTGGTTGAATATTTTTGTTTGAAATTTTACTGTCATATGGAGAATTGAAAGACGTTTCGAATGAGGTATCACTCGACCCACCATGTCATTTAAAAAATAAATCAAAATGGCTTTCTTACGCCATTCAAAAAAAATAGATAATTTTTCTATTATGCCAAAAAGTAGCTTAAGAACTACCATTTCACCTGCCGAAATTTCAAAGAACAATTCCAATCCGTTCAACAGTTAGCAGGAGTGGGTTACTTTATGGTCACACTGCATATGATTTGTTTACTGGTTGCTGTTCTGGGTCTGCATCTCCTGCGTCTTCAAGAACTGTGGTTCTGTTCTGTGAGGTGGTATGCCCCTAGTGCTGACAGCTGTGTCACTGTACCATCACCCTCTCGTTTTTTCTCATATGTCAAAACACCCTTCTGTGCAGGAGAAATCTGACGAATTTATTCAAGTGTGAGAAAGTTACATTCTTGGTTGTTGTTATCAAGTATAAAGAGCGATATTTTCTTACGGTGATACCGAAGGTCGCATCCGTTTTCCAAATCACATCTTCAAAGTCTACACCTTTTTCAATTGTAATTCAGAAAGTGTAAGATGTATTTCAGAAAGCATTGGTTAAAATTCAGAATAATAAATTGTAATTCAGGAAACATCAAATGTAATTAAGATTGATCAGATGAAATTGAGAAACTGTAATTTGTAATTCATATTAGTAAAATGTATTTCAGATTAATGAATTGTTAATCAGAAAGTATGACATGTAATTCAGACGTATATAAGTTGTTATTCAGACAGTATCAATTGTAATTTAAATGTTAAGAACAATCCCTATTTTCTCCTAGAGAACCGAACGTGAATCAAGTATCCAAATATCAAGTCTTCTATTTGAGATCAAGAAAATCGAAGCCTTGCCATTCCATATTTGAAAACGTTCTAGACTGACGCAAGTCTTCTTCGTTTGAGTTCGTATACTTCCCAATGTTAAAACTAATCGAAACAATATGGTGCAAAATGAAGGACCATGTTGAAGTAAATCTTCGATTTCTCTAAGTTGCAGGTCTGGGTGTTGGAGAATAACGGCTTGTGTATCTTGAGCACATTATTGACCAGGCAAGAGATACAATATTTGGAAGTGATTATGTGATACCAATCACGATGCTGCAGCTTTAGCATTTTAAGACATGCCCGTTGGCCGATGGATATAATAACTATGTTGATGTTAATTAATAAATAATCCATTTGAAGGTTGTTGATAGTGTAGGAACCTCAGATATCTGAATACAAAGCTCAGAGGTTTTCTGGGGGATCGTTTGAGAAACGATAGTCATTGCCGACCGATGTTTTTCCTTTTACCCTTTTTACTCCTATCAACCTACAATCCTGTAGGCTATTATGTCAAATACTGATTGCTTACATTTCGGAAGTCTATCGTCTCAATTGTTGAAAGAGGAATAAATATTTCAACCATTAAGACGATGGACGTCCGAAATGTAGGTAAGTAATCAAATAAATAATTTGTTGTTCTCATATTTTTACTTTTACCTATCAAGTCCTTGATGATTTCTGAATAACATTCACTAATCACTTTCTGACATACAATTTACCAATCTGAATTACTAGTTACATTTTCTGAATTACATTTCACTAATCTGAATTTCAAGTTACACTATCTGAATTACAAGGTTCTGATTTCCTTGATCTTGCCAAAAATGGAAGATATTTGAATACCTGATTCACGTTCGGTTCTCTAGGAGAAACATACGGATTGTTATTGATATCTGAATTACTATAATTTATGTTCTCTGAATAATAACTTACGCTTTCTGAATTACATGTCACTTTCTAATCAATAATTCACTAATCTGAATTACCAATTATACATTCTGAAATATATTTTACTAATCCGAATTACAAGTTACAGTTGCTGAATTTCATTTGATCAATCTGAATTACATTTGATGTTTTCTGAATTAAAATTTGCTATTCTGAATACAACTCATACTTTTTGAAATACATGTAATGTTTTCTGAATTACAATTGAAAAAGTTGTAATCGTCCGATTAACGGGAAATTTGGCATATGTTCATAATTCCGGTGACAATGCCTTATGGAACTTTGGCGGATTGCTAATTGTCGTCCGATTCCATTCAAAATTGGTATGTATATTTGAGGTGGGACATCATGATTTTTTTGTCAAAATTCATAATGTCCTTATGGCGGCTTCAAGATGGCGGACTAGTTTTGTAATCATAGTCCAATCCGATTCAAAATTGGTATTTAGTGGTTTTTGAGGACAAAGATCATGAATTTTTTTTATTCATAATTTCTGTGACAGTTTCAGGATGGTGAGCGAGTTTATATTCAAATGGCCTCATCATTGTCTTATCAAATTAATGCGTACTAACTGAATAGCTGTTGGGGGTTTTTTCGTCGTTTTTGTGACCGGTTCCTGCGGAATTTGATGTGGGTGGCTTTCTGGTTGGAGTGGTTTCTGTTTTGGTGGTTGGGGGTTTTGTCTGGGCTTAGTAAAACCGTCTTCGTCCGTTTTCAAGAATATTTTCAGCTCGGATAAATTCGAGATCTCCATGTATTCCTTTTCGTATAGACCTTTTTCATTTCACGTACAGTGGCCTCTCTGATCATGCTTTCCGGGAGTTCCCCCATACCTTTGGTATTCTGTGTTTTATTGGAGGAGTCTTCCATCGACCTGATTCTCCAACGCACCTTCCATTTTTCTCCCAATGCTCTTCTTGTCCCAATGTCGTTTTTATCGTTAACTCGAGGCTTCAGCATCTTCTCTTCTTTCCGATTGTGCACTTCCTTAATTGCGTTATTGCCTCCGTGAGGCTTCCGAGTTCTGGAAAATTATTGCAGAATTCTGGGTTTTGTAGAATCCAGAGATACACCAAAAATGTACAAATGACCTCGATGTGATAATTGTGCAGAGCATATCTTATAAAGTACTTTTTCATATTCGTATTCAGGATATCAAACTCGTGAGTAACCACACTTTTTTTCATTTCAAGTTGAAGCACGACAAACGGAATATCTTCTGATGAAGGTAATAATAGTGCAGGAAAAAAATGTCATCAGTCAGTGAGTGTTTGAAGGTGATAGCTTTACTTGGAACAGCAGGTGGGGGTCGTCGGAAGGAACTTCACTCAATATGATTCTTAAAGATATTGGGGATACTGGTACCCAGCTGGTATAAAGCATAAACAAAAACGAAGCAAAGAAGAGTATTTATACCGTAGTAAATAAAACTGAACAATGTTTCTTAGTGTTATATATAAAGTAATTGGATGAAGAAAAGGTTTGTATTTCGTGCAGAAATTTATTTATAAAATAATAGCAAAGCGCTTTCGACTATAAAGTCATCATCAGTGCGTACCTGTAAGTAAGTGACATGAAATAGAATTTAGGAAATTTTAATAATGAGAATTTTGAAAATTGAAAAATTACTTACTCGTCAGGTGTACAAGAGCCAGACCATAAAAATATCATGTGTCCAGAGGACCATGTAAATATTTAAAAACAGGACATCATATGAATATGAACATTTTAAAAAATCCTTATTCCAGGATTACCTAGATAAAAGTTTCAACAGACAGAGTAACACACGTCTGCTGAAGCTTAGTCTAATGTCTAACTAAATAAATGAAGATTGACATTGTGTCAAAAGTTGACAATGACAATGAAGTATGGCATAGAACAATACCTATAGAAATAATGATCTGTGTTATGAAAATTGATAAATGACAAATCAGTCAGATTTTGAGAAAGTTTCAACAGGCAGAGTAACACATGTCTGCTGAAGCTTTGTTTTGAAAATTGATAAATGACAAAATGACAAAAAATTTCTCAAAATTTGACTAATTTGTCACGTGCTTGACAATTTTCACATATATGAAGTATTCAGCATCAGGATCCAAATATATTCAGAATCAGTTTCTTTTTATGGGATATCGTCAAGTCAAGTGTATTGCGCAAAAAGAGGGGAATCCATTAAATCGGAGATATGGCAAAATTTCTGTGGTTTTTCGATGCCAATGAATACACAGGGCATCGTTTTCAAATAACGTCTGCCACTTCACTGAAGTATGCTGGTGCCGATCTTTCGCTGTTTAAAAGACATGGGGAATGAAAAAGCTCTTCTGTTGAACAGAACAATAAATCGATGAATCAGTGGAGAGAGAAAACCGAGTATCTCGCATGATTCAAAGTGGGGAAAATTTTGTTGAAGTGTTACAACAAAGAAGGGAAAATATGTCATTAACAACTATAAGTACCATAAATGAGTCCTACAACAATATTCAAGATATCAACGTTAATGACTGAAGCAACATGCAGTAAACATACCATAAGACTTATTGCCAAAGATGCCATAGATAGACTGTTCGCCGACTGTTTTCTCAATTCCTCTGTGAGTGTCACTGTGTCATTGGTCTCAATTCGAAGGTATGACCCCAATGAAAACGAAACATCTCTGGGCTGTCTGGTAAACGCCCATAAGTTCATAGAGGTACCACTTTGCATGATTGCCTTTTGAAATAGATCTGCGCAATAAAGTGATCAATTCATTATTTCCGAATATACTTTAACTAAGTAGGAAGATACTCACTTTCAGTAACCGGGCTTTGTAGCAAATATGAAATGGAAGCACTCCCCGCACTGTGTCCGAAAATGGTAATATTATTTTTGTTCCCACCGAAACTTTCTATATTGTCCTGTATCCATTTGAGACCCAAAACTTGATCTTTTAGCCCCCAGTTGCCATATGCCGCCTCATCTCCAGTAGAGTAGAACCCTGAAATATCCAAAATGTAGTTTGTTGTTGTCTTCAGGCGCAGCGCGTGTGGTAATAATATTGAAAATAATTTCACCAGCGCCATCTGTGAAACACGTTTAGAGATGTGAAGATATGGAAGAGTGTCTTCAGAAAATGCAGATTCAGTGGAGGAAAATTAGCAACACTCAGATAAAAACGCTTAAAGTTATAAACTTCAATTCGTCTGAGACATCCGATTATACGAATGGTGAGGAGTCTTTGAAAAATAATGATAATATTGACACCTTACTTCCTCAGAATATGTCTCTGCTAACTGTTGATACCATACGAAAATCTGAGAGAAAACTAAAACCAAAAAATCTAGATGATTTCGAACATACATATGCATGAAATTATGTGTAAATATAGACAATTTGAGAATTTTGTCTACTTTACGGCCCGCGGGCGATGAAGTGCCACTTTACGATCGCTGAACCGGGCGGTAAAGTGTACTTTACCGCCCGCTAGTGCATAAACAATATTAGTGCACCAAAACAAAAATCTTTCCGTATCACATCTCTGGCTAGTTTTAGTTGATAATATTATTAACATGGATCAGTTTTGAGCGAATGGATGTTATGAAGGAACTAATTTATTTCTGATGAAGCCAGGCGCAAACATTGCCAGGCATCTCCCATTGAATGCAGATGACATTATATTACATGAAAATTATTATTTTTAATCTTATTCGCAATAAAAAATAATAAAATCTCAATATTTATAAAAAATCGATTATGAAAAAGTATTTTTTTTTAATTTTTAATAATATTTTTCCATACGAACAATATATTTTCTACATACCATCTCAGATTCAAGGTTTTGAAGACAATGAGAAGTGTTAAATTTGAAAGATCGAAAACTTTTTCGATTGAAAATTATGCTTTTTATTTAAATTTACATTCGTATACCATCGAGAAATAAAAAAATTGCTCTGAAAATATAAAACACTAAAAAGAATGTTTTCACCAAGTTCCATACACAAAATGTTTTTTCTGATGAAGATCAAAATAAAAAATCAAAAAAAAACAAAAGAGTTTTTTACGTTTTATTCTCGTTAATTTCGGGGTTATGTTGAAAAATTACTGATACAAAAATTTCAGAGTTATCAATAATCTACAACTTTTCATCGCAACTTTTTCCGATAAAATGCAATCCTCAAAAAGTATATTTAGCTGTCCCTACCCACCTTCCGGAACTTTTAGTGAGTCGTCTTGATTTTTCTTGATTCACCTATAAATCACCCAAAATTTTCCGACCCTCCACATACTGCTAAGAATTTTTTTTGTGGTCTACGAGTTGAAGCTAAAAAATTGCGTTTTTTAAAAACCACGCTAGCGTGGCACAATATGACATTTCTAATAATATTTGAATATGGTTTACCAGTTTTTATTGGGATACCAAGGATGATTGAGAAGATAAACCTCACAGGTTTGTATAAAAAAAAAGACATGATGTTTATCAAACAATGAAATACACGAAAAGAATGTGCCGAGGTAATGATGTGAGAGAACCATTATACAAATAAGAACATGTTGGTAGAAGAAATTAGTTAAGCTGGCAATAAAACAACGTTAAGCGTCTAGTAAGCACATATCTTGTACCAATGTTCAGTGTTTGTTCTTTGCACTGAATGGTCCGTTTCTTCAAGGTTTATGACATCGGGATCATCAGTCATCAAAGTCTTCTTCGAGGGTGGAAGCAACACCATTCAAGTATTCGCCATGGCAGTTGTGACGAATGGTTGTACACAATATTCTTGACTTTCGACAGCCACATCTGTTCCCACATCTAACTGTACATATTTAGTTATCAGATTGCTTTCCAATTTCTCACCCCACTGTATAGAAGGAAGTTGTCTCGCTAATCCTTCTGTGGGCGGTGTAGCAGAAAGCATTGGAAACAGATTTGATGAAAACATTGTAGCGGTGCATGTTAAGAGAGGTTTTCAGCTACAGCCTCAAGGAATGAACTTGTGCTGTTAAAAATATCGGGAATACCTTGCAGTACAGCTTGTTTCTGGCACAGATTGAAACAGGAAAGTTTCCTTCTTCGATACGCAGCCGAAGTCGTATCGAATCCGCTGAACGCTTGCATAAGAAGAATGCTGTCGTTCATTCCCAAAGTTTGCAATTGCTGAATTGAATATACTTTTCTTCCTACCTTGCCATGGTTTGATTTCACAAATAATATGTTTTGTTCAGTGTTAGTTGAGGCCATGAGGAGAATAACAAGATCTGCATATTCACCAACTTTTGCTGTTTGGACGAGTGCTGCTCAGAAGATCAATTTGTAAGTATCACTGGCTATTTCTTCTGTTTCAACTCCATGTCTGGTAAGGGTAAGGAATGAAATCAGTCCAGAATTATCCTTTCCGTTAGAAAGAAAATCATCCTGTTTGACTGTTTCCCATTTTTTGTCGCCAAAGTTTGTGTCAACTGACCTCTTTGTTTTGTACCTTCAGCTCTTCTTTTTTGTACTGGATGGGGCGGCCCAATAACCATCAAACACCACCGTGTAGCTGTTGTCACCATAATGCTTAGGAACATAGACTACATAACTCTGGTAGATGGTGGTTGGGATTGTTTGGGCCACACCATCTTTTTTCTTCTTTTATTCTGGGTTTACCGCATTCCTGCCTACTCATATAAAGGGAATGGGTACGGGGCAAGCTCCGCTTGTTGATGGCAATCCTCTGAAAGATGTAGGTACCTACTTTGATTTGCACCATCCTGCGATCCCCGAAGGTTTTAGAAAAAACGCTTTATTTCAGAGCCTTATAAAGGTATACGAGAAAAATGTAAAATAGCATTTATATTGCAAATTTAATCATTAGTCACAGTCAAGGATTCTTATTCCGATCTTCAAGATCGCTTTAAAACTACACAATAAAATTTCGAATAAAACCGAGTGATCTTCAAGACAGCCCTGAGATCATCATAAAGCATCCTGAAAAGACCTTCAAGAATAAATTTTAAAACTGTATTAAAACCATTAAGTTTTAATTCTATATTCTTAAAGAGTTCTTCAAGGCAACTTAAAATACATAAATTAAAACTTATTATCTGATGTATTTACAGCGGACTGAATTAACTTAAAAATAATTAATTAATCCCAAAAGAGTTTTATTTTGTTCACTCGACAACTTTTAAGTCTGTATAATGGCCGGCAGAATGGTAATATTTTAAACCGTATAGGTATTATACTAAGCATATCATAAAATAATATTCGAAATTCTGATAATATGTAATAAAATACTTCAATATAACTCGAGCGCCACTAATTTAATGTACTTTTCTCTTGCTTAAAAAATATTAAAAAAATATCATCAAATTGTATTTTGCATCTAAGCATCTAAATGCATTTTTTTAATTGAATGGCATATTTCGACACACAGTTTTCTAAGAAGATCCAAGACGCAATTATTTGAATAATAATATTCTTTTCGTTTACTATTAAAAATGTCCAAAATGGCGGAGTCTTTATACTAATTGTTCATTTATTAAATGTTTTAAATCTCACAAGATTTAAAGCAGCGTTTCATTTACCACTTTAAATCCAATGACTCTTTCAGGGCTCTGTTTAAGTTTCCTTTTAAAACTTGTGACCTTATTGATTTAAAGTAGTCTTGCTCTCGAATGGAATCCTGACCTCAAAAATTTTGCCGGTTTTGGGATTGAAGCGTGTGGTGCATTTTCATCTTTGAAGGATTTCATTTGAAAAAAAACAAGGTAAGTAAGGTAAGAAAGTAACAAACAGATAGCACTGGTTCACTAAAATAGCTTCTTGACAAGATGGCATTTAATCCGTATGTGGAGGGGATATAATTAGTTTTAATGAAGTCGTCCAAAGACCAAAAGGTATTTCTTTAAACCAAATTGACTAAATTAAAACATTTAAACTTTATAATACTCTTAATGTACTCATTAAAAGGTAAAAATTGTGTTTTTGGATTTAATGTGGTATTATAATGAAAAAATATTCTTGGGATAAAATAGTTTTCCTAATTAAGGGAACTCCATAAAACTGCATTGAAACTATTTTCCCCCGAACGGATTGTTTTAAAACCAACTTGCTATTTAATTCTTAATAATAGCAAATTAGTTTTAAAATAGCTAATGTTAAGAGTAACATAAAACCAGTATAAGATTAATAGAACATTAAGAGCAAATAGCATTTTCATTTTGATTTAAAGAGTGCATTAAAAGTGGTCTTTAAGAACTTTTAGTTTATCTTTTAAGGTTACTTTGTCGATTTATTGAACATATTAAAGCATTTTTAAAACCTAAATATATAAAAACTGTCTTAAAATTGGTACTTGGGAGGGCAGATAGCTGAACCATTTGTACGGAGATCTTTGCGTGTCCGAATTAGGAATTGAAAAAAAAGTTTGTGTGAATAGAAAGTTGTTTGTTTTGTTGATGAACCTATCTCACGTCCTAACAGAAAAATCACTTTCAAACAAGTTTTCTCGGTAGAAGAAAGGTAGTGTCATTATCGCCATTTTGATGATTTGGGCTGTCTTTTAGTACTGTAAAAAAAATGTCTCATCATGTTTCATAGATGAAAACATAAGTTCTTAAAAATCTAATGAGTGTTTGAAAGTCAGTTCTTTCAGATTGTTATCGGTAGTGACTTTAGGGCACATTATGCAAATAGCTTCAAGCTAGACTTAATTATATCCAATAAACTTAGTATCATATCATTTGCAGGGTATGAATACTCACCAAAAACCCCAAGTCGATAGTTTAGAGATACAAATATAACATCTTCGTTAAGGAAGTAATCCGGACCGAAATATTTGTATGTAGAGCTCCCGAACAAAAATCCACCTCCGAATATCCAAACCATCACAGGCAATTTCAAAAGTGGATCAGCTTTCTAGAAAAGTTTCATCATACATTATAATCACGAACAAGAAATCGAACATGATGTCCAAGAAATTTTTCGGAAAGGGACAAGAAGACAATGATTCAAGAAATAGATGCTACCCAAAAACCGAAACTACGTCACTTTCAGTCGACACGCGTTTTGCCAACAAAGTAAGCAGTCTCAAGAGCTGAAAGCTAGTAGTAAGCTGAAGGCTAACTCTGTTGGCGAAACGCCTGTCAAGTGAATGTGACGTAGTCTTGTTGTTTTGGATAGCTTTGCATGCATATTGAATTGTTTGTTGAAAATTCTTGAGAACTCGAATTCTCTTTCCATCAATAATATGTGGTGATTATCAATCGCAATAAATGACATTCAGTACTTATTGTATCATTCGGGAGTATTGGCGTCCCACCATTAATACTGTTTTTTCCACAATATTAAGTTACAACTGAATAATTGGACACTAGTGAGAAAATCCATGAAATAATAATAGGTCCTGAGGTAGATGAAAGAAAATTGATGGTGGATCGCATAAAGCTGAAAATTAAGGAATCATTCTACTGAAATCAATCAGTATATTTCTGGAGAATTTCCAAATAGGTATTGTTCTTCTCACTGAACATTGGCTAAAACCCGATAAACCTCTCCATATTCCCAATTATTGAGTTGTAACTAAAAATTATAGACAAAACAGTAATCATGGAGGAACGCTAATACGCGAAATATACAATAAGCATTGATATGTCATTTATTGCAATTGATAATTCAGAACATATTCTTAGGAGAATTCGAGTACACAATAACTTTCAACAAACAATTTGATATGCATGTTAATATGTGTATCTAGATATGTTCACATATATTTAGATAGATTAGAATTGTTATCATTTCAACTGCCACTCAACTGCAATATTGTACTCGCAGGAGACTTCAATATAGACAAATCATAATGCATACGTCAGCGAACGGCGCAACCCTGGAGAGTCGCTGGCGAACGACAATATTCATACGGTTGTTAGTATAGTCCTAGTCATGGCATTATATGTTTGTTTGTATTTCTTTAATCATTCGGTCTATTTATTTATCATTTATTGACTTGTGCACATCGTTTTTTATTTTATTATTCGATTTTAATTTGTTTTTTCTACATTCATGCAAAATGCAAAACTTTATTGAACTACATTTAGTGGAAAAAGAAGTTCTTTATTGCACTAGTGCAATAAAGTTTTTATTGCACTCATCTATCATTCAACTTCAATTTTGCAGATATTCTGTGAGATTGGCAATACGTTTTAAACAGTTACGGATTTCATATTATTTTGTATTAATGTTAGCAGCCAGAGGTAAACAAACAATGCCTTCCCGATAAAATCTCCATAATCAAAACTGATCTGCTTTGTTCTAAACCGTCTATCTGTTTGTACTATGACCACATCTGTACTATGACCACATCTCGTGATAACATACGCGCTCACAGCTACTATGATTTTGATTTTTATAATGCAACTGTGGTTATAGAAACGCCAGTCAAAAATTTATTTCTGACAATAAAAGAATTGAAGTTTTAAAATGAGTATTATTATTGGAAAATAGATGATAGTGATCTGTTTCGAAGCAAATCGATAGTAATAATCAATTATTCAAGTTGGACTTTTCATTTTCCAACACCAAGTGCCGTACCTGCCCAACGTGGCCTAACGGCCTCGTCGGACAATTTCACATCAAGTGCAATAAACACTTACTTTTTGCACTTGTTGCATAAATAACTATTACTATCACAAATTTATTTTGATGTGTTGTGACTGTTTATATTTTTTTGTTATTTGCAAATTTATGTTTATACTTAATAACTATATAATAACTTCACTCCACCTATCTTTGATTTGAAAGCCACATTGGCATGCTCGTAATGGATGGGTGCCATCAGAATTGTTTGCCTAATGGCTGAAACATTTCATAAAGTGAACAAGATAGAAAAAAAATACTTTCACTACATGGTCATAGCACACACATATATCTAAAATTTATAAGCAATTCAGCTAAGCTGGTGATTATGGTATAATTATGCTATCATTTCCTGCTCAAACGACACATCGCCTACAGGCGATGCACAGTTAAATTCGTAAGTGATCTGGCAACAGTGTGAGTAATTCTCGCAGCATTTCAACGTCAGCGGTCCTCAAGTCAGAAACTGTGGCTGGAAAAGTGTGGCTAAGTTCACATAAATGAATTCTGATATTCCAATGTAACAGCCAGGGCTCTGAGAAAATCAAACTTTTTTAATTTAGTGCTCTCTGGAGTGGAGAAAATGAGAAAGTTATGTCATTATCATTGGAATCCAAATGTTTCAGTACACTCAAGCTATTCATAAGAAAAAAAATTATATTTTTATATAGATAGGTAAATATAAAAAGTAATTGCTATTTTCAATTTTCTAGCATAATATCTTCAGTATATAGTATGTCTAACTTTTCATGGAAGCACCCCCGTAACTTCCGTAAATATCAAGGTAGAATGATGAAACTCGCAGCACTGATGAAAATGCTGAAAATGCACTAACCGGCTTAATGGTGTTGGCCTGAGTGATATACACTGCCTGCCACTCGCGATGGAACAACCCATTTTTACGGTAAATCATTTTATGGGGCAAAATAGGCTAAAAATTCCTTCAGATTCGTGATCAAGACCCCCAAATTACTGCAGATACACTTAAAAAAAATCAAGTCCTGAAAAATCAGAATTTGTCTCACTTTTCACCCCCCTCGTAACTTCCGTTATTATTGTGGAAGAATCATGAAACTTTCAAGACTGATAGGAATATTGAAACTTCATTTACCAGCTCAATAGTGTTGACTCAAATGCTATACACCGACCGCCAGTCGCAATGAAACTGGACAAAATACTTTGAAATATAATTCTACTGTCATAGTAAGAGGATTTTAATTCTAAAAAGTTTTTTTGGGTTAACATCGACTATTTACCAATGTTCATTCATGTTTCGAAATTATTTTGAAACATTCAACAAACAGCAAGATATTGTTCATATTTGTTTGTTTCACGTGTAATATATTTTTTCTATAATCACTATCTATTGAAACCGAAATGTCTGATTCTTATTGAAAATTTGTTTTCTTGATTATCCAGAAAAATAATTGATGATAATGTTGTTCCTTGGAAATTTCATAAAGTTAAGAAAATATAATTGCATCATTCACAGTCAATTCAACATTCTGAAGTTTCAGGGTTGAGAAAAATTCGATATCCGAATAGAATACATTTTTCTGTTCGTTTTCTATTATTTACAACCACTTTTCTCCAATACACTTCATAGGTAGGTTTCTGTTGAGCCATTCCCTGGTTGTCCCATAATTGTGAATGGGTGAACCGTCCAATTGAAAAATCAATTTAATCCTTAGATTCAGAGGTAATGCTTCCAAGAAGTCAGATAACTCATTTTCCAGAAAATGAACGAATAACTCTCCATTCAGATTTAGTTCAATAAAGAAAGGTCATATTAATCTTTCATAGTATACCACACCACACATTAACTTTTTGGGATATTTGATCTCGACAATTAACCAACCAGTGCGGATTTTGGTCTGCTCAATATCTCAAATTCTGAGAAGATACCACACCGTTAGTGATGAAAGTCGCCTCAGCACTGAATAATATATTTTTTAAGAAATTCCTGTCATTCAGGTAATTGCCTTGTGTCCACAAACAGTATTCCATTCGTCTCCACCGTGTAAAGTGTGAAGAAATTTAGGTTTGAAAGCGTGCATTTTATGCTTTTTCAAGCATCTTCAAATTTTACTTCGGCCTATATTGAGTTGGAGTGACAAATTTCTCAAACTTATATGGGGATCAGCTCGATATGCTGCCAAAATGGTATCATCATCAACATTATTTTTTTCGAATTTCCTCACCTTCATTACTTGGCCGGTTCCTTTGAACTGGTTGTAAATTTTGGATACTGTTCCAGAGTGTACAGGAGTATCAAGTGGGTGTCTTCGATTAAATTCAGAAGCCGCTTCGCGATAAGACCTCGCACCTTCTCCAATAATCAGTATAGTGGATATTTCCGTTGGTTGAATTGATTTATTTCTAAACTGAGAGCTAATGTTCAGATTTTATTATTATATTATCCACCAGAAGTATTGGTTCAGGTGTTTTTGGTATATCCTTCAATTCCGCTAATTCAACAATTCTACGTCGACAATTACGAAAGATATGGGGGTGCCTTCATTCAGAGTTTGGGGTCCTAATCACTTATGTGAAGGGATTTCGAGCCTGTTTTACCCCCTAATATGATTTAACATAAAAATGGGTTCTTCCAGCGCAACTGGCCGGTGGTGTATATCACTTAGCCCATCACCATGCCAGATGCATTTTCAGTATTCCCATCAATCTTGAGGAATTCAGTATTCTACTTCGATAATTAAGGTAGTTACGGCTGGTGGTGCTTCCCTGAGAAGTGAGACAAATTCGGATTTTTCAAGACTGAAATTTGTTCAGGAAAAAATGTGTATCAGTAGTAATCTGGAGGTCCTGATCACGAATCTGAAGGAATGTTTAGCCTTTTTTGCCCCTAGTATAACTTACCGTAAAAATGGGTTGTTCCATCGCGAGTGGAGGGCAGTGTATATCACTCAGGCCAAGATCATTCAGCCGGTAAGTGCATTTTCAGCATTTCCATTAGTCCTGCGGGTTTCATCATTCTACCTTGATAATTACGGAAGTTACTGGGGTGCTTCCATGAATAGTGAGACACACTGTATATAAAACTGAATTCTAAGCAATTTTTTCAAATGAGTTTTTCAACTTATATCTTTCCACCTTATCCTACTTTTCGGCTTCACTAGCAATTTTTCTCGATTTGCCGCCATACCAGCGATCACGTGACGTGTCAAAATCACAGATTTTTTTTCCAATATTCTAATAATAAACTTTTTCCCATATGGTACATACTTTTTGGCGGTCACTGTGCATTGTAATGCAAAACATGAAAAGAACTGATGCTTTTTTGTGTTTCCTATTTTTTATTATGAATATAACCTCCATCCTATACCTACATTTCTATTGGATCTTTCAACTTAACTTCATAAAAAATAAATAGGAAACAAAAATAAGTAGTTATTTTATGTTTTGTATTTCAATATAGATAAGAGTTTCTAACCTACAAAAAAATCCTCTTAGTATTTAAAAGAAATTAGTTTATTAACGTTGAAAAATTAAGAAAAACAACATTTGGGAAAATAGTTACGTCTGCACAAAAATCATATTATGAAAACTTTGACATCAAATTATTATTACTCACATGCCACTGTTCCATCTCATAGCACACTTTCATGAAAATGTTCTGTTACGAATGGAATATAAACAGTAATTTTAGCCATTTCTAGCACGCCTATGCGTGTTTAACTCGAACTTTCAAAAACGCCCGTTTTTAAAGTTACCATGGCAACATCAACAACTCGAGAAACAAGAAGTCTAAATGACAACTTTTAATGAATGGTCTGACAGCAGTACCTTCTAACGTCAAATAAAATATTACTAACAAAAACAGAACCTTTATTCAAGCATATCTATTTCAATCAACTTTTGAACTTCCATCCAGTGTACGAACTTGTCATATTCTTATTTTGATTTTTGCGGTATTAACAACTGTGATTCTGCTTTACTATTCAAAGAATCAATAGAATAATTCATTTTGAAGGACCGTGGTGACAACTATCAATCTTTGATGACAAATTGCATATTTATTTTTGCTTTTCTCATTTTCATGGCAATGAAAGGTATATTGATTTCACATCACGAATACAACCATTTTACATTATTAGTTCTTATTTCCATGTTTTTTTTAAAATTCGAATAAATATAATTCAAAATAAATAACAATAACAATAATAGTAATAATACCAGTATTTATGATTTCAAATTGCACCAATAAAAAAAAATTGCGTAAAGTATGCGTGGATAACTGTTCTTTCAAACACTTGCTCTATTTCGGACAGTCTGGCCGTTGTGTTCGAAAAATCGCGCGTGTTTGAATGACCTATTTATCCACTTATACTTTGATATACTATTTTATAAAATCTCAAATATATCAGTTTGTGAACTGAAAATTTGATTGTGATATATCGTTGGAAAGATAATTTTGTACCGAATCGTAATTTCCAAGAAAAATGGTACTCTCTATTTGAACTAAAAAAAATTTAATGTGGTTTCGGTCAAACCGGAAGTGTCACATTCGATCTGATACTTGCTAAATTGTACATTCATGCCATCAAGTAGAAGATGTACCAAAATTTGAAACATCTATACAAAATAACAACGAAGATACAGGGGTAAATTAGCGCTGACCTATGGGCTTGCGCAAGATGGGGAATGGTTTCTCGTCCGCTTGTATTGTATGTTCCGCTTTAACATGTCCGAATCTGTATATGTTCACACTGTTGGGAATCTGTTTAATTCAATTCGCCCCATTGTTTTGTGTTATTTCGCTGAAGAAAAAAATACTTACTTTTGGACTATATATATTGATATACAAACAATCTTCAGAGCCTTCGTTGCCTTGAATGCAAATATTTCCTTCGGATGTTGCCAAGAAAAGTCCAAACCAATTATCAGAGGGCTCGGGTTCCTGTCGAACAAACAATGCATATTATTTTCTGTGGTTCTCCGCGAATGTAACAGATAAAATGTAGGTAACTATATCGAAATTATTGTTTTTCTCTGAAGGTATTTCAAGAATGCTTCTAATCTGTTTGGATGTGATTGGGAATAATTTAAAAAAATCATTTCCTGTAGGAAAAGGACTGTCACGTTGTTGCAAAGGACATGGACCCAATACGAGTGATAATACCTCTGTGGTACCAGAGGTTATAAATAGTCCACATTAAATGCAACTAAATGTCCACTGTATTATAAGAACCGAGCCAAGAGAGTCTTTTCCAATATAGGCCTTTTAGTGGAGAGGCGGGTTTAGTAAAAGATGTAAAATTACCCTTCCGTTGATACCAATTTTCAGTCGTTAAATTTATATATATTTAATGTATGTTCTAATAGCTGAAAGGTTCCTTCAAAACCAATTTCAATTTCAACAATTATCCTACCTTGAATCTTAATTCTCCCACGGGTGGCTTGGCATAAGGAATTCCTAGAAAACTGTAATAAGGTTTCCCTAAATTGATGGTATATTTTTCTTGTCCCAACATCAAACCATTTCTTGTATTCACTATCAAATCCCCCTGAAAAGTATAGAGATATTCAATTAATATTCGGATACTGGATTATTGTTAGGTAACTATATAACTTGACACATTGTTGAATTTCTACCGTCTTTAGGACTACCCTCGACCAGAGCATTTTCGATATCTTAAGATGAGACGACAGTTATCATATTTCAACCATATCAAAAATGTGAAAAAATTACTTTGTGAAACTATTTTCATAGTGAAACTCTGACTTTACGAAAGCCTTGATACAGATAGCTATTTTCAAAGTTATAGCGATATTGTGCAGGGTGTTTCCGAAATTGGAGCGATTAAGAAAATGGGTTCGTATATAGAACATAATGTAACAATGAATGGAAAAATTTTGTTTTTCAAGCAATATTTTTTTTTTATATTGACGAATTTAGTTACATTTGTTTGGGAGGCACTAGTTTGATTCTCCAGGCCACAGCGTGTCTGCTCGCTGGCAGTGTTTCAGCTCGGTTTGCGTAAGCTGTAGACCTCTGATCAGTGATTACCACAAATGTATTCTCTCATTTCGTATTGTTTTGTCATCTTCTACTTTCCACTTCATTTATCGCTCCAGTTTCGGAAATACACTGTATAAGGAAAACGTGGGTAAATAGTTTGCAATTATTATTAAAGTTATTCAAGATTTTCATTTGGTAGGACTGATGGCAGTTTTCTTTTTAAGTAAATAAAATGAAGCCGATCTAATGTTTTCGAGTAAAGCTAAATAACAAAACTAACGCATTCCTAAGTTTCATTTATCTTCTTCGATATTTTCTTATTGCAAAAAATAACTGTTTCTTAGAGTGACCATTTTGATCTACCTCGTAGAGCAAAGTGGTAATTTCTTAGGGCTACGGGAAATTTATGGTTTATTTTTGTTACCAAAATAAACAATACCTAATTGTTTTGCATATAACTGTATAAACCTAGAACAATTCCGAGTAAAATTTGTTGCTAACTTTTCTTCATATCGGGTAGGTGAAATTTTTATTGCGAAAATATTTGCACTATACCAGGTGGTTCAAAAATTAGTAGGGTGAGAACGGACTTTAGACAGGCACTGTATGTGGCTTTTTCACGAGTCGAGCGACCAAATACATTGGAAGTACTCATTCCAGCTGAAAATCGTAGACATACAAGAAACATAATATGAAAGGAAATATTATTATCTTAAGATTGTGTCGAACTTATGTTTTTAAATGAATGCAGTTCATATGTAGGTAATATTGGAATATATTAATATGTAATGAGTATGAGTATGTGACACCACTGCGAAATCCTATCGATGGTCATCTGGAAGCAGATGGTGCTTGAGTAATATGATATTTCAATATTCTGCTATTTATTTGGCGTGACATGTATACAAGCTGTTTCCGAGATTGAAGCTATAAATGAAGTGGGAAGTAGAAGATGACAAACGAAACGAAATGAAAGATTACATTTTTATCGAAAAAAATATATATTTTTCGAGATTTTTAATTTTAAAGGTTTCAAGACACTTTTGTTTATCAGTGATAAGAGGTCTACAGTCCAGGCAAACCAAGCGGACAGACACGCGTGGCCTGGATAATTAAACCACTGCTTCCCAACCAAAGGTAACTAAAAGAGCCAATATTTCGAAAATTTTTGGTTGCTTTAGAAAACAATAATTCTGTTACATTATGTCCCATACAACAACCCATTTTCGTTATCGCTCCAATTTCGGAAACACCCTGTATAATATCGCTATGAATTTGAAAATAGTTATCTGTATCAAGGCTTTCGCAAAGTCAGAGGTTTACTTTGAAAACAAAAAACCTAGCGTTGGTTATTTTTCTACATTTTTACCGACTAACCCATATTATCGAACTCATGTTATGGCAAAGTCGCTAGGAGCAGGATCCACTTGAACACAAACAAAAAAAATCATCAAAATCTGTCCAGTCGTTTAGGAGTAGTTCGATGTCGTACAGCACAGAAGATTTTTATATAAATATACAATTTTTTCATATTGCTATATTTTATAGCCGTAAAAAAATATATTATCATGCTACAAACTCCATACTTGTGGGAAAACAAAAAAACTCTTTCGATATAGGAACGCAATCTTATATTTCCGCGTATATTTTACTGGTGAAGCGAAATAGGGGAACACAGTGATTAAATGTTTCTTAGATTTTAATTATTTGTAGAGCTGTATTAGGTCCAATTTGTGCAAATCTGGGAAATATTTGGCATGAATAGATTGGATTTAGAAAAATCACAAACAAAAATTTTCACTTATAATCTCCCTAGTGCTTGAATTATTGCCGGATATTTTTCGAGTACATGAATTTTTTGAAAATTCATGTACGAGATAAATTTTCAGCAATTAATTCAAGCACGCGGGGGATTCGGTAAGAAAATTTCACACCAAAATATATTAAATTAATGGTTAATTCAACTGACTTGTAGATTATTCTGAGAGAAAACAAGTTGTAACATTAGTGGGCCATGAATGGTTTTTGTTGATATAATGACAGTTACGCGTTGGTATTAGTGGCGGTGTGTGTATGTGAGAAAGGAAAATTCATTTTGCGACATTTTCATCCTAAAATTACATTGCACATTACGCAGAACTAAAATAGTTTTGACTGGTCCATGCGGATTGTCTATTGGGAAGTGATGTGGAAAGGAATTCTTGCAAATTTCAGCCGAGTATTCACGAAAAGATAAGTTGAATAAAATTATTTCAAATATTAAGTTCATCAAGTCAAGCATAGATAGATTTGCTTGATACACATTTTTTACCGATGGACCTATTCATTGTTGAAATGCAAGTTCTCAAAATATTTTCAGACACATTCGAAATATTTAGTGAATATATAATTATGAAATATTATCTCCTTTCATATGAAAAATAACATTCCATTTGTACATAAAAGCAAAATGTTAACTATCACATGTCAAATATTTGACAGAAAAATTTCCACTTATTAATTTCGCCCAGGGTACCCAGGAGGATAAAAATTTCCGGAAATTTTTGGGTTTCCATGGCAACTTAATAAAAACCAATTTTTTTATTGGCTGAAAAAGTGAGGTGTGAAATTTTCAATAAAACTAAAATAATTGAAAAATTATGCACTTAAGAGGCCATGAGCGCGATCACGTTCGGGGCTCTTTGAAGGGTGATAGAGTCGATAACTCAAAAACGGTTCATCGTATCGATTTCAAAGAAAGACAGGCTTCTAGAAGACGTTTGATTCTAGGTACCTAAACTGCGGCAGGATCTCACGATGCTTTTCATAGATAGTCGAGGTAGCTGCAGTGGTATTTCTCTTCCATTAAAATTTGAAGCAATCTTTATCCAATCGAAATGAATTTGGTATCAAATGAAAGGTAAAACGTTGATTTATGTACATGCTGTAATGTTTTTTTTTGAAATTATTTTTTCATCTGCCCAAAAAATTGCTTCAAAGTAACTGCATAATTGGGACATTTTTGAAATTTTTTTTTGTGAACAAGTGGATCGAAAATTCAATTTCCATTACAGCACGTACGTAGAATCAAGCGTCCTCTAGAAGCCTGCCCTTGTTTGAAATCGATAAGACGAACCGTTTTTTAGTTATCAATTGACTCTTTTACCCTAAAAAGCTTCCCAAATGTGCTCATGCCCTCTTATGCTATAAGTATTCTGTTTTTATATGAAGTTACACATATTGCAATTTTACATACATTCCAAAAATTCTAAAAACTCATTTACAAATTTTCAGGATGGTACATAATTCACTGGGACAAATAATATAGATGGTGTCTCGAGCTACGTAAGATATATAAAAAATTTTGAAACATTCTACCGAAGATGATAATTTTATTTCTATTACCTTCGAATAATCTTGAAAAATCACCACAAATATAAATATACACATAAAAGGCAACATAATCAGTAAACGTCGTCAATTTGTTTTCACAGTATCACAGTAGATAATATTTTGTCAATATGATATGCGAGGTGGATATTTATACTTTTCTGTAATTATTCCAGTTCATGAGATAATCCTCTACACTACATCAGAAGAATATGTACGCAATTTTGATAATTCATCTGATAACGGACTAGTCACCTAATATAAAATCAAAATGAAATGCTTCGTTGTCACATTCCTGAAAATTTCGAACCCTTGGTGGGAATTAAATTCGAATACATACAGAAGTACAGCCTGACAAATCTAGCTCTGAATTGTGAAATTGCCACGCTTATCGATGCGCGGTAGCAGAAGGGCTCAGTACAGTCTGTTACCCAAGTATGAGTTACAACTAGTTAGTTCTATTATATCTGTCTCGTCGCGAAGTGCACTCTGAAGTTAGTGATTTTTTTAGTTGCTGAATGTATATACATTAAACTAACCTTTTTATTTTTTATCGTCCGAATACTTTCTCAATTTAAATTTCCGCACCTCGTTCGTTTCTCGACATTCAGAGCTAGATTTAACAAGCTGTAGTTCATGAAATAGCAACTTATCCAGAGGCAAATGACAAAACCTAATATATCGTTATATAGAGTGTTTTCAAAATCTTAGAACACTGTATCAAACGTTCGATTTCATACACAACCAATAAATATCAATCATTAATGCTACTACAACTACTACAACTACAATCTTACAAAAAATCCAATAAGTAGGAATGATTTTTGGTACACGGGCAGTTTTTGACGAGTAGAGGAAACTGTCCTAAAATGACATACCATTGTGAAACAACACACAACACTTATTTTCTTATTACGCCCAACGATGAGTTGACTCTTGGCAACACTGCGTGCTAGACGTAACAGTCAGTAGCTATCTGAAGTTCGGAAGCTTAATACCGCCGAATTTTTTGCTGCTTGATTATTTCAGTTTTCGAGCCTACTGATATTGCACAATAGTAATTTAAGTAACAAGGAATGTAAAGACGTATTAACATTCGAGGTGAGCGAGTACGAGACGAGGCTTGTCGCTTGCCGAGGATGTTAACAGTCGATACATTTCCGTGTTACTTATTATGTTTTTCCCGCTGCTTGTTAACATTTCTCAAAATTTACCTGGATTGAAGTTTGTTTTCTTAACCTTCCTTCATGATTATTCGTTCCACTATTCCATTCTAAGTTGCTTGTGCGCGTAACTAAGTTACCGAATAAACAGACAGCAATAATACTCAAAAAGTCTCATAACCTAAAAATTGATATAAATGAAGCTGAAGGTGTTACTTGTCAAAGTCATTATTACCCTAGGCATGTAAATGACACTATTTTCATTCTGTTGTCAAGATGCATTAGTGAGTGTAAGTAGTTTTATATGTATATTTTGTATAATATTTGGTTATTTCATTAACTCAACCCCAGAACTATTCTCTTCAATGCATTTAAGTGGCGGTAAATTTATAAAATGGCGAACTTAAAAACAAAGGAAACAGAAAAACTTGATTCACTTAGGCCCAAGATAAATTGGGAATGAATATTATATCTGATTTGTTGACCTACTGAATCTTTGAGCAAACTCAGGTTGACGAGCTAATTCGACGGGAAATTTTTCTTCAAAATACCGTTTAACTTATGCATTTTCGACCAAAAACAGTGGAGATACAGAGATTTTAGTCGAGCGCCGGGGAAAATCTTATAATATCCCGAGTTGTTCGCAAAGGAAGCAATTTTTGGAAAAATATGTCATCACTTTTTTTATGTAGAATTTTATGTTCTACAAGTTTGTTCCTATCGAAATTTCCAACCACTCCCAAGTTATTGATTTTCCGAGCTTTCCATAGGTGTTCGCGTGCAGAACAATTTTTTTTCCTAAGAACTGCCTATGTGCCAAAAATAATTTTTGTTGGATTCAGTGGCAGGTTAAAACCCCTGGATCTTGTACTATATGATGGAATTTAAAGGAAATATTGTTTTTCGGCAACCGTCCGGGAAGTACCTACTTCCCGGACTAGTCCGGGAAATGCTCGAATTTCAATATAAATATTTATATAAATAAGAATTAGACTGTTTCTGTTACTGCCTATCTTCTGTTCGCATTTCGATATTTAATATCTTGTCCACTCGTCCAAAAAAACAGTGTTTTCCGGACTTGTTACGTAAATTACTATTTCAGCAAACCACATTAGTATGACGTTTTTGTAAAGAAAGGCGGGCTCTTCTGGCAATCGAGAGGATTTCCATGACAACTGTACAAAACCATGGAACCGTCAAAGTTGTCAAAACCTTTCGCAGTATCGTTATATCGGTACCTACTTTCATCATTTCCATCAGCTGCACTACATAGATATCCAGCTTTTGCTCACTAATAGCAGTGCCTCAGTCTGATGGTCTCTGAGCTGCAGGTATTGACTAGTGCTAGCTTGGAGTGCACGCTGGCCACCCGAGGTGGTGCTGTAGGTTTTCCGGGTTTTCCTGCAGCTGAAAAGTGAATACGCCACCAAAAATCAGTAAGTCGCCACGGAGCGCCACGGCAAATAATAATAATAGCCGTCCTCTACCCGCACAGGCCATGCCTTTGGATACACTCTACGAGTTTTTATGAGGGAGTATTATTATTATTATTGCTGACTGCGAGTCTGTTATCCAGAGTATTATCGTCTCAATCGTAGAAAATCATCTCCAGAACATCTTTATTTTTCCTAAGAAGGACAATCAAGTCGGTTCTGGATCTTCCCCCTTCTTTAACCCCAAACATTAACCAAACATTGAGTGTAAGGGTTTTTCAAGGTATTTCTACGGATTTTGCTTGCTTTTACTTTTTCGTTCATTATTTACTTTGAACTTAACAAATATCCCTTTTTTTATGCATCGTGGTGAAGCATGCATCTAGGAGTTACAAAGTTGACAAAGGTAATACAGGGTACACTTGGTATTCGATTCGTTTGCATATTAAATAAACAAAGTAATATAATTGTATTTTCCTGAGATTTACTATGGGATAGATTGTATCCTTGGGGAACACCCTATGAATACATAGGATATGAATAAACGTCAGCAGTAACATTAGAGTAACAATAATAACATAATATCTCAGAGATTTCGAAAGGTGTTTTTATTAATAATAATAAAAACACCTTTCGAAATCTCTATTATAAATATAAATTCGTCTCCTTCAAAACCTTGGTAACCAAAATAAGGCAAATAATAAAAACTTGCTGTCCGGCCTTATTATTACTCGCGTGTTAGGGTAATAAAGCCCATAATAAGTTATGCAGAATTTTATTTATACCTGTGTATGTATATGTATACAGATCATTCTTAATAATCAAAAGCGGTAAAAAATATATAAAGATACAAAAAATACAAAATAATGTTTTGAAGAACTTTTAAATGAACACTTCGATAACATTCCACAGTGACTTCCTCAACATCTCCAGGCGTCAATCCTTTGCAGGTTTCGTGGAACAAAATTCCATATTTTACCCACATTCCAACCGAGCCCCATGGGCCTTATTACGCAAGTGTTGGTTGGGCCTTATTACCGGGCAAGCAGAGCTCTGGTGTAAATACAACCAATGCTCATCAATTTCAGTAGTTATTCATTCGACATATTATAAACTTCAATCATCCCATTTACAACTTCTATTGGTTTCATCTCCTCTGCTAAAATGTCGTGAATAGCTTCAGTATTATTTCCAAATTCAATGAATGAAACAACAATCCATTCAAACATCCATAGTATCCATGTAAAAGTACATATTTATGCGAGGGCGCTCGAATCAGTGAAGAAAAGAGATCCAATATTAAGCATGCAGGGGTTCAGCAAAAATCACTTTGATTTTGGATGAATTCTTGCAAATTTTTGTGATAAGAAAGATAAATGTATGAGGCAGGCACCTCTCAGAGTACTTTTTTGAAAAAAAAAATTAGCTAGTGAGATAAAAAATGGTGAATCTGGTCAAATTTCTGCAATTTTTTCAATGTCATTTTTAACAAAAATTGGAAAAAGTACTCTGAGAGATGCCCAGATCCAACCTTTTGAATTCAGATGGTGAAAAAAATCTCGAATTAATTGAGCGAGCTCCGAGTATTTTGATTTCTCCTGCTCCTTGTTTCACCAATAGCTACTAATAGGGCTAACCTCCTCTTAAACACGCATTTTCCAGGAAAACGAACAACGAACAATGCTTTTTATATTTCTTTCACTGTAAAAGGCCCGGCGGTTAATAAGTCTTTTACCTTGGAGACTGGTAACTTTTTCCAAATCTGGCAACATGGTTAGTTGCATCATCCGAGTGTTGAAGCTATACGAAAAGATCCAAAAGTAATTTTAGGCTATACAGAGTATAAGTCGCAAGAAGATGGAACGTATTTTTCAATTCAAACAATTTTACTCAAAAAAATTGATAGTGCTCATGAAGACGTTGAGGATTTTCACTGCGGTGAATGTTCTTGAAGTTATTATTGGTTTTTTAAAAAATTATTTTATATCTTCATTAGAATTTCAAGTTTTTCACTTTTGTCGAAAATACTGTTTTTTTTATTATAGTTTCATTAAGTTTCTACCGTTTTTTATTAATAAAAATGATCTGTATACGTATACATATAATAATATAGTCAATAAACAAAATTCTGCATAACTTATTGCGTGCTTTAGAACCCTAACATGTGGGTAATAAGGTCCGACAGCAAGTTATCATTATTTGCCTATTATATTTGTTACCAAGGTTTTAAAGAAGACGAATATTATTGTTAACATAGCGGCAAATATAACAAAAAATCACCTCATCACTGGGATCTCGTAAATCGTAAGAGGTACAGGTCGCTTAAATCTAAATTTATAAAATTTCATGGCCATGGCCACTTCTGCTTCCCTACAAAATGGTTTTTTTAAATTTAAATCCTTCGTTAGTCTTCCAGAAACAATTATAATTTTTGTTAATACTTGCAAAAAAACATATCTATTCTATAACTTCGTAGCAGAGCGCTTTCGACTGTTAAGTCATTATCGTACCTGTGAGTAACGCACTGATGATTTCACGAAAACAACTTCCATTCGGTCAAGTCAAGTATATTGAAGCGTGCACATAGCTTGACCATTGCACTTGTTTACCTAATTTTGTGTTGCCTCCGGTCACTCCAAAAGCTATGATCAATCATAAATTTCGATTTTTGAACGTTTCCGTTTTTTTATTTAGATATTACCAGAAAATGAAAAAGGCGTCCTTGATATTCAAAGAAGAAAATCACACTCGCTTGGCAAAGTAAGTATGACAGTTTAATGTTTGAAATAATCTGAGAGAGCAAAAATTGTATTTTTCGAAAATTGAATATAAATGTTGACATTTTCGTTAAAATCTCAGTTAGCGAAGTGGCTCCTTCTCTTGCGTTCAACATGTTATAGTGCCTATGTTGTCATTATTAAAACTCAGGTGAATGCTGATACCGATAGTGATATCTACCCATTTATCCTAGGTTTTCTCTTCAGTAAAATTTTTCTGAAACTCATAAAATACGCACATGAAATATGCACCAAATAAAACATTCTTGATTTCCGCGGTTTTGTTACAGATGCAATATATTTTTAACCGTTGGTAACAATGGACAATTGGTATTGTTGCATGACAATATGGCGACGGTGAATATGGTCAATATCCTACATCATTCGGTTTGGTTCAAGCACGAAATGTCAATTAACAATGACAGATACTTATTTATTAATTTTTGCGAAATACTTTTGCATTCTAGATACAAAAATATTTATTTCCAACTCAGAAAAACGTGATATGGTTCGGGTTTATATTACAGTGTTGATATAACAAAATCGTATGATTGTGAGAGCCGCTAGAGGGAGGCAATAAAGTTCAATAATTGAAAATGGTATTTTTTCTGGAAAAATGTGTTTCAATGCAAAAAAACAAGAGCTAGTAATAATTATACTCACCTTGTATGAATGATTTACTTTTGTTTTTTATCGACTAAAAAATTGAATTTTTAAAAAGTTAATTGCCACAATTTTTTTGATCTTAACAACAGTAGTACGACTGCCTAGTCCAAACAATGTACCTTCGAGCAAAAACTTTCGAAAAAGCAATCCCAATAAGGAGTGAACAAAAAATAAAAGGAATTCACAAAAGTCCTCTAATCCTTCAAATGTCCATCAACAGACGGTAATAATAGTTAGTTTATCAATGATCCGTCACTCCCTGAAATAAAATGTTTGAAATATTGGTTAAGGAATCAGGAATCGAAGTCGGAAAAACATTTTAATAATTCACATTAGGTACTGAAAAAAAAATACAACTCATGTTTTGCGAATGTTTTCTCTTAACGTTTGCTCTTCAGATACCCTCATTTGATAATAACCTCTCTTATCAGTCGAACACTTTTATGGACTTCAATGACAGATGATTGTCTCACTAACATTATGAACACCTGCTACGAAAAATAACAATTGTGTAATAATGAACAGTAATTGACGCGGTCATTGAAATATGTCAGTTAGTACGTATTTATAGAAACACTTCTAATAAGTTCCTTCATTTAATAAGAATCTTGTCAGTACCCAGATACTTTCATGGAATTCAATCACAGATGACTTTTTTACTAATATTATGAACAATAATTCCCATAAATATTGAGACCCTAACCGACTTGTCCTTTTCGGATACTGATAATACCGAAAATGTTTTTAATGAAAAATAAACAGCTTTGAACGGTTACGAACCAAAATTTAGTCATGTAATTAAAATGCACTAAATTTATTTCAATACGATTTCCAAATGTTATTTTCCTCAGGTCTGCTAATAATTCATATTTCACAATTGAAGACCTCGGTGCATCTTCACTTTGTACTGATTTTATGTTTTGTATTGACATATAGGATGTTATGTAAGTACGTGGCCAAACTTGAAGAGGTGATTCTTCGGGTGATTTTAAGACGAAAAGTTTATATAAAGATTTGTCCGATAATGCCTCGTTTTCCAGATACAGGGTGTCAACATTTTTAAAAGAAATCGCTTTTTTCTTAAATATCTTAAAAATCTTTCAACCGATTTTGTTGAATTTTGGCAGCGATAATTAGGGTAGTAAGGGGTTAATTTAACCCTAACTGGATCAAAATTATCATATCCATTGGCGTCCCGGAAGGCACCGTAATGAATATTTTTGACAGAAAAAATGTGCGCCACTGGTTTTTTTGCAGTTTAGTATTATATTACTTTATTATGATTTCCCAGTGACATGCTGTAAACTGATTTTTATGTTTTTTCTCAAAAACAAAGGACAATACGAAAAAAATTCTGGATATAAAAAAAATATAGTTTAAGTTGCTCAATGTGAAACGAATACAAAAACTGCAAAAGTAATGGTTAAGGTGCCTTCCGGTACGCTACTGAATATGAAATTTTGATATAGTTAGGGTTAAATTAGCTCCTTACTACCCTAAATAATACTGCCAAATTTCAACAAAATCAATTGAAGAATTTTTAAGATATTTACGAAAAAAAACGATTTATTTTAAAAATGTTGACACCATGTATCTTGAAAATGGAGCATTATCGGGCATTATATAAAATCACTCAAAGAATCGCTCCTTTGAGTTTGGCCACGTACTTAGATAACACCCTGTATATGAGGAAAAATATATGTTTGTGTGGAAGAATGATACAGCTCCAATTGATATTCCATAAGATATTAAAGGAAAGGAGTTGTACAGGTCCGTGTTTCGGGGGAAGAATGGGACAGCTCCCTGTGCCAATAAAAACCAATAAAAACACATGTATTTGAAGCGAAAACAGGACAACTCCAATACATAAACCTTATCTTATATGACAATTATTTTTTTTATAAAAAATATCATTGAATTCGGTTTTTAAGTGAAAAAGTCTAAAATAATGCCGAATGTAAAAATAAAATCTTTGAAAATAAGTTTGTAAAAAGTTTTTCTTTGTTTCTGAAAAGTTTTGAAAAATGGAGATGTCCTCTTCTTGCAGCAAGGTTATCAATTTTACTATTCTGCTTCACACTGATTTTATTTTATTTCATCTATCTATCTCGCCGCGCCAGTACTCCATTATATATGGTACAGGATCGCCTCCAGAAATGCCTCGATTATTCGCTCCGCGGTTCGAGAGTTCACGTCCAGTTCTACCAGCTGTCATGCAGTCAGAAGACTGACATCACGTTGATATCATGTAGTCAGAAGACTAACATTAAGAGGGAGGACATGTTTCGAAGGATTAATCCTTCATCTTCAGCAAATTATGAGTTAGTTACAAGTCGATCTAAGGAAAAACAAAACGGTTTATTGTTATTCATAACTCTTTGGTAACCGTTTTGTTTTTCCTTAGATCGACTTGTAACTAACTCATAATTTGCTGAAGATGAAGGATTGATCCTTCGAAACATGTCCTCCCTCTTAATGTTAGTCTTCTGACTACATGATATCAACGTGATGTCTATTTTTGGTGGAGTTAGACTGTAAGTTTTTTCAATTTCCTATTGAATAATAATTTACCCAATTTATAATATTTTTTTTCTTCATTTCAGTGATTTGCTAAATTGCTTGACAGAAAATGTATTTATAGTAAAGGAAAAAATACTAAAATGATCCTAACCTAACTTTCGAATCGGAAATGAAAATAGCTTCCAAATACACTACCATCTCTTACAGAAAAAAAAATAAAGAAACTTCACGGGCACAAGCTAACATGAAGACACACAGTTTGTAGATCTTAAGTTTAATTTATTTAGGACCAAGTGCCAACCTGAATAGAGAGATATTAGGGAAAGCAACTACTTTTTTATGTATTCGTTCAGTTTTTGGTCCGATAAGAGCAACTCCAGTCGCGCTTCGGGTATAAAGTTAGTTGTCTGGCGGACTAACGTTAAAAATTAGTATATTTTCAGTTATCTGATAACCAAGGTCGCGTTGACGACTTGTATACTCCTACGCCATATTGGAAGTGTAATTCTATTTAAAAATGATTTCAAAGCCCCATTTTAGTTTTCTAGAAATAATTCATAGGTATCCTGTTTAGTTCACGCTTGAATCGATATCAACATTGAAAATTGTTTATAAAAATATATATTTTTTTTATTCTTGACTTTTCGCAAATCTTCGTAACAGATTGAAAGCCCCTCATGTTTTTTTCCATGAAACTATGATTATTTGACAGAAAAATGCGTTGCCAATTTCTATTTCGAAATCCTAATTTTTCGGTAATATTGAGCATAAACTATTTCGATATTAACTTGCGGTAGGAGTTGCCCGAAAGTTTTTGTCTAGTGTCTATTTTGGCCATTAGTAATTATTTGGTTGATAAATCAACTATTTCCTGAATACCATAGAAAATAAACTGCCACTGCCGCCTGAGAGGGTGCTGCATGGTGTGCAGTTGTGCTTGAGTAAATTCCGCAACGTTCAGGAAACGATCAACTGCTATGTACAGTTGCAGCAGAAACGTTGTAAAAACCCAAAAATTATTGACCAAATTGGTGCAAAACAGGGCTGTGACAACATTGTGTTTACGTCGGCAACATAATTTTAAAAAATTTAATAAACTATAGTTTAATAAGAATTTATTATTGTTTGAGGGTGCCCGGAGGGGGTTGCAACTGCACTGTGTCTGGCAATGAATGACATGGCTTCCAATATTACGATTGTTTCAATACGCTGAAGTAAGGTAAATATTTATCCTTTTCGATAATTTCCTGTTCACATTTCAAGAAGTGATACTACATTAAAATATCCTTTATCTAAGTAATTAGTTCAGGTAGTCTAGTTACGTAGACTTTGTATATATATATATATATATATATCTGATAAAAATGCAAATATTTTCCATTAGTGATTATAGCATACTCAACATAAAAGATAATGATATTCAGGTGAGATTTTATTGCACGACGACTGCATTCAAAGCAGATGAATGAACTCTAGACCTTTTGTTGTCTAAACCAAATGTATAAAAAATATGTTATCTTTGTAGTTGAAGTGACGATTCTCAAAAACGAATCACTTAGATATAAATGATTTCTTGCAATTTCTCCTAGAATATATAATGCAACCTACCTGATAGGAGGCAAGAACCTCAAAAAAGGTCTACATGTGGTCATCTCCAGCCAAATGTAGGTATGACAATGTCTTCTGTTTGATTATAGTTTGCACTTGCAACTCCTTGAGGAACGTTGCACAAATATCTGTCAGATTTCAATGTCTTTGGCGATATATTAGCCAGGAAAGAAGTTGTTTTCAGAAAGATTAATGCCTGATATTTTCCACTCCGTGCTGTCAAAAGGGAATTATATCTCATCCCTAAACCAGAAGACATTATCGCATTATTAGCAGGTATGGCACTTTTTTCAGTTTTTGATATGAAAGAAGGGTTCTGGCACATAAAGCTAGACGAGGAAAGTGCAGATTTATGTACATTCAATACACCCTTTGCGCGATATCGTTTTAATCGGCTTCCATTCGGGATTTCATCTGCCCCCGAAATTTTTCAGCGAAAGAACATGAAAATTTTCGGGGATCTACCGGGTGTTTTTATTTACTTTGACGATATAGTCGATATAGTCATTGTGGTAAGAATGAACTTGAACATGATCAGAATCTAATCAAATTTCTGGACCGGGCAAAACAATTTGGAGTCAAACTCAATAAAAGCAAAATTCAGTTTGAAGTTTGCCAAGTCAAGTATTGTGGACATGTAATTTCGGAAAATGAGGTCAAGTTAGATGACAAATATACCAAAGCTGTTACACTTCTTGATTATCCGTCCGACAAAAAATCTTTGGAGAGATTTCTGGTGTTTTTGAAATATTTAACAAAATTTATTCCCAATTTGTCACTGCTCCTCTTCGAGACCTACTGAAAAAAGATGTTATTTTTAAATTTGATGAAATACATAAAAAAACTGTTGATAAAATAAAACTGATAGTAACAAGAGCACCTAATTTGAAAATTTTCAATAGTAGGGAGCCAATGGCATACAAACGGATGCATCACGAAATGGTCCTGGTTCTTGTCTCTTACAAAATGGACAACCTGTTGCATTTGTTTCAAGAAGTCTGACAGATTGTGAAAAGCGGTACGCCCAGATTGAAAAAGAAATGCTAAGTATTAAATTTGCCTGTGAAAATTTTCATTTTTATATATATATGGACAGAAGTAACGGTTCATACAGATCATAAACCTCTCGAATCGATTTTTAAAAAAAATATTTGTCAACTCATCTGTAGACTTCAAAATTTACGAATGAAAACTTTGAAATATTCTCTGAATATAAAATATATAAAAGGTTCACTTATGTATATTGCAGATTTTTTATCAAGAGCTCCCTTGCCAAAAACTGGGGAACATGAAATAGACGATGAAGATAAAAAGGAGTTAAGAATTTGCCGAAAGTGAAAGAAGGTGATAAAATTGTTATCAGAAAAGATGGAATATGGGAGCCCGGAACAGTGATAAGTGAACATCAAAGTCCAAGATCATACATAGTGGAGGATGACTCAGGAAGAATACTAAGAAGAAACAGAAAGCTATTGAAAACCTCATCGTCCGCTTTCACTAAACCATCTGATGAAAGTACTGAGGGCTCTGAGAGATCTGAAGGAAGGGTATCTAGAACAATTAAAAGACCTGTTAAATTTGATGACTACATTTTGAGCTAAATCGAGATTCTTTAAAACTTTTGAATCACCAATGAATGATTTGAATAATCTGCTTTTATGTTTGTCCTAATTTTGATTTTGCATATTTTGCATTGTTTATTGTTTTCCTTTCAACCTTTTCGTTTGTGTAAGGATGTGAAGTAATTTCATATGATGTCGGTTTTGGTTGTTATTGATGAGACGTCAAGAAATTGTCAGAATTATAGTACCAATGTACAAAGTAGAATAAAACGTTTAATATTCAAGTAGAATTCTTTACACCCATTCATGCTGCTGGTCGTATAGGTTCAAATCCTAGCGACTACAGATTTTTATCGGATAGCCTGAGAAAGTGCTAGGATTCGCACGTTAAAAAGTAAGACATTGTCAAACTTGGCTCGCACAAGTTTCGACTTTTGAGGGCTGCCGTTCGTAAGGAGACGACAGCTGGTTAACGGAAAAAACAAAATATAAAACAATGTATACTTGGCGAATTTTGTAACATAGCCCCAAACTGGTGTCACGTACCTCTTTGGTTTCTCCGCTACTTTGGAGTGGATAGATTCACATTTTCTTAGCCATTTTACTATCATTGCCATCCATGGTTTTGTGGGGAGCAATCTCCAGACCATGCTCGGCTGTCCAGCATATGATCTCATTCAAGCTTCAGTATCCTATTATACAGAATGTTCCTAACGCTAGGGCACTCCTTGGATTATATCCATGCAGAACGAAATTTAGTTTCTCCAAGGGTTGACATACTACTTATGAATCCGACTAAGTATCGGCCTTCTTTTTTTCAATGTTTTCAATGATTCCAGACTTCAAGGTATATCCAGGTATGTAGTTCAGAAGGCATATCGGCCTCTGTTTTGTGCTTAACTGCTCATCTCCTTTCCATATTTGTGGAAAATCCCCTTGTCTATACAGTGTTTCCAAGTTCGAACAAGTAACCATAATTTTCTAAGCATAGGTAACATCGTCTAGAAACTCAAAACATTGTGGAGTACATCTAAAATCAGTTGAGGTAATTTTTTTTTTTTTTCGTTTAAGATGTATGTTGATACACATAGTTTCTGATTTACCCCTAAAGATAAAAGTAAGGAGGTGTCATATACGGTGATCGTGGAGGCAAGGCAATTGCTGAATGAATAATGATAAACACAGTTGGCACCTACTGATATTCAATTATGACTTATATATATATATATATGAATAGTTTTCATGCATTTGTAATCGGAGGTTATTCCTTATGTCTTAAATAAGCTAAAAATGTATTTGAATACCTATAAATGATATAAGACTAATTTCAGAATACAAAATGGCTCTGAATCTTGTAATAAAAATAATAGGGCCACATTAAAAAAAAGTTGATGAATGGAGGGAGACAAAAAACCGAGAGCTAAAATCTATTATTTTTCCCGTGTATAATACACTATTTTTTTCTGTGACGGGAGAAATGACGATTTAATAATAAAAATATCAAATGTCTAAAGCTCAAGACCTTTCGATTCGCAAGATCTTTTACATTTTCTCTTATGAACAACCATTTCATCTACATATTCAAACACGGTATAGGTACGTGGTTCAAAGAGACGGTTAGGCAACTTTTTTTCATTTTATCAGCTTTTTTCAAACTTAGGAATGAAGGCTGATTAGGTTAGCAGTGTGCTTTACCCGGGGAAAAAAGTAATTTCATGAAAAGTCATATTTTAGTACCTGTCAACAGAGATAAAATGTCAAACTTTTTTCCCGTCACAGAATAGTTATTTATGATACAAGTGTTAAAAGTGGCATTTTATTTTGTGAGTGGGGAATATTGCGAAACGAGCGTTAGCGAGTGGAGCAACCCCACGAGCAAAATAAAATCACTTTTAACAAATGTATCATACAAAATTTTTTGTTCAACAGTTACTGCTAGGAAGAAAAAAACAAAAAAAAAATAAGATCCATAAGGATTCGAACACACGATCTTTGGATTACAAGGCTGACTGACAGATACTTCAAATATAATAAACCCCAACGCACTTTATTTATGAATGTCATTATTTGTCAGTGATGAAGGACATTCTACAGTTGGACTAAATACTACTTCGTTTGTAACTTCAAAAGGAATTAGTATTATCAATTGCGCAAACGACCAAATACATGTGTGAACTTTTATAAACGATTCCTCTTGAGTAGGTGTTCTGATTATAATATCTGATTGAAGTGTTTCTATTAGAGAGATCTATATTACTGAGTATCCATCATCTCATCTGTCATTTTACTTTTAACACTAGTGTTGAAAGTCTTTTTAACACTAGTGTTAAAAGTGATTTTGTGAAAACGTCAGTTTTTAGTTCATGTGTCAATGAATTAAAAACGTAATTTTTAATGTCAGTTGTACAAAAAAAAATATAGTATTTTTTATTTATTGGTATCAGAAATGAATGAAAGCCAATATCGAAAATATTACTTTATTCAAAATATCTTCAAATTCGAAAATGATACCCCACTTTTGCATACTCCATATTAAATGATTTTAGATTTTGTAACTTTTCTCGAATTCAACTAACATTGTAACTATCCACATCTTGGACACACTATTTATTTCGTTAGTTAGGCCTCTGGGAATGAATATAAGGTACGACCTCTGGGAGAATCCCATCGGATCCAGACGATGTATTACTCTCAAGCCTTTTCGCAGCTTCGGTAGGCTCCGCATGGTAAATGGAGAAGTTCCATCATCAGTTAAGTCGTGAGGATTTTTAATCATGTGCTCCACCTCTGGAAAGACCTCCCTCAGAATGATCTCCTTTTGGCCCTGCACGATATTTTAGGTAGTACTGAAGCCCTTCTGCTGTCGAACCGCCAACCCCTTTTCCTTTGGGTCCTTCCCGAGCCTACAGCACAGTTATCTCCATACTCTCTTCTGTGCTAGACTGATTCGACTATTCAAAGCCCTCCTTCTCTCATTATATTGCATCTCCTTGCTCATTATGAGTTCGTGTTCTGCTCAGAGTAATAAAAGACATAGACATGCCCTGCCCAGACCTACAAAAATACCTGTTTTAAAGTGAACATGAACTATCCTTTTCTATACAATTTGTGGGCGACGGGGGTGACGGATGATGAAATGTTATGGAGAGTTTTTTTACATTTAGAGAGAAGGACCATAATACAAACGAAGAATGACAACTTTTGATCCGAATGAAATGAGCGGGCATACCCGAATGAGTGCAGACTTAACATGTATAATGCCCTCGCTTATAAACAAACAAAGTTATGTTGACTTCAAGACAAGGATGGAGAAGGCATCTCTATGGTATTTTATTACTCTGAGGTGTTCTGCATGCGCGCTACGCATCCACGTGAGTTCAGGCCTGGTGCGACTGCGGAGTGCCTTTTAGTTCAGCAAAATGTTCATTCCACTAGGCCAGCTGTTCTCTGACCATCCTATTACTATTGTAAAGCAAATTTGAATTTCTATGTCTCTGATACTGTGAGTTAGTTGCTGAAGAGTTTTCCTATGGATAAAATGAACAATGCGTTTTTGTCGGTATTCCTTCATTGCATCTTGTTTATAGTTGGTTCTGATTTCGAGTAAGTGGTTCATATGATTGACTTGGCTATACGTGTTGCGTCCAATATGGCTCATTAAATCATTGGGTGGAATATTCGATGGCACCTAGCAGTAATAAGGGGCCAAGTTCTTGAAAAGGAGACAAGTGAATCCCCGATCTGGTACATGGTTCAAAATGCCGGAACTCCGGTTTCTGCACCAAAACGCGGCGGGGTAATCCTGATCAAGTATCTATTTTCTTTATATTATATCTTCGGGTCTTTGAAAGCGATCGCTTCTCATCATTATAATGTCAGCATTTACTTCGATAACTGCCTTTTGCAGAAGACGGTGTGCATGTTTTCTCTTGTTCCCGTTGACCTATAATATTTGCATTATTTTATTCGCTTGAGTGTGGCTACTTTCGATGTTCTGCAATCGTTGACTAATTCAACCCTTTGCGGTCCAATTATATTGTCATGCCCAACGAAATTCCATTCAAAACATGCAGAGAACACAAACACGGCCAAACGTAAAACAAAAAAGCAGCAACTTCGACCAAAGCTAGTGTCGGGGCTAACCTGACATCGGACCGGAACGTGACACTGTCGGGGCTTACCTGAGATCAGACCGGAACGTAACAATTTTACTGTCGGGGCTGTCTTGACAAAGGACCGCAAAGGGTTAATAGATCTTATACTTTTTTGTACCACAGTACCACAGTACTTCTATAATATCGGCGGTTACAGGTTCTCTAAAAAAACTTTGAGGAACTCGTCCCCTTTCCTCATTATTGTCAAGTTCCCTTGCCTACTGGCTCCGTTCGTTTCGAATATCATTCTGAGTTTCATAATATTTCATTCTCGTTGTCTGCTCTAAAGCCCGTATGAGAAACTGTACTGGTCCATTGGACATGCTTCCTGTCAGAATATTTTGTGTTAGTGTCACTCAACACTCTACACTAACACAAAATATTCTGACCGGAAGCATTTCCAATGGATCAGTACAGTTTCTCATTCAGAGAATAGATGAAAAACTGGATCGTGTCATATGGGCTTAAGACATCTTTTTCTCATCATCAAGCTTCATCATGAAGCTTTCCGAGCTCTGGGTACCTATCTCTATATATCTGTATGCTAGATTGCATATTAGGGTCTCTGGGCTCCACGAAGACCACCTTCACGAAAATATATTGTAGACGTTGAAATTGTTTTTTCCGTTAACCTGCTGTCGTCCCCCTACGAACGGCAGCCCCCAAAAGTCGAAACTTGCGCGAGTTAAGGATTAACGAAGTCTTACCTTTCAACGTGCGATTCCTAACACGATCATCCGATGAGAATAGATCTTGAAAGGAGGTCGTCCGTAAGTCACTATCCAAACTACAACCTCGCAATGCGTTGCTTGGCTTCAGATATCGATGACTCACGCGCTCTCCCGTTCGATGTATCCTCTAGGATATTGACACCATATTTCATCTTCATCTTCGGATATCGTATTTATCAGTCCAAACCCCAAATTATATGCGAATACCACTCCTGAACACAATCATAATACAAGAAATGGTGATCTTTTGAGAATCCCACAGCACCAAATGAAAAATTATAGATACTCCCCTCACTACAATGTCATTACTTGCTATAATAAGTTACCAAATGAATTCAAACGAATCAGAAGTGTTAATAGTATAGGATCCGAAGAGAGCTCGACCCTGTTTAACGGATGAAACATACTTGTTATGAAGTTCCATAAATAGACTGATACGCCTGAAATTGGTTGCCTATCAAAATGTGGTCCGGACTATATACAGTGAGTTTCAAAAATTATACCATATGAAAAACTTTTTTATCATCGATTTGTCAGAAAATTTTATTCTTCATTGGAGAATTCTTTAATAAGAGGTATTTTACACTTGATAAAAATTTCAATTTTTTGTTTTCCCTCTACACCGTTTGGAAATTCGAAATTTTGACATCTCTTATGCATCAGACTTTCTATCAACTTATCTGCTTACCCTTGCTTTCGATTAATATTACCACTTTAACTAGTTCCTTATACTTAATTGAAATTAACAATTTGAAGACTTCTTAATAGAGTTTCTGTTTGTTGGCTCTTTTTGGGAGCATCCAGTTGATTTCCTTGGGAGTGGGAAGGTTCTCATCAGACTTATCCTATGACCTTGAGTTTGACTTTGGATTTACCAATTAGAACTAAAAATTAAAATTAAAATTAAATAGAATAATAATATATCATGATTGTTTCTTTGGTATACTTGGATCACAAGTTATTCTCATTACACTGAAATATTGTCAGATCTCTGTTTCTGCTACCTTTAGAAACAAGTTTCATGATTCTAATTTACCATTTTATTATTAATTCACTCACAATTTCTTCGAGTCCTTTTGGGCCATCTTGGCATATGTCTGAATATTGAAGATCTCATTAGACGGATTCTATGTTGGTAATTGCAGGGTGTTGGACAAATAAAACAATCTACGTCTTTGCTTACGTTTCGCGAACATGTGTATGCATTGTGACAATGCATACCTACACCTGTAGACATTTTGACAAGTACTTTGTACGATTGATTACGCCTGAGCTCTGAAGAAGCGAACCACATGTTCGCGAAACGTTAGCAAAGACGTAGATTGTTTTATTTGTCCAACACCCTGCAATTACCAACATAGAAGATTGATCTGGACGCAATTCAAGCAAGTCATTAGACGGATATTTCAGAGATTGTACTTGACCACCTCATAGACTAATAGCTTGAGTCTGTCATAATTAGCTTTCATTCATAAATCACTCATTCTGTTTTTCGACTCCATGTCATAATTCATTTGTCAACTTCACCTTGTCATACAATGTCAAATTTCAATTTTCACCTCATTTCAGAATAGACATTCAAATGGACATGTTCTATTAGAATTATTTTATCCAGGTTAATCCTGGCTCAGACTTTTGATCTGTTAATGTTATAAAATGTCTTAATTTTGAATCACTTCCATCGTCCTCTGGACACATGATGTTTTTATGGTTTTGGCTCTTGTATACCTGACGAGTAAGTAAACTTCGTTTGCATTATTTCAAATCACTTTTTTCTAAAACTTTATGATCACTTCAAAATTTCAATTGTCATAAATTTAATTCAAATTATTTTCAACGGTAACTTACTTTCAGGTAAGCATTGATGAAATCTGCTATGATTTTATAAATATATTTTTGCACGAAATACAAATTTTGCTTCATTCAATTATATTGATACGTGCATGCACACAGCTTGACAATCTCTCTTATGAAAGTATTCTCCAATGCAATAATTTTTATGAAGAATAAGATTTTCTGACAAATCGATAATAAAAAAGTGTTCCATATAATGCAAATTTTTGAAACTCACTGTATATAGTCTGGACCACATTTTGATAAGCAACCCATTTTAGGAGTATTCGTCTATTTATGAAACTTTATAAAAAGTATGTTTCATCCGTTAAACAGAACGGTGAAGGTGTTGGTGTTGGTTATGTTTTTTGACAGTTGTAGAAAAAATACTGTATGAAACTGGTGAGTAAAGTATCACTTTACTCACTTGATACATAAATTACCATTTTCTACAACTGTCAAAAAAAGTCCACTTTTTTGTGTGGTTTGTGTGCATAAAGTATTACAATATTTCACTATCAACATACGATTTCATTATTAAATGGAAAAGCGTAAAAAAAGTGCACTTTTTTTAACGGCTGTTGCTAGGCGACCGACAGTTTCATGCAACAACAATGACAGATCCGAATAATAACGAAACCCTGTCACAAAGCCAGTTCTCATTTTCTTTGGCAACTAATAACCTATAAATATCTGATATACAAATGTTTCACGAATAATATTCTTAGCATTCTTATTATTAAATAAGTATTATCATGGCGAATATATTCACAATAATAGCATATACCTCTAAGGAACTATTGGACCTAATCCACAACAGGTAATCCAAGGTAGCTGTGGCTGTTTGGCCGTCAGAAACTAGTTTACATCAATAATTAATGAAATTTGTGAAATTAGGCATCTATCCAGATAACGAATTCTCGATAACTATGAATTTAATTCAAGGAAAAATGAAAAGTGATGAAGATTGAACGGAGAAAATCGTGGATAGTGCAAATATGAGATTTCCTTGACATAGTGCAAAGAAAGAAAAAGTTATTCGTAGCTTCACGAGTATTGTTTGATTATTTTAATAATATTGACTTCGATAAATATGTTATTTTAATATACGCTTCAAATCTTCCATTTTGCGGGATAGTGTGAAGAGAAAGGTATTTCGACTCTGTCGAAATTATTCGTTTCATTTGTTTGAAACTCAACTCTCCGGCATACTCTTCGAACTTTGTTGGAATTATGAATCATTAAATATGCCAACTTCATTTCATATTTGGAAAAAAATCTGAATTGGTTGTGTTTTTTAACAGTTGTAGAAAAAATACTGTATGAAACTCGTGAGTAAAGTATTTTTTTTTACTCGTAGGAATGCGGCACTCCGCCTACGACATCGTGCGTCAACATTTCCTACTCGTAAAAAAAAGTATCACTTTACCCACTTGATACATAAATTACAATTTTTTATTATTATTTTTATTATGACACTACCAGTGCGTATTTTCATTTCTATGAAAGAATATTGATTACAGAATCAGTAGAGGAATGAGCATGAGAAATTTAGAATATAAATCATTCTTCAATATATACTAATTCTTTTATTTTCGTTATAAAAATGTCCGAAACTGAAAAATGTCCTAAAACTATCGTATAAAATTATTCAGTAGAAGCTCCTCAGAATAAGTTCGATCCGATGAATACAGGAACATCACTCATACATTCGATATTTGGCTAGTAGTGTTGGCGAGGGATTCATCCATCCAGTATTGGTACGTTCCGTATAAACAAAACCACATGAAGCATAGGAAGGCTGAAAGAGAATTATAAAAATTACTCATTACTTATTAAAATATTCTGGTAGGTTAACTTAATTAAATATATGAAATAATAATACACTAAATGTTATCTTAAAAACCATGGTATATTGTAAAAGAATAAAGACTTGACTGAGTACTGATTTCAGTCTCAGTGAGTTTAAAATTGCAAGTAGGTCTTGAATAAAAAAAAAAGATTTTTCATTGAGCTGATCATGTGCCAAAGAATAACGCAAACGTTATATTCGTAATAGAGCACTATCAGCTGACGTCACAACATGGTGGTGATAAGCTGATGGGGGGACAAACAAAGAATTTGAGTTTGAAAAGAAAATTGTTTTTTGCGGTGGTTAGTGGTTGATTGTGTTTTGTGGACTTTACTACATTTATTATTTGATTATATTTTGAAATACTCAGATGAGAAATCGTATAATTTTACTACTGTTGGTTTTGCGAATTTTGAGCATAAATATCTACTTTACAAAACTTTCCGTTTTTCGTAACATCCTCCAATGTTGACTTCAATTTTAACTGTAAATTCACAGCTTTTTTTTGTTCTACGTATTTTGGGTAGGTACATGGTCCGGATGTTCGGAACGATCTGACTAGTATGTTTCTATATTCCAGCAGTTTCTACCTGTCTCTGCCTTGTTTGTATAGAAGAAAATTTGAAAATTTCACGTGCTGGGCTGGTATTTTCTAACTTTTACGTATTCGAATTTGAACAAATGTTTCACTCCAACACTCATGAAGTGTGTATGTTTGTCCCCTTTCATTCGTAGACGCATGGTTCGAAAATAGCAGCCCTGGTCTGGATCGGATGGGTTATATCAACCCATAACAGCACAAGTCTTCATGATTTATGCCCTCAAATCTAAAAAAGAAAACTGTTTGTATGATACCTATCATCATAACAACATATTTTTGAATTGAAAAATCCATGTTTATAACACCTCTACAGACTTATGTACTCAATTCAGACTATACACAATGAATTAATACTCACCAAAATGCCAAGAACGTGTTTTTAGAAATTTTTTCGGCGGTAATATAACACGATCTCGTTTAACAGCAAATAAATTTTTCAATTTCAACGAAAACGATTTTGTTTGAAAATTTCTCGAGTTGAATTCGGAGATTTATGTTCTGAATAAAACCCGAGAGCTCTCGGGTTTTATTCGATGTGATGTGGTTCAATATTGCTATAAGAGAAGAGTTTGTGATCATATACTGGATGGTGGCCGGTTGGTTCAGGAGTTTCGGTGTCTTTCGCTGAAATTTCAGCTATACTTGGATGCTGGTTCGGGACCATACAGGAGAAAACTTTTTTATAAACGTATCGGTATCGATAGATGGCCACATATCTTACTAAAAAGTAGGAAGTAGGAAGGGCATTACGTGAGACCACTCCCACTCCTTCCACTTTTTAGACGCGTAAGTTAGCTGACAGTTTTGCAGGTTGTCAGGCTGATGGATCGAAGTAAGCTGAACCGTCCATCTTTGGATTACGGAGCGTACAAATAAATAAATAAATAGGGTTTTATTTTTCAATTCCTTCAAATAACATTTCACAAATACTGACAGGTCACTAACATATAATACATTCCATAACCCAGGGGGATTAGAGGGAGGGTATTTATGGGCACAATAGTCGCAACTCTTCTGCTTCCGATCAGGAGAGCAGAAGAGCGCCTTGCCAAAGCGAACATAGCACCCACGTGAGAAGGCGCTGTAGTCCGCCCGCGCTGGTGTTAACGCTGGGCCGGACTTTTCACTTCGTAGTGCTTATGGTCGGTAAAACACGCCTCCTGCAAAGCTTATGCGTGTTGTTCGAATTTCTATTCCTTGTTGCAGTTTGCGAGGATGTGTTTTTCGATGCAAAAAACCGGGTCAAAGTACTCTGCGTTTCAGTACAACTTTCGACTTAGTTCATAACTCTGAGTCTGGTAATGTCATGGCAGGTCGTATTATCTGCTTAGAGATTAAGATCTTGTTGTCTTGAGACAATTTCAAGCTTCTGGCTATCAGGGGGTAAGTGCACTTTAGCGTAACTCCACCCCTTCGAATAGCCAGTGTTATATGTCTTGCGAAGTTGAGACGCTTGTCCAGATGTACCCCCAGGTATCTCGCATGATTCACGTTCTCAACGGCCTCGTCTTTGATTCTCAATTTCTGGTATAACTTCGAAAAAGTATACTTTTTCGTGAAATTGATTGTCTCCAACTTAGCCGGATTCAACTCGATCTTATTCTCCGCTAGATACAGTATGACCATCCTATCCAAATGAATTTGGATCCTTGATTGGGCAGCGACGCTTGAGAAGAAATGGGCAAAGATAGCCGTGTCATCGGCGTACACAGCAGTGTCCATATCCGTTCTCTCGCACTGAGGAAAGTCGTAGGTATATAGAGAGTATCAGTGTGGGGATAAACTTGAACCCTGCGGAACACCTGCTCCGATTGGGAACTCCGCGAAGCGAGTGTTATTTACACGCACCATACAAGTTCTCCCAACAATGTAAGAATTTACCAACCTTACCATGGACGAGGGCATGCCTGCCAACAGCATTTTATAGATCAGATCCTCAACCAGCGTACAAGAACACACCAGGCTATCAGCCTTTTTGGAAATATAGGTTGAAATGTTGAAAATAGATTGTTTATTAATTAGGAGAAGAAACATTGGTGGTTTAATAAGAGAAAAAGAAAAGATGGTGGCATCTGATTTGTCAACGCGTTGTACAGGAAGTGTGATTTTGAGTTGTCCAGATACCAATCCCGCTTGGAATGCGCAATGACCACGCGGAAAGGTACTATAAGTATTCTAGAAGTCACCCTGGAGCTCCACTATGAATTATAATTGCCGCCCTCTACCCGCACCTGTCATTAGGTACACTATGAAAGTTTATGAGGGAGAACTATCATTATTATTATTATTTTCTCGCTTATGCCTCTTAGAGGACTAAAAGGTATAAAAATTCTGAAAAAAAAATAAGGAAAATTTGTGCTCTCTCCGCGTGGCTTTCATATTTATTTCTAATAATTACAGTTCAAATGTTATTTTCCCAAAAATATGTATTGGAACGATTTTGTCGCCATTGGCATAAATCGCCCAAAAAACATTGTATGAGGTTTGCGAATGCCGAAGTTAGGCTAAGTGCCGGAAAATTTTGTGTAACTTTCGATTTTTTTGTTGGCATTTTCTCTCATGCCTCTGAGACTAGATGAAGCTAATTGTTCTTTATATTAAATTAGCATGTTGGTTGAAATTGTCCGAAAAGAAGGCATAAGCTTGAAAGGTGCAGAAGAATGTATGAAAATGTTCATTCTTTGTTTTTCATGGCATTCTGCAGGTGCATCGAAATAGATATTTATGTTATAAGGTTCATAATGACGATCATTATGGTAGGAGCCGTAAATATTATCGGGCGAGGCGAGGCTGTTGTCGACTCATCCGTGGAGGCGGTCCCCTCAGACGTTTCGCTCACAACTGCGGTGAGCATCTTCAGCATGAATATTGTCTTGTCGAAGAGCGAAGTAACACTGATGTTTTTGGCTTGAAGACAAATAGCAGAAATGAAAAGAGGAAAGAATAAAGTAGATAACAAGAGCACAAACAAAATATATACGAAAACTGAAAAATAATTGAGCGAAATGAATAAGGGACATGGTGCATAAGTTACAAGAACAGATGAAAATAAGTTATAATATCCGTTCATTACAATCTCCATAAAATGAAATTTCAGTTTCAAAATAATAGCCAAGGAATATCTGCTAACTACTAATGATTTCATTAGAGTTGAATAAAAAATCAAGATTATTCAATAATTGCATTAAAAACTTCTTTGAATGAGTGATTGTAAAAATTGACGGTGATAAATGGAAATGACTATAGATGGACCAAATTTGGTATAAAAACAAAAAGTAGTTGAGAAAATCTTGAAGTTTTGGTATCGAAAGAAAGCAGCAGTAATAGTATAGTTCGTGATATTAAAAAATATCAACAATGAGTGTTTTCATCTCGTCTTGAATTGGTCATTTACGGGGGTGTAGTCAATAACTCGAAGCCAATGGCTAATCATTAAGGAAAAAGAGTGGAATCCAATAAAAAAGAGACTGAGTAGAAATACTCAGTTACTTGAAAGAATATCTCAAAACGTTACATTGAAAATGTAATGGATTATCACTTCACATTTCAATAATGATAACTTTGAATCAAATCTCAAAAACTCCTAATCAGTCATTCACTGGTTCAAATACCTACTAATGAAGCTTGTGCCAATTCATCGATTTATGAAAATTTCGTCAAGATAATCAATCATCACTATACTGCTTGAAATACATGTTTTGGGAGACAACATCTAAGGGTCCATTCACACTATAGAATATTAACATTTATAATCACATGAGAGCTTTCTTATCCGAATAAAATTGACACTTTAATGAGAATTTTGTTGATTGACAATTCAACGAAAAAAAAAACTTTTCAAATTACGATTCTGAATGACGAGAAATGTTTTCAAGTAGTTCTTTCATTTCAATCGTCTGAAGGCAAGGAAACTTGAACCATAAATAATGTGGAGTTTACTTCGATAAAAAAAGCTTAAGTGTAATTCAGTACGCCTATTCAATGAATGCATATTTAGTTCACATATTGGGTGATTTAGAAGTCACTAAATCCACAAACAAAGTAAAAATTCGACCGTTTCAAAAGTTAGGTTCCGTTTTGCAGCTGAAAAAGTTAGGGCTAACTATTGTCGGTGTCATAGTGAGAAAAAAACCGTTCAACTATTATGATTGAACATATTAATAAATTATATTGAAGCATTTTACTTTTTTTGGGCTGTGAGCAGTTATGAACACAAAATATCAGGTAATAATTTGCACCTATTATGTTTTGTTATATACTTATACATACCTATGACCATGGCAAGGACTGATTCTTTCGATAAGCTGCGCGCGAAAGAATTAAGATGAAAATATTTGCGCGCAAATGCACAATGGGAATTTTGACAAAATTTTGACATAGATTATCTCGGGAACTATTGATGACTTATACAGGACTGTTACTAGAGACATTTTTTTCTAGGATGTTCATCAAGCTTTTTTTGTGATAAATATTTTTTTGGTATTCTCTACGATTGACAAGGTATAGGCGAAAACAGGCTTTTTTTTACCCAAGGGTGGTTTTTAGGAGAAAAGGCTTTTGCCCCTGTAGTGTTTGCTATTCTTTGTAATCCTTCCACAACTTGGAATAAGGGTTGTAGAATACTCAATGTAGAACAATAAATACACTCGTCACTTTCCAAGTGTCGCTTTATTCAGATGTATGTACAGAACTGAGCTCTCTCCTCTCTATAGAGTTAAGTAACAACATTATTCATAATTCGGTATGACCTCATTCACTGATACCGTAATTCCCAATGGTATGCATACACTACATGTAAAATAAGTATAAATGTATATATCTATACATAGGGTATAATTACTACGTATTGTACGTAAAGAATATTATCATAAGGTTGGTAATAAAAATAAATTAATCCAGCGCGCAACTTGGAAGTGACGGGACTCCGGAAACAGGGCCTGACTGGGATATTAAAAACTAAACTTCATCTCCTGGTTCTGGATCGTATTGTTGTGTCCTCACTTTCTCTATCATAGTATTGCTATCCTTTTCCTTTATTCGTTTTATCCCGCGGACTCTCACGTCACATACTGTCGACAGTTTTCAGCAGTAGTGGTTGACGGATATCCAATTCTCGAAAATAGCACTTGATTTGTTGAAAACCATATAGGCTTTAAAGTAAGCAGCTGTTATAACAATTTTATTATATTTTACTTATTTCTAGGCTTTCATGGGCTCTAACTGCTTGTTGTCACTTACTTGACTAATGTGATTTTTCGTTCTTCCATAATCCAAACTATCCTAGTTACTTACTCACTTTCTGAAATAGGTGGGAGGGATTTGAAGTTCCTGTATGTAGGTCTATTATCTTGGGCCCTTTGTGCACCCACATTTTCATGGTCTCCTTCTGATTCTTCAGTGCAGAACATTTCATGAGGAAGTGTGATGATGTATCGTCATTTTTTAAGCACCACGCTTTCCGATCCTAGTGTGGGTCAGGTCAGGTGATTGTGCCCCGTTAAGGGCCTGTCTTCAAAGAGGAATTGATTTCCCTTCTCAGCTTTTTCGAAGCCCAATTATATTTATTTCGATTTCCTCATGGATTCTCAAGATGAGTTCTGGTCAGATTGGTGATATTCCTGCTCCTTCCTGACTAGTTTATCTGCCTGCTATTTTCCGTGAACACCTAAGCGTCCAGGAGCTTCTGTTAGTGGAAACTTGGAGGTGGCTCTTTGACCTGGTCCACCACAACACTTGTAGTCCTATTGTGGAAATCCATGTGCTTCAGAGTGCACTGTCTAACTTGGTCTCCTTTAGGGGACTCCACAGCTCTGACAGTGGTCCTTCAAGTGAACCCACAACTCTGACAGTGGTCCTTCAAGTGACCATTGACCTTTGGTTTTTTCCTTCCCGTACTGCATGCGTTTTGATCTTGTTGGGCCTTCGCAATGACCTAATATGAGCAGTTGAAAGAAAAAACTTTGTATTTCGTGCAAAATATTTTTATTTTAAAAAATTGTAGCAAAGCGCTTTCGACTGTTAAGTCATCATCAGTGCGTACCTGCAAGTATGTAATGATTTAAAATGAATTTGATAAAATTGAAAATTTTGAAATTTGAAAGTTATGAAAAGTGAGGTTACACCTGACGAGTTATGAAAAGTGAGGTTACTTACTCGTCAGGTGTAACCTCACTTTTCATAACTTTCAAATTTCAAAATTTTCAATTTTATCAAATTCATTTTAAATCATTACATACTTGCAGGTACGCACTGATGATGACTTAACAGTCGAAAGCGCTTTGCTACAATTTTTTAAAATAAAAATATTTTGCACGAAATACAAAGTTTCTTCCTTCAAGTATATTGAAGCGTGCACACAGCTTGACAATTTCACTTAATATGAGCAGTGCGCTTTGCTCCCTAACAGAACCTGTATAGTCTTGATACCGGTAACATTCAGGTACGCTAGCCTTTGGGTATGACTCAGCAATCTATATAATCGTCCCCGACTGTTGTATCTTGATACAACTGAACCTTGTCAACCTCGTGTATAGCTACAGGGTCGTTTTTGGGTTCGACCCAAATCAACCAAATTTCCAGGGCCAATCTAGCGATATGTGCCGTCTAGTCTATGTAGAGATTACATATGTGAATTGAGCTTGTGGTCAAACAATACTCGAAAGTACTGACTCCCGTAGCAAATGGGATCTCCACTCTATGGAATACTGATAGATTCAAACCTTTCAGCACTCTTCTCCTAGTAAAGGTTATGTCAGCGGTTTCCTGGGCATTGATTGAGAGTGGCTCTTGCTCGCACCACTCGTCTAAGCTACACTTTCTTAGACTCTCTAAAACGTAACAAGGAAAAGTTGGAGCAGTGATCTCTTCATTTGATGCGAATTTTTTTCCAGCTATCCATTTATTTGACAAACTCCCCGTGTTGCAACTCAATCTGCGGAAAATAAAATAATATTACTTTCCAAATTAATACAGGTTTTGGCCTCGAGTTTTGCATTTTCGTTAATTTTGAAACAAATCTATTAAAGTTTCTTCAAAACGTAAAATTAATTAGTTGCAATCTGATATTAAACATGTTTTGGTCCGTTGAAAACGTGATTTGAGATCAATTAAAATAATGTACAAGCAAAAAGGAATCTATTATTCAACAATGAACTTATTATCAAGTTACGAACTAGATGTCCTGCCATACCAGGATGTTCACTGCAAATTTTCTATATTGATATAGGAATATATTTGGGTCAAAAATCCATCAGAAAACAACTACTTTCCTGGCTAATTCCACGACGAATGTTGAATTACATCCAATGAATTTTCGTGCAGAGTTCCTACAAGGCTATCTCCGCAATTGCTCGTTCCATGGAAATGTTAATTGAAACATTTGGACCACCATCTTTAGATCGATTTTTGGGTTCATCCATAACTCACTAGTGACTTATGGATTATAACTCACTAGTGTGTTATTTGATAGTTTACTTCTCTAAAATGACATTAATAATGACAGTCATAACTGTCATGTGTTGGATAAAAAATTGAAGCAAGTACGCAATAAAACGCAGACTCAATCAAGCTTCTTTATACTTTTGGTCGTAAAGGCATTCAAGGAAAATCTATACCATTTCTTCAATTTCTGATATTCAAAGAAAGGTTCAAGAAAAAGTAAGCAAACGAATTTTTGTATACCTGTTAAATATATTTCACCTTTCATCATATGAGTATGGTCCAAATAAATAACTTAATTTTAAAATGAAACTTACAACAATAAAAAAGTCAGCGCTCCGGGATATCTGAAAACCGGTAAAAAGGTGTAGCACAAGCACTTGAACCTTATTCCTTATGATTTTCAGTATTCCTATATTCACTAATATCACTTAAGCACACAATTCAGGTATTCGTATGTTTGAAATGACACTAACACTTGTATTCTCGTACTCAACTTCCTTGATCACTGTCTTCCGACCGACCACGTCCGACTGAGGTCAAGTGCCGGGTTCCTTTATTTTACTGAACTCTCCCATGAATAATCGTATGAATAATCATTACAATTATGTGTAACTTTTATTGGAAAATTTTGCTTTTTCAAACAGTGTTCATTGTTCCTCAAAACCTGTACAGTTACAGACATGTTCAGACGAAGTTAATTTATGAAATATCACACCTGTTCAAGAAATCAAGAGTTAGAACTGAATCAAGTTGAAACAGGTTGATGAACAGACATCGCCATTTCTCGTCTTGCCTCTTATTGACAAACACAAGATCAAATAATCACATCACAAAATTAATCAATAGCATACTCACCAAATAATGCAAATATAATCAAAAACGTGAAATTATGACTCGTATGGCTCTCTATATGTATGGTGGCTGCAAACAAGCTCAAAAATATGAGCAAAGCGTAGAGGAATGCATATTTCTGGTCCTTCTGAAAATTCAATAACATTAATAGGGGGTCAATTAATAGTAGGTATCGTAGAATATTTATCAGTAGGTAGGGTAACTGTCAGTTCAAATTGATTTTCAGTGTAACTTATAATGTATGTTCTTTACGTAATATATTACGTAAAATACATGGAAAGGGGCACGCATCTGGATTATATCCAGATGCGGAAAGTACAAATGACAATATTTTTGAAAGGCATACATTTTTTCATTTTCATAATGAAAAAAAAGTTTAACGTGGCGTGAAATTGAATATTATACGGGTGCGGAAAAATCGACTGAGATCAAAAGATAAGCAGTAAGAAAAGTGAAGAGGAATGCATACTTTTGGTCCTTCTGAAAATTCAATCGCATTAATAGGGGATCAATAGTATTTGGGAATAGTGGGTTCTGAAATTTTCATTGAACAAAAAAATAACACCAAGTTTCTTGGTATTCATCTAGATGATATAAGCTCAACTTCGAAAGTCGTGTGAAAACACTGAGATCAAAACTAGCATCTGGTTGTTATGCCGTGCGGGTATAGTGTCTAGTGAACTGGGTATGGCCACTGTAAAAGTAGTTTATCATGCTTTGACTGAATCCCATATCAGATACGGGTTACCCTTCTGGGGTATCTGCGATGATCACAATTTCCATTCTATCTTCATCCTCAAGAAACGGACCGTTCGCTACCTCCTCAATATTGGACGTAGGGTATCACGTAAAACGTAATCCTTACCCTTCCAACTTTATGTATTCTTGAGACTATATGTTTAGTCTACAGTAACAAATCGTCATATGAGACGGTTGTTAGTTCTACCCGCCAAAATAATAATCTAAGACTTCCCATTCCATCATCGAACTTAATAAAAAAATCTCTCATTTACTACCAGAAGAATTATCTCTCCAGTTCTATTCAGGAGATCTGTAAAAAGTCTTCGTATCAATGAACTATGCTACAGTGATCAAAAGTATCTAGACAAAGTTTGGAATTGCTCGAACTTATCTTAACCTCATACACTCGTAGTCCAATTTTAACTACATGTAACATGAGAAAAAGTAATATATATGTTGTTGTTTATTAATTATTTCTTCATTATTGTGCCATGTAAGTAGCATTATTTTCTTCCAAGCTATACACGCTTTTACATTATACTATTATATGTTATGATGATATTCTATGATGAACCTGTTCCCTTTTCTTCTTTTTCCTTTTGACGACTTGTGATTTTATCAACACATATTAATGCATACCATTTTTATATTTCTGTACGCCTTTATTTTTATATTTCTACTTTTATATTTATAAATGCTGTCAACAAGAATTCATTCTTCGGACAATAAAGTATATTTTGATTGGATTTGATTTGATTTATTTCATCAGTAGTGAAACTGCCAGTTCAAATTGATTCTCAAAAACTAACAGGTATTCATTGTTATAATCATATTTCAAATATCTCCATTTCAGGTAAGAAATTGAATGATATGATGCACCTTTCATACTTGATACTTAACAAAACACGCAAGCTTTCATCAAACCCGATATACTGAACTCCGAAATTTATTAAAATGAAATTATAATAAAATGTAAATAGCGTCAAAAGTGCGTCCAGCTACCGGCTACCCAAACAAAATATCGTGTTTCGGAACTCGGAACAAATAGGAAAGTCTGCCCTTCAATGAAAAAGTACAGAACTCGGTGAATTTAATGAAGTTCCTGGATGTGCAAAGGTTTGTTTTCAAATTAAAGATCCGCAAAAATAATTGCTTTCAGAATAGGGAAGACTGGTGGTAGTTGCTATACAAAAATAAATTTAAAATTTTATAAGTACAGTGTCCGGCATAAAGTTCGCAGCACATGGAAAACTTTTTTATTATTGATTTCTCAAAAAAAAACATTCCTGATAAAAAGCTCTGCTCCATCCCAAACCTGAATACAAACATCAGAATTGAATTTTTCACTACCCTATACGAGGGGGATTGAAAAACATGCTTTGTTTTTAAAAAAATATGATCCCATCACTTTATTTTTCACGGTAGAATTAAAAGTCACCAGGAAATATTGACGTAGCGTTATTCCATTCGAATAAAGAGACCGCGCTTGATTTCAGAACTGGTAATTCGCGATTTCTTTTATGAATTAATGTATTTTACGGGGAGGCGTAGGAGACGAAGGAGGCGAAGGATATCATAATGGCTCTGTAAAGTACTTTGTACCAATCGACACATTTTACATTTTTTGACCAGTCTCCCCTACTATTTTTTATAAATTGGAATTGAAAAGTTGAGAAGTTTTTCAAAATGGGAAAACTCAGCAAATCTGTCGATATTTCTGTAATTTAGACATGTTACACATCCAAAAAACTAATGAAAAAAATGCCAGTTCAAACAATGGATCGATTCAGAATAATAATAATAATAATGCTACTGTATGACCTGAAAAAATCATTGTGAAATAGGCGGCCTTCGCTGTTTTTAAACTCAACCAACATCATTATTTTTGGAGAACTCATTATATTTTTATTTTAGCGGTTTTCCAGCTAAACTTGGGTGACAGATTGATTTTATCGATTATTTGGTTTAGTCTTTCAAAAACATTTGATTGTTTGTTGTCTATGTGAAACTCACCTTGAGAACTGCAACTAATAACAAAACGCTAAGAATTAGATTACAAGCTGCAAATGCCATTGACATTTTGAAAAATCCCACTCGAACATCTTCATCATCGCTGTGTTCCAGTTTCAAACTACATATTATTATGCCGGAAACTCCGAAGACCTGAAAATAAATAGAATGAAATAGTGGGAAAAGACAAGTATGTACAACTTGGTATTTATTTTGTTTTTCATTTGAAATATGAATAACTCGCAAGAGGATATCTCGAACGATGAAAAATAGCGACTAAAGTTTGTCTTTCAGTCGCAGATGATTCCAAAACTGATTTTATGAAATTCTCTTTTATTCATATTAGTATTGCGAGCACTCGTGGTATTACCCCTGATAGTCGTCGCCGAGTATTTTCGAATATAAGTCAAACTGCCATACAGGTTTATTATTGAAAAAACAATTCTCAAAATGTCGCAGCGGAAAAAATCTTTCCGACCTTGATGAGTGAAATTGCTTCTGAAAAGTCTGTTACGTACCCAATTCTTCCGACCTTCCTGATGATCTTGACAGAGTGAAATAGACATTCGTACACTGAGAGAAATTTGGAGAACATATTGGTATATTCAAGAAATATGATAAATATTACAATATTTTCAGTAACCCTAATAACTTGGATAGTAAGTGGTCAAATAACAATACATTGTTGAAATATGTTATGGTTAATGCTAGTATTAATTATTGCTGTCACATATAGTACCAAAAATTATTATAAATATAACTATACATTTTTCTCCGTGTAGACAAAAATTTATTGGAGGTTACTGCAAGATCTAGCATCAATCTATTGAACGATTTCTGAGAAATATATTTTTGAATAATATTCTCCCTATCATTAATTTATATGAATTTTCAGTGAACACCGGATAATAAGAAAATCAACTATCTGAATGAAAATGCAAATTTTCACTGTCAGGTTCTTTTCTTTTCAGTTAGGATCTTTTCATAATATCTATCAGATGTAGTTCAATGTCCAGCGTGGCTTTAACCGGGAAATTAGTTGTTTTCTGTCAGATATCACCAAAAAAAATCACATTTTTCAATTTTCAATGGAGAATGTTTCCTTCTCAACGTGTTGTTTATTGTTCCGTTGAAGTCTGAGTTCTGAAAAAGAATCTGAACAAACTTCAATTCTCTCCATAAGAATTTTGTATTCTTTATGAAACGTCTGATGAAGGATTGAAATCATTTGGATACCAAGGCCGTAAAGCTTTTGGCCGAATCAGAAATTTGAGGCCAAGGCGGAGCCCAGCCTAGCAAATTTCAGGTGAAACCAAAAAAGATCATTTGGCCGAGGTACACCCAACATTTTTAGGTTTAGACGAGTATCATCAAGTAGGTAACATTTATGCAATGCAAGAGTAATTTCAAATCATCTTAACCAAATGAAAATTGTATTATTAAGTAAAGCAGTAAAAATACCAAATTACTAAAAGTGGTCGGTGGTCTGGCGGTCTAAGGCGCAGCCCGTTCAGAACTTCAGTATAGCGGTAGTCGGTTCGAGCCTGATGTATGTACGAGGGATTTTTTCTCAAGTACGCAACTATCGGAATCGATAGGCGACCACAGTCCTTGTTTCAAAGCAAGTGTATTGTGTGTTGTTTAGATGCCAAGCTCGTCTAGTGCTAGCTTGGAGTGCACGCCGGCCACCCGAAGTGGTGCTGTAGGTTTTCCGGGTTTTCCTGCAGCTGAAAAGTGAATATGCCACCAGAAATCAGTAAGTAATAATAACAATAGCCGTCCTCTACCCGCACAGGCTATGCCTTTGGGTTCACTCTACGAGTGTTTATGAGGGAGTATTATTATTATTATTAAGTACGATAAACAAACTAGTAAGTACTTATTAAAAATGGTAACACGTTCAGGATCTATTCGTTAATGAGTTTCAGCTCACATGTACATTTATCACATTTTGAAAATGTAATACCGTTTTCAGACATGATATAATCATTTCATTTTCTTGATTTTTAGTGATTATGAACTCTGCTGGAAAGCTGTTTACTGAAGTATACTCTAATCAGAATTCTTTGGAATTATTTTGGACAGTAGAACGCAAACCTGAAGTAGTTACCTTCCCTAGAGATAGATTGGCCATACTTACTTTTCAATTTCGAAAATTCAATATTTTCAGGACAGCACATTCTACTTATTTTACTCTGATATATATTTAATTTTGAGCCCGTACAAAAACTTATGGAAAATTGAATATCGGTCAAATTTGAGGACCAGGCAGCAGTCTTATGGAAAAATTGTCACCAGGTAATTTTTCTGAATGTTTGGTATGTTGTAGAATATGCTTTCCGAAAAACATATCAAATGACGCGACAATAATTGCCTGCCCATAAATAAGGCATTAATTCCAGACTGGTTTTTGATCAAAAATATTGTTGGATACAAGGTGAGTATCCAAAATGAAGTTCTTAATTAACCCTATACAATGAATATGTGACCAAACGAAGTAAGAAGTAACAGACTAAAAGGCTCTTTGTCAGAATTGACAAATTAAACTTTTGTCACAGAGAGTGAGTGAAAAAGTGACAGTATTTTTAGTGATATTTTGCAAAATTTGATAATTTTTTGATATTTTGTTTGGTCCGAGACCCTAGTCAATTATTACAAGTTATAAGAAGATCTTATGATCAGGAGAGTCGCTAGAGGGCGTCAAAGTTGAATAATTCAAAATGCATGGTTATGGTATTTTTCGAGAAAAATCATGATTTATTTGATTGTGATACAATTTAATGGAAAAATATCATCAAATCAAGAGTCAGTAATATTCATAAGTGTACATGGAACACTTATGTCAATAGATTGTGAAATTACAAGTAGTAAATGATATGAAAAAAAAAGGGGATCAAAACACTCGAATCAAACACATTGAGATAGATTGTGTAATAACACAAAACAAAATATTACAGACTGGTTCAACTCGTTCAAAGATCTTCCGAAACATAATATCGCTGCTAATTATAAAATCGTCGAAAAATCGAAAAATCGAAAAATCGTTGAAAAAAGTTCAAGGAAATGGAACTGCTCATTCCGAAAATATATGCATTCGTTCTCGAAATTGACAAGATTTTAAAGTTAGAAATGGGGGAATGCATTCGTATGAAATAAGAATGAATATGAGTTACAAAATAAATATAATCATTTTTATTCAGGGTGACCACCACAAAAAAAAAATTGAAATTAGAAAACCCAACTTGAAAACCTGTGCTTCTCTCCGATGATTAAATAATTCTTCAACTCAAACTATTTAGGGCATCGACTGTTGCCTATTTGCAGAATCAAATATGGAATGCAATGAATAAGTTGGTGGACATTTTATAGGAAAATGCCCCAAAGAATAGAAAACATCAAGTGATACTGACGCGCCTACGGCTGGGTCATACTAGGTTAACCCATGAATACCTTATAAAACACTCTCCTCAACCCGTCTGTGATATTTGTGAAACTCAATTGACAATAAAACATATTCTCTGCATTTGCCCACTTCACCACCAAGAGAGAATGAATCACAAAAATTCCTGAATCACTGAAAGACATTTTAGGAGAAACATGTACTTATAACTCTTTAATATCTTTTCTGAATACTATAGGTATTTCTTACAGAATAATGTAATGTTCCATCGCTAATAACCCTAGAGGTTGAAGGGAATTGAAATAAATAAAATAAATAACATTTTATAGGTGCGCTCTTTATACCTGCAATATACCACATACCATAAAGCAATTGCTGTATGAGTTATACAGAGTGACCCATTTGAAAGCGGGCCACCTCTCTAAAACTGTTTTTTTTTTAATAGATAGAGCATCAATAGTTCTAGTTGAGTGACATAAATTCGAAATGAAAATAAAAATTTCAAGGCCTACTTCGAATTTTTTTCAAGGTCAAAAATCCAAAAAACATACTAGCGATTTTTTAGATAGAATCAGACGACGCCACTGGATTCATGGCATTCTCAACTGGATTATGTGAAAATTACGTAGGAATGTGTCCATGAATAAAAAAGTTATATGGGAATGAAATTTGAAAATTATGTCGATAAATCAACCCACCTCTTCAATTTCAGAACTTTCATCAAAATTCTGACTACACCACTGGATTCAGAATACTTCGAAATACATTTGGTCAGAATTTCATCAAAATCTGTTCATAAATAAAATAATTATAAAATTATAAAATATGAAATTAGTGGAATTTTAGGAAAATTTTATTTTATTATTTTATAATTTTTTTATTTGTGAACAGATTTCGATGAAATTCTGACCAAATATATTTCGAAATATTTTGAATCCACCTTTTGATAAAAGTTCTGAAATTGAAGTGGTGGGTTGATTTATTGATAAAATTTTCAAATTTTATACCCATATAACTTTTTTATTGATGGACGCATTCCTATGTAATTTTCACAGTAACCAATTGAAAATGTCATGAATCCAGTGGCGTTGTCAAATTCTATTAAAAAATTCGAAGTAGGCCTTGAAATTTTTATTTTAATTTCGAATGTATGGCACTCAATTAGAACTATCAATGCTCTATCTATTGAAAAAAAAAACCTTCTGGATCGGATATTAAATAACAATATTAAAGAGGTTGCCCGCTTTCAAATGGGTCACTCTGTATATGTATTCACCGTTCTAGCACCAAATTGGCATGACCAGTAATATCTACTTTAATATTAATTATCGTTATTGAATTAAATTAGATGGTAATTTTGATTTTTTTTCGAAAATATGGATATGATATTCATAAAATCTGTTGTGGAATCATCTGCGGCTGAAAGACAAACTTTAGTCGCTATTTTCCATTGTTCAAGATTAGGATAAGATAAGAGGTATTCATGTTGAAAAGGGGAACATTATCCATGAAAATTGAAAAATGATTTTGTAATATCTAACAGAAAACAACTACTTCCCCGGCTAAAGCCACGCTGGACATTGAACTACATCTGATAGATATTGTGAAAATACTCTGACTGGAAAGAAAAAATCTGAAAGTGAAAAAAAACCCTTTCCTACATCTAGATGGTAATGTTTCACTGTTACTGCGGTAGTTGCAATAGAAACGTTTGGAGATTTAAATCAAAGAAGAGCATGAATGGTAAAACCTGGAAAACAATCAGAGCAAGAGAGCAAAATATTATCAGGCTACGATATTTTTCCAGATTCCGAAATGCATTGAAACAATACCTTCTCATTTAATTCAATAACAAGAATGAATATGAAAGTGAAAATTACTGCTCATGTCAATTTGGTTATAGGACAGTGATTACATAGCTCATACACCAATTGCTAAATGGTATGCGGTATATAGCAGGATTAGCAGGTATGAAGAGCGTACCTATAAATTGTCCACCAACGTATTCAATTAACGCATTTCATATTTGATTCTGCAAATAGGCGAGAGTCGATGCCCCAAATAGTTTATGTGGAAGACTCATTTTATCATCCAGAATGAAGCACAGGTTTTCAAGTTGGGTTTTCCAATTTCAAATGTATTTTTTGTGTTGGACACACTGTATAATAATGAATATATATATATATATATATATATAAACTCTTTAAATTGAGATATTCTCAACCTGATGAGTGAGAATATCCTTGGGGATGCAGTCAGGAATGAAAGGCCTCGTTGAAGTAACACTCTGTGTTAAATAGTCAAGCTTTCAGAATTTTTAATTTCTTTATCAAGACATTAACGTGAGGATAGTTTGAACAAAATAGCATGTGCCTTTCCCTTGGTCATTGTATACACAATATGTTTTACGGAGAAGATATGAAAAATATGCACTGATTTGTAAAATCGGAAAAATTAAAAAGTGACACAGTGTACATTTTGTCTCGATCGAGAGAAAATCAAACGTAATACATTAAAACTGAAATCTCGTTGGAGATTTCCTTAGATTAAAACATTTTTAAACACAAATCAACATTTTCACATGTAACCAGGTCCAGCCCAGAAACAGGAAGACAAAGGAGCTGGTTACATGTGACAATGTTGATTTGTGTTTAAAAATGTTTTAATCTAAGGAAATCTCCAACGAGATTTCAGTTTTAATGTATTACGTTTGCTTTTCTCTCGATCAAGACAAAATGTACACTGTGTCACTTTTTAATTTTTCCGATTTTACAAATCAGTGCATATTTTTCACATCTTCTCCGTAAAACCTATTGTGTATACAATGACCAAGAGAAAGGCACATGCTATTTTCTTCAAACTATCCTCACGTTAATGCCTTGATAAAGAAATTAAAAATTTTGAAAGCTTGACTATTCAACACGTAACAGTGTTACTTCAACTAGGCCTTTTATTCCTGACTGCATCCCCAAGGATATTCTCACTCATCAGGTTGAGAATATCTCAATTTAAAGAGTTTTCAACTAGTCCAGTCAAGAGACTACCTTTCTCTATATGTATATATATTTTTTTTTTTCTCAACTCGTATTCATTCATATTTCATACGAATACGTCCCTCCATTTCTCACTTTCAAATCTTGTCAATTTCGAGAACAAATGCATATATTTTCAGAATGAGCAGTTTCATTGTCTTGAACTTTCTTAAACGACTTTTCGATTTTCCGTCGATTTTAACAGCGATATTATGTTTCCAAAACTCTTTAAACGAGTTACCAGTCTGTAATATTTTGCTTTGTATTTTAACACAATCTAAATAATTTTTTTTAATTCGAGTGTTTGGATTCCTAATTTTTTTTATTATTTCATTCCCTTTACCACTTGTAATTACTCAATCTTTTGAGTTTTAGTATTCCATCTACACTTATGAACATTACTAACTCTTGATTTGATGATATTTTTCCATTAAATCGTATCACAAACAAATTAATCATGATTTTTCTCGAAAAATACTATAACGAGGCATATTGAATTATCAAATTTGGCGCTCTCTAGCGGCTCTCCTAATCATACGATCTTCTTGTAACTTGTCAAAATTGTTTAGGGTCTTGAATCAAACAAAATATCAAAAAAAATTCAAATTTTGCTGAAAGCCATTTTTATAGGGTTTTGTGCCCTGTCCTTTCATTTTATATTTTAAGCTTTGACTTGACTACGAACCATTCAACATACTTGTCCAAAATTGATATACAGTATGAGTCAAACGCTAGGTGGAGACAAAAATTGCGAAAAAGGGATTTTTAAGAGGCCATGAGCACGATCACGTTTGGGACGCTTTTAAGGGTAAAGAGTCAATTGATAACTCAAAAACGGTTCGTCTTATCCATTTCAAACAAGGGCAGGCTTCTAGAGGAAGTTTGATACGTGCTTTAATGGAAATTGAATTTTCAATCCACTTTTCCACAAAAAAAATCTCAAAAATGTCACAAACATGCAGTACTTCGAAGCAATTTTTTGGGTAGATAAACAAATAATTTCAAAAAAACATGACAGCACGTACATAGATCAACGTTTTACCTTTCTTTTTATACCAAATTCATTTCGATCGGATAAAGATTGCTTCAAATTTTAATGGGAGAGAAATACCACTGCAACTACTTCGACTATCTATGAAAAGAATCTTGGGGTGCTGCCGCAGACATAGTTACCTACATAGGATCAAACTTCCTCTAGAAGCCTATCCTTGTTTGAATTCGATACGACGAACCGTTTTTGAGTTATCGACTCTTTTACCCCTCAAAAACGGCCAAAATGTGATTGCGCTCATGGCCTCTTAAATATTTCACCTTGTGATTAAAAATTTCGTTAGTTGAATTTTTCAATTTTTTCATTTATCCTTGAAGGTGAAGGTGACTAGAAGTGGAGGAATGCACTCGTACCTACAGGTTAGTTATACAGGATATCCACTATAAAAAAATATATAGAAACCCCAATTTGTAAACCTGTAGGTACTCTTCAGAAGAGTAACACGACAATCAATAAAATTTTAATTAGGAGCTAAAATTATTTTTTTTCATTTGGTTTTGTGAAAATAATTATTTGACCTGAATTATTTTGGTTATTTGCAGGATCAAATATGAAATGCAATCAATGAGTTGGCGGATACCTTACATGCTCTTCAGTCTTCATGCTCAGAATATCTCAGATACCATGAAGAACTTGATGTAATATGACTGCATATACCCACCGTTCTTGCTCCAGATGTACATGTACACTAATATCCTCTTTTATTTCTATTCCCGTTATTCGTTTCAGAGAAGAGAATATGTTTCACAACATTTTTGAATTTAAAAAATGTGTACATGGCTGGATAAAGATTGGAACCAAAGTGTTATAGATTGTTGAGACCAATTTTTCAATATATTTCAAATGAGGTTTCGCATTATGCACTCTCTCTCATTCAAAAAATCGAAAGGAGTGACTGCCCCAAGAAGAGTGATCATGTAAGGATCAAAACTTACATGTTCTAGCATAGTATGATTATTATAAAAATCGACATGTCCAGGCGTTTTGCTGAAATTATGACAATAGAAAAAACTTATTTCAGGGCACTGTATAGAAGCCGCATAGCATACTATAGTATTCATTCATAAAATACATTTTGAAATTCAGTCAAAGCATATCACAGTCAAATCAAAATTAAGTTTAGGGTATTTCGATTGCTATAACAACTATAGGGAGACTTGACTTTGTGGGTATTAGAGGAATGTAGCATTTCAAGGCTGGCGTCAATGTTTCTGGTTGGTTTCCGGGTATTGACGTCATTGTCTTCAGTAAAAGTCTCAAAAAATTTCTACTGCAACTGCCACGGTAGTTAACGCCACTGAAGTTGCAATCGAAACGCAGATTTTAACCAAAGGAGACCATGCACGGCAAGTCCGGAAACCAAATAGAACAGGAGAATATTATCAGGCTACGATTTTTCTACAGAAACATTACATTCAATTATTTTATTTGCCGTGGCGTTGTTAAAGTAATCCGGAGAAAAGCACTGGTTTTCACGTTGGGTTGACTATTTTCAAATGTTTTATTTTTTCGGTGTTGGACAACCTGTATAATAATGAATTTAATGTTTTGTTGCCCATGTTCTTCAATACGAATGCATTTCCACATTTCTAATTACTTTAAAATGTTGCCAATTTCGAAACGAAATTCATATATTTCCAGAATAAGTAGTTTCACTTCTTTGTAATTTTTCAATATGTTTCGGAAATTTCAATATGTTTCGGAAATTTATTAGTTCATTCCTTTTACTACTTCATCATTCATCATCAAACTATTATGAATTATTCAACTTCGCCGCCCTCTTGCGGCTCTAATCGTAGGATCTTCTTATATCTTGTCAAAATTGTGTAGGGCATTGAACCAAACAGGGTATCAAAAAAATTATCAATTTTTGCTGAAAGCCATTTCATACAATTTTTTTTTATATTAGAAAAAAACTCAATATTTCCATTTTCAGGAAGTTAATTATTGTTTTTATGTATATATAGGTATATTATTGAAGGAAAACTATGATATCAGAAATGATATTACCGTCAACTTATACCAGATTCACGAACAATACGGCAACACGATCTATTTCGCAAACTCTGAGGTATGTTATCTTGCCCTATGGGGTGTTTATTAAATTTCTATATGGTACCGACTCAATTCAGAACAGACTGAATTTGTTGCACATCGATTTTCATCAAGTTTTGGATATACCTATCGAATACTATTTTTACATGATTTTCTTTGTTTCTCTGAAAATTAGAGGTTTTACTTTTATAGTGGAACTCAGATGAAGAAAAAATAGAAACGAATATGAGCAGGTCAAAAAACTACAAAACACAAATCTCAAAAATATCACTGTTCAAGGATTTACAATTAGGACTGAAATCCTTCTGCTCAACCCTAATATAAGAAAGAGCCTTGCTTCTGGCTAGTCGTACCCTCTGAAATATATTAGGAATTCACATCCAGCCATGCTTACATCTAAGCCACTGATCAACTGAAAATTAAAATATTTAACATATTTTTTCTCAATTGAATGAGTCAAAGCCTTCATAGATTCAATGTTTATTCGAAAAAGTGATCTTTTCTCTGGCTTGGAAATACGTCCTCGATTTTTCTATATAATTTTATACAAAACATCGTGAACAATGATATATTCAAGAAAAGGATTCAAACCTGGAAAATCATATTTTTATGAAATTACTTCATTAGGCTTTTGCGTCTGCACCCTTCAGACAATTGAGTCAAGCTGTACATGATGGATTCTTGTTTTTTCGCGAAATTCAAATATCACAATCATTCAAAACATATAAAAAAACAACCATCATTAATACTTAGATAATATTACATGAAGTTTCTAAAAACTGTAATTGACTTACAAAATTAAAGAACATCACAATAAACCAAACTATCTTCAGTTTGTTGTTCTTCTCCATTTTGACACTGTACGTATTCCACAATATTTAAAAACACATTAAAATTTCACTGTGGGGTCACCGCATTTTCCAACTGATAATAATTATGAACCCTCGTTTCCCATTTTGGCGAATGCGCGAAGAATATTTTGGCGAATGACTCGAACGCCAGAAGGTCGGCCGACGTTACGGCGCCAGTTTTATGTGGATGCAGCGCTCAGGATGCTGCTCTATAAAGATTGAGAAAGGGTAATAGCTAACCTGATACCACTAGGACACGACATTTCACCGGAGATTATTGAATTCGTATGGAAGAACCCCACACTATCTTTGTCGGTTCAATAAAAATAGAACAATTGTATCAAAATACAACGACCACTAACTACAGAAAATACTTTCGCTGATTTTATGTTAATTGCCTGATAAAAAATGCAACTGAATCAGGAAAGATGAAAACGCATGAACAAAGGATCTTTCAAATATTCAAATTAAAGAAAGTTGCTTACATCAAATGATAAAATAAGAATCATAAGAAAATCAAGATATACATTGATTACGGTGGATATATTATTTATTTTAAATTTCTCCAAAAATATAAAGTGTCTTTCTAAACTTCTTCAAACACGTTATACACCATCAGTCGGGTGGTGTCAGCAGGGACAGACCATGGGGAGGGTGGGGGGATGGGGGGACTCCCCCCCCAAACCCAAATAGCAAAATAAGTGCTTTATGGAACTGAAATATTTTATAATTATTTTATAATGACGAATTAAGGAGTATTTTATCACTAAGTGAGTTTGACTGCGATATTTTTGTGTTTGTATCAAAACGTTTCTATAACATTGTCGTAAAATTGTTTATACAATTCGCATTATAAAACTGAAGCTTGTTTTTGGCTTTAGTTAAATAGTTTTAAAACGCATTATAAGGTTATAAGACCGCTTTAAAACCGTTTTGAAAGAGTGTTTCAACTGTTTTATAATGATTATATGGTTTCTGTATAACACTTTTGATTTCTGCGTTAAAAAACTGTTTTGTTATAGTTGTATACATGCTGTATAAAAGCTTTATAAGATGATGAATGGAAGGAACAGTTTTGTAGGACAAAGAAAATTGCTTTAAAAAATAAGTATAAAATTGTTTTATAATTTACCTATAAGGGCGTAGCTTGATCGGTTATAAACAGTTTGAAGGACAAAATAGTAGTATTCAAAACGAAATCGTTACAATGTGTACGCCATAAATATTATATGAAAAATTTTTATAATAACCGTTTAAGTTCCCAAGTTTGCATTCTTATAAAAAAACTTATAGAATTGTTACAAATTTCCGCATTACAAAATTTTTAACGTTCAAATTCAGATAAAATTTTATTGCGTTATTATTTCCTGTCCTAGTAGCAGATTAACTGCTTTTTGAAACTGAAATATTTATAAGTGTCCCGTAATGCCGAATTAGGGACTCACTTAGTGAGTTTGACTGCGACATTTTTGTGTTTGTAGAAAAGCGTTTTCATAATATTGTCGTATAATTGTTCATACAACTCGCATTATAAAATTGAAGCTGGTTTCGGCTTTAGATAGTTTTAAAACGCATTATAAGACATTATACAAGCCATATAAAAGCTTCATAGGGTGATTTATAAAACAATATTTTAAGGCAAAGAGACTTGCTTTATAAAATAAAAGTTTCACATTAAACTTTGATTTGGATTTTATTAATTAGTCATGGCAGCTGTAGTATGACAAGAAATCAACAAAACCAAAGGTTATGGAAATATGTCACGTATCACGATCACCCCTAAAGCAGTCTCAAAAAACCAATATGATGCAACCTCTGAAATATTAAGAAAATCTGATTTTGAAAAATTGTTTTATAATGATATTCGAAACAACTCAATTGTACTCTATCTCCTCATAAAAATGGTCTCTTGAGTTTTCTCGTCACAATATATTTCACTGAGACTAACAAAAGATCACTTAGGTACAAGCAAATGAAGGCATTTTATTTTTTAAATGGCAAACTGTTCTCCAGACGAAAGAAAGGCACGTGAACACCTTTATGGAAGAGTAGAGAGCAATTACCAAAATCATATTTATTAAAAAAAAAAAACAATGGCATATCATCATTTTGATCAATGTTAACAGGGAAATTATTGATGAAAATTAAGAAAAACTTTATAAGGAAAAACATTTATTTTCATGTGTACTTTACATGTACCAAAATTGAAAAAAAAAAGTCAAGGGGTTTTAGAGATATTGAGAAAGAACTGTTTTTTTTTTGTTAAATTTCAGCATCCTGCATCTCAGAAATGAAGCGGTTGTGGACCTATATGTTCATATGAAGAATTTTTCTTAAAATCATTCAAGAAATATCACCCTTTAGGATCAGCATTAAGTTATGAAACACCCTGTATAAATCAATCTTAAGTATACTTCATTGAAGAAATTCTTTAATATCATATAAGTCTCTATCAAAAAAACTAAAATTTACAAAAACACAAAACTATGAAATTCCTGAGGATCTACTTGATGCGGAGAAACTAAACAATCACTTCCTTCTATCAGCCAATGAAAATAACTTAGAGAAAAACCTAATTCTCGATCACTACACTAGAAGGACTCATGATAACGTGAAAGAAAACTTAAGACTTGACATTCCTCCTATTGAAACTGGCGATATTGCGAAATATATAAATAAAATAAAAACAGGAGCTGTTGGGAATGACGGATACTCAATAAGGGCTATAAAACTGTGCTTACCATATTGCCAGGATGCCATGAAACACATAATTGATATTTCTTTAGAAAAAAGTTCATTCCCAAACATATGGAAACATTCTATAATAAAACCAATACCCAAAGTAGCCAAACCAGCTATTTTGAATGAGCTAAGACCCATCAGTATTCTCCCAGCCATTTCGAAAGTTATTGAAAGACACGTTCACACGGTAGTGAATGAGTACCTGAGTGCAAACAATTTGAATAATGATCGGCAGTCGGGCTTTAGAAGGAACCACAGTACCAGTAGTGCTCTAGTTAGTATAGTTGATGGAATTAATGAAGGTATAGATGAAAGGCAGGCTACATGTATGGTACTATTGGATTTTTCTAAAGCCTTCGACACTATAGATCATGATATTCTTCTTTCAAAACTACACTTCTTGGGATTCTCAAGAAATAGCATCGATTGGTTTGAATCTTTCATTCGTGATCGAAATCAATGCGTTACAATATCTCTGGATAATTGTAATATATCTTCATTGTGGGGTTCCTCAGGGAACAATCCTTGGTCCTCTACTTTTCTCAATATATGTATCAGCCATGAAATCATCATTAGCATCCAGTGAGTTACATCAATATGCTGATGACTCGCAAATATGCAATAGATTCAACCCGAATGATTACGTGCAAGCGCAAGCAACGATTCAATCAGAACTTTCTAAGATAGAAAGATATGCCAAAAGTCATAGTTTCAGGATAAATCCAAGTAAATCGAAAGCTTTGGTGTTCGGTTCTCTTACCTCTCGCAATATTTTGGAGTCAGTGAACTTTTCAGTTCAGGCGGGTGATACGGATATTCCACTAGTTTTATATGCTCGCAACTTAGGTGTGGATTTCGATGTTGCGTTAAATTTCGAACAACACATAACAAAAAGGCGAAAGCTTGCCTTTATGAGGTTGAAAGCTCTCTACCCATATAGGTACACTATTAAGGAATCCACAAAATTTCATTTATGCAACACACTAGTGCTATCACTTCTTGATTAAGGGGACATAGTATATAATTATCGTTTGACATGCAATATGTCTAAAAAGGTTCAACATCTGCAGAATGTTTGCATGAGGTTCTCATACCAAATACCATTCAGGGAACATATAACGCCTCACCTGAATACGAAACAAGTACTTAGTATGAGTAATAGACGACTACTACATTTCTATACCTTCGTTTTCAACATCTTGAAACATAAAGAACCAAAATATTTGTATAATCGTTTGAACACTCATTCTCACCCGTACGGTACCAGAAATCATGACCATTTTCGAATACCAAAACATAATACAACGTCATACCATAACTCATTCCCTTGTGTCACAGCAAGACTCTGGAATGACTTGCCAGCTGAATTGAAAAATACTTCTCTATTTGTTTTTAGAAAAAAAATTAAAGCACTTCTATTAGCTAATCAAATATTAACCTAATCTTAACTTGAACATACTTACATTGGGTATATTGGTTATATCGGTTAGACAATTATTGTTCACATTATTTAACCCTGTTCTATCGTATTAACCAGTCATCAATCAATGTTAGATTAAATGAATCTTTGTACTCATACTGCTTAATAGTACTCCTGTATAATCTGTTTTTCCTTATCTGTCGATAATATATTATAATATATCTTACTGTTATTATCATTATTTTCTTTCTGTTACTGTTATTATTATTTGTAAGTTCAATATAAATGTGTATCTTTGAATTTCAAAAATATTGTAATAATTTACCAAGTAATTAGTTAGCTTAAGTCGTTACTACTGAAACTTTAAATGGCGGGGTGGAAGATCAACTCAGTTGAACCCCAGTCATATTTACCCCATTATCTGATTTTAATTTATTCACATTTTATGTAATATGTATCATAATGCTGGGTAAATGAAATAAATGAAATGAAATGAAATGAAATGAAATAGAAGCAGTTTGAGTGCTTCTCTAAATAAGTCAATGGTTTTGATAAAATCTGGTACATAATAGAACGACATTGTATACCAGCGATTTTTTCATTAAATTTGAAAAGGGCATAGGAAGCCTGAAATCTTTATTTTGGTTGATGGTCCCATGAATATCATACAATGACCAATTTTCATGAACAATTATGCTGTTTCGAGAATGAAAAGCGAAGGAAGTGTAATGATTTTCTGTTCTTTGAATAAATCTGTACAAGAGACTTCACAGAGATATCGAATAGCTCGCTTTTGAGGAATAAAAGCATGTTAAAATGTTAAATGCTTCAAATTCCCTAATACTCATGTATATTCAATTTATGTCAAGATTTCTGTATTTTATCTACTACGTTTTTGATCCTATTGCTATGTATGTGTTAATTATGTACCTATCTAGACTTTGGCATGTAGGCTCAATATGTTTTGACTATGTAGACCAATAAAACTGAATATTTGTATAAATAGCTACGTGTATGATAGTTATTTATGGTACTAGTGTGTTATGTTGAAAATAAACACGAGAAAGATTCATACCACGAGGCTGTTAGGCCGAGTGGTATAAATTCTCGAGTGACTTAGGAAACATAGCACACGAACGGCATACAATGTTTTATCCAATACACTAGTGATTATGGATAACTCACTAGTGTGTTATTTGATAGTTTACTCTAAAATGACATTAATAATGACAGTCATAACTGTCATGTGTTGGATAAAAAAATGTATGGATGAATGTAATTCTATTCTATTATGAAAAAGCTAGGAAGCAAACTAGTAAATGGGATTGATATTGGAACTACTATTAATTCTCCTGATACAATTCTGTTTCAACATTGATACAGAAAAAAAAATCATTGAATTGAAGTTTCTCCTGAACTTCGCCAGTAAAACACAATATTTTCAGTTTAGATTTATTGAAAAAAAAATTACATGGAAAACATAGTCAAATACAGGTGTACAATAAATAAAGAAAATTTTGAAAGAGTCATACACCCATATTTGACAAAATAAATAAATAAATCTACCACAAAGGTAAACCACTTCAATATAAAATCCTAGTCAATACAAAATCAATTGTATGACAAAAACAGTCGCTGGAAACTCAAACGAGAAAATTAGGTACCTAATTCAATTAAAACATTCTCACATTTCACACTCACACAGTTTTTTCAGTCTTAAATTCAGAGGTCACCTCATAACTCGTCTTTAAGGTCATCATCTTCATCACCTGTGGGTGGTGGTGGAGGTCCGCCTGCCCCTTGGTATAATTTTGCAATGATTGGTTGAACAACATCTTCCAACTCCTTCTTCTGTTTCTTATAATCCTCTGCTTCGGTATCTTGATTATCTTCTAACCACTTTATCTTTTCGTCAATGGCTTCTTCCATTTTGGTCTTTTCATCATCAGACAATTTGGCACCAAGTTTTTCTTTGTCACCTAGCTGGTTTTTCAGTGAGTAGGCATAGCTTTCCAGCTCGTTTCTTGCTTCTACACGTTCCTTGAGCTTTTTGTCCTCATCAGCGAATTTCTCTGCATCCCTGATCATCCTGTCAATATCATCAGGAGTCAACCTATTTTGGTCGTTAGTAATGACGATTTTTTCTCTGTTACCAGTACCTTTATCTTCAGCAGATACTTGAAGGATACCATTAGCATCAATTTCGAATGTTACTTCAATTTGTGGCACACCTCTGGGTGCAGGTGGAATACCAGTCAAGTCAAATTTACCAAGTAAATGATTATCTTTCGTCATGGGACGTTCACCTTCATATACCTGAATGGTAACAGTGTGTTGGTTGTCTGATGCAGTTGAGAAGATCTGAGATTTCTTTGTTGGAATGACCGTATTACGTGGAATCAGTTTTGTCATTACTCCACCAACTGTTTCAATACCCATAGTCAAGGGATTGACATCGAGTAGAACAATAGCATCTGTATCTTGTTCGCCAGAGAGTACACCAGCTTGTACGGCAGCACCATAGGCTACGGCCTCATCAGGATTGATTCCTCTTGAAGGCTCTTTGCCCCCAAAGAATTCCTTGACGAGCTGTTGTACTTTTGGAATACGGGTAGATCCTCCAACAAGGACGATTTCATCAACATCTTTTTTGTTCATATCTGCATCCTCGAGTACTTTTTGGACTGGTTTCATGGTGGAACGGAAAAGATCCTGAAATAAAGTGAAATAGTTTAGCAATTTTTTTTTTCAGGAAAACTAAAATTTGTAGTACATACATGGTGTCCCATAAAAAAAATTATTTGTAATAATAGTTGGAGCTTATCTAGAAGTCTATGGTTTGAGAATTTTTTTTTTAGAAAAGTCATTACACCAATATCATTAACGTTGGAAACATTACAATGGTTGTCAACAGAAGATAGTTATATTTATAAAATGCTTCACAATCTTCTTCCATCATATTTTCATAAATTTATACCTTTTAATAATCAAATCCATCAACACGATACCAAAGTTAAATATAACTTACATGTCACCAGTCAAACCAAAGCTTTAATATTCAAGTGATTCATTGCTTATAATAATCTGCCAAATGATTCAGAAACTCTTCAACAGTTTAAAATTAAATTGATAAATCATGTACTCCAAGAAAAGTAAAGTGGTATTGTAAGATATATTTGTCATATAAAATAAGATTTGAATGTCTTCATATGTTTCCCAACTTATGTATACTTATTATTATTTTTGTAAATGTACATTAGGAATACGTATTTCAAATAAAGATTATTATTATTTTTCAGAATACAGAAAAAATTCAATTCAGATTCAGATTTTGAACAAGCTACAGTATTTAGATATTATGCAACAATGCTGAAAAACCATAAAAAAAGCAATTCATCTTTCAGCTGATATATTATATTATTATAAAGAAAATAATGAATCAGTTAAGCTTCTCGGAGTGTATTTAAACTCATCTTTAAATTTCTTACCGCAATTCACAATTATTCAACTTATATTATTCAACCGATTGGAATGATTTTTTTTTCGTTAGGTAGACATTCAAAAAGTCTACTAGGACACCAAATTTCATGAATAAATATGCATTTCCAGGGCCAAATAATTTTATTTTTCAAGGTCAAAAATCTGAAAAAATTTCTAACGATTTTTTTAGAAAAAATCTGACTACACCACTGGATTCGCGACATTTTCAAATGGTTCATATTTTACGTTGAAATGCGTCGATGAATAAAAAAATTATAAGGGAATGAAATTTGAAAAATATGCCGTTTAATTAACCCACCAATTCAATTTCAGAACTTTAATGAAAACTTCAACTACACCATTGGATTATGAATGTCTCAAAATATCACTAATTATAATTTTATTATCTTATGAATTTTTTATTTATGAACAATTTTCGAAATTTTGACCAGTGTTATATCAAGACCTCCTCAATACAGTGGTGTATTCCGAATTTTGATAAAAGTTCTGAAATTGAATTGGTGGGTTGATAAAATAAAACATAATGTAAAATTCAAATGAAACATAAAATAGAACTAAGTATAATCTATATAATCTAAAATATAGTATTTTCCTGCTCATAGAAGAGAACATAGGCATATCCACTCATGATGGATTTCGATGAAATTGGGGTTACACGTGAATCATTATATTCATGCCACGTGCTCGCATAAGGATGTCTACAGTAGGCTGTGTAGTATCCACTGTAGGTAGTTCCACTATGATTGGACAATGCATATAGACCATAGCGACAATGGGCTATGTTGTCTGTAGCATAATTACTCATCTCCAATCCCTCTACAGAAAAATCGATTGAAACATTCAATTTTCTTTGGAAACCTTCTGTCGAAGAAACCCGTTTTAAATGGATTATTAAAATTTTTGGGAACTTATGAATCGATATGGATTTCGTGCACTTCCTTCTCTCTTTACACTTCGTACATGTCAGTTTCTTGTCACCATCCAAAGTTTCTTAAGATTGTTGGCAGTACCAGAACTTTATATGAAAGGGTCATAAAATCCTAATCACAGTATATTGCAGACAAAAAAAATTTCTTCAAGACTGTCTAAAAAAATCAAAAGTACAATTTTAAATTGCAAAATTTGTAATCTACAATGAACAATTTAATTTAAACTATTTTAAAAATAGTAGGGTTCTTCCCTCTCGTAAGTGCTAGGGTAGGTCATACAACATTAGAGTGGTCCCAGTCCTGCACAACGAATGATAATCTCTTGTTAAATAATATTTCTTTAAAAATAAAGCTGCAACTTACAGAAGTCTCCTCGAAAGTATAGACTCCAGGATGAGTAAATGCCAGAATTGAAACAATGTTAAAAAAAAATACAGACAGTTTCAATAAAATGAACTGAATAAAATCGAAAATATGAAAGTACCCTTACCTCCAAATATTTCCACCAAGGGGACAATTATGGAACAAACATGTGACAGAATGTCGTTATGAATGATGAAGGATTTATTTTGAGTGAGATATTAGTGAATTCTTATAAAGAATAACCAGTATGTAAAAAGAGAATTAATTGTTTTCTTGAAAATAAAATATCATTTGCATGTAACCTATTAAACACTACTTATTGTCCCAGGACTTCTCTTTTTTCCTCTGCTACATATACATTGGGTCAAAGAACTGGTGTATTTTTTCATAATTCTGCCCGTTTGTAAGTTATGGGGGGGTGTACTACTGAATAAAACATGTTTTGATAACAAAGTTTTGGTGATTGACAAAATAAATTAATTTTTCTGATTAAAATGTATGCAATAATCAGTTGATTTGCTAGAAAGTAAGTAATGGTCTGCCTCCCATGAATCATACCTCAACACTTGGAAATTAGTAAGGTTTCTATATATTCCACAAAAAAAAACAGGTTTCATGTACAATATTTGAAATAGGAATAGTCTTTCATGTGTGAATTCGATTGAAGTATCCTGAGCTGAAACCTTCGGAAGTTTCACTCAGAATATAATTAATTAGTGAAAATTTTCAATATAAGTATGAATTTAGTTGAAAAAAAAATAACTCAGGCCTATGAACTTATGGTTGCAGATGAAATAAATTGACTGTATTAGTGTTATTTATTCTGTCTGCATTTATATCCTTCTGATTGGGAAAAGGGAAAACCTTAGTGTTGAGGTGTTACATGTGAAGGAGGTATTAATATTTCGTTCTGCTTGAAATCATTCATCATTTAACATCATAGTTTCAAATCAATTGTTTTTTCAAGATGCTCATGTGAACATGTGCATTTTATAAGCCTTCATTTAATGAATGCTTTTATTGGTGTAGTAATAAAATACATCCAAAAGGTAGAGTTAGCGCTTTCTCATACTAGATGAGAAAGTACTCTCTTACACATTTGGTGTTCTCTGTAGAAATCTGAATCCAAATATGCTACAAATGGAAAACTTTAGTAATTTCCCAAAAAAATAAAATGTGATAAAAGTTGGTGCTTATTGAGAAACTAATGTAGGGTGATTGAAAAATTATGCCAAGTTATAGGTTTGTGAAAAAAATATTTTTTTACTTAAAGTAATTTACGAAATACAGAAAAAATGTATTGGGTATATTTCGTTGTCATCTAGTGATCTATTCAGATTTTGAATATAAAAGATATCTTCATAAAATTATTTAACCATAATATTTCTCCATTCACATCACACTGGTATGATATTATCACATCATTCAAATAAATAATTTTCAATGAGATTTCCTCTAATAATTTAAATATTGGTAAAAGTATTGTGAATTAATAAATATTTAAATAGAATAGAATAGAAATTTATTCGTGCAGTACATACATTAATAATGTTTGCATACATCAAAAAAATAGATTGTTGAATAATATAAATTGAAATCGATATAGAAATCGATATAACAACAAAAAAATACAAGAATAATGAATGGATGGTCGTGAAACAACTCTTCAGACAAATGACAACATAAAATACAGAATATAACAGTTACTAACAGTATTATTAGACTAGACAGATGAAGAATTAATTGAGTCGAAATAATTAAAATATTCTTCAAATGTGTAAAAGGTATTTTGTAAAAGAATATTTTTACTTCTTATTTCAAAAGTGTTTATACTCATGTCAGTCTGAAACTCAGCAGGTAACACATTGAAAAATTTTAAAGGTAGATAAGGTTTTCATACATCTGGATCAAACTCCCAACCAGAGGAAAACTCTTGAAACTATCAGAGGCGAGTTATCGAGACGTCAGCAAGCCGGTGAGCAGAATTTAACAATAAAATATGTCAACAATAATCCTGTTATTATTACAAAAAACTAGAATCGGGCAAGCTATCTGTTTACTACCAAAACGTAAGAGGAATTCGAACGAAACTATCTCAATTAAGTCTTAATGTCACAAATTGCCCTTATGATATAATTGTTCTTACTGAAACATGGCTCACAGCTGATATCAACGATGCCGAACTTGGTCTTAGCGGTTACAACATTTACAGACAAGATCGTACACTCCAGTCCAGCATCTTCAGTAGAGGTGGCGGAGTCTTAATAGCTGTTAGGAAATCAATCTCCTCCAGTATTATTAATTCTAACCCATCTATTGAACAACTGTTTATTCACTTGGACCACAGAAACTGCAAACATATTTTAGGAGCTGTATATTTTCCTCCTAAATCTCATTCCAATCAATACCAACTTTACTATGAACAACTCTTAACAATAAATGAGCAATATCCAGAGAGACAATTTTACCTATTTGGGGATTATAATCTACCTACAGCTACATGGGATATTGAAGATTACTGCTCGTCTGCTTCAGCACAACCTGGCTCGTCACTATCTGAAGAAGGTGCTATTGAAATCATTTCGAATATTTGTGCGTTTTACAATCTCTTCCAGTCTAACAGAGTGCTCAACCAAAGAGGAGTTATCCTTGACCTTGTTTTGTCCCCAGTTGAACTTACAGTGACGACAGCTGTAGACATTTTGATTCCACCTGATATTCATCATCCTCCTCTTGAAACTACTATACAATATATGTCGAACTCAAGTGCTGTTCCCGGTGAGAACTTTTATTACGATTTTCGACACGCCAATTTTAGAAGTATACGCCAATGTTTGGAAGCAATGGATTGGGATGGGCTTCTTCAAGGAAAAGAACTATCTGAAATGATTTTTACTTTTTATGACGCTTTGTATTCGGTAATTGAGTTATTTGTTCCACTAAAGAAATATTTTGTTAACAGATTCCCACATTGGTATTCTTTTCAACTTAGAACCTTGGTTAACGATAAAAAGGTTGCACATAGGATTTATAAACAAAACAGAACTCCCCAAAACTATGAAATATTCAGTCAGTTAAGATCACAATGCAAGATCACATCTAGAGAATGCTATTTAAATTACATTAATTCGGTTGAAACCTCTGTTAAAAGTAATGTCAAAACCTTCTGGAATTTTGTTAGGACTAAAAGATCTAATAACACCATACCTGATAACATGAACCTTGGCAACTCTTTTGCCTCCTGTGGTAGTGAAGTGTCTGATCTGTTTGCCAAGCATTTTTCATCAGTTTACACAACTCAAAATCTAAATCCTAACTTGAATGATATTGAATTTGAATCAAAACTTGACGTCTCCTCTTACCACATTTCAATTTCAACCATTTACGAGAAATTATCTAATCTTGACATAAAGAAAGGCCCAGGTCCTGACATTATTCCACCTATTCTACTCAGAAATTGCAGCTTCGTTTTGTCTCGCCCTCTCTTCTATATTTTCAATAAATCCATCCAGACAGGCGAGTTTCCAGATTATTGGAAACAATCTTATGTCACCCCAATATACAAATCGGGTAGTAAGTCAGACGTTAAAAATTACCGACCGATATCTATTCTCAGTACAATTCCCAAGACATTTGAGAACATTATAACAGATTACCTTACCTATGACTGCTCAGGGATAATAACTGAACAACAATATGGTTTTTGTGCTGGGAAATCAACTGAATTGAATCTAGTTACCTATTCTGACTTCCTGTCAGAAGCTTTGGAGAGGGGTTGCCAGATTGATTCTGTGTACACCGACTTCTCCAAGGCTTTTGACAGGGTCAACCATACTCTCTTACTTCAAAAGCTCGACAGATATGGTGTGGGTGGGGTACTACTGCAATGGATCAGTAGCTATCTTACGAATAGGACCCAAATGGTTAGAGCAAATTATCACTACTCCAAACTATTCGAAGTAACCTCAGGTGTTCCTCAGGGGTCACATCTCGGTCCCTTATTATTTAATTTGTTTATTAACGATATTACTCATTGCTTCCAGCACGCCAAAGCTCTACTATTTGCAGATGATTTAAAACTCTTCCTAATTATTAAAACCTCTTTGGATGCCCACAGGCTTCAGTATGACCTTGACAGTCTATCAAACTGGTGCTCCTCAAATGGCATGGACTTGAATGCCTCAAAGTGTCATGTCATGCGCTTTTATCGATCCCATGTACCTACTACTACTTTTGATTACACTTTAAATGGTCATGTCTTGGAGTCTGTTAAGCAAATAAAAGACCTTGGAGTTGTTTTTGATCCAACCTTAAGCTTCAATCAACACATCCCTACGGCTATCCATAAAGCCATGAAAATGTTAGGATTTATCAAAAGGCTAACCCACGACTTCACTGACCCAACTGCTATAAAAGCCCTTTATTGTTCATTGGTCCGCCCACACCTGGAGTATTGTTCTTCTATCTGGTCTCCTCATTATATAACTTATATCAGGAATATCGAAAATGTCCAACATAATTTTCTCAGATATATAGCATATAAATCGGGTGTTCGTTGCGAGTATGAGTTGTTACAGCAATCACTGAACATGTCCTCCTTGGAAACTAGGAGGAAACAGAGAGACCTGACACTACTTTTCAATATTATTAATGGCAATTGCAGTTGTGCTGAACTCCTAGAAAAAATCAATCTCCATGTTCAAAACCGTCCAACTCGACAGCAACAAACATTTTATGTACCATTTTATCGTCTCAACCACACATTCAACAGCTGCATTCCAAGAATTTTACGATTAGCCAATAGTAACGATGATCTTGAGTTATTCAACACCTCCTTGAATCATTTCAAAACTCAATTACGGAATACTGAGCTTTAATGTTGCAATGTATAGTATATGTTTTATTGACGCCTATTGTCTTTTGTTGTTTTAAATTACAAATTAACCCCTTTTGAACTTTGAATTAACCCCTTCGAACTTATTCTTAGTTGTAATTTGTATGTCAGCGCCTTATGATGTTATTTTAATTATAATTTTGAATTGTAATTTATACTTTAAATGGGCTTGCCCGTAAATAAATAAATAAATAAATATCAGTTTTGCAATTTACTCAATAATAATAATAATAATAATAATAATAATAATAATAATAATAAAGGGGACAAACTCCGAGGGTAGAATCCTCACTTCATTTTAAGGCTGAAACTTCCAATAAACATATACTACATATATATAAAATGAGTATTAACCGAGTTACATAACGGATTAACTTTTCTTAATGAAATTTGGTATGTCACTTGACAGCATTCAGTTCAATCAATAAAAAAGTTATAAGGAAATGAAATTTGGAAAATATGCCATTTATTCAACCCATGGTCAAGATACTTAAGGACGAACAATTCAAAAATTGTAGATAACTTCGTTGGCCAGTTGGAAACTACATTGAAATGTATTTATTGTGGTCCCTGTTCAGTCACTTTCGATCCGTTCTGGGATCTTTCCCTCCCAATACCTCGAAGAACAGGCCAACTTAGACTATCACATTGCTTGGATTCATTCAAAAGGTAAGAAACTTTGGATGGTGACAAGAAACCAACATGTATGAAGTGCAAAGAGAGAAGGAAGTGCACGAAATCCATATCAATTCATAAGTTCCCAAAAATTTTAGTAATCTATTTAAAACGGTTTTCTTCGACAGGTTTCCAAAGAAAATTGAATGTTTCAATTGATTTTTCTGTAGAGGGATTGGACATGAGTAATTATGCTACAGGATCTTCAGCAAAATTAGCCGAAACCTATTGTACACATAAAATATGCAGGGGACCTGCATTTTGTATTCAAATTCTGGACACATTTATTATTTCTAAGAGAAAACAGTGTTGATACTACTTAGGTAGCACAAGACCATTAAACTGATAATGAAAAATGGATTATATTATCCAGTCTCCCAATTCATCTTTGACAATACGGTATATTAGTCAGCAAGTGTCCATCACCAAACAAAGTTTTCTACGAGAAGTACTTACAATTCTTTTTAAATCATATAACTGAAATTTGAATGGGGAACACCTATACGTACTGGTTTCATGGCTCATGCCACTCATCAGAAAATGCTAGTTCAACAAATCAAATCAAAAAACAATTTCAGCTTTTGTTGGGAATTTGCAAGATGAACACTGAAATACGTATCCAGTGTCATCTCTAGGTTCTAGACTGATTATAACATCTACTTCTTCAGCAGCCTAATATTCTCTAGAGAAAAAATTGTTAATACTACTTGACCATCAAACAAATAATGAAACATGGATTGAATAATCCAGTCTCCCTCTAATGAGTGGCAAGAATCATCAAACCTGTGTGTAGGTGTTTCCCCATAAATCAAATAATAATTTCAGCTATGTCAGTAAAAGAACATTGCAAAGTAGTTCTTGTAGAAAACTTTGACAATAATCTAACAGATATAATTCAACGATAGCGGGAAGTAGTTGTTTTCTGTTGGACACTTGCCGATCAATATACCTATTGTATAGGTTGAAGCGGGAGACTGGACTATATAATCCATTTTTCATCATCCCCTTTAATATGATAATACCTTACGAGTTTCAAAAGTTTTCTGGTAAGTGAGATCAATCACATGACAAATCTAAGTGATATGAATAGGTCAGGTGGATGTTTCACATGACTTTCAATTTTTTGTTAAGTTAAATTAAACCAATGAAGAAACCACAATCTATACAGGTAAATGAAAAAATCCGATGAACAAATTATAAAAAAAAATCAACTCACCATATTCAGTTCTTCAAATTTAGCTCTTGTAAGGGTCTCTGAGAAATCATCCCCTTCGAAGAAAGACTCAATTTCAATCCTAACTTGATGACTGGCAGACAAGGCTCTCTTGGCTTTTTCAACTTCACGTCTCAACTTCTGTACAGCTCTGTTATCTTTCCTGATATCCTTGCCCTTCTTCTTCTTGTACAGCTTGATGAAATGGTCCATAACCCTTTGATCAAAATCTTCACCACCCAAGTGAGTATCACCATTGGTTGCTACTACTTCAAAAACTCCATTGTCGATTGTCAGAAGAGATACATCAAAAGTACCACCACCCAAATCAAATACAAGAACATTCTTCTCTCCATCTTTCTTATCCAAACCATAGGCAATGGCAGCTGCAGTAGGTTCATTGATAATTCTCATTACATTGAGCCCAGCAATGACACCAGCATCTTTGGTAGCCTGCCTCTGAGCATCATTGAAGTAAGCAGGAACAGTGACCACAGCGTGGGTAACCTTCTTACCCAAGTAAGCCTCCGCAGTTTCCTTCATTTTTCCCAAAACCATAGCAGATATTTCCTCAGGTGCAAATACTTTGTTACCTTGGCTTGTTTCTACTTCAATATGGGGTTTTTGATTTTTTTCAATAACTTTGAAAGGAAATAGCTTCAGATCATGCTGAACAGTGGAGTCCGTGAAGTCACGACCAATAAGACGTTTGGCATCAAAAACTGTATTCTCAGGATTAGTTGTCAGCTGATTTTTAGCAGCATCTCCAATAAGACGTTCTCCATCAGCAGTGAATGCTACATAAGATGGAGTTATACGGTTTCCTTGGTCATTAGCGATAATTTCAACTCGACCATTTTTATAGACACCAACACTAAAAAAATTTAAAACCATTTATTATACATAAATGAAGCAAAGCTCCTTCAATAGGTTAAAGCAAAATCCATCACGAACGAAATTTCAATTTTTCTGAATACTTACCAAGAATATGTGGTTCCAAGATCAATACCAATGACGGTACCAATATCATCTTTTTCTTTTTTGTCCTCCTTGGCCCAAACAGTTGCCAGAAGGCAAAGCACTCCAACCGCAAGATATAACCTCATTTTCGGAGTTTTTATTCACAAATCTGAAATTAAACGGCATTAATAAATGTATAACATACCAATCCTTTCAATTCTATAACGGGATCATCATTAGAGGAAGACGTGCTCTGTCATACTGTACTTGCACCAGTGACACGTCATTTAAAAAAATACTTTTATCTAGCAAAGGGCCACTACCTATATGGAGGCATGCTGAATTGATTGAAATTCGGAAAAGAAATTACAAAAATCTGCTGTATGCATGAAAGGCATAAAATAAATATGAATAATTGCTAGAACCAAACTAGAACATTCTAGGAGGCAGATACCGGCTGACAACAAACAACTTCAAAATTGATCTCAAAAATCAGTTCATTAATAGGCACAAGTACGCTTAGTTGGATTTACTCACATTTTGAATTCTTCCAAAACAGATTACGGTAAAAAAAAGAACACTTTTCTAGGATCAATATTTCACATACATTTACTAACCAACTCTTTACAACTTCATTGACAGACTGGCGAAAATATCGGGCGAATCGGAAATATAGGATGGTAAAATAGTCGTGTTGGGCTCTGATTGGTTTTCTCTCGAACGAGGCGGCCATTCATTGGTTTAAATCCAGCTTGTTGGCGTGAACTTATTGGAGTAGCACAGACTTCTATGAATTGAAAACATTTCACGTCATGCCTTCTAGAGATGTTACGTGTCGTTCTCATTCCGAGGCTGACGCAACGTAGGTTTTTTATTATTTCGTGACAAAACAGTTGAGGCAAACGCGGGAAAGTTTCGATTTTGGATTTGAAACATGACCGCTTTTTATCTAAGTTCTTAGTTTAGAATTAAATCAAATAATTAAATATTTTAATTATTGATTAGGACATTGTTTTTAGACTGTTATATTTTATTGTAAGTGCATCCATTCATCACTGGTGAAATTTGAAGATATTCAATACCAATCAATATGTAGGTACCTACTAACCTATTCAACTCTATATACTTATACAGGTTCAGTCAGAATACGAAACATATTTTTTTCTCCAAAACTCCTGAAGGAGAAAATTGAAACCTATTGGTACGTTAATCAAGGTTAAACAACGTGAACCAGTGTCGTAGTAACGATGGTATCTGGTCATATTGTCCTTCACATTTTCTTTGGACAAGTGAATGGACAATTAAATGAGTGTCAGAGTACACTTAATTATAAATATAATTATGTTAATTTTTTCGCAAACATCATTTCAGACCTGAATTTGAGGTTAGGTTTATTTGTAAGTTGTTCTATCAACACAATCATATGCAAGAAAGGACCAAAAGTAGCTCAGTGGTTGAGACTGCTGGTCGGCCAGGTTCAAATCCTAGCGACTACAGATTTTTATCTGATGGCCCGAGAAAATGCTAGGAATCGCACGTTAAAAGGTAAAACCTCGTTAATCCTTGGCTCGCACAAGTTTCGACTTTTGAGGGCTGCCGTTCGTAAGGGGACAACAGCTGGTTAACGGAAAAAACAATTTTAAACAATTTTTTTAAGTATAGAAATATACCAGTGAATACACGGCATCGATTCCATCAAATAATATGATGATTGAAAAAATGGAGTTGTCGGTCTGATTCCGACTCACCCGTGTACTAATAAGTATATGCTTCTGATTTTCCCAACATTGAAAAATATTCAGTAGGTTGACAAAAATTCCGATATGTGAAAAGTTATAGCATTATATGCGATTACTATGCACACATAGGAAATTACGTTGCTACTCAGGACATATCTTCAGTTTTTCTACATTATCTTATCTCAGAAACTGATGATGTCAAACTCTCATTTGTCAATTTACTTTGTCCAAAGAAAATATGAAGGAAAATAAGATCACATTCCATCGTAACACTACGCCATTGGTTTAAAAAAATTAAAATTATCACGTTGATAAGTCTTTGATCAGTGTACCAACTTTGACAATTTTTCCTTCAGGAGTTTTGGAGAAAAAAAAATCAAATATTTTTTTTTTGTATTTTTCATCCTAGCGCTGCGTATCTCAGAGGGGATGCATTTTAGGATATCTTGGACTTGAACTAAATTTTGATAAATGCGAGTTGATTAATCTTTCAACTTCGAATAATATTTCCGAATCCATCGTTTTGAAATTGGCTCCCTGTATAAGAATTTTGGATAAGGGTAAATGGACTCTCCTGGGTGCGCCTCTTTCTAAAGATTCACTTTCAGAACATCTTCCAGAAAAACGGGAATCACTCCGATTGCTGACTACTAGATTGAATAAACTTCCTAAACACGTCGCATTTTTTTCTTTTGAAAAATTGTTCGGCGATTCCAAAACTCATGATGTACCAATAAGGATTATTGTAGATAGTCGTTGATGATGTACACCCTCAGATGTTCCCCGCTTGGTCAAGCAAGTTAGAGCTCGACCAATCTGATAATTTACTCCGTAACACGACGGAATATGTTACCAATAATTATTTCAAAAATGACTCATGGCTCCAAGTAAGATTCCTAAAAACCCTTACTGTCATATTTACTGTACAGCGTTGTGAATAGTTCTAGACAGCGGTAACCGATGTAATTTGTTTAATTTATCGAAAATGAAAGTTACGTCGATAGGGGTTTGTCAGTCAGTCGGATCAAGATGGATAGAAACCCTGGTGGATTGACTGATTCGCTTTTGTTTCACCCAAAGTTGTTAATACTGTAATAGGATGGGATTAGCTTTCCCGTTGTCAGTAGATGGCGCATTATATCAAAAAATAGCCAAGTTTACAACATTCCGAAGTACTGAGTCATATTTATTTTCGAATACCTATTTGAAATTTGACTGTTTATGTTATAATTTTTGATTAACTATGATTTACATTTCATCAGGATATTTATCGGTTTTTTCTGTTCTTTTACTACTTTTCGTTCAGTTCGGGGATGATTAGTTATTTGTTTATTGTTGAGTTTTTCTGTAATTCCTGTATGTGTAGTGTGTAGTGCATAATATTTTTTCAAGTTTGTACTTGGACATGGCTGCGTTTGTATGAAAGATCTAAGCAAAGTCGAATGTTGGATTGGTCCGCCTAGCCTAAAGCCTTGGAGTCAACTGAGGAAGTATGTAAGTAATAAGTTTTATGTTTTGCGATTTAAAATATCAGTTTTGGAAATAAAACAGGATGCAAAACAGAATTGAATAATAATAATAATCATAATAGAGTCTTTATTGTCCATTCCAGTTGTTTTTGAATAACATTAACTTATATACATAAAAAATAACGGCATATATAATAGGCGGAGTTCAACTTACAAAGTTGAAAAATATTGATAAAAATAAATTATAGTGAGTTGTTCATATTAGCTGCTCTTTTTGAATTTTACCAACAATTTTGTTGTTTGTGCTAAAAGCAAATATAATCTAGGGAGCAAGATCAAGCACGGACTGATTACTTGGCTGAATTTGTAGTACCTATCTCTAGTTTTTTGTTGGGCGGAGACCTCGGGGCCTCGTTTTTCGAATTCATTGGCCTTATTTCTGCTGAATTCTGTCTACGAATTTGGTTGAATTGGTAGTGTCTCCAGTTTTTTTTTGTTGGGCTGAGACCTGTCAATAGATTTGATTGAAGCGAAGTGGTCGTGATGTTAGAGCATTTGCCTCCACCCAGGCGGTCCGGGTTCGATTCCCGCCGTCTGCCATGGAGCTAGAGTGGTTCGGAATCCTCTTTTATTCAAACTGTAGGTCCCGGATCTCCCTTGTTCGCAGAAGCTCTTCTTTTGAGGGGTTTTTCCCGAAAACCTTGGTGATTCGTAAAAACAAAACAAAAAAAAAAACAAAAAAAATTATAGTGTCTCCGGTGTGGCGAAGTGGGAGACCTCGTTTTTTGAATTCAGTGGCCTCTGCTGGGTGATCTCGTTATTCGCATTCAGTGGCCTCTGCTGAGTCCTGTCTATGATTTTGGTTGAATTTGTAGTGTCTCTGGTTTTTTGTTGGGTGGAGACCCCGTTATTCGAATTCAATGGCCTCTGAAGAGTATTGTCCGTGAATTTGGTGGAAGGTGCAGTGCTTCCGGTTTTCGTTGGATGGAGACCTCGGGGGCCTCATTATTCGGTTTCAATGTCCCTTGATGTGTTCTGTCAACAAAGTTCAGGAAAATTGTTGCGTGCGCCCTCAGATTTGTCTTGGATGGAGACCTAGCTCATTGTTCAAACTCAACACCCCGTACCAAGTTATGTGTGCGACTTTCAAAAAATATAATAGGAAAGTTTGTACCGAAATTATTATAATAATTATTAAAAGAGGAATTGGGTGTATTCCACCATCATGAATCATGACTTTGTATGCGTCTCATCAATGTTGACTTTTTACTATAAACCTCATATTTAATGTCTTGATAAAGAAAATAAACATTTCCTAAAGCTTCATATAATATAATTGCATGGTTACTTCTCACCCATACTCTTTTTAGACTATAATTTAATCTGAAAATGCAGCTCAATTTTATTTTTAAAATTATTTTTACTCAAAAACTACCGATCACGATAGACGTTGTCCTCTATATCGATGTGTATGGATGCACAGAAAAAAAAAGTTTCTCTTTTCCCTTTTCACGATTCCCTTTTCATGTTTCCCGTTTCATGTTTCCCGGTTCATGTTTTCTGTTTCCCGTTTCACGTTATTTTTCCTGTTTCATGTTTCATGTTTTAATGTTGGAATGAGTAAGTACTCATTTCCTTTATTTGCACACATCAAATGATACATGAGACTTTTTATTAATGTAATTAATGTACAGTATCGGAAAGTATTTATCTTGGATATGATGGTATGGACGCACAGAAGATTTTTATATATGTATAAAGTTGGCTACAATAAATATATTTATTCAACACACCAATGTGAATTATTTTAATTGAAAAAATAATATCCAGGGGTTCACCCAGCCCCACACTTGTGGAGGCCATGAGTAATTCAGCGATTGCCAGGTCCACAAGATTCTACTTTACCATCATGTCCCTTAATTTCACAAGGCTGTTCCATACGTCTTCATAGGACGGTTTGTCTCGAAATTGCTTCTTCGTGACTAGATAGAATATGCTTCTCGGGTCTTTTCGAAACTGTAGCACCCCTCCAACTTCCGGGTTTTGTTGCCGTAGTTCATAGCGTCTACCAAACTTCGTGGAGAACACCACAGCGATGCCTCTGGACATTTGAAGATCTTCTGCTACACAGAGTGCTAGCGCGTAATCGGCATCTTAAAACGGTCTCGTGGTTCCCCTCGAGTCACCACATGTTGAACTTTCTGTCCGTTCGAGTACAAGGACATGAATTTCTGGAACGTCATCGCATCCTCGTGGTCTGAGGGTGCGGACTTGGTCGTGGTTTCCAGAGTATGGGGCCAACCTATTGAAATGGACGAATCTGGGTTTTTCTCTGGGTATAGCTTTTTAATTCGGTAGACCACGTCATTTATCCTCTTCAAGATCCTATAAGGACGTTTGGGGTTGTACAGCCAAACCAGGTCACCAACCTGAAATCCTCCGGCATCGGCCTTGATGTCATAGGTCTCTTTCATTCGGTCACTGGATCTCTGGATGTTCAAACGGACTCTTTCGTGGATGTCTTCCATTCTCTGCCAAAGTTTGCTGACATAGTCCTCTCCCGCAGCGTCTTGTCCTGGTGGCGTCTCAAACCTCAGGTCACAGGGTATAGTCGCAGCTCTCGGTCCATAATAATACTAGAAGGGGTTTGGCCGGTGGACTCGTGTACTGCAGAACGATAGGCCATCAGGAACAAGTGGGGATACTGGTCCCAGTCTCTTTGGTGGTCAGAGACTACCTTGGATAAGTGCGCGGCGGTTCATCGTCCTGTTCATCTGCTCCACTATCCCATCAGACTTCGGATGTAAAGCCGTGGTTCGCGTCTTCCGGATGTTCAGCATTCGACACAATCCCTGGAACAAGTTGGACTCGAAATTTTTGCCTTGGTCTGAATGCAGTTTCAGTGGGACACCAAATCGACAAATCCACTCCTTCACCAAGACGTCGGCGACGGTAATCGCTTCCTGCTTGGGCAGCATAGACTTCGGCCCACTTGCTGAAGAAGTCTATTGCCACGAGGATGTATTTATTCCCGTAGTCAGATTGTGGAAACGGTCCTGCAAAATCTATAGCGATTCTTTCAAATGGACTGCCAACGTTGTACCTACTCACGCATTGGGGCCTTAGGTCGTGTTCGAGGTCTATTGCTTGCGGCGCATACAGCGCACTTTCTGTACCAGTCTTGAACGTCTGCTTGACAATTGTCCTAATAAAACCGTTGTCTCACTTTCTAAAGAGTCTTCGTCACTCCCCGATGTCCTCCGGCGACCCCATCTTGAATTTCTCGAAGCACTTCCGGTCTTCTGCTTCTGGGTACTGTCTGATGTCTTTTTTTCCCACCATCCTCGGACTCCAACACACGCTTCAGAACTCCGTTGTCCAGAGTAAGGGAGAGTAAATGATCCGAATGAGTTTTTCATGCATCCTCCGATTCGTATTTTACAAAACCAGCAACTCAACATCTCAACAGATCAATAAATATCTATACTGGGTACTAACACCGATTATTTATTGGACTTGCTCCGACCTCCGACCGATACATTACATGAGCCGATTGACATTCGGTCAGAATCGTATTTTTTCAGACTGAGAATTTAGCAACTGATTTTTTTTTCGTACAGTGTTGCCGGTGCTTGTGATTAGAAAGCAAATTGGGGAATTGTTCATTTATTTTATTCAAGAATAATAAGAGCATTAATTGGTCAAACGCTTTTATTTTTTGAAAAGATTATGTTGTTTTGAGCACTCACACACAATGGATCTGCAACACAAATAGTGTTTAAGTAATTTCAATAAATACCAATAGTATTGAAGAAGTAAACTAGCCGCAACTATTCTATAACTCGAAGAAGAATACTTATTACCGCTTAAAATTGATGCCATTTGAAGATATTAGAACAATTCTATATAAATACCAATTTGCAATGTATAAATAATGTATAAGGATGAAGACATTTTGGATGACAGTCAAATGGTTTGTTAAAATTGTATTTTGTTTCAAGTTTTATGAAACAAACCAAGATGAATTACATCACTTCAAAATAGTTCGGTCAAACTATTCATCAACCGTGAGCCAAGGGCTTAATATATCCTCTGGATTTGAATTCATTTGTTTTCTAATCTTGTATTGAATAATAAACGTCAGTCATCATACCATCAAGAGCAAAAAACAAAACTGAAAAATCTATTTCATTCACTCATAAATTATATATTTTATTCAATTTTGTTATTGTAAATTAATATAGGTATTTATAATAATATCTAGATATATAGAGTTGTGTGGAACAAGCCTTCTTGATGGTTGCAATACCTCCTGTCACCCTGTTAAATAAACAATTAGGGCTGTGAATTCAAATTTCACAACTTGCATCTAGCAGTATATAGTCCACTTTTATCTATATAAAATATAATTCGTACCATCATACCTACCTTATCGTTCTACAAATTCATTATAACCTTACTTCGTAGAATAAAAAACTAAATGGGTTCAAGATTCAATAAACAATTTATTTTCTATTCACAGATCTGTTATAAATAATGAAAATTCACAAAATTTTGTTGTCTCAGAATCAGAAAGGAAAATTTGGATGAATATTTTTTTTCAGTTTCATATATTCTACATTGCAGTTTCTATATCGCGATCTTCCAAAACTTATTCATTAAAATCACTCACAAACTACAAAACAAATTAATAAAATCCATATATAAATTTTACCTCATCTAGAACCGACACAAAATTTATATAGGCCAATAAATTTATTGAATTTGGATTCACTTTTATAATATTATCAGGTACATTTTTTTTTGTTCACCTATTTACGATTTAATTTATATATTTTCCTAATATATGCAGCATATATTTTTCTTCGAAATAATAAAGTTATTATTATTATTAAAAATTGATAGTTCAATGGATTTAAAGGAGAACTCAGAGTTATTGAACAGCACATTTTAATTTTAGGGTACATATTCTCACTGAAAATTTAGCGCAAGTTATTTGTTAAAGCCTTTAACTGATACAGCTACTTTAGATAAAATTACCTGCAGATATTACCCAAATGAAACTTTCAACCATAATTCAATCATTTAATGTAATCTCTACCTATATATTCAGTAGTATTTATTAAATGTTACCAAATGTGACCATAGATTTCCATTATATTCAGAGAACCATTCAGACCAACTAGTGGATTGAAAATGGCTTCGATATTGGTGCATGGTATCCTGTAGAATAGCTATGGCTTCACTTGGCTTGATCACATCTAACCTTCGCAACGTTACTTGGAGCGCTTTCAGAGTATGTCATCGCGTTTCACATATTCTGGGGCATCTCTTCCCACTTCACTTGCAAGAAGATTTCTACCAAAGTAAACAAATTGTAAACAAGTAAAACCAATCCTAATCTCACTTTCGTCATTGAATAATGACCAAAAAGTGACCATCAAGGCTATTATTTGCTTTCATAAAATATTCATGAAAGATGTTTCATTTCAGGACTTCTGCTAAGTAGTATTATTCTACTTCTATAAATGCTTTTCTTTCTATGCAAAGTCAAACTCTCAAGCTTATTCTCCTGACCAAATGACTAACCCCTACTAAGTTTTGTAGAATACCTGCTTGCTGCTTGTAGCTTTCAATATTTAACTCATGCTATCTAGCTGTCCAGTGTCCAGTAATAAGCCAATAAATATAAGCGATGCAGTATTTTTAGACGTTTTACTCTGCAAGGAACCCAAAGTAGTACTTATAGAAAGCTAATGAAAGTCACCAACACTCCAAAGTCCAGGTAACCTTCTTATTTATTAGTTTACTTTTGAGGACCATTGGATCACTATAAGACGAAATCTATAACTTCGTATCATCGAGTCCTCGAAGAAAAGTTCGTTGAATAATAATACACTATAATGGTTCTGAATAACTATAGTTCATTAGTATGAATAATCCAGATTGAAAGCGAGTATTTTGAAAATTAAAAAACAATGTACTGAAACATACCAGCACATGATCAACAAAAACTCCATTTGATAAATGAAAAAGGATTTATTTATGTAAGGTGTGTTTTAGTGTTGGAATACTCGTGTAGTTTGATATTTAGAAAACTAATGTGTCCACAATATTACATAAAGTATCAAATGTAAAGTTTGCTAAATAATGTTGCTGTAACTTCATGAACGCAATCTTCCTGTTATATTTCACTTGAAACATTAGGAAGTAGTTTCAAGAGTAATATAAAGGAATAAATGTAACTAAAATGTTACAAAGTTAAAGGTAAAATTTACTCGACCGTACTCGTTAGTCTGGATAGAGGTTCTAAGATCTGTGTCGTTCTGTCGGTTCTGTGGCACCAGTCATTCTCTGGACATGGCGGTTTGTTATTCTCAATTCTCATAATAGTCATAAGTGGTATTATTTTTACCAATTTTAACTGAGATCAAGTAATATAATAGCCCAGTTAATGACATGTTACTTTTACTTAAGACTGATAACTGTCATATACTGAGCAATTGAGCTGTACTGAGAATCTTACTTGATCTCGGTTGAAATTGGTAAAAAGAATATATCGCTATATAACTAAATGGATAATAATTTCAAAAAATGAAATTCACTTCCCCTAGTCTAAATATGTCACTTCTGATTAGTGTAATTTTTCCTCATTACTTGATGAGTATCCGATAAATCCGCCTACACAGGGATCGAGTTTCTGTTTTTAATTTGTATATGTATAGGTACTTATGTATTTTATTAAAATATTCTTTTGTTCATTTCCTGTTTTTTTTTCCTACATATTGTAGAAATATGAAATATATTTGCTATGTACAGTAATATTCTACATCTTCCGCTTGAAGTGTAAACCAGCCAAGTCACATTTGACTAATTTTTAACGAGACTCGAAAAATCACCCTGAAATGTCAATCACTAAAACATTAAAAACTTAAAAAATATGTGAAAAGTTTTGATGATATGACATTTGATAGATGGTTTTTTAAGTCTCCTTAAATTGGTCAAAAGTGACCAGGCAGGAAAATAAAAAGTAGGAATATTCATTGCATTTTTAATTTAGGTACATATAGGTGTTAGAGAAATATATCGATCATATTAAAAGGTACTATATAAGCTCATGCTACGATTCTGCTGAGGGTGATTTAGTAGCAAGGTGTAAGAGTGGCTAAAACTTTCTTTACGTCTATAGCTATTAATGTCGCCTGTGCAATTTCCGAGATTTATTTAAATTGCATAATAATCATGTTACATTCAAAGCATTATCGTATCATGACAACGATGATGTGAAAATAAAATCATCAACTCTGGTTGTCACGTTATTGTCATTTTAGCGTGCCATTTGGTATCTAGGGTATTATGGAGTAACTAACGTATCTAATGTATTATAGGTGTTGTTATGATGTTAATAATTTGTAATGAAGATTTAACTCAAAGGAAAGCTTAGAACAGCTATGACGATGAGTCGAAATTGACTCATTCATTCACTCAGTAACGTAACAGAATTCTGATTTCAGAATTATATGTTCATGCTCTTCAAAAAAATCATTACTGTGCAGCTGGGTAACACCGCTACGCCCAGAGTATGTATTATGTGTTGCCTGCATAGAAATTATAATATATATACTTACTCTTACTTACTTACGAGTAAGTATATATATTATAATTTCTATGGTTGCCTGCTATTGTTTCTGATAGCGCATAGTATCGGATCATGTAATCTGACCACAGAACTATATCCCAGATGGATATACTGAGTAAGTATATATATCATAATTTCTATGGTTTGAACTGCACTCAGCTACACTCGATTCAAAATGTGGTGTAAATTACAGTACACTGCACTACACCTTGATGCAAACGAAAAAACCAAGTGATATGTTGACGTTGTTGACACTTGACATTGTTGTCATTAAGTCTTTCTTTGGCACTTCGTAATCTTGGGAATGTAGGAGGACGGCCTTGTGACGAAGACGGCCTTCCAGAGATTAGAAAGTGTGAACTTTCCAATCACAGCTTCTGAAGTATTTGTTCTCTTACATATTGTCGTTTGAAACTTGAAATTTATTTTGGTGGTTGTGCTAGTGTTGTGCTTTTAATGGAAGTTAACTATTCACACAATAATACAAACATATTTTTGCTGCACCCACTTTCCTGTGACCAATAAATCCTGGTAGGACTTTCACTTCTAAATACGCCTTTAAAGTAATGGTATCCCGACGAAAAATTTTATCAAGGTCACGTGACGACCTCCATATGGATTCCGTTTATCAACCCCCTGAAGATGAAGAAGATGTTTGGTACCAAAAAGAAAAATTGTATAAGGATCATATACAAGAAGTGTTGAATAAATGGACTCAAATTGATGATGAAATTTGGGCAAAAGTTATTGTCTTTGAAAGAAATCGCAGGGTTGCAAAAGCCTATGCTAGGGCCCCAGTTCTTACTGTGAACGATTCTGATGATGGATTTGATGGTTTTAGAATTGGTCTATTAGGCTTTGAGAATCCTATGAGGGATCAGAAAACTGAAGAATTCAAGAGGCATATAGGTCATGGAGTCAAAATTAAAATGGATGATGCAGGAAATATATTAATCAAAAGGGTTTCCAAATGCAATGTATACATTAAAAATACAGCACAAGATACAGAAAATGCAATAGGAAATGAAATTTTCAAAGTTCCGAATTGTGCCTTGGAACCTGAAAAACCTGTTAAACTTTTTGATATGAAAAAATTCCAGACAAATGTAAATCGAGAATTGAGGAGAGCCTATCCCGATCGTAGAAGATTAGAATGTCAGTGTCTTAGTGCAATAGCATTTGTTAAAGTAGAACCTGAACTGTTGGAATGCCCTATCTGGGTTATGATTATAAACATAGTTGCCTTAGATATGTTGAAGTCGAAGCTACCACCTGTACAACGAGTTATGGATATCAAGAACCGTCCTAGAATTCCTATTCCTGATGAAGATCCATATAGTATAGCAATTAATGATAATGGCCATTTTGGTAGTTCAAGCTTTTCCGGGGGGAGTGTTGCTGCTACAAGGGAACAGCTGCTTTTACAAAGTCAACATCATAACCAACGACGAAGTGACAAACCCCCGAAGTTACCACCAAGGGAAAAAATGTATCCCCATGACATCCCTCAGCCTGATTATGATGACTACATGTCTGGCAGACAACTAAAAACACTCATGTCAGCAAAGGAGAAGGAAAGATCCAGTGATAATAAAAAATTTGAAGAAGATCCTTACTATTGTGGATTACGTTCAAGAGCACCAAACTTCAATCAGCGAAGAAGTGATAAGCCACCCAAATTACCACCTCGTGAGAATATATTATATCCCCACGATATACCTAAACCTGACTATGATGATAATGTAAGTAACATAAGCAATAACTGGCTGAAACCATTAGGATCATCAAGAGGCAAAGAAAAATCAAAAGACAGCAAACAATATGAAGATCCTTATTATTGTGGTTTGAGAGCAAGAGTACCCAATTTTGTAGCAAAGCTGAAAGGTAAAGAGTTGGTTCCAAAGAAAAGATTCTCTATTAGTCAACAATCAGGTCTACCTCATCAAAAATGATTCAGTAGTATGTCAAGATTACTTGATATATTTGATTGTTACCTTTATTCATTGAGATTTGACAAGGTGCTTTTGTAATCTATGAAATATTTTAACCAATCTGGGTCAATTTACCATTGAAATGAATTCTTTGAATTGCTTCTTGAAAAGATGCTTGCTCATGGGATTACGAAATTCCCTAGTTCTCTGAAACATTAGATGATTAATTCTCATTCTAGAATACATGAATGATACATGATTTCAATATGTTACTCCATTCACTATTTTGGCATTCCCAGGTACCACGTAGATAATATAGTGGACTTGCAATTCTGTATTATCTAAAGATAAACACATGAAATTCATAATTTGAAAGAAATTGTTCTGAAATTTTATTTTGGTATTTTTTAATTTACCTAATTAATATTTCTTGTATGTCAATATCTAGTTGAAACTATTGGACTGACTTATATTATTTTAAATAATTTTGGGCCCCAATATTATTTATTGGTAGTGATCAATAACTAACTATTCATGTGCTCAAAGATGATATTTGAATCTCTTAAATTTTATTTCAATGTTGACAGAAAGCTGACTTTTGACTTTTCTATCTATCAAATTGAAATATTTACAGCTTTGTTTTTATAACTTGAGATTATTTTTGATATTACTTAGCTAGGAACATTTTATAAACCCATTATAACTTAGAACCTATTTTTATGATCATATTTTTAGAATGTATATGTATATAGTAGCAACTAACACTAAATATTCTGTCCGTTTCCGAAAGCAAATATCCATTGTGTTCATTATTGTGGGGAAAAACTGAAGCAAAACGTTCTATTGATTATTGTTTTCAGGCTGATTTACAGCATCTGTGAAAATTTCAGAAATATCACCCAGGAAATCATTTTGTTTATCATGATGCTGGGTTATTATGGACTGTTAGTTACAATCTGCAAGTATTCAATCTATTTTTAATTTATGTTCATCTCATCTCATCTTTGTATCATTCACTCTTGTCGAGATGCCACATACTATCTTGAAAAACACGGCCTGTATATATCTACCCAATGAAAGTAAAGTCTGGAAACAGCTAATTATCTAGAAAACGGGAATCTCTGGAAAGTACAAAAATGTTTGTAGGAGCCTGTAGGTTTTGCTGCTAATATTCTCTGACCCTTCACGGTGAGAGCAATTATTTTAATGAGTAAACTTAATGTTATTGAAAAGAAAAATATGGAAGAACCCTCTTTTTTTAGCGTAGGTGGATATGAGTGCATATTAGGACGTCATTTTCAATTCTGAACAACTGACAAATAAAAATAAAAGTTTTCACTTTACTCCTATACAAAATTAATATTTTAGGACACTACTTGTATTTAAGATTTATTTATTCAAAATTGTTTTTTACACTACTTGTATTTAAGATTTATTTATTCAAAATTGTTTTTTTCTTTCTAAAATACTAAAAAGAAAATTTCATATTAAGCAAGCACACTGAATATAAGATTTCATAAACTGGTGGAGATAAACTGGGGCCCTAGAAGTAAAGCCACCTCCCCGTAGGCCCAAACTTTTTCTTTCCTTGCTTGGAGGTATCAATATAAATACTGAAAGTAATGTGTTTCAAAATTTGGATAGTTGTTGTATACTTTAATTTCGACATTAATAGTCAATTTAACAAGTTGTTAACTGAAACGGTTAGTAATTTGACTTTTTTCAAGATTTTTGCAACCTAGTTAATAAAATTTATTTTACCACTTAGGTGAGCTTTGCAGTTGTATTCCTGTAATTTTGCAGGATCTAATTTTCATTCAAGTTCCATTTATTCGCTTAGATTAGACAGGGGGCTTCTATGCTAGAAGCCCTGTCTTCGTTACAAGATTCCATAAGCTTGTTTTTAAACCTCACATCTGGTAGCTCTTGGTTTTTCTTCTCCTAGCATTAGAAACCCTAGTCTTGTTAAACAGTCGCTGTGGCAGAGTATGTTTAAGTACTGCACAGCAATTATTCTGACTGACCGATTATACTCATGTTTGCTGAGCCTATAATGCCCTGTAAGTAGTCCAACTATTATTCCAATTCTACTCGTTTTCTGTCTGAGAAGATTAGTAAATATTCTGTGAATGTTGGCAGGGATTTTTCAATAAACTCTGATCAATCTCATTCCTGGCGATTTGTTCCACTTTTCTTGAGATTTGACGTTTATAATAATCACAAGATCATTGGCGTATGTTAAATAAAAGTGTCTGGTTAGCCTTTCTATTAATTTCTCCATTAGGGTGGCCAAAAGTAAGGCGATAACCACCTATTTGCTCTATCAGTCAGTATTATTTCTTCAATTGTTGACATGATAACCTTGTTTTTCGAATTGATGTTCATCAGCTGGCACAACAGAAGAGGTACTCCTATTCTTGTTGAGGTCAAGTCATATACATGCGTGACCATGCAGGGTTTTTGAGGCACGTGAAATGAAGTATGCTTTTGAAATTTGGGCTATTTCTGAAAAAATATTAAAATTTGTTCAAATGTTCAGAAATGAGTAATATAGTATACATTTTCATTTTTTCAATTTAGAATAAGTTATATTATGCAATATGTTCTCGCAATATGTTCTCATCAATTATTTAAAAAAAGTTGCTTTATTCATTGAAAAATTAGCCCCCATTGCCATCATTAACCTTATAATAAAATCTTCGTCCTCTAACCCTAACGGCATCTTTACTAGGCTACAGAAGTTTAATGGCAATTTTCAATATTGGCAATACAAATAATGCAATGAGAAAATAAACAAAAACGAGTGTTCTGTCATCTGTCAATTGTCTTGTCAACATAAAATAAAAGATAACAATGTTTTATTTTACTTATTTTATTTTCTGTATGACGTTGTTATGGGTGTTGTCATAGCCGACTTGTCGGCTGTGGTTTTGTGCAGTTTTATCTTTTTATATTATTTTATTTTCTTTTATTTCTTATTTTGTTTTACTTGCTTAATGAACAACAACAATCACTATTTTCTATTTATACACCTGGTGTATTGAAGATTTTCTGAAATTTGATTTCAGAATTGGCAAATAAATAATGACAGATATTTCTAACCAGTATAAATGTATTAGAGCAGTGTTATGGGTTGCATATAATAAAATCGTTGATTAATAGAAAATCATTCATTATTAGGGGTCATTAATCAAAAATTTTCAGTGCGTAAAAATACATCATAAATGAATGGTCGACGGAAATGGTTATTTAACGAACAAGTGTATTGCGATTAATAAACGCGTGAGTGGAGCGAGCGTGTTAATGTTCGAGATTGTTAATCGCCATTTTAATTCACGAGTTCGTTACAAAACTTCTCCGTCGACCGTAGTTTTCAGAAATAGAGATATCTTACTTGCAATGTTTATTTATTTAACGATACGATAAAAAACAATCACTATTTCCTATTTATATTAACTCTAATCAAAGATAGGTTAATTTTCCTTAGTGGTAGTTTTATTTTATTTTTTCAAATTGAAAAAAAAATTGCTTTCATGTGGATTTGAACAATCGACCTCAGTGTCACCTCTCTCATCTGTCAGGCAAACGTTACCATTACGCCACGTGACTTTTTATGATTTCAAGTGACAACTGGTGTATTGAAGATTTTCTGAAATTTTAATTCAGAATTGACAAATAAATAATGTCACTAACCAATAATCAAATCGTTGATTAATAGAAAATCATTCATTAACAGGGGTCATTTATCAAAGATTTTGAGTGCGTTAAAATACATCATATATGAACGGTCGACGGAAAATTAATTTAATAACTGATTGTCAGAAGTATCATTTTCAATCTATTGAACATCGAAACCCAGAATAAGCACAAGCTGTGTTGCCAAATGTTTTTTTATCATTTTTTACCTTCACAAATTTGCTGTTGAAGAACATATTTCAAGATGCTCCGGAATGGTTTGGAAGCTAAAATTTTGGAAATCGTACCTTTCAATATTCTCATAGGCCAAAGTACTTATTATACTGCAATTTGCATTGCCAAAAATAATAACCAACTGACTATAATAATTTTTAACTAGTTTTTTTTTCATGCAGATTGTAACGAACTACCTAATATTAATGCAATCTCTTATCTATAAGATATATTTCCAAAAGCAGTAGGTTAAATGAATATTTGTATATCAACTGTCGTTGACAATATGTTTCTAAAGAATAAGTAGTGTAAGTGTATAAAATATTAACTCTAATACCATTATTTTTATTTTAGTTTAAGTCATGTAAAGTACTTAAATACTTAGTATGTAGTTAGGATATAACTCATCCGTCCAATTGAATCTTTCTTAAAATCTCACTTTCAACTCTTAATACTCATAGCACGATATTCATTTAGAAATTCATACTTGAAAATTGTAATGTTGTGTCCTGAATATCAAAACAAATGACGTACTATTTAGAAATTTTTCATTTTTATAATCATTTGTCTTCCAAATATACAATATCGTGGCGAGTTTAAAATATTTGCTACAAATCTAATTTGTAAAATTGATTATATACTTGTTGAATTTTGAATGCTTTATTATGTCTGAAATATGTGATGTAGGTGTAAGAGTGATGTTTGTACTGTTGACATTTATATATTAAAAAAAAATTCTTTGATATTTTTTAACCTTTTTTGATAGTTTTTTTTTTACTAAATGAAACCTTTTACTGAAAATCCTTTTGAGTTCTTGTTGTCGATACAGAACAAGGCATAGTCAGAATCATGAATCTTGAAAAATATCTGTTATTCATAAAATTCACATTTTAAGATAGAACTTTGTTTCAATTTTTAGATATTTCTGGGATCAGTATTGCGAATAACAAAACTGAATTAAAATTAAATTCGTAAAAACATACAATTATTGAAATGATTTTGTCAACGTTTTTTTACAAAGTTAATTTGAATTCAGTTTTGTTGTTCCTCCCATTACTGATCCTGACGAAGTCTCAAATTTCAGAGATGTTGAAAACTAGTCAAGCTCCAAATTTACGCTAATTTTAATCGACACGCGTTTCGACAAAAAAGTAAGCATCATCATGTGTAAGCTCTCCAAAGCTTGCACCTCCTGATGATGCTAACTTCGTTAGCAGAACGCTCGTTGAGTGAAATTGATGTAGTTTCTTATTTGGGTAGGTATTATTTTATTTAGTCATTTATTCAGTCTTCTTAAGTACATGAAATACAAATTTAAAATTAAATAAAAATATAAAATAAAATATGATGATGGTTAATAATGAAACATTGGTAGTACCTAAGACAGCTGAAAAGGGTTATACCTAGTTAGTTCCATTGTATCAGATACAATGAACCCAATCTTCTCTATAACCCTTAAAACCCTGATCCCTAAAAAAAATACATAAACATCATATACATATACATCGCTTATACTTATATAATTAAATTATATCAAAATAAAAAACAAAGTAAAGTTGAGGAAACAGATGAGCATTTTTTTGTTACTTCATTACAATACATAATAATATGTTTACATATTTTATTTAGTTCACACATTGAAATTAATTATGATTTCATTCTTCATTAATATCTGTTTCACACTATATTTGAATTTTTTGGGGTTCATTTCTAGGAAGTCGGACGGTAAGCCATTTAAGAAAAATCTCATATCTGAGTCAAAAAATACTCCTAGATTTTTTACTGTCTTAACAAGGTCTATTGATTGGCCGTCAATACTGATGTCAACAAGATTTTTGCACCTCCATTCTAGCAGGTTTACTTCCAAATAGCATTATTTGTGACTTGGTAGGATTGAGGGACAAAAAGTACTTTTCTGACAGTCTAAACAAGTTGTTAGGTCAGAGTTTAACATATTGTTGGATGAACCAATATCCGATTCTTTGAATGAAATATAAACATGTGTCGTCGGCGTAAAAATGACTCTTACTGCGAATAAAACACAAAAGATGAAACAAATTGAGAAGAGAAGTGGTCCCAATATGGAGCCCTGCGGAACACCGTTGGGTACTTGTAATATTGATGACCTTTTTTCTTTGTGACTCACATACTGTCGCCTGCCAACTACATAGCTCTCCATAAGTTCGAACGATTTCTTAATAAATGCGATATTATTCAATGTTGCCAGCAGTAAACGATGATTAATTCTGTCAAATGCGTAGTCAACAAGTTTTTATCAGTTGCGGACAGAATATCATCCGTCACTGCCAACAATGCTGTCGTGCAGCTGTGTGATGTTCTAAAGCCAGACTGATTCTCAAGGAGCAAATTGTGCCTATCTAGATGTTTTTTAATTTGTGAATATAATATTTTTTCGAAAGCTTTGGAAAGTGTGGTTAGAATGCTTATTGGTCTGAGGTCTTTCAGTTCTTGTGGGTTGTTTGTTTTTGCTAGAGGGAGTACTTTGGCAATTTTCCATTTATTAGGATATGTTCTACTTTCGATTGAGAAGTAGAAAATGTGAGTTATAAAGTAGACTATCAAGGGAAAACATAAAAGGAGCAGATCAATTCCAATGGAGTCATCTCCTATAGCCATCGATTTAATAGATATAGTTGAGAACTATAAACAGTATCCTCATCTACATACGAAAAATCTAATTCAGGCACATCCTGCATCACTTTTTCTTGCAGGGCTTTAAGTGTTTCCTTATCCGACGAATTGTTCGACTTTGACACAGAAATGAAAAACTCATTTACGGCATTAATGTCACGTGTTAGTCCTTCAGGTAATGCAGTGGTGGTCAATTTTGAATATATATTTAGATTTTTCAATTCAGTGAACAAATATATAAGTTGTCGTAGATTTGCTCCTGCCGAATTTATAAGCCAAATAGCTTTTTTTTCAATTTTCTTATGTCTTTAAATTTGTGTTCACACAAAATGTTCCAAATTAACTGTTTTGGTCACAAATTATTTTTATTCGGTAGAAAATTCTGAATTTTTGGACATGGCATATATCAATGTCATTCACCATTTTACAGCTATACATATATAGTGCAATATACCATACGGTGAATCTTACTACAAGGAAATCCTATGTATCTATGTACATGAGCAATTATATAGGTTCAGAATAGCCCTCTCGAGATCCCAGTAGCGTAGGCGTCCGCAGACGAATATATCATCAGTGTGTTTGGCACGCTAGAGTGAACCGTATTGCTCATGTATACAGTGCATTCCATTTAAAACGAGCCACCCTGAATAACTGTTGGTACAATAATTTTCAGGAAAAATAAAAAAACACGTCAACAATAGTATACAGGGGGACACATTTTGACATATTCACATTTGATGTTACTTCCCCTATCGTACCCCCAGAGCATATCACCATTTTTTGAGTGTGGATAATTTGCTGACAAAAAAAATAATTCTGCCTTCCAGAACCTTGGGAAATATTTAACCGAACCAAAATCTAAAACTAAGTTGTATATGATGAGTAGTTCGTGCCACCATAGAAAAAATTCAAATCAACCCCCTCATAAGGATAGTTTACACTTGTGATTTTTCGAAAAACTTTGCAGACCGGGGATTTTCATTAGAGATATTTCATTGAAACACTAGAATATGATTTATCAAAACATACTTTTCATGCCACCGTGAAAAAAATTGGATTAGACCCCAAATAAGGGTAGTTTGTACTTGAGGTTTTTCGAAAAACTTTGGTCACCAGAGGTTTCCAGAAGGGATATTTCATTGAAACAGTAGAATTTGATTTCTCAAAACGTGCCTTTTGTGCCACCATAGAAAAAATTTGTATCAACCATCACATAAGGGTAGTTTATACTTATGATTTTTCGAAAAACTTTGCTGACCGATGGTTTCCAGTGAAGATATTCCATTACCCAAACGTACTTCTTGTGCCACCATAGAAAAAATTGGGATCAGCCCCAACTTAAGGGTGGTTTATTCCAGTGATTTTTTTAAAAACTTTGCTGACCGATGATTTCCAGTGAACATATTTCATTGAAACAGTATTTTGTGATTGCTGAAATCGTACTTCTTATGCCACCATATAAAAAATTGGTATCAGCTGCCGTATAAGGGTAGTTTATACTTGTGATTTTTCGGAAAACTTTGCTGACCGATGGTTTCCAGTGAAGATATTCTATTGAAACTGTAAATAATGATTACTCAAAACGCACTTTTCATGCCACCATACAAAAAATTGGGATCAGCCCCCGCATAAGGGAAGTTATCTACAGTTTCAATGAAATACCTTCACTGGAAACCATCGGTCAGCAAAGTAAAGTTTTCCGAAAAATCACAGGTATAAACTACCCTTATGTGGGGGCTGATACAATTTTTTTCTATGGTGGCACAAGAATCACGTTTTGAAAAATCATATTTTACTGTTTCAATGAAATATATTTACTGGAAACCCTGCTCAGCAAAATTTTTCGAAAAATCACACGTATAAGTACCCTTTCAGATTTCAACAAAGTATAAAACATATGGTCTGAAGCTTATATGGTTCGGGAGCTACAAATTATTTGAGTTGGAAACGAGCCACCCTAAATAACTTTTGAAACAATGATTTGCAGTAAAAATAAAAAAACAGGTCAACAATTATACAGGAGGCCACATTTTGAAATATTCATTCTAGAAACAAATATGGAAGCAATAAATCAGAAAAAGAGATTTTTTATTAAATTCTTCAATCAAAATCTGATGACTTGACAATGAGAAGAAAAAAAATTTCTATAGTAAATGTTCGAAAACGTTTCCACCAACTTCCATACAATGATACAAACGAGCTTCCATTGCCGCCCTCACATGGTTGAGAATCTCGGGAGTTATTTCTTTGTAGTACTCTCGTACTACAAAATTTCATATACCTACTCGCAGAGCTGGGAAGTACTCAGTACAAATACCCGAATATTGTACTCTTGAGTACATTTCTGGTACTCTGTACCCGTTACCCAGTACATTTTATATAAAGTACTCGGTACTCGTACCCGTACATATCGGGTAAAAGTATCCGATACTCGCGCTTCTTATGAGAGTATATTTTTAGTAGTTTAATATTGAACGCGTCTGCGCCTGGTCTGTCTGTCCAGTAAAGCATGCCTCACCCAGCAACCTCAAAACTTCAAAAGCTTTAAAAATTAAAAATTAGTTATTATGAACTCAAACCTGGCAAACAGAATTAACCAGTTATGCCATAACTGAATAATTATTTTGTTTTTATATTTATTAATAAATACCTACATTTCTATCGATGTTTCATTAATTTTACCACTTATGGACTGAAAACTAGAAAATAGTTCAGTCATTATTGATTTGATAGTTCATGATTATTTATAGGGTGCAAAATGTGGGTAAATATATTCTTCAATTATTTTTGGACTTGCTACATACAACTTGATGAGAAAGAATTCGAGTACCTTTACTCAGAGTACTGTACTCGAGAGCATGTGTAACGAGTAAAGTACTTGGTACTCTGCTCGTTCTTCAATTATTGGAAGTATCCGGTACCCAGTACTCGAGTACAATTTATCAGTACCCGGCTCAGCTCTGCCTACTCGTGGGAAGTGTATGCCATTTCATGTTCATTGTACAATATACCATTTTATCCTACACTGTGATAAAGTTGAAATTTACCGAGTTTATAGAGGAAAGTAACCTTTTCCATGGCTAGTTAAGAAAATAAATTTTACATTTTCACGCCAGGTGTTGACGCCATTAAACGTCAGTATAAAAATAAATTGTTAGCAGTTGTCAATGTCTGCAAATTCATTAAATCATAAGTTGTCATATTTAATGTTTGTTTGAAGTTAATAACTTGTCTGTTTTTCAATAAATAATTTTTTTAGACAAAATACTACCAACAAATATTGGGTATGATAAAAAAAATATGTAAACCACCACAGTAAAGTGGTTTTTCAGGGCGAAAGAAGTGCCAAGCTCAAAAATCAAAAATAAATTCATTCCTTCTTGATAACAAATTTTATTGTCTGAAGGATGATATCAAATATCTTATTGGCGAAAGTGGAAGGAGAGTTAGTAAACATCAATTATTATTGAATACATGCAAAGGTACGCCTTGAGCTACAATTGAAATGTACGTGACACTTTGTGTAACACATAAAAAAATATTAATTTTTTTCACTCTATTTTTTCATAATTTGGGATTCTCCCTGACGAGCTGACTATAACACCAATGAGTTGAATTTGTTCGAAATTTGTTCTAACCGTCATGCGGCTGCACCCCTTCGAGGAACCCTCAGTATTCAGAAAACTTGTGCGAGCTGGGAATGACGAGGGTCTTACCTTTTAACGTACGATCCCAAGCATAAACTATTGAATGAGTTATAGGGCCTAGGTTCGGAATTTTTTTAAAGGACTTGGGAAAAAAATAAAACCAGGTAAGTAGGCAATAATCTATTAGAATTTCAGAATTTAGACCCTATAATTCATTACATAATTCATTCAACCAATAAGGTCGTTGAAATCACAGCTCGCCAGGTAGAATTGAAATATATGAAAAAATACAGGGTGATCTTTAAAAAATATTTTTGTGTGCTGCGCAAAAGTTAATCACCCTGTACATTTTAGTTGTAGTTCAAATGACATCGCATTCAAAACAAAAATTAACAATCAGAGCATTTGTCATACTTCTATCCAATATCGTCTGAATTAATCAATAATAAAGTCAATTCAGTAAAAGTCCAGTTTTGTTACTTACAAGATAAAACTACATAAAATCAAATAAAATTCACGTTAGCATTATACAACTACCTCAATAGCAAAAAATAATTGAAACGAAATAAAAATCATTTCAATCGGTTGAAAAATGTAAGTTTCAGAAGGGTGCTTCCATCTTAAATGGGTCACACTGTATTTATATACATACATATAAAAATTTTGAACTAGTGACTGTAGATGTCACAAGTTATTTTTCATTTTTATTGTCTTTGCGGTAAGGTATTAATTCAGAGTGATTTCGTTTAGATTTCGGGAGCTCCATAAAGCTGTCCTAACGAGTTGTATACAACGAAACGACGTCGTCGGCAGATGGTGGAACTCTCGGAATTAAATCGAAAACACTCTCTCCACTATATATATAATAATTTTGATTTAATGACTGAAAATTGGTATAGAGGGTGTTCCAAATTAAGTCGGCATCATTGCCTACTCCGTTATTATTGATGCAACGAATTCGGTTAAATGGGCAAACAGGTAGCAGTTTTTAATGGCCTTCTCGATGCCGAAAAAAATTGACAGTCCCGTTTTCAAAATATTTCATAAAATGATATTTTTTTTTTTTTTTTAAAGGGGAACAATCTCCATGAAAATTCAAAAATGAAAAATTTGAATTAGTTGTAATATCTAACAGAAAACAACTACTTCCCCGACTCAAGCCACGCTGGACATTGAACTACATCTGATAGATATTATGAAAAGACTCTAGCTGAAAAGAAAAGAAAAAATCTGAAAGTGAAAATTCGCAATTTCATTCAGATAGTTGATTTTTTAATTTTCACTAGTTTTCATTGAAAAAATCATTAAATAAATTAGATAGGGAGAATGTTATTAAAAAATATCACTCACAGAAATCGTTCATTTCATTGAAGCAAGGTTCGCTTCTCTCGCATTTAATTCCCAATAGATTTTTGTCGACGAAAATATATTTCGCTTTGCCAAGCTCTTCAGGGGGATTGATAGGATTGAAAAAAACAGGCTCTTCAGAATCATATACATCAGGGATGGATATGAGGGAAATATTTCTTCTGCGGTAACACTTTGAAAGTTATTTTTTGATAGACCTGTCATGGGCATTTTGATTTTAGTTCGAACATATGAATAGGATATTCATAAAATCTGTTGTGGAATCATCTGCAGCTGAAAGATGATTTTAATGATTTTTTTCAATGAAAACTAGAGAATATTAAAAAAATCATCTATCTGAATGAAAATGCAAATTTTCACTTTCAGATTTTTTCTTTTCTTTTCAGTTAGTCTTCAGAATATTTATCAGATGTAGTTCAATGTCCAGCGTGGCTTGTGCCGGGGAAGTAATTGTTTTCTGTTAGATATTACAAATAAATCACATTTTTCATTTTTGAATTTTCATGGAGAATGTTCCTCTTTTCAACATGAATACCTCCCAAGAGGTTATCTTGAACGATGGAAAATAGCGACTTAAGTTTGTCTTTCAGCCGCAGATATGATTCCACAACAGATCTTATGAATATCCTATTCATATTTTCGAACTAAAATCGATATTTTTTTTTAATTGGAACACCCTATATTTTATCATGCATTTCGGTTCGTAGTAACATTCTCAACAACAAAGCTTATATCACCTTTCTTCCTAAAGTTAAAAATGAGCGACTTATGTGGAAATATTTATTTCATTCACTCTATAGTACCTTAAATTTCTTTGTTTTGGCGAATAAAACTTCATGATTGTCCAAATTTTGACACTTATCGATTGACAATATTTTGTTACTAACAGCAAAATAAGACAGTAAAAAGAAAAACTTGCGCTGAGGTTTGAACAGAAAAATAGCGTAAGAGTACTCCAACACTTCAGCAATTCGTTCCCCGTGAATTACCTAATCGGCATTTTTTTGCTGTGCTTCATCGTCTGAAGATACAGAAATTGACGTTTTAGCCTACTTTGAGGCAAATCCAAATGATTCCATCAGAGATTTATCTAATTTTTCAAATCGTGGGATGTATAATAGAAATAATTTTCATTATTGGAGTCGACATAATCCATTTTTAGTCCATCCCCACAATCCGCAAAGACGATTTAGTATTAATTTCAGTGGCGTAAAAAGAATGTTTTAAGACTGTTTTTGAAAACATGGATTGCTACGAATGGTCCGGTTAACTGACCTCCTCGTTCATCAGACATGACACCTCTAGATTTTTATTTTTGGGGATTTCTGAAAAATGAGGTATACAAAATAAAACATAATAATGTAGATGAACTCAAAAATTATATTGAAACTATAATTAATAGGATTGATATAGTCTAAGAGCCGAAAAGAGGTCGACCTTCACCGTTCTGTTTAACGGATGAAACATACTTCTTATGAAGTTTAAGAAATAGACGAGTACGCATAAAATGGGTTGCCTATTAAAATATGGTCCAGACATATACGCAGTGTGTTTCAAACATTTGCACCATGTGGAAAACTTTTTTATTATGGATTTGTTAGAAAATGTTATTCTTCTTAAAAATCATTGCATTGCAGAATACTTGCATATAAGTTGTCAAAATATCAAATGTTCAAACAGTGTACAGTGGGGAATTTTGGAATTTTGATGAAGTGTAAACTACCCCTTATTATTGACATCAAAAAGTTCATTTAAGTAAGGAGGTTATTCAGAATTGAATCACAGCATAGTTTACTCTTAATCAAAATTCTATTTTTTGTTCCCACCTGTACACAGCTTGGAAATTTGAAATTTTGACAACTCATGTGCAAGTATTCTGCGATGTACTAATTTTTATGATGAATAAAATTTTCTGACGAATCGTTAATAAAAAAGTTTTCCATATGGTGCAAATTTTTAAAACTCACTGTATATAGTCTGGACCACATTTTGATATGCAACCCATTTTAGGCGTATTCGCCTATTTATGAAACTTCATAAGAAGTGTTTCATCGGTTAAACAGAATGGTGAAGATCGACCTCTCTTCGGCTCCTGTAGTATGATGGTCGAACTGTGTTGAATGCAACACGTAGTGTCAGGACAAGGGCCCAAATACGTGTTCAACAAGAACGCGGTGTTTTTGAACATTTACTCAATATTTTATAGCTCTTTATCAAATCCGATTTTTATAAATGTTTCCTAATAATAAAATTATTTTCAACTTTAGGAAAAAAAGTCATAGGAGCTTTGTGATTAAGAATGTAGTTACGAGTCGAAATGCATGATAAAATATAGAATGTTCCATTTAAAAATATCATTTTATGAAATGTTTTGAAACGCGATTGTCGGAGTTGGCAATGGTTCCGACTTAATTTAATTGGATCACCCTGAATACATACATATACATATATATATATATATACATATATATATATACATATATATATATATATATATATATATACATATATATATATATATATATATATATATATATATATATATATATTTACAGTGTGGCCCATTTAAAATGGAAGCACCCTCATAAAACATACATTTTTTAACCGATTGGAATTATTCTTTTTATTTAGGTAGATATTCAAAAAGTCTATACTAGTACTGGGACACCAAATTTTGTAGATAAATCTTCATTTTCAAGGACCACTATTTTTATTTTTCAAGTTCAAAAATAAAAAAATATATATTAGTAATTTTTTTAGAAAAAAATCTGACTGCACCACTTTTTGCACTGCACAACATTTTGAAATGGTTCATGTTGAAATTATGTTGAAATACGTCAATGAATGAGAAAGTTATAGGGAAATGAAATATGCCCTTTAATCAACCCATCCCTTCAATCTCAAAACTTTTATCAGAACTTTTACTACATCACTGGATTCAGGAAGTGTCGAAATATCAGACCAGAAGGAACTTTCTTCTGTGCTTCGCTGTATGCTGAAACTGTGATCCGGTTCATTGGCAGAATACTTGATGGTATATTATGCAGGTAATTGTTAATGGTATTATTGGTATTATATGCAGGTAGGTAATTGCAATATTTTGTAAAGGACCATGCACTAGATTTATGAATGGGTCCCGGTGTGAAATTTCTTGAACTGTTGGTATGTTGTATTTGATTACCTTATCAAAAGTGTCCATTGGCCCAAAACGATCTTATGGCTAGTTTTCGAGATATTGGGTGTTGAAGTTGAAAGCGGCCATTTTAATTTAATTATTTTTTATGCAATTAGAACACTCTTTTTTTTTCTGGTGGTCATGGTTCATATTATCAGAAACAATATTTTGATTCCTAAGACCTCTGTTTCGAACAAAAATAATCTTAATCGATAATCATCATTTAAAAGACATTTGATAAAAAATTTCTCATCATAATAATGAACAAACCTTCGTCGAGAATAGTTTACGACTTCCAAAAACTAATACTGGGGATTAATTTTTTTACCATAAATGGCTAAGTATTATTGAGTCATCCTGTATAATTTGGAATACGAATACGATGTAATTGAAGGCTAATTCCGAATTTATATCAATTTGGAGAAATCTACCGGGTGAGTAAATAGCAATGGGCAAAATAAAATTCTGGAATATTTTTTTTATTGAATTGAATTAATTTTATTGAGTGGTAATATTTAAATGGATGTCCAAAATTGTATATGATTTCTATGACTATTTCTTAAATTATCATGCACCAAAAAGTACGATGTACTTGGCTTTGCAAAATACTACCTGTACAAAAAACTAAATATTGAAACAGAAATTATTAAAATTACCGTAATTATTCGTTCTTGCAAAAGAAAAGTGTGTGTTTAAAGTTAGTTACTGAAACAACCCACTGAAGTTTTGGTTGAACTTTTTTTTATTTTTCTTGACAAAGGCTCGGTGAGCGGGTCCTACAAATATTTAAGGGGATCATTCGCTTTGATATCTACCCAGAAAAAGGTACCTACACCAAACCACTTTCAGGCGCGTATACAGCTTTGTTCCATGGACTCGGTCAAAATGCCTTTAATTTGATAGTTAGGTTTGTCAGTGGGTATCATAAATTTGGGAAAAAAGGTAATTTGTGGCGCCGCAGGCGATTTTTTTTGTTCAAGGCGAAATGCCTTTAAATTGATAGTTGAGTTTGTCAGTGGGTTATCATAAAGGTATAAATAATTGAATAACCTACTGATAGAGCATAAAAGATTCAAATTGCAATAGTGCCAAAAAAGATGGTCCGACAACGCCTGTTTTGTACATACATGAGTATATAATAATAATAATAATAATATTTATTCACAAAAGTTCAATGACACAATTTATACTAGGCAATTACAGAATAAATATAGAATTCCCACAGAAGGATATACCTGTGCGTGGGTTCTTCACAATTTAAGTGCTAATTACAATTTCACTAAAATTAAACATAAATAGGGTAACTAAATAATAAAGGTAGGCCGTTTTATAAATATTAGACATGACAAATTATTATATCTTCTAACTTTCAAGTGAAGATGTGAATCAGTTTCTGTGCATGTCACTGTGGTAGTAAACATTTTTCATGTCAACGTATTGGTGTATCTGTAGCCTTGGCAAGCTCGAGATCCACGTTTTGAGTTCCTTTTTGAATGAATTGTTACTCCTGATATTTTTTATATGATGTGGGACGAGATTATATAGTCGAGGAGCTAGGTATGAGTAAGATCTTTGGAAGATGTTTTTCCTTGAATTTGGAACATATGAATTATCTTTGTGTCGAGTTTCATATTGGTGTTCTTTTTCTCTTAATTCATGTCTATTCATATGTTGTCTTATTATAGTTTTGAGGAAGTAGAGTTGTCTCACGTCTAGAATTGATGTTTCTTTATATAATGAGTCGGTTGGGTAAGTTCTTTTTCTGAGGTGGATTATTTTCAATGCTGATTTTTGTACTTGTTCTAGGTGTTTTAGAAAAGTTGTGTTTGCTGCTCCCCAAGCAACTATTCCTTATGTATATATATTATAGTCTTCGCATCTTTGCTGTTTGTAGATATGGTCTCATGAATTTTAATCTTAATATAGGTACATATAATTCTCTACTTTAACGCAAAACATAACGGAGTTGAGAATTAAAAAAAACATCGCAAATATTTTGGTATTTCCAGGTTTTCTCTGTTACCAATGATCTGTTTGAGTCGTACCTATACTATCTCTCGTTTTTATCGTATTTCAATTCTCTACAATTATTTCATTCAAGGAAATGAGATTGCTGCATTAGTTTTCATTTTATAAACAAAAACCTAAAAAAAAAACATCTTATTTGTTCATAATAAATTAATCAGTGATGATTGCGAGTCCAAAACATAACAGAATATTACTTCGGAGAGTCTCTCATATGATGGCATATTCATTTTTTGCTTTTTGCATGAACGTAGAAAAAATGTTGCATGCAACTCGTGCAAAAATTGTTTATTGCACAACGGCCTCGTCGAACAATTTCACGTCGAGTGCAATAAACACTTACTTTTTGCACTAGTTGCATAAATAACTATAGGAGCCCGTTCACAGAGCTTTGTCGAGAAAAATAAAAAAACAAAGAAAATAATTATGGTCCTTACAATAATTTCTGTTTCAATATTTAGTTTCGTGTAGGTATTTCTGAAATTCCAAGTTCGTTAGGTAGTATTCTGAAAAGCCAACGTGGTAACTTTGGTGACTGATAAATAAAGGCATATACAATTCTGGACTTGCATTTAAATATCACCACTCAATAAAATACCAGAAAATCGAAAGATTTAACCAACGAAATTTTAGGTGATTCCAATAAAAAACCATATTTCGGCATTTTATTTTGCTCATTTCTATTGAATAAACCGGTAGATTTCTCCAAATTGATATAGATTCAGAATTGGTCTTCAGTTAAATCGTATTCGTATTCGAAATATACACTCAAAAATAATGATCCATTCATGGTAAAAAAAGGAATCAGAATGAGTATGAGTTTGGAAATCATAAATTACATATTTACTGAAAAATATTATCAAATGCCTTATAAATAATCTTTATCGATTGAGTTAATTTCTGTTTGAATATTACTCTGTAGATAAATGAAAAACAGGGCTTATTCAAGAATCAGAATAGTTTCTGATAATATAAATGAAGAACGCCAGAAACAAAAAATTATTGAATTACTATTCTAATTGCGCAAAAAATAATTGACTAATAACCCATAAGACCGCTGCGGGGTCCTTTGCATTGTGAACAAATAGTTATTTTTCAGTGGTCATGTTTTGTAAAAAAAATTGACAAAACAGTTTTTAACGCCAGAACTGTCACAGATAGGTTATAGGGAACACAACTGAGTGAATTATGAGAATATTCAGAACAGAGTGGTATTTTGCTCGACTGCTTCAATAAATCAAGTGCCTTCATTAAAAATACGAACAATAATCATCAATATTATTTTTGTTGATATTTCTTTTGAATTTGCACTGAAGAGACCCATTTTGACAAATACAGCTAAGATAATTATTAATCGAACTGTTAAACTTTTGCCATTGCCGAGTCATTGAAAATACCGAAGCTGATACTCTAATCAAGGTGTTTTCAAGATGATACACAAGTTGTCTTTGGTTTGCGATACTCAGATTATGCGAGAATTTTTAAGACGAGTAAAATAGTCAGGGAAATTTATGAGGAATCCAATCAGGATTCCAAAAGTGATATAATATTCAGGGTGTTCCATTTGAAATAACAAAGTAGCTACTACTTTGTGATACAATTGGCAACACTGTATTAATGAAAATATTTTAGACGGATAGAGCTCATCCATTGTTCCGTCTCCTGAAGAAAAAGTCAGAAACTGAAAATCATTCAAATGACTTAGAAAGGAATTAAAAAACTCATTGATTTGTCCTTTAAAGAGTTGGCATCATATGGGAAAAACTTTTAATAATAATTTATTGTGGAATTTGACTTGGGCTTCAAGTCCTGCATCGAAAAACGGCCTACTCGGACGGGGTCACTGACTTCCGCTATCTATCAAAAGTCAATTTTTTTAAAATATTCGCTGGAAGTAGGCTTATTGGTTAGAATTTCAAGAAATTCTAAAGAGAAAAGTCATTTCTGTTTCAATTTTACACATCTGTGCCAAAGGAGGGTACGCTCATCTAGGCCAACTGCTACCGGTCATAAAATTGCACACTTTTAGTCAGTTTTGACAATAAGATATTGAAATAATACAAAAGCAATGTTGCCACTTTGCATTTGAAAATATTTGATAAGAACATAACATAGAAGATATTCTAGATTTGAAAAAATAAAATAAAATGTACTAGGTACTACATTACTCATTTCTAAGCATTTTAGAGAATTTAAATGTTTTTTCATGAATAGCCCAAATTTTCCTATCAAAAGCATACCCTCCTTTGAATGTTCTATTTAGCACTTTTTAATATTTACGAAATTTCTGATACATCAAAAAAATTGTATCATCTGCAGAATTGTTTTATACCACTAGTTGCTATCATGTTTTTTTCAAGAATATGAGAAAACCATTCCAAATTTCAGTTTTGTTTGAGACAAAGTTGGTGTATCTTCAAACATGCACTACTTTACGTATCTAACCAACTTTCACGACTTTGTACATAACAAAGTTTATGCAATTTCATTTTTTCAAAATAATCGCTGTGTAAAGTAGTTCGATGATTTTTTGGTTGATGAGTTTGGTACCATTTTAGTCTCGAGAAAAATCGAACAAAAGAAATTTCTATCGTATATGCTTGAGGATACATCACCTAGGCATAAAACAAAACTGAAATTTGTGATAGTTTTCTCATTTTCTTAAAGAAAAACATGGTTTCATCGATATTCAGTAGGTATAACTAACTCTTGATAGCATAGAGAAACTAATTTTATAAAACAGTTCTGCGAAAGCTATAATTTTTTTAATGTATCAAAAATTTAAAAAAAATGCAAAAGCTGAAAGTTGAAACAGAAAGTTGAAATTCAACTTTTCTATTTTCAGAGAATATTACAAAAAAAATTGACCTTTGACAGATAGCGAAAGTAATGTGACTCTGTCAGAGTAGCCCATTTTTCACCCTTTTCAAAGCAAGACTTAACACCCAAGTCAAATTTCATAATAAATTATTATTAAAAGTTTTTCCCATATGATGCCAACTCTTTGAAGGACACTGTATATACGAGAATAATGAAGTTGGATAATATGGAGAGAAACAACATAATATTTCATTCTAATTTTTATTCAACATACAGTAAATTTCTCTAAAATGTCAACAATAATATTAAATATAACTGGAATACAAAAAGTAAAATGTTATCAATAGGTGATTTTCACTGGATTTCAATAATTCTTACTATTCATTCGTAGAGGTAATTAAACATTTACCATCTACAATTCTCAAAAGATGTGCTGAACATATCCTCAAGTAGAGGATCAACGTTCATTTCAGCGCACCCGTGTTAGACGCGCCACTGTACGCCTTGACGGAGCCAGCGTTCGCTGGGTTCATCGTGTGACGTAGTCGAGAGAGATCTAGCGTGGAGATAAGAATTCCTCAGAAGAGCGCGCGATTATAGTATGAGAACAATAATGATTGTAGATGAAATATTCAGAGTTTGAAAGTGTGATGATAATAATGATGTTTGAAAATAGATCGTTTAGTAAGAAAAAAAAGTCGGTTTAGTAAGGGAAAAAACATGGCGGCTGCTTGCCAAAAAAAATCTTATTGTATACAGGGTGTCTCAAAATACATCATTTAAGAGAGAAAAACACGGCGACTGTTTCTTAAATGCTATACCGAGTGTACCAACATATCATTTAAGAGAAAAAATATGGGTCAAAGAAAACAAATGGCATTGGAGGTATGGGGATTCAAATATGGAGATTCAAAATGTTTTGTTTTTACTATACAGGGGTCTCGTCATAAACGTGTGCGGTTTGACTTTGTTTCTTTTTTGCTTTTCATCATCATCATCATCAGGTGAGAGAAGGTTAGGGAAATAATCAGTGATAGAATGGCATCTGAAGAATACAGACAGAAGGTTGAGCAGTTTTGTAGGCGTGCTCAAGAATTAAAGAAAGACATTCAATTAAAGTAAAGAAGAATGTTTTGAAGCAGTTGAATAATTTATATATTCAAGACTACGTGTTCAATCGAAAAGTACCTCAAGTGAGGTACCCGCTAGGAAGAATTCAACCTCACATCATAGAATATGTCGCCACCGATGCTGAAAATGAATTTTGTGCTTTTAACTGCAATAATAAATAATGTTGTATATATAAACGTGGCAAATGGCCTAAAATTCATGGCAATATGCGTGAAGGCTAATAATTTTGATCATGGATGCAGCAATAGAACACAATGGAAATTAATGTGTTCAACATCAGTCAATGAGGAGTCAGTTAGCAGTTTTTACAGGCGGAGTTCTAAAGAATACACCATTTAAATATAAACTGAAGCCCAGATCTTCAAGAACTAGATAAAAAAACTGTTGAATTTGTTCCAGAACACGCAAGATTAGAGAAAAATAAGTCAAATAAAATTTGACCTTTATAGAACTCTTATCATAGTATCTACGATATTAGCATGTATTTTAATGAGGTGTACAAGAAATAATTATGTAATTTAATAAAAAATATGTATTATGGTTCAAATAGTAAATTGTTAAATATTCAAAATTTTTCATTTTAATATGAAAATATATGAAATGGACATGCAGAATTATCGCTATCAATTGTTGATAAAGCCGCAAACGGGAAATTCAATATGCGATGAGCAATTTGGCATTGAGTTGAGGAGAGACAGCCAAACCGCAAGAGTGTCGGTTCACACTATCTGAATATATTCATGAGAAAGTGATAGTTTTACCGATTTTATTTCAAAGTAAGTATTTTAAATTGTTTTTTATGCTTGCTTTTTGAGCTGTAGTTTCCATTCCAAGATTTTTATACGTCCTTAGTTTGACTTTCTCTCATCAGATGAATTTATTTAAATGCAATGTAATTCAAAGCGGGTTAGAGTTTTTGAATCATCATTTAATTTCCAGTTCAAATTTTTCTCAGATGAATTTACTTAAATATTTTTATGGACGCGTTTTGAGAGCTGTCGTTATTCGTTGAATTTGTAATTGAAAGCGGTTCAGAGATGACAAAATTCATCAATATATATTGGATGATTTCAGTAAAATGTGTTTATACCCTGCTTTTTGAAAGCTGTCGTTTTTTGTAAAATTTATAACTTAAAGAGGTTCAGACGTGTCGATATTGATTAATAATATTGAATGATTTCAGACAAATGTTTTTATGCCACAGTTTTTGAGAGAGTGTTTGTATAATTTGTAATTCAAAGCAGTTTAAATGTACGGTGAAACCAGTGTAGTCGTAGATTGTAAATTGTGCTTCGATCATGTTAAGTGCCTTATCAGTGGATATAAACAAACTAAACAATCTATTTTTAAACATTATTATTATCACACTTTCAAACTCTGAATATTTCATCTACAATAATTATTGTTCTCATGTTATAATTGCGCGCTCTACTGAAGAATTCTTATTTCCACGCTAGATCTCTCCTGACTACGTCACACTATGAACTATGTCAAGGCGTACAGTGGCGCGTCTAATAAGGGTGCGCTGAAATGAACGTTGATTCTCTACTTTCTCAGTTTTTTAATTTCACCTAGTTAGGAAACGTCCAGCACTTCCTATCATCATCACATACATAAAATATTTTGAAGTAAAATCGTTTCAAATATAAAATAGAGTCCAAAATAAATAATAACAAGAATTGTCTTTTGTTAATAAATCTTTGGTAACAAACTTGGGATTCCACATAAACATAACTTCATACACACTTGGAAAATCTTCTTATTTAAAAAATGACTAAATACCTCTATTTGATATTAGCTGAATGAATAAATTTCACAAATACAAACAATCATGTTACTGTCCCAGTTTGTTGAATTATAACAAGAACTCTCAGTCTATATTAAGTCTATGAAGTGAATTGAAGTTTTTAGAATATCATAATTTATTCTTTGGTTTCAACCATTCCAAGATCAGGGGAGTAAAATAAGATATAATCACATCTGCCCCTGAAACGAAAAATAATTAAAATATGAGTTTTGGGTAACAAACACATGTTCATACTGTTGGGTTTTTGGTTTTTCAAGTGATACACTTGTTCTTTCATAACTTCCTTTATTAGCTCAAGTCAAAAATCAGCTTTAGTACTTAAAATTTCTAAAACACAATTGCACTTCAAAGACTATGTCAACTATAACTTCAAATATTTAAACAATAAACAAAACGATTCAACTATTCAACTCCAGATCGTGTTCTTTCTATAACAAATCTAAGTAATTTCAGCCTAGAATAAGAATGTTCAAAATTAGGAATGAGAATAAGAATGTTCAAGATTGAGGATGAGAACAAGATGCTTCGGCGAAAAAGTTTTGGTTTTCTAAATGTTCGACATTATCAGAATAATTGACGATGTTTTCATAACAATATACAGGGTGGGGCACCGAAAACGAAACAGATCGAATATCTTCAAAACGCACGTGTTCTGAAAAAAATGCAAAAACACGTCGATTTTCAATCCAACGGGGACATCTTCCTATCGTAACCTCAACTCTGTCATACCTCTCCCCCCTCCCCTTGGTCACTACCACCCAAACAATTTGAATAGGGAAAGTAGTGAGTGTGACACATCATTAAAAAAGTAATTTCATAAGGAACTCAGCCATGTCAATTTTCGCTACCTAACTTCCTATTTTGGCGCCCTCTTGTGGGAAAAACAACTGTTCCGTATTCCACTCACTACTTCCCTATTCAAATTGTTTGGGTGATGGTGACCAAGGGGAGGGGGGAGAGGTATGACACTTGAGGTTATGATAGGAAAATGTCCCCCTTGGATTGAAAATTACATTTTTTTCAGAACACGTGCGTTTTGAAGATATTCGTTCTGTTTCGTTTTCGGTGCCCCACCCTGTATATTATTTGTTCAGGTTTCTAATTACAGGAAATTCAAGATTTGAGTAGAAATAAAATTATTTACCATATTCTTCATCACCTGAACCATTCTAATTTGATGAGGGAAATAAAAAAAAATAAAATGTTGGATAGTTTATTTTTACAAAGTTAGATAATGATCATAACTAGAAAAAATCTTGTTTTTTTATTAATACACTCCCTAGAAATTTTTTATTCATTCAAGGTTAGGTGGTTGGAAGCTTAGCGGTCTAAGGTGCAGGCCGTTTGAAACTTCAGCATAGCCATAGTCAGTTCGAACCCGGTGTATGAGAGATTTTTTCCCGAGTACCTTATATCTGAATTGATAGGCGACCACATGACTTGTTGTAAAGCAAGTTTATTAGTGCTAGCTTGTAGTGCACACCTACTACCCTGGATGGTGCTGTAGGTTTCCCGGTTTTTCAACAACTGAAAAGTGAATATGCCACCAAAAATTAGTGAGTGGCGTCGGAACGCCACAGCAAATAATAATAATAGCCATCCTCTATCGGACAGGCTTTGACTTTGGGTACACTCTACAAGTGTTTATGAGGGAGTGCCATTATACAGGGTCTAAACATTAGATTAAGGTTGTTATTGCAGTAGCCTTGATTATTTCAGGTCTAATCTTATTATTGGATTTCAGAGTATTTGTACTAGAACTTGTAATCTTCATAAACATAGAATTGAGACGAAAATACTGTTCGATGCAACTGAGTGATACTTATATCATTATAGATATTGAATTTTGCTTGGCTGAGAATAAACATTATCGATTATAAAAGCTTTTTTATTTTCTTTTTGAATATATTTGAAGTGATCATTTCAAGATCGTCACTCATATCACTACACGTAAGTAATATTTCATAGTATTATTCAAGTCACTTACAATTTATCAAGCACACGTTAATAATTTGCGAACTCACCTGCCCTTCTCAAAGATCCCAGTATCTCCATCAAAGCTGGTTTGAGATCAAATGCACCTTCTTTAGCGGCATTATAAATCATGGCATATTCACCAGAAACTTGATAAACAAACATAGGGTACTCTGGGTATTTATCTTTGACTTGCTTCAGTATATCCATATAAGCCATAACTGGCTTTATCATAAGCATGTCTGCACCCTCTGATACGTCTCGGTCAGCGGCTCTCAGAGCCATACCGATGCTGTTAGGTGGCATCTGATAACGTTTTCTATCTCCAAATGATGGTTTTGATTTTGCTGCATCTCTTAAATGAAAGATGAAAACATATTAATAATTTTGAATAGAATGGTTTGGATAGAAGATGAAAATGTTAACATTTTAGAATATATGAAGGTTCTATTGCAAATACATCAAAATATGACTGGGACAACTATCATTAATATCACAGATTTGATTGAAATTGTTACAGATTACTGCTGACACTGGTGCTTTGAGATTGTAATTTGTTCTACATAAAAATGTCGTTTCATATCTGAAACTCAAGATTGTTGTGGAAATTGATCTTTTGCAAAAGAGTGGCACACGATATCTTGTTCTATAACATTTGTGAAGAAATGAGATTTCCACAGAAATTATGATCTTTTGCAAAAGAGGGGCACATGAGTGTTACAAAAAGTTGTCGTGTATTCAGCGATATTACATTAAACTAATTCAGCAATATTACAATAAACTGATTCAGAAGAGTCAAATAATCAGCTCCTCTTTGTGAATAATTTCCTATGACCTTGTGAGACAAATATGTTGTATGTGACAATTATAAACTGGATATCATATCAACACCCCATATTCTAATTTAGACCTCACATAAGCCTTGAATAGTATTCAAATTGTACAGTTCGACAAACTAGCTTAAGATGTGAAATTGCGCTTAAGTTCATGTTGAGTGCCTTATCACTGGATATATTACGGACTATGATGATATTGTTTCTCCTCTGATATCGGTTAAATTACAAAACAATCAACTACCTTGGTATGACCATGAAGTTACTAATACTGCAATTAACAAGGATAAAGCTTATAAAAAATTCAAAAGAAGCACAAATGTTGGTGATGAACAGCTTAACTGGGCTATTTACAAGAACTACAGAAATGTAGTAGTCAACTTGCTAAAGATAAAAAAGTCTGAATACTATAAAAGGAAGATTGATGAAAGCTCAAATGATTCAAATAAAATGTGGAAAACTCTCAAAACACTGATTAAACCTCCTAATAATTTTTTCATTGAAAGTATTGTTGATATAAGTAAGTCTATTCCGAAGTCAACACCTTGGTCAGCAAGAGATCTCAATACACTCAATTGTGAATAATCGGAATTTAAACCACTTACCATGAAGGAACTGAAATCAATTACTTGTAGTCTTGATCATAAATGCAGCGCTGATTTTATCAATAACAAAGTTCTTAAGAGTATTTCTTCAGTTTTGCGTCACGTCATACTTGACTTTGTTAACACCTCTTTGAAAAATGGTCAGTTTCCAAAACAACTTAAGATTAGTACAATAGTCCCTGTGCCTAAGAATAGCAATACTAAAGAAGTTATTAACTTCCGTCCAATTAACACCCTACCATCACTTAAAAAAGTCCTAAAACTTGCTGTTTACAACCAAGCTTGTTCATATATTGAAGACAATAACTTGCTGACTGATCAACAGTCAGGTTTCAGGTCTAAGCATTAGAATACTATTGTGTATGCTAGTGCTTACTATATTTTATATATATTTCATGTTTTAGATACCACTGAATATTGTATGAATAATATTGTGTATACTAGTGCTTACTATATTTTATATATATATATATATATTTCTGAATATTAGGATGTCTATTTCAATTAATATATTTATATTTCTATATAGTCCGTTATCCGACGAGTGCACATCATGTTTTCAGCTAGTTTGTCAAACTGTACCTATAATCTTGAAAAACTCTTTGGTACTCCTCATTATAAAACCCAACATTCTATTTGCTGATGAAATTCCTGATCTACACGCCAAATGATGATAATCGGTGGAAAAAAAAATGCAAAAATAAATTTGAACGCCTTTTGCAGGTCCATATAGACTTCATGGACCTGTTGTTTTCTATCTATAACAAGAGTTTTTTCCAAAAACCCATGCTGATCAGCTGAAATTATATTTCTGATGGAATTTTGTTGTTGATTTTTTAAACGGTTTTGTTTAGCTTGCCCCCTTGTTGTTTTTTGGGGTCCAATGTAGAAATTGAAATTTTACCCCCTTCCTGTTGACCTATTAATCTGAAATTTGGTAGGCACCTTAAATTCTAATGACATTACAATTATGTGTATTTAGCATCATCCCAAATCCAAAATGGCTGCCACCACAAAATGTCGGATTACATATTTTTTCAACCCCCTCAATATGGGTATTGAATGAAAGGGCTTGACTAGGAGTATACAGTACTCCATGAAAAACTTCCAAATCCAAGATGGTCGCCGCCACAAAATGGTGGATCAGGTACATATTATTTTACAACCCACTCAATTTGGAAATCAAATATAAGTGTTTGACTAGTAGAGTACAGTGAAACAAAATGACGGATTAATTTTTTTTTTCAACCACCTGGTTGGTTGGTTTGAGGCTGACGAGCCAGATGCAGGGTTTACCCGTGATGGTGTCCCCAACACTGATGCTAGGGTCTATTGTGTTATTCTGTCGTTAGTGGTCCTTAGTTGAATAATTCTACTGTTCTTACAATTTATTGGTGCTAGTAAACTATTCCTTACCTAAATGGCCCATAAAAATTTGAAGCAAACTTTGCAGTATAAGACAAAACAGCGACTTTATTACCAAGATTATTGCTCATCAATTTTGTTTTGATTGCTCCAATCCTACCATCCATCATGTCAGATGGAGCAATTATATGGGCACCTGAAAAATATTAGGGTTGAATACTCATTTCTTTAAGAAGACTGTACACTGAATTGTCTAAGCCTATCTCACTCAAACAATACAAGTGCTTGAAATAGCAAATGTGTGACCTTGGTGTATCAAATTATCCCCACCTAAAAAACTGTGGGATCAAAGGTGAGATAATAGACAATTTGATTACAAGAAAATAAATTAAATCAAGATTTTCAAATATTTTGCGAGATTTGCATAAATCGGTTTTCTTTTTAGGGTAAATTTTCATAAATAAAAGTTTCAAGTATTACCCAAGAGCCAGCAACAGAAGACAAGAATGATTAGCTGAAAGCTAAAACTTTTTTAGAAGTTAGCCAGTGTTATAAATAACTGGACAGCGCAAGTATGGCGGCCCTCAGGTGTCAGCATTGCTTTGAGCAATTATATGTCAAAAATAGCTATTCCCATGAAATAAGAGATCAAAAAATAAACAGATATGAGAAAGATGAAGACAAAAACCTAAATGGAGTGTACAGCATACAATGTTCAGACTGCAACAAATCGGACAAATCAAGGAAAAACTGAAAATCCATAAGTGAATTCAAAAACAATAATTCCCTTACCGATGAACAAATACCAATCAGAACACAAGAAGACTTAACATTCAATATGATCCATAAAAAAATACTTCTAGCAACAATGAACCCAGAGAAACATTGATCCAGCGGATTCTACCTGGTATGACCCAAGTACAGGTAAATTTATTGAGGTGTCCGGATGGAAGTGGAGGACAAATATGTAATCAAACTTGAAATAATGAATCACAAACAACAAACATAAAATCATAAAGGCAATCTGACCGAATTAAAGAACAAACAGGAAGAAGGAAGAAACAGGAAGAGGAAACAAGCAGTTCAAGTAGAGCAGTTAAGAATGTTAAGATGACAACACAGACTGCTATCGAAAACGCTCACACGTAATAACTTGAAGTTGTAAAAACTTCAGAACCTTTTTATAACCGTGTGAATTTTTTTTATACTTATCAAACTTTAATAGAATCCTGGGGATTTCTGTATGATTAGAAGGAATAAGGAATTTGGATAGTAGAAAATAATATTTGAATAGTATTATTTCTTTACCTGCTTTTGCATAAGACAAAGCAATATCAGATATCCTCTTCAAGCTTGCAGAGTTATCAATACTTCCATCAGAAGCTAATATGGCACAATGTCCATGTGAACTGTAAGGACATAAGCATACATCACAAGCAATAGTTAAATCTGGAAACCAGACTCTCAGTTTTGGGATAGCTCTCATCACAGGATTGTCTTTATTATCTGCACTGGATGCAGTGTCATCCTGAAAATAAAAGATTATAATAACATTTGAAAACTTTCCTTTTCTGCAATGATTAGATTTAGGATCTTGAATTTTCGTGATATGTTGGATTCATCTAAAATATTTTCGTTTAATCTCCATTTCTGGTAAGTTGTTATGAACTTTCTTTTTTCAAATGAGATACCTACCTAATTTTTAATATTTTTTTTTATCCATATTATATGAATACTTGGTGAATAATATTCTATATTTAAAATATAATTTTCAAGAATAAGAAAATTTTTTATTTCATGTTTTAGTGCTAAGTGTCAAAGTATTACCTACCTATCAGTAGATTTTTTTTGTCCTGAAATTTTCATGCTTTTAGTTTAAAGGTGATGATTTTGATACTCACTTGTATAAATCTGAAGAAAATAAAAAAATTAAACCCTTTCAGTTGTAGGAAGAAGTTGCCTTGAACTATTTTTAAGCCCACAGTACTGCAAGGGGGGTTTCAACCTGGTGTCACAAGACAAAGAGAGAACCCTTTATGTAGTTCTTAAATGTTAATGTTGGTTTGCCAAATTCTTAAAGTAATAGTCATGAAATAACGTTCTATTTTAGTAGTACTCATAGATAGATAAGAAACTGTTACATACTTTGGGGAGACTATCAATAACTCCAAACAACAAAATTGACCGTAATCCATTCTCAACTTGTATATGCAAATGATCTCTTAATTTATTTATTCCAAATCTAAATACACCTGGCATACTAGTAATAGGTTCGATATCATCGTCATTTTCTCTGAAATATTTAAGTATTACTTTATAAGATAAAATACGAGGCCATAATGTAACCTCACATTATAAAAACAGGATACATTAAACTACTTGCACTAATTTCAATTTTCAAACCCTGCCATTCTCTTAACGTTTCATTAAATATTCCACTTTGTAGGATATGTTTATTTTTTACAGTAAATGTTTGATCAGTCATGGCAAAAAAGAGAGCTTGCTAAAATCCCAAATATCTCCACAATTCACAAAACCAAGACGTGACGTGACTCCACTTGAGACGTGACATCTTGACAATGGTGACATGTGTATTGTCAATTGTCATTGTGTATTGTGTACAGGGTTGCCAACTCGGATTTTGAAAAAGACGTAGGCGAGATTAGAAAATTACGTAGATTTTGTGAAATTTGCGTATGCAAAGTTCGTAGATCTACGTACTTTTTTCTGGGAGAAATGAAGAGGGTAACACCGAATAAAACTAGTGTTACACTTTGTTTTCCACTTTATTTGAATTACTCATTTTCATTATAATAGGCAAATTGAATTTATACATGTATTTATTGAAATGTTTGATGTGCTCTTGCGAAGGCTCGCGGTTTTTTAAGCCACTTTTCGTGTAAAGTAAACCTGTTAGAGTTTCTGTGGAAAGTCTATTTCTGATGTTGGTCTTCATTAAGTTTATCGCAGAGAACAGGCGCTCGACATTTGCACTGCTATGTAGCAATTTTAATAAATTTTGTGCGAGTTGGGTTAATGAAGGAATAAACATTTCAGACAAATCGCCTTTTTTTATTTTTGAAATATGACGCCAAAACTCGTCTACTTTGATCATCTGTTCGTCATTAAATGGAAGACTTGTGTTTCGTAGAGTTCTCCATTCTCGGTCTAACTCCGTCATATTTGTTTAAGTTGTGTAAGTTCACGGTGCGCGGCGGCGGCAAAACGTTTGGTTTTTTTATAAAATGACGTGACGTGTGTCGTACCGACGACTGTAGTGTGCATTAGCACTATTAGCAGTAAAATGGGGGTGGGCGGTAAACTCTTTATATTTTCTTGAGGGGTATAAAGGCTTAAATTCAATTTAAAAATACCAGTATATAACTATTCTTCGGGGGGGGCAGGAATTACCCCCAATGTGTCTATTTCAAGGTAATTGTTTCTTTTTTATTTGATTTTTGAACATCAAACTAATTGTAACAATCTCAGAGTAATAAAAGACATAGAGTTGCCCTGTCTATGCCTACACAATTACCTGTTTTGAAGTGAACATGAACTATCCTTTTCTATACAATTTGTTGACGAGGGGGGTGAAGGGTGGTGAAATGTTATCGACAGTTTGTTTACATTTAGAGTAAGAAGAATACTAATACAAACGAACAATGACAACTTGATCCAAATGAAATGAGTGGGCATACACGAAACTACCCGAATGAATACGGACTTACCATGTTTAAGGCCCTCGCTTGTAAACAAACAAAGTTATGTTGACTTCAAGACAAGGATGGAGAAGGCATCTCCATGGTAACAATCACCAATGTAACATAAATATAACCTCACACTTTTAAATTAATCGCATTTGAAACGGATTTGAAAAGGGCGACGCCGATTTCGCCCCGAAAATTGGAAATACCAGGTAGGATGAATTTTAATGAACTTGGATAAATGTCCATTTCGGCCCACAAATGCTGGACTATGGCAATTTGTCAAATTTTGCCATATCATAAAATATATTCTGTCCTAAAATTTTCTGATATTTCACTAAAGAATAAACAAATAAAAAGACAAGCTCACAAAGCGGAGTAGATTTTGATAATAGGTCTCATGCATGTTTTTTCCTATTTGTTCCAATAAATTATACCATCCATTCAAATACTGGGAAAATAAGATGCCTTCAAAAATATCAATAATTAACAAGAATAAAAATGATTGAAAAATAGTGGAAATTCAAACGAATGTCTTTTGGCGGTAGGGTGTGATGTCAAAATACTTGTCAACAAAGATTATCCAAAGAAAACATAGTTTCGGTAGGTTTGCAGTAACTCCAATAATAAAAAGATAATAATCAACCACTTGAAAAGGAAAAACTCTAGATAGACTGATCTGTGTGTGTGTTCTGTGGACTGATCAACAAGTCAATACCATGAAAAATACATTTTGTTTACATGAACTTTGACGTCCTACTAAGGCGCGCGTTTTACCAAATTCAAATTTGCTTCTCATTTTAAAATCTGGATTGTTCAAAACTTTCAAAAGTTACAATTAAATGAAACAATTTTTAATGATTTAATAACAAAGTAGATGGTGCACACAAAAATTCCAGTGATTTTGTGATACATGCATGTGACCTATTTGGAGTAGCGGAGTAAAACACCTGCAATGGAAGAGATCTACTCCGAACGCAGTAGCTGTGGCAATGCTGCTCATGCTTCTCAACTGCGTAAAAAGTTTTATCTCTGTCTCTCCAATGGATTCAAAACCAAAGAATACCCTAGCTAACCAGAGGCGAAGAAAATAACTTTTGTTCATCACAAAGTTGAGTGCGCATGGCCAATTTAAGTAGTTTCAGTAACAATGTCAATCATAACTTCCTTTCTCTTGTGTTGCGTTTTGAGAATGATTACTGGGAGTTAACAAGAATAATTATTATACCACCAGGAAATATCTGGTATCGTATATATGATATGAATATGCCAACATAATGAAATCAACATAATCTTAGAAATTGCATGGAACACTATACTAAAATTACGCATAAAATCAATATTAATTTTGAACAATTTTGCGAGGAGTAGTTATTTATTCTGATCTCACCAGAACGAATAACTAACCTTACGGAGACATTTGAGTGCGTGGAAATTTAATACATGCATTTTGCGAGGAGTAATCATCTATTCTGATCTAACCAGAACGAACTGACCTCACGTAGACATTTCAGTACTTATTTTGTAGGAAGAAGGCAACAAGCTAGTTGGTAATTGTATGGATTTAAAATTTGTGAGAGAGCGCTAACCGGTCCACCGAGGAAAATAGGTGAGGTATATATTTCTATTATAAAAATTGAAGAGCGTAAAAGCGGTTGATTTCAAGTAAGAGCGCAAACCGGCCAACACCGGATAATATTTTGATATTTCAAATAATGAGAGTTGATATGTTATTATAGTGACGTTAGATTTTGCTCTATCCTATATTTGAAATTGATTTGCACAAAATAAATAAATAATTAATTGAACAAGAAATAATTATATCACTTTCAACTTTTTACTTATTATAAAAAGTATGAAATAACGAAACAATAACTTGATACTAATTTCTCTAAAAATCAAAATACTTGACAGTTTTCAGGTAACTCAGCTCGCCGATATAAAAACAGTGAATGAAAACATAGTAATTTCACGAATCTCCTGACTTCGGTTCTAACGCAGGAAATACTGATTAACACGGTTACCGCAGTGTAGCGGTAAATTTTTTAAATTACAAACTACTATTTATAGGCAACACAGAATAATAAGAGAATAGCGTATTCAAGCGAGTCTCCGTAGTAAATGCACAAAAAGGTCACGCGTATTTATCTGGTTCCCATTGTAGAAACGAACGGCAGCCCTCAAAAGTCGAAACTTGTGCGAGCCAAGGATTAACGAGGTCTTACCTTTTAACGTGCGATTCCTAGCACTTTCTCGGGCCATCAGATAAAGATCTGTACTCGCTAGGATTCGAACCTAGTCGACCAGCAGACAATGGTTTCGAACGTGAAAGTCTCAACCACTGAGCTACATGACCCTATATGTATCAGGTTCCTGCAGTGAAAAGGTTAATTAAGCTTTATTTGTATATCTACCATCTACCAATTGTATCCATTTCCACCAAATTCACTGAAAACTGATGGAAACAATACATTCATAACTCACCAAAACAATCACATGAACGAAATTGAATAGCAAAAGTTTGTCAGCAATTCAGTCTGTTGAATATATAAAATATTTCGCGATAACTAGGATGTTCATCAACAGTATTATTTTTCGCAGTGTAATTTGGTGTTGTACGAATAGATATGTACGAATTTGAATCACTGCGTGTGCAACTTTTCTCAGTGTATCCAGTAGTTTATGTTTCCTTTCAAAAACCGGTAAATCCAACATCAAAGGTTCCGTCCACAGAACTCGTAATTATATCTTATGACTAGAATGCGTTTAAAATATGGCGGATGAACAAATCATGCATAACCTGCAACACTGTAATGTCCTCTTCACAGTAGCGGCGCATAAAATAATGGGCGTATCATAGGGATGGAAAATGGGTTGGTTTTCTTAAAAATGAGAAATTGCATATTTTTCTTTGCCTTTCTGCAGGAATTACCACAAACCTTAACAAAACCCCTCATCATATAGAACGGCGAACGGCTAATAACACTATATAATCAATAAATAAATATTTACTTATCGTCCAAAACACTCGTGTTGAAAAAATAAAGAATCAACATTCAACAGTGACGTGACAACGCCGCTCTGTTTACAAACAAACTGGCAAGCTTAACCGACAGACGTCCTAGATTCTACTCGTTTCCTCTTGGAACTACAAGAAATAACGTATGTGTTTACTTAGTAAAAGTTGTCCTCTTTGCGGATGCCCACGATTTGTTCAAGTTTAGGGTAGCCGACGACACATGAAGCGCGTTCTAGTCATAAGATATAATTATGAGTTCTGTGGTTCCGTCAAAGCTTTCGCACCTGGGGGCAATGTTGCCAGAACTAGTACTTTTGTACTAGTTTCAGTACCTTTTTACTCTGTCTAGTACGCTGGTACGCCGAACACAAAATTGGTACGTTTTGCTCGTTTTGACTCGAAAAGTATCAAACATTACCGAAACTATCAGTACATGTCATTCATCCAAACATGGTTTTGACTTTTGTGCTTAGGTATATGTTCTATGGAGTGCATATATTACATATTAATATTGTCATTTATAGATTGTCTTCGTTCATGACGCTAGGTACACCTGATAGATCATGCTTATAGCGTGTATTACTTTCAGATTGGCTGCTGACTGAGAACATGTTGGCCTCTTTCATAACGTGACTAATCAGAAAACAGAACGCTCTAAGCTAAACTACAAAAAGCTGTCATATGAACTTGGCATTATTTATGACCAAAGATTGTTACCTCAGAGTAATAAATAAGGATAGAGGGCTTTTCCATCCTTGTCTTGAAGCCGACATAACTTCGTTTACATGCTAAGTCCATACTCATTCGGGTAGTTTCGTGTATGCTCGCTCATTTCATTGGGATCAATTTGTCATCCTCAGTTTGTATTATGGTCCTTATTACTACTCAAAATGTAAACAAACTGCCCATAAGATTTCACCACCCGTCACCCGCTCGGCAACAAATTGTATCGAAAAGGATAGTTCATGTTCATTTCAAAATAGGTATTTGTGTAGGTATAGGCATGGTATCTCTTAAAAGTCTTTCATTCCTCTGAGACTATTACTCATTCAATTCTTTTATTGTTGTTTATTTACGCTATTTCCTTACTCAACGGAAGTTTGAATGAAAATCTAGTACCTTTTTCGAAAACCTAGTACTTTTTTCGTTGTTTTTCTAGTACATTTTGAGTTGCATTCCTGGGGGTGGGATTATGATGAACACTCGATACGAAAGTTGAGTTGACATGATCCGTAGGCTAGAACGATGTATGTTCTCGACTTAAAACGAAATCGGAAATATGAAATTTTTTTGAACAGATATACGGGGCAATTGTTTCCCAATCATAGAAATTATAATATATATACTTACTCTAGAATGCCAATTCAATGGGACGAAAGTGTTGTAAAAAGTTCGATGCATTATTTAGTGCGCATGATCAGGACCATTTCCATTCATACCAGGGTGGGTTTCAGTGCGATTTTTAAATGATTCATGATATTGAGTAAAATCGATATAATAATACATTGGTGTCAGGGCAGTCTATGAGACACGAAAAGTTTTGGTGGGCATACCTATGTTGTGAAACTGATTATATCCGAGAAATTCATCGAGTAAAATAACAATGAAAAAATATATCTAGAGTAGGTAACTATTGATGAAGTTCTGATTCCCACGGAAAGAAACATCCTGTATTGTTCAGAGAACATCGTGAGAACCAAAGGAAGGTAGGTAGGAATTGATATTCTGGGAAACAGATGTTCGGCATGTCTCCAAAGTGACGGCATATATGGATGTGCTGAGGACTGGAGCTCGACGGGTCAGTCTCGAAGGGTCCGCTAACGGTGGAACGATTGATAATATTTCTGAAGAGCATCGTTCATGGAAATATCTATAAAACACAGACAGATCGCCAACCTTTCTGCGATGTTCCAGAGAAGTGAGCTAGCTTGTGAGTGAAGTTGTTGGATCACCATATGCCATGGCATGCCTTTTGCTCTCGTCAAGCTTACAATGATTTATATAAGCCAAACGAAAAGAAAGGATTAATATTCTCAGTTTTATCAAATATGGGAGTTATTTCTGCTCTATTTATGTTATTTATTAGATTTGCCCCATCAACAATTCATATTCAAGTATAGGTACTTACTAAAAATAATGGATTCCAGGAATAAAATATTTCCTTTATTTCCACACCATAGAACCAAGCACGTCAACATTGTTAAAGTTGTCATGCTATGATAACAATCTTGCTTCTGAGAAACAGAATTGACCCGATAGAATGGAATTATATCTACCATATATACTGATATCGACTCAAGTTACAATATATTTTGAACTAAGTATATTGGTTTTCATAATGGCTCAAATCTGATCATAATTCTATAGCTGGTGTAATTTACACTCGATTTTAGTATTCCTTTGTTTGATCTGCACTCGGCTACACTCGATTCAAAATATGGTGTAAATTACACTACACCACACCTTGATGCAAACGAATAAACCTCTTGTTTTGAATGTTTTGTGATGTGTTGTTATTGTTAACATTGTTATAAGTAATTTAAAATTTGCTTGCTTATGTTCAATATTTAACTAATATAAGAAATGGAAACATCATTTTGGTTGGGAACAGACGTAGAACATTTATTATTCAAAGGTTTTTCTTCGCACTCCGTTGGTGGACTCCTGGGGTTATGTTTATTTGTTGGTGCAATGGCATTTTTTTTCGAGTACCTGAGGTTTCTGCAAACGAAACAAAAGCAAAGAGAGCTGATACTCAGGGTAAAGCAGTTGAAATTGTTATGTCCTACGGATAGTGCCGCTTTATTAGCTAGGAGCATAACAAATCCCCAAAACCCACTGAACATAACCCTGTTTGATAGGTAATTTGAAATGAATATTTAAAGTTGTCTCAACGTCAAACTTGTAGGGTAAATAAGTTAAGGCTCTTACTTTTTCACCAAGTCACCACTCAGCTGGTAATACCTACATTCTGGCTGTCAGGTTGCCATTTCCATAAATTCAAATCCAAATTAATACAGCAGTGGATTATGAACGCTCAATCTGATTGAGTTTGACGTAACTCGTACTGAAATGAACGTCGAGCAACTTCGAGTCATAAGAAACCACAACGATTTTCACGTTCTAGTCTACGTATCGTGACAGTTTTTGTATTGAGTGTTCATAATCCCACCCCAGGTCACATAATTGTTTTGTGAGTTCATTGCTTTCAGTTGGCGCAAACATTGTTCAGAGCAAGTGTGAGGTGGTTGTCTGATTCCAATCCTTGTAACGAGGTGAAGACTACTTGCTTGGATTACACTGACTACTAGGCAGAATTTTATACACCATTATTAAATATCATGTACTGATAAAGTACTGAAACAGTGAGACTGAAGTACTGAATTAAGTAACATGTACTGATAAAGTACTGAATAAATGATGTACTGAAAAGTACTGAAAGAGTGAGACTGAGGTACTGAATCAAGAACTGAAGAGATACTTGTGTTAATAATGGGTGTACTGAAATACTGAAAATTCTGAGATGTACACCTACTGAAAGAAGTTGTTACCCTGTCGAATTTTCCAACAGTTGAAAAGGCATAGAGCTACCAAAAATCATCGAGCTACCAAAAATCATCGAGGTATTCTAGAGCACTATGACAAATATAATGAAAGCTGTCCTCTGTATCAACTGAAACGTCAAGAAGAGTACTGGACCATGCGACTGAAACATTTGGTGAATTTAACTGAAAAAGACCAAAGCAAAACCGGGAAACCAACCAGAACATACCATGTATTACAATATTGTATGGGATCAAATCAAAGGCTATCATGAATCTCTTGAATTCATGATACACTTTTCGTGAGAGTAGATCTTTGATAATACAAGTGCCGTAGCTAAAATATTACTACAACCTGACTATAAATCTCCGGGAAAGCTTGGAAAATCAATAACTTGGAATCGCATTTTTTTTCAAAAATTGACTCCTTTGAGAGATAATGGCCATAACCGATATTTTCATATTTATGTGCGAAGAATAACTTGGGATATCATATGATTTACCCTGACACTGTACTAAAATCTCTGTATCTCCCTTGTTTTTGGTCGAGAATTCCTTCAGCAATTATCATATATAGCTGGTAGGTGTCGGTAGAAGTGGTTGTATTTGATATTCGAAGGTGAAATAATCATGTTTGATGAATGTAATTTTACTAATTACATGTTTTCCTATCGAATTAGCTCGACAAGCTGAGTTTGCACAAAGATACACTAGGTCAAATTTGAGCAAATCAGATACAACATTCATTCCCAATTTATATTGGGCCAAAATAAAAAGTTTTTCTCTACCCGCTGTTTTTTAGTTCGAGAAATTTCCAAAAGATAGGAAACGATGAATGAAAACTTTTCCATCAGAGGTTTTTAGATACTTATTCTGAATGTACAGGGCCTTGGTAATAAAATGATCAGTATGCTTTTTCAGAAATCTCCACTTTGATATTTTTACGTCAATTGTCGATTGAAAAATGAGCGAACTTAAAAACAATGGGTACAGAAAAACTTGATTCAGTTAGGCCAAAGATGATTTGAGAATGAATGTTATATCCGATTTGTTCAAATTTGACCTACTGAATCTTTGAGAAGATTCAACTTATCGAGCTAATTAGATAGGAAACCTTAAAAAATTGGTAAAATTACATTGTTAATTTATCAGGGATCATTATTTCAGCTTCGAATATCAAATAAAACCACTTCTGCCGACACCCGCCAGCTATATATGATAATTTTTGAAAGATTTTTCTTCAAAACACCGTTTAGTTTATGTTCTACCAAAACAATGGAGATACAGAGATCTTAGTAGAGCGTCGGGGTAAATCTTATGGTATCCCGAGTTGTTCGCATAGGAATCTGATAATATCAGTTAAAGCTCATTATCTCGCATAGGACGCTATTTTATAAAAAAATGTGTAAATAATGAAGATTTTTAAGCTCTACAAGTTGTCCCCGTACATTATATCAAAATTTTCAACCCCTTCCAAGTTATTGATGGAAAATTGATTTTCCGAGTTTTCCAGGGAATTTTCCCTACTCTCCATAGGTGTTCCCATGCAAAATTTTTTTTTCTTAAAGTACCTACTCAAGAACAGCCTGTGTGCCAAAACAAAATTATTTCTATTGTATTTAGTGTCAGGTTAAAACCTCTGGATATTGTGCTATGACTACTCTTGAGAATTGCCAATTTTTTCTGTTAAATATACATATTTAACTTCTTTATTTCAAGGTTGATTTTAGGCCAAGTAAAATCCATTGAAGTGTATATGGGTCACTCAGTTGGTGTTGTAGGAAATGATAATTGGAAAAATTAAGTTATCCAAGTTGATTTGGGGGGACACAAGGGATTTGGGATGTTGGAAGCAGTACCTAGTCATTAGATAGAGGTAGTTCCCAGGAACTGTTGGGAGGACACAAAGACATTTGTAATTGACTTTGTAAATAAGCTGATGGAAGAACAAAATTGATTTTTTGACACTGTATGACTATGGACGATAAATAGTGCATTACGAGAAGAAGCAAAACATTCGCAAAATCTAAAAAATTTGCATGGTTAAAGATCCAAGACTTCAGTATCTTTACGTGGAGAGTGATAGAGGTCTACATTAAAGAACCTCCAAGAAAAAACACAAAGTGACAGTGTGTCAAGCAGAATGTTTGAAGAACTAAAATCTGGGAATAACAACACTAATAACCATTCCAGAAAAAACTATGTCAGATATTACAAGAGCAGACATTCCATGAGAGACAGCAATATGATGGTGCCACCACTTTCTTCATCACTTTCACGTTCACATTATTACTCATCAACGAGGACAGGATCATCATTGAATCCAGAGATAGATGGGTACTAGGAAAAGCTAAAACAGTTCCTTCTCAACATTACTGACAGAAAGTAATGTAGATATCCCATTTAGAAGACTGTATCCGGAATCATGTAGGCACTGTCAATGGACTGAATGCCATGAAAGAGTTACCAATGTCAAAAGAACGAGACTATCAACTGATGGTATATATTTATCAATGAAATACATTTATTATTAATTTCGTTCTCTAATGAGTTTTTGGGTGGCTGTTAACATTATGTCACTGAAACCCTTCATTTACCAGCATATACATTTTGCAATATTATCAATCTGTCAACTAATATGGGTATCTCATGGATAAACTAATTATACCCCTTTGTGAACTAGGATGGTTCCCTTGCGGAAACACACCTACGTTTTATGAAGGAGAAGAAACAGAGAAACACTAAATCTGGCTGTCCATGGATTTACATTCAGGGGCGGCGATTTCCTATATGTACAAAAGATATATTTTTTGGTCTGAATTTCACTTGTTTTCAATTTCTTTTGGTGGGGTGAGCACACTGTATATTTTTTCATAATTGGGTGATAATTTAAAATAGCTCAAATATAGGTGGAGAATATTTTAAATATCATTCACTGAACTTTAATGATTAAAATTATTTGAAAATAATTAATAAAATATTAAAGCTGAAATACAATGAGTGCAGCACAAATAAAATTTGCACTAAATCTGTTTAAATCTCTATTGTATGAAGGATTTGCATTGTTATGTTCTAAATCTTTGACTATTCTTGAATCAGTTTTTTTTTTAATTAAAATATGTATTTTTGTAGCATTTTCATTATATTTTTGTTTTTAATTGAAGGTTTTATTATATATTATTACATTTTTCTAAATATTTTCAGAATAATATTCCTTTCAGCCAAGTTCACAAAAAATATGCACCCGCTGATATCAGTCGTTAACGACGTTAGGCTCATGTTCCTATAACAAATACCGTTTGTGGTTTGTGGTGAATTGTTCACTAAAATATCAACTTCATGAAGCATTTTCATATTATTTGGTGTCGATAGTCAAACCATTAGTTCAGCAGTTTCAACAGGTGCTATCGGGCATATTCTCAATCAACTTTTATTCAATATAATTTTAATCTTATACACCAAGTTCTATTTAGTATTAACTGAAACTCGTTATTTTTGTAGAGCGTTACTTTTTGGAGCTGAGATTTCGCTTTGGTTGCTTCTGCAAAACTTAGGATATTTTATAATGCTAGCTGTTATGGTATACAATGCTTGGTTCCTTGTCTCTGCAGTTCTTGGAGGAGCATTGGGATATTTCATTTTCGGACAGATGTTCATGAAAATCAACTTGCAGAATTGTCAAATTATGAGAAGTGCATATTGCACTCAGATTTGTGGAGATTCAGGTAAATACATTTTGGGTTTGCCTCTCAGTTAATGTAACAAATTATTCCGTGAAATTTTAGCTGCGAATACAGCTGGTAGTCCCCAAACTGTCCAAAAATACGACCTAGTTTGATTCCTGTTCGCCCTTTCCTGTTGTTTTGGTGAGTATACCCATTCCCAATCCTTCAGAATACCTCATATCATGAGTTAGGATACATTACATACATACAGAGGTTAATTTGAGTAGGAGTTTTGTTTACTGTATCTGTATCTCATGAAACTATACATACAGTATCGGAAAGTGTTCATCTGGGGTATGGTGGTTTTATGAGAGTGTGAAGAATAGCTTGCTATAATGTTGAGAAAGCATTACAATTTCTCTACTCGCTCGAGGAAGGGATATCAACTGAGCTGTTAATTAGTCGGGCGAGGCGACAGGAGAGGCGCGCAGTAGTGCGTCTCTCTTTGTTACAATTCAAGCTATTCAACTCTTAGAAATTGCCAATAAAACTAATTTTGTCTAACTGTTTTATTTGACTTTTTTCTTTTTTAACAACTTGACAGTCAACAACTTCTTCTTTTTATATATAGGGTATCAAAATATTCAATGAAGCAAAATAGTAAAACAAATCAATAATAAGTTTCAACATCCTCCCCCTGCTAGAAAAACTATTTTTCTTCTAGCTCTAATCGACAAATTTTGGTCACCGGGCGTCGATATTCAGCAGATGGAGTTTTCACATCCACTACGCGGACCTTTCCGTCTGGACCCGGATATATTGCAGTAACTCGACCCAACTTCCAGGCATATCTTGGAACGTTGTTTTCCACCAGTATAACGACATCATTTATCTGAATGGGAGTTTGATTCTTCGTCCATTTGTTTTTTCTCGATAAAGTAGGTAAGTATTCCTTGACCCAACGTTTCCAGAAATTCTCCAGCAACATCTGCGATTTTCTCCATTCACGTCGTAGGCAAATGAATTCCGGTCCCAGGCGTATACATGAACTAATCACCATTTGACGATCCCAGAAGAAAATGGTTTGGCATGATGGCTTCAAGATCGGCTGGATCGCTTGATACTCGAGCCAGAAGTCTGGAATTTACTATATATGTTCTGCTTCATTAAGAAAGGTTTGCAGAGTTTGTTCTCTGAGGGACTGGTTGTACAAATCCTTCGAAATAATTCTTTTCACAAGTCCTATCAGGCTTTCCCATGTTCCGCCCATATGAGGTGCTCTTGGTGGATTGAATTTGAAGTCAATGCCTCTCGAAGACATTGCATCTACAACTGAATGGTCTAGGTTCTGAAAAGCCCTTTGGATTTCTTTTGCAGAAGCAATGAAGTTCGTACCATTATCGCAAAAGATGACTTTTGGCTGTCCTCTTCTTGCCACCATTCTGAGTATTGCCATAATAGCTGATTCACTGAGGCTATGAGCTACCTCAAGATGAATCGCTCTTATAGCGAGACAAGTGAAAATTACTCCCCATCTTTTTTCATTTCTTCTGCCAATTTTGACGTGGTGGATTGTTCCAAAATAATCCATCCCAAAATTTACAAACGGTCTAACTTCTTGTCTGAATCGCTCTTGCGGTAATTGTCCCATTAATGGTGGAAGCGGTTCGGCCTTCTTATTCCTGCATTTCTGACATTTGCAAAATGCTGATTTGACCGCTGCTCTACCATTAATTACCCAGTATTTTTGTCGTATTTCGTTGAGGATCAGTTGTATCCCTCTATGTCTAAATTTTTCGTGAAAATGTCTGATTAGTAATTTCATGTAATCTTGATTAGGACCCAGGATAATCGGTTCTCTAGTTTCTTCATCAAAAATTTTTGCCAAATTGGTTCTTCCATCGAGTACAATAATTTGATTTTTCTGCTGCCTTTTCCTACTTGTTGTCCATTTTGCAAACACCTCGTTTCGTCAGGAAAACCCTCTAGTTGACACTGTCTGATCCACAACTTTTCAGCTGTTTCAATTTCCTTCACATTCAATTCTTGATGGAAATCTTGAGTATTCAAGCTTTTCGTTACTTTCTGTAGAAATCTGTGACACCATGCCTTACACCATACTAGTCTCAACCATTTTGAGAAACGCTTTATATCGGGAAGTGGACTTTTTTCTCTAGACTGTATTGAGCAAACATGAATATATTCTGTTTTTATTTCCATCGTGTTGTCTGAATCGGGAGTATCCAGAATGACTTCATTAGGCCAATATTCTTAACTTTGTCGCAAAAATTCAACTGTTTTTTTGACTTTTTTCTTTTTTAACAACTTGGCAGTCAACAACTTAATAAGTTTCAACATCCTCCCCCCTGCTAGAAAAACTATTTAAAAAAAACGTAATAAAAATTACATACATAGAAACAGTATACTTCAAACAAATATGGGCCCCAATAATTAAATCTGGGCATGTAAAACCTTTTCCTGGCAAAATGTGCAAATGCCATCAATATGCTCCAAGCACATGTAGTTATTGTTTTTTTTTTCAGTCATAATAGGCACAATTGCCAAGAGGTCTCTTTTGCGAAGGCTCTCCCTCATTAGTTCCATTTTGGCACAAATCCAGTAATCTAAATCGGATATTAGTCTGCAACGATAGAATAGTCGAACGCACCTTCAAATGAGGGGTAATGAGCTCATTTGCCAGTTGTTTCAAAAAAGCTTTTCGCAATATTTTTTTTTTTGGGGTATAACTACTATAAACCATTTGTGAATTTTTCCCCTCTACGTTTTTAAATAAAATAGAAAATGACCATTGGCCACATTCAAGTATTTCTGGAACAGTCATAATTTGCACATAACCGACCACATGTATCAAAACCCCTTCGGTTGGATTGTATTCGGTAATTATACAGGACTTTGTTTCAAAATCTATTTCATTCGATTTGTGCAAACTCGATATCAATAGTACATTCTTCTTCGGCTTGGGAATGTACGAGACTAGCGTACATATACTATTGAATGTAATCCGGTCTTGGTATAGGCTTTGAAAATTCAAGTGGCAACTCTTTTTTATTCTTTCGTATTGTGCCGATGACTGTTTGTTTATATTCCTGTAATAGTGTTTCTACCAGTGGGACACAAGTAAACCAGTTGTCCATCGTGATATTTCTGGAAGTGCACTTTATGTGCTCACAAAGTCGTAATACTACATCTGTTGACGAATTTGACACTTTGTAAGGGCAATCTGGCTGCTCACCTGCTTAAACCTCAATTTTTGAGACATAATATAATTTTGCATCGCATATGGCAAATATTTTGATGCCATATTTATTAGGCTTAGAAGGAATATATATTCGAAAAAGACACTTTCCTCTAAACCCTGGAAGCGTTTAATCTATGGTTGCAAAAGCTGATATGTGGTATGCACTCTGACATTTTTTCGTAAACTGTTTAAGGACGTTGCGAACTGGAGCCAACTTGTCAGTCAATCTTCGTTCCTCTCTTATCCTCTTATCATCGAATCTCAGACAACGTAATAATTCTCTGTTAAGACATTGTTAAACGGAATATTTCTACTCCTATCTGCCACCAGTCTTCAACATTCAACCGATTTGCTTTATAAACTCCTGCTAAATAAAGCAATCCTATTAATGCTTTTATTTCCGACGTTGTTGTTGGACTTGCATCCCTTGCGCGTGAAAAGCTTTCTCTGACTGTTTCTATGTTAGCATGTGTGGAGTCAACGATATTAATTATGTCATCATTTATAAAATAGGTTAATTTTTCGATAGGAGATGTTAGAGATCGTGTTACAGCCGTAGATCCAGGAAGCCTTTTTATGATATTTTCCTGTTTTCCTACTTGTATATTCGAAGTTATGTTTTCGCCAATATGTTTTTTAACTTTCCCTGAAAAAACAATAAATCAAAAATAATGAATTTGTAATTAATATAATATTTACACACCATCGTGTTCTTCATGCACTTCATAGTCTGTCTAATCTTGATCGGATTGATCGTCAGCAATATCTGGATCTTGATAATTTTCTCGTGAAAGTTGGTCTTCCAGTACTTCTTGCATTCATTGTTTTATCCTTTTCTGCTCCTTTTCGTGAGAATACATATCACAAATACACAAAAATATTCGAATGTCTTTTTACTCGTAAAATTGTCTTAATTTCATAACAATCACAACTCAAATGTCGGGCATTTAATTCGTAATATAATGTTTTAATAATACAAATGTTTGGCTTATAAAACCAAAATACTGACTTTCACATTCATAAGAAATATTACACTAGTCGCGGTGAAATAGCAACCGTGTACTCGAGAAGTCGCGATGGAATAGTACACCGTGTTCAGTTCTCTAGCACAAGATCACTCCCGTACGACACCGACGTTGCAATTGATACTGACAAATACTTGACCTGACCTAATGCAAGCAGACTTGTGGCGACACAGTACCGGCGGCGCTATAGGCTTGAAAATATTTAAAATTTTGTATCACCTGGTCTCAGACACCGTGGCGCGACTACTCTAGGGTTAATGTATGATAACCTGATGGAGGTAATTTGTTTCTTCGTTTTAGACCCAGAAATGAATATGAATTATCTTTCATAGAAACAAAATGAAATTATGTGTGTGAAATGTTTCTATATGATGGATATGTATGTGACCGTACGAAACATTGTTGATACAATAAAGGAACTCTATGTTTAAGATGTACCCAAATGGAAACTATTGTGTCTACTCAACTCATTTCGGTAACAAAATAGAATCGTCGTGCTACGAAACAAATCAGACAAACTTGAGTCTATTTAGTGTCGACCCCCCTGTGTCTAAATATATTTGAAGAGTCCAAACCGACACAAAGCAGAGACATTTTAAACACATGTGTTTTAAATGTTGCTATTTGGGCACGCATATCCTTTTGACACAATGAGTTGGAATTATGTCGACACAAATTTAAACATTTTTGGACACAATTACCACTGAGCAGAAATTCTCTGAAAAGAGTCTACACAATTCAGGCACTAGAAGATAATGCCAGAATTTTGCCATAAATTGCTACTTTGAGTCACTAACACCCACCCCCCTCCCTCCCCCTTGTGATATGTCGTGATTTTTTCTGAACCCCGTCCCACCCCTCTCGAACCTCACGGGATTAATGGACGACCCCTAATATTCCTAAATTAATTGCCCTGTTCTAGAACTGTCTAATTCAATTCAAAAACTGTAATCTCATAACATTTACTACACCTATAATCTAATAGTCCCATTTCAACCAGAACCTTGAAATCGCAGCTTTGAGATGATTAATTTCATATCTGATAACCACAAAATGTCTCATAAATAAAACTAAGGATGCCATGGAAACTTTCATAATATTTTGATTTAATATTTCATAAGCAACTTATTTTGTTATCAGTAAATAATTTTTGTGTATAAATTTACAGATGTTGGATCTTTTAACAGAAATGGAGAATCTACCCCAGTGGCTCATGATACACCTTCCTCATCGCACCATGAACTGGAATGTAATAGCAAAAATCACGGTGAATCAGTAAAAATCAAAGTGCAATGCCATTAAAATATTCTTAGAAATGTCAACCTTTTATAAAGAAGTTATTTAATTTAGCTTCTGGCAACAGAAATGTTAACATATTATTATTATTATTATCAAGATTAGTTATACCTATAAATTCGATCATTGGAGTTTTCATTATTTTCAAATGTACTTCTTGATTTTATATTTAATATGTAAAACATATTTCAATAAAAGCATCTAGACAACTAAACTATATTCTGACAATTGCAAAATCTAGATGGATAACAGTCCTATTCAAAATTTGTTGAAATGAAAAAAAGATAATATTGATGATGCAATAATTATAGTTTGTTTGTGATCGTTTTTTAAGTACTACAAGGTACAATATGGTAACAATTTCTTTGTTTTTCATTTACTTGTCCATTGATTACCATTTTCATTGAATACTTGAAATATTTTGTTAACGTGGCAGATTTTTAAATAGTGACTTCTGAATTTTATCAAGTTTCAGTTTAACAAAAATTCTAGATCAGTAGTACTATTGCGAATTGGGATGATGGATGGACCAAGTTATCCTCATCTCCATCAACAATTTGTATTTCCTAATGATGGCGATAACTTGGTTTTATCGAAATTTGTATCTAGGGATGTGTACAAAAAAGTGTGTGGTAAATGAGTTACATATTATTATTTGTTTCTGATAGTAACTAAACTAACTATTTGCATAAAGATTATTGAATCCCAAATTCTCAACCAGAGAACCTAGTAAAATTTGTACTAAAATCAGGTGATATATCTAAAATAACAAAGTAGCAATTTTTTATACTAAAATAATAATTCCAAAACAGTACCTGTACTGCACTGTTTGGAAACTTTGGTGTAGTAATGAATGAGTTCAATTCCAATTGCAATAAACCACCATTTCACCTCGATACGTGTTTCAGCCACCATGTGACTATCTACTGGAGGATGATTAAACTTAACATATTTACAGAATTTGCTTTATATGTACTAGTCCATTATACTCTTAAACAGATGAAGAACTTAATACCAGAGAACCCAGGTTGGAGTGGCAGAGATGAAGGTGTCCTTGGTGTAATAATTGATATGTATGTATCTGTTCGTTTATCGTTATATTCTTGCATGCCCTCATTCACTAAGGACTCTATGGCAGTACTGTAGTCCTGAAGCAAATAGAGTGGTGGTGTTCTCTCTCATCTGGGGTGATGTGTAGATGAAGGGAGTATCACCATTGTAGTTTCTAAGCATTAAAATAATTCAAATTATTTTAACATTATAACTAATTTTATCGTATCATTATCATTGAATATTAAGCTTTTTCTAAGTTAAATCTTCATTACATATCATTAACATTGTAACAACACACAATACATTAGTAACAATATAATAGGTTAGTTACTTTATAATAACCTAGAATCTAGATACCAAATGACACGCTAAAATGACAATAACGTGACAACCAAAGTTGTTGATTTTATTTTCACATCATCGTTGTCAATGATACGATAAAGCTTTGAATGTAACTTGATTATTATGCAATTTAAATAAATAGCATAATAATCTCGTAACATTGATAGCTATAATGGATCTTTGTCTGTAAGTTTTATGACTTGGACTTGACTTTAATTAGAATTTATAATTATTTTAAAATCACATACAAGTTTAGCTTAATTCACTAGTTAGGCATCTAATATTTGGTTATCAAATATTTTAATTGATTAGTTATACAAGTTGCATGTGTGGTACTAGATGACTGGTAGATTATTTTGGCAAACTCTAAAGTAAGCTGATAGGCAACAGTCCTCCAGACTCCACCATAATTTTTTACAATCTTATTGTGTTTACTTATTAATAGACTTTCATTTATATATGTGTTTAATTATTTTTTTACGCCGGCGCCGGCGGGAGGAGAAGTTTAGTGAGTTTATTTTATTATTTGACAATTATATAGGCTGTAGTATGAATGCAAACCCAAGAACTTATTTATTTACATTTACAATAAATGAAACGGTAGCACAATTACTAAAATTAATATTAGCTGGAAAATTAAACAATACTTTTTCTTCGAATGTGACATTTATAGTCTTTTGATCGACACACGTGCTGGAACTTACACCTTGGAGGACCCGGCGTGCAATATCTGTTATATTTTTAACCGAATCTTGACTGTATAATGTATCCCTCGGCTACAGCCGTAGATTTCTAGCCGCCGTGTCGTTTTACGATGGTGATGTCAGCTCCCGAGTCTGCGAGTAAAGTCGCAGAAGATCTGTGTTTTTGCCTACTTGTTAAGAAGTACATTTTCCTTTTTTGTAAAATATAAACAACCGGCATTGGATGACATTGGAAGGGCGAAGTTTTACATACTTCCTATATAATCCAATAAAATTTATTGTTCGTCCACTATCAGTAATTACAAAATTTCTCGTTATTTTTTTCTTTGTATTTGGCACTTTGACAATGAGAGATGTATTTACGTCTTCAATATCAACAAGTGTTACTTTTGTCAATTCACGTAATGCACCAGCAATTCCAAAGATAAGAAAGAGCAACGTAGAAAATTAAAAAAAATTTAAAGTATTTTTTTGAAACTTCATTAAAGTAGACCAATATTACATTTTCCATATAGCTCTGCGCTTTCTTTTCGGAACACCATTCTCTGAAGCGATTATAAGCTGCATCATACAGAATTCTGGATTTCACTGGTGGCAAGTTGATAATCACTGCAGAAGCAGCATCAACAATTTCTTGAGGTTCTTCTCTATTTCTTGTTCCATCACCGTTAACAATTTTCAAAGCCGTTTTCACAAATTTCAGTTTGTTATTTGCTGCCACCATGGGTAGTCAACAAGATGCATGTTGTCAAGATACGAATTCCACAAACTACTACTAATTATGACAAAACACTACTGAATGCTATTTTTCCCTCGGTGTTTTGTATCTCTCGGGCTTCGCCCTCAAGCTACAAATCATATCTTGGGAAAAATCTTGCATTTCTGTCCTTTGATGTATAATGTACTATTATGCTTTCAATTAGATGGCTATGAAAGCCTAGAAATAAGTGTACACATAAAGTTATTAATAATGATGATGGACCAGTGCGTAACATCTTACTTCACAGTTTCTTGAAATAATCCCCCATCCATTTGATACCACATGTACAATAGTCATAGAGCATATTTTTAGTTACATGGCCACAAATCAGCCGGTAATAAACGAATGAAACGGACGTGATCAGGGTGGGTTTAATATTAAGAAATTTGAGTTTTATTTTTTTTTTTTTGTAAAAAATCTTCAAGTTTGAAATTAGAACTTTGGCTATTTCAAGGTAATTCTTTCATTTCAATTTGAACTTTCAACATAAACGTAACCATACACTTTCAAATGAATCGCATTTGTTCGTCAAAATTCTCCGAAAAAAAAGATTAATCTCGGTCAGAACGGATTTGAAAAACTGAACCATCAAAATATACCTCCCCCGCAATCGAACGATACAGACTAGTCCGACGTAATAGCGAACGCGATTAATAAGTTTAACTAATAAATTTAAATATTTGGCAAACAAACCTTTTGATACATGCCTAGTAAATTAAGACACAAATGTTATGTGATTTTAAATTAATGATGTATTAGCATTAGGATGCAGGTACCTGATTGGTACCGGACTAGTATAAATAAGTCAAATTCTGTAAGTAGGTTTAGTTTAATCTTAATACAGAAGATGGTCAATTGGTGATTGAAACACTTGTCAAGATGTTGAAAATAAGGGTGTGTTAAGTCTATTATTCATTCAAAACAGGTTTGGACCCTGTTGTTGTTGTTGAAATAAGGTACCAATCGTGTGATAATGTATTTCAAAATTTTATTTAGAATGGAAGAAATTTTGTAGTGAGGTTAAAACCATTAAATTCAGCTATCATTCTTGTTATCTATTGTAATTTGTCATAAATACTCCTCATATTCAGTTAGAGCTACCTTAAAAATGACCATTTGGAGGGTGGCAGTTTTGGTAAGGGAAAAAAAAAGGATAAACTCAATTTAATTTTGAAACAAGTTACCTCAGTTGCTGTGAAATTTTCCCAACGATGACACTGTTGCTGAATTTTTAAATAAGTTAATTCTGTAATAAAACTATCTAAATCTTGTATTTACACCTATCATACATTGTGCAATTTTTTTAGAGTGGATATATTTTTAGTTATTAACAACTATTCACATAATAGTTAATTTAGTTTTTATCTTCTGAGATTATTTTGAATTCCAGTGGTTTTGAATTCAAGTGGTTTTGACTTCACGGCAATCATATCCCCCTAACTTTTTCTGTACATAAACGATCCTTTCAATAACTAGAGATTATGGGTATTTATATTCTTTCCTTTTATCGACGAAATGAATTACTCACAGATACTGATTAGGGTTAAGTGCCTTTTATAGATGAATATTTTTTATACACTTTAGTGTTTTTTAGTCTCTATTGAAGTAGTATATAGTTAGTTATTACTTTGACATTTTATTCATTGAATCGTTATACTGTTGTATATTATTTTTTCATTAACGAAATTTGTTTTTTGAGAATGTTGAGTTTTGGTTGTTGTTTTGAATTTTATTTGAATATTTGGAAATATTGTTATGTCCCTGACGCAGTTTAATAAAAAATATTTGTAAAGAAATAAGTGGACTTTATTCAAACCATATGATCATACACGAATACTGATAAGAGCATTACGATAGTCGTGCTCATGGTTCACGATTAACCTTTGACTAGGTTCAAGGAATGGGCGCCGCTAGTAAAATTTCAGGGGGAGGCAGTTTTTTTTTAATGAAGCTCAGCTGTTATTTATATTATAAAGGCCAAAATCCAGGGGGGCACTCACCCCCCCTTGCCCTCAAGTAGCGGCGCCCATGGTTCAAGGGCTATCTAGTGTAGTTATTAGTGACGATTATATATTTTTTCTACTTTATTAAAATTTCACATAACATATTTACGAATTTAGGAATGTATATAATCTCCACAACCCAAAGTTACTATATTTACTCGGTTTTGAGAAAAAATTGAAAATCAATTCAAATTTCTCCTTTTAGGGGTGATCTTTTGAAAGGTTGGATTGAGATATTTATTTATATGATTTTTTTGCATGATTTTAGAAACATTATATTACAATATCATTTATTGACATCCATCTTGGTTCATGAAAGTTTAGAGTCCAGGTCCACCCCCGAAGTATTTGACCTGTTGGACCAACTTCAACTCTTGCCCAAACATGGTGGGTGATCTGAAACCATATTTTTTCCTCCGTTTGGAAAACAGGATCATCTCGGTTTTTGTCGGATTCACATAGAGCCCTGCTTCACCACACCATCTTTCAATTAATATGCAGGCGAACTTCAAGACCACTCCATCGTCCGCAACTAGGTCATCGGTATTACCTTGAGTCGTGAAACCAGATTCGTGTAGCTTTACTAACGGGTCGTCGACAACCAGTGACCACAGCAAAGGCGATACAACTTCTCCTTGGGGCCAACCTTTTTCTGCTCTCATCTTGACTGTCTCTCCCTCAAGGGTCGCCACAATGATTCTGCTTCTCAGTATCTGATCATTGAGGCGTTGACATTCCTTTCCTCTAATGATCTGGTTACGGAGGCATGTGAGGTGTTGTCGAAGGCACCCTCTATGTCAATAAAGGCGCAAAGAGCCATTTCTTTTGCCACATACAGTATCGGAAACTTTTTAGGTGGGGTATAGACAGAAGTCTACGCGAGCAACAAAGAACGTATAATACCACATTAACAAGAGAGACGCACCACTGTGTGCTGTGGCCCTTTTTGTTGCAAAAGGTCTTAAACCATAACTTAGATACTATGTAACACAGGCCACGGCAGAATGCTCAGTCGGGAGTCAAATCGTGAGTCGTAATTTAGTTATGTTATTAGCTCAAAAAATATTGATTCTTATATAAATCAAAAGATGGAAAAAATTGTCAGAAGTTGTTGTTGTTATGTAATGATATAAGTAGTAAGCCACGGGCGCCAGTCGGGAATCCAACAAGGAAGGGAATCTCAAACAAAATAGACAATTCACTAAATATGAAAAGTAGAATTTAATATAGGTAAAAATATGCTTTTGTAAAATTGTATAATATAACAAAAAATGGGGAAGAGATTGGTGATGGCTATGCAAACAGTTCTGATGGAATCAATATTTAAATCTACGATAAATTACAGTATCACCGTGATAGGAGCAACTTTTGAATATAAGAAAAAAAAAACTTTAAACAAATTATGACGGTAACGATTTATGGGTATAAAAATATTATTAAAAAAATGTGACGATGACGATACGTAACGTGCCTTCAAAACACAAAACAATTTAGGTACAAGGAACAAGTACTTTAAGAAAAATATGTTATATAGGGAAAGTTCTGGGTTATATAGACATTATATCATTTACAATGTTTCAAAAAACATATAAAGAATACCTTGTAGGATCCACAGCTGCTGATCCCTCACATGGACCTCATAAAATGTAATATGTGATCTTGATAGCTTTATAGTATGGTTAAGACACTCAATAAATTAATAAGTAAATGAAACACCAAATTTTCTTTATTCAGCCAATTTCTTGTCCCGGTGAGAATATTATTGAAAATGGGTACTCACTCCAGAGTTGTCATAGTACTAATTACCAAACGATAATTGTTCCTTGTTCATGCTTTTTTGTGGACCGGCCTTCTACAGTTGCATAACCATAGTAACGGTTGGTGGCTCCTTCGCATCAATATGAAAAATCGTCTTTCAGGTGAGGTGAGGTTGCATAACAATATTAACGATTGATTGTTCCTTTGCACCAATAAAAAATCGTCTTTCAGAAGGTGAGGTGAGGGCTTCACTGGGTAAGCTTGAGCCGGCACGAAATGGCCTGTTATTGAAAGAATTTTAGAGTTGAGGTGAGTTTGACAGAAAACTCATGAAAATCAAATTATTACCTTAGAAATCACATGAGGCCACTTCACAAAATCTGCCAAATTGCTAAATGCTCTGGGCACTATTAAAAATCGCTCAGATACCTACTCACCTTACTGCTTATCAGTGACTGACGGTCAAGTCAAAAGTCTCTCAAATCACAGGTTTGACGACAGAACAGTGGTTTGATGGCGCCAGTAGTACCCAGACCCGAATTTCAAATATTCTCCTTCCCAATGAACTAGCGATCACTTATTTTTATGCATTATTTTTTTTTTTTTTTTTTTTTTTAACAAAAATTATTCTGAATACAAAACTATGCCAAAAGCATTTATATAAGGTGGGTAAGAAAATAAACATTGAATATTTATTTAGGGGCCACAAAAGATTTAAAGTTTCGTTGTTCGCATAACCATCAGAGGAATTTGAACAGTTCATTTTGGTATACAGGGTTCCTCAAAAATGAACCGTTACACACCCCCCTTTCTTAAAGAATTCGAGGTACGAGAATTATCAAAAAAACTTACCAATATCTATATACAAAAATAGTTCTGACTAACTAGTCCTGTAGAATTAACGGCTATTCATTATTCTCAATATTAATATATCAATTTATGAATTGTAAATTAAATATCGAATATTCATAATTTCAATTTTAGAGCATCTACTTGTCATAAATCGGGGATAGACATAAAAAATGATTCTCCTGAATATATCCTACAGTTTCCCGTCTCCGAAAAATTGGACTCCTTCAAAACAACCAGAGCAATCAGTCACATACTTCCATCACACATATACTCATCATCATGTACTCATCAATTCGCTGCCACATTCATTCTTTCATTCATTCCTCCGAGGAATCTGTTTCTGATCCTTTATATTGTTTGAGGTCTTTGACATGGAATTTGCCCATGTTTTTGCCATCGGGACCGGTAAGTTCATACACAAGCCGGGAGATTACTTTCTTTACAGTACACAGTATAAATTTTGGTGCAAGTTTTGCGGCAAAATATTTACCTTTATTTGACTGCACAAAATTTCTCTTCCAAACTCTATCACCAACGTGATACATATCAGAAGGTCTCTTTCTCAAGTTGTATTGTTTAGAATTTTTTTTATAAGCTTCGGATAGGTTTTTACGTACATCTATGTACATTTCAGGAAGTTTATCTATTTGAGAACCATATTCATCTCTAGTTACATTCGTTATATCTATACCCTCAAATGAATCAAGTTTGCCATAGTAATTACCATTTGATGGTACGTAACGACCAAAATTAAGAAAACTTGGGGAATAACCAGTAGCTTCATGCACTGCGGTTCTCAATGCAAAAGCAATTTTTTGAAGTTCCTTATCCCACAACCTATGATCATTTTTATCTAAATATGATCTAATCGCAGAACCTAACACACGATTCACACGTTCTACAGCGTTTACCTGCGCATGAAAATTTGCATTATAATGAATCTTAGAACCATATCGTTCAGCAAGCTGTTTGAAGGATCTAGACACGAATTGGACTCCATTATCACAAGCAATGACCTGGGGAGAACCAAATACTAAGAACACCTCGTTCTCTAGAAATTTCACAATTGGGGCCGTTTTCGCTTCTCTTAAAGGACACAGCAAACAATATTTTGTGAAAAAGTCGGAAACGACGAAAATATAAGCAAAACCATTCCGACTCCTTGGTAATGGACCTAAGATATCAACCGATATGTATTGCCAAGGGAAATTAACCTTCTACGGTTTACCCATGAAACCCGGACGAACTGTAGCATTCACTTTTTGCTCAGCACATGTCTTACATTTTCTGGTGAATTTTCGCACATCCTGCAAAAGACGAGGCCAATAATAAAGTTCTCTCACCCTATGGAGAGTTTTGTATATGCCTAAATGTGCAGCTGTTGGTTCATCATGCAAAAGTTTGAGAACAGAAAGCCTTTGGTTCTTAGGTACAACCAACTTCCAATCAGTCATATTTGTTCGGAAGCCAATTTCAAAAGGTACATGTTTGTATAACAAATTGTCTACAACTTTCCAGTTAGAATATTTCTCTGGAGATTTTGTAGCCCTTCCTATCATTTTACCATACCAACTATCGGCCTGAGCAGTGTCCTGATCAATCTCAATCAAACAAGCTTCAACGGGTGCGCGCGAAAGCGCATCTGGTACTAGGTGCAATGAGCCCTTTCTATGGATTATCTCCATATCATATTGACTCAATCGCATAGCCCATCTTGCTAGACGACCTGTTGGGTTTTTTAAATTGCTGAGGAACAATAGAGAGCTATGATCGGTTATCAAAGAAAAGTGTACACCATCCACATATGGACGAAATTTATCAATGGCAAATAAAGCAGCTGCACACTCCTTCTCCGTTACCGTATATTTTTTTTCATTTTCGGTCAAAGTACGAGACGCGAAGGCAATAACAACCTCTTTGTCGTCGCACTGCTGGGTTAAAATTGCTCCGAGTCCCACATTGGAGGCATCCGATTGTATACAAAACGGTTTATTAAAATCTGGGGCAGATAGAATGGGTGCTGAAATGAGTAACTGTTTTATTTCCCTGAAAGCTTCATCTGCCTCATTCGACCAAATGATTTTTTGAGATTTCTTTTTCCCTTTGAGGAGAGCCGTGATAGGAGCTAGGATAGTAGAGTGATTCTTGACAAATCTACGGTACCAGCTACACATACCCAGAAATCTTTTGATTTCCGTCGCTGTTGTTGGTATTGGATAATCCAACATGGCTTTTACCTTAGCAGGATCTGTACGAAGTCCTTCACGATCGACCACAAAACCTAGATACTTGAGACTTGGCATACAGAAGGAACATTTATCGGTGTTTATCGTTAAATTAGCATCCTTTAACCGATTAAACACAATATCGAGAACTTCGATATGTTTTTCAAAACTTGGGGTGGCCACGATGACATCATCGAGATAAACAAATACGAAAGGGTCTAACTCAGGTCCTAAAATGCAATCCATTAATTTTTGGAGTGTTTGAGCAGCATTGCATAATCCAAACGGCATAACTATAAACTCGAAGAGTCCTCGCCCTGGTACTACAAAAGCGGTCTTCTCACAAGATTCAGTATGTAGCGGGATCTGCCAAAATGCGGATTTCAAGTCGATGCTGCTCAAAAACCTTGCTCCAGTTAGCTTTGACAAAATATGATCAACTATGGGTAAGGGATAAGCACATTTCTTAGTTATTGAATTAAGTTTTCTACCATCAAAGCAAAGACGTGGCTCGCCATTCGTTTTTTCTACTATGAGCACCGGACTTGCCCATGGAGAAGTCGAAGGCCTTACAACATTCAAGCTCAACATTCTGTCCAGTTCCTTGTTCAGAACATCTAATTTGTAAGGGGACATCACGTGATGCCTTTGCTTGATTGGTTCTGCATCTCCAGTATCTATCTTATGCACTGCTTTATGCGTCCTACCAAGTTTCGAAGAAGATAATGTTTGAAATTTCTTTTTCATTTCATCCAGAGAATCCGATTGTTCAACACTCAAATCTGAGCTGGAAAAAATTTTATTTATCGCACATAAAGATTTTGTGTAATTTAAGGAATTAGAAGTGGTAAACTTTCTATTTCCTGCCAAATAACTATTGGTGCCAAATTCCATAGTGATATCGAAAGCCCTACAGACATCTGCACCTAAAATCATATTATGTGCCAAAGAAGGCACCACCAAAAATTTGACAACCTTGATAACGTCGTCCAATTGGATTGGAATAACGACATAACCTTGAATATGTTGATCTGCCCCATCGGCAGTTCTGATGTTCAAATCAGAACACTCAACTAAATTCAACTCAAACAGAGTCAATAAATACATTCCATCACGGCCAATGATGGATAAAGACGCACCAGTGTCTAGGAGAGCAACTATCGACCTGCCAAAAATCTGTACTGAGACGTACGGACGAACGTCATTCTCCTTCACTGCAAAAACAGCATTGGTTTCAGCTTCAAAAACTCTGCAATTTTTTTTTGAAGGGGGTAAACCACTATATTCATAAAAATCCCTGACTTTTTTTAGCCAACTTTTCCACTCATCAGATATTTTCTGGAGCCCTGATAAGTCATGACGAAAGGAGTTACGCGGGTCCAGTGCTCGACCTCCACTCATTAGTTTTTTGTGCAACGCGGACAGTTAGGACGAATAACATTTTCCATACCACATCCATAACAAACTGGTTTCCGTCCTTGTGTCTGCTTTTTACAATTCCGCTTCAAATGACCAACCTCTTGACATTTCCAGCATTGAACAGCTGATACCTGCCTAGTAAACTGGAGATTTGTTACCTGAGGCACCACTCCTCTATGTGAACCATTATTTTTCTTATCGCAATTACATCTTCGACAGCACCCGGAAGTACTAGGGTTAGATCCATCTTCCGAAGAATAACCGTAAGCAAGTTCTGGTTCCAATGTCGAAATACTATTTCTTTGTGGGGGCTTGAAATTTTTCATCATCTTTTCGGACTCCTCGAGCATTCGGCAAATCTCGACTAGACGACTTACTGACGTTATATTTTGAAGTGAGAGGTGTAAATGATACCTAGGCAAGACTCGAGAAAAAAGTACCCTAAGTTTTTTTTCATCAGTAGGTTTCTCAGACAAACAATCAAAAAGATTTTCCATGATGGAAATATAAATTACTACTGGCTCGTCTTCATGTTGGGTACGCCGCTCTATTTGTTTCCAAAGGTCATCATCATAATTATCTGAAAGAAAATCTTTCCTAAGAGCTGTTATTAGTGTTTCCCAGGAATCGAAGCGAGATTGCCTATTTTGGGCCCGAAACCACTCGAGCGCTACATCCTCGAATAGGTCAGAAGCTGCTTCAAACAATCCCTGCTTACTGCATTTTCTGGATACTCTCAGCTCTTCAACCCTATTTAAAAATGAATTCAAAGACCCACTAGTCCGCTTACCATTAAACTTGACTGGCCATTTGTAGACAGGTACTGACCTATCATCCTGTAAAGAACGAGAAGTGTGATCGGCACTAGCCACCTGTACTCCATTTTTATACCTTTCTATAATATCGTCTAAGTCCTCTTCCAAAGCAGAAACAATAATAATTTTGTCCCCGGAAGCGATTGATCTTTTTTTAATTCCCTTCGCAAGAATTTTCTTTTCAAATCTGCTTCAACTTTATCAGCAGCTATACCCCGAATTCGTAATTCATAATTCAGTTCGCTAACTCGTAAATGGTGAGGGTCTATATCGTAGCTAGCCGACATAATAATTGATATGATGAAGCTTCAATAAAAGTAAATCAAAAAATTGAAAGAAATAAATCAAAAATTCAAACACCACACACACCCGGTAATATCAAAATAGTAGACACACCTTGTATTAAACTGATCGCTCTGCCTGTATAGGCAGTAAATGATTAAATTCAAATCGCAAATTAAATAAAAATAATTAGTTGAAAAGAATTTAATTTGTTTATTTTTTTTTGTAGCCTCAAAGTATCCCAAATCGGAATCACAAAATTTCAATCAGTTCTCCTTCCCACAAAATACAGAAAACCTGTTGAAATCGATGAGTAAGCAAGCAATTAGCTTTGTTTCCACGATAAAGAAACACTTTTTATCTAGCAATCCTGTCCCAAGTTTTTATTCGACAATATTCTACCGAATATCCTGCTTTTTACCTTTATCTGTAAAAACTTGTGTATTCTGTTTGAGAGGAATCAGGAGGGTAAATTTGGAAAACAGCTTACGTGCACCGGCAAATGAACAATTTATTTTTTTAAGAGCTAAAAAACTTTGGCCTCAAAAGATGGGCGCCATTTCTGTGTGGCCCTTTTTGTTGCAAAAGGTCTTAAACCATAACTTAGATACTATGTAACACAGGCCACGGCAGAATGCTCAGTCGGGAGTCAAATCGTGAGTCGTAATTTAGTTATATTATTAGCTCAAAAAATATTGATTCTTATATAAATCAAAAGATGGAAAAAATTGTCAGAAGTTGTTGTTGTTATGTAATGATATAAGTAGTAAGCCACGGGCGCCAGTCGGGAATCCAACAAGGAAGGGAATCTCAAACAAAATAGACAATTCACTAAATATGAAAAGTAGAATTTAATATAGGTAAAAATATGCTTTTGTAAAATTGTATAATATAACAAAAAATGGGGAAGAGATTGGTGATGGCTATGCAAACAGTTCTGATGGAATCAATATTTAAATCTACGATAAATTACAGTATCACCGTGATAGGAGCAACTTTTGAATATAAGAAAAAAAAAACTTTAAACAAATTATGACGGTAACGATTTATGGGTATAAAAATATTATTAAAAAAATGTGACGATGACGATACGTAACGTGCCTTCAAAACACAAAACAATTTAGGTACAAGGAACAAGTACTTTAAGAAAAATATGTTATATAGGGAAAGTTCTGGGTTATATAGACATTATATCATTTACAATGTTTCAAAAAACATATAAAGAATACCTTGTAGGATCCACAGCTGCTGATCCCTCACATGGACCTCATAAAATGTAATATGTGATCTTGATAGCTTTATAGTATGGTTAAGACACTCAATAAATTAATAAGTAAATGAAACACCAAATTTTCTTTATTCAGCCAATTTCTTGTCCCGGTGAGAATATTATTGAAAATGGGTACTCACTCCAGAGTTGTCATAGTACTAATTACCAAACGATAATTGTTCCTTGTTCATGCTTTTTTGTGGACCGGCCTTCTACAGTTGCATAACCATAGTAACGGTTGGTGGCTCCTTCGCATCAATATGAAAAATCGTCTTTCAGGTGAGGTGAGGTTGCATAACAATATTAACGATTGATTGTTCCTTTGCACCAATAAAAAATCGTCTTTCAGAAGGTGAGGTGAGGGCTTCACTGTGTAAGCTTGAGCCGGCACGAAATGGCCTGTTATTGAAAGAATTTTAGAGTTGAGGTGAGTTTGACAGAAAACTCATGAAAATCAAATTATTACCTTAGAAATCACATGAGGCCACTTCACAAAATCTGCCAAATTGCTAAATGCTCTGGGCACTATTAAAAATCGCTCAGATACCTATTCACCTTACTGCTTATCAGTGACTGACGGTCAAGTCAAAAGTCTCTCAAATCACAGGTTTGACGACAGAACAGTGGTTTGATGGCGCCAGTAGTACCCAGACCCGAATTTCAAATATTCTCCTTCCCAATGAACTAGCGATCACTTATTTTTATACATTATTTTTTTTTTTTTTTTTTTTTTTTAACAAAAATTATTCTGAATACAAAACTATGCCAAAAGCATTTATATGAGGTGGGTAAGAAAATAAACATTGAATATTTATTTAGGGGCCACAAAAGATTTAAAGTTTCGTTGTTCGCATAACCATCAGAGGAATTTGAACAGTTCATTTTGGTATACAGGGTTCTTCAAAAATGAACCGTTACAGTGCCTCTTCTGTTACCCCACCCGACGCAACGCATTAGCGGACCACGTGGCAATGCGACACGCCGATAACAGCGCACGTCGATATCCCTTCCTCGAGCGAGTAGAGGAGAAATTAGAATGCTCTCTCAACATATAACAAAAGCTATTCCTTACACTCTCATAAAACCACCATAACCAAGAAGAATACTTTCCGATACTGTATATGTTTTCAATGCTTTCAATGAGGTATTATAGAGCATTAATCGTGAATTTTCCTGCTTGATAAGCAAACTGTTTTTTTGTGAAGCGGTCTTAACTCGGGGAGTTCGCTTCTGACATAACAGTCTATTATTTTCTCCATTGCTTTCAGGAGAAAAGAGGTGAGGCTAATGGGGCGGTAAGACTTTGGTTCGTCCATTGGGCGTCTTCCAGTCTTAGGTATGAACGCCACTACAGCGTTTCTCCAGTTCTTCGGTATGTAGCGAAGATAAAGCTGGCTTTGAATAGCCTTTTCAGGAAGGACTCTATTAATTCAAGGCTATGTTGCAGTAAGGCGGGGAATCCTTTCCTGACGACTTAAATGGTTTGAAACTTTTGATAGCCCATTTGATTCTTTGATTTGTGAAAATTTTCCTAGCTAGGCTTTTGCTAGTTCTGTTGGGGCTGTGAACGACCCCTTCCAGGTGAGCACTTTGCTGTTCATTTTCTACAACCGCTTTAGAACCAGGAAAGTGCGCCTGAAAGAGAACACTCAGACTCTCCTTAGGGTTATCAGTGTATCCTCCGTTTGTTTTTTTTTATCAGACCGATACCTTTGGAATGTTCTTTTGAGAGAATTTTTTGGAGACGTTGTGCTGGGGTCAATTCAATGATCCCCTCGCACCAATGTCTCCATGTTCTCCTTTTCGGTAATTTATTACTTAACTAAAAATACAATAACTCTTTGATTAGAATTATAAAATTGTTTTATAAATCGATTGTCAATTATTATCAGATGATAAAAGTATGAAGTTATAAATGTACCTATATGTGCAATGTATATGTGTAAATCACATACATACAGTCAGATAAATATTGTCCAATAATAATAGGTAAAAAAGACAATTATTGACCACCATAAAATACTTCAATAAAATGTTTTAAGATAGACAGGTTATAAGTATATACAAACATACTCATAAATACATACATAAACACATATTCCTCACACTAGTTGGTGTAAGAGAAAAGATTCAATCCATACATGGATACCTCTTATTTTGAGCTGCTGCCACGGACAGCTATTGAAATTTTTGTTCGAAAAACTCCCTCAAATCGAACGGTCTTGTGAGCAAGAAGTTTTTTACAGCCCTTCTGAATTTCGAAGTGCTATGAATATTTTTAATTTGCTTTGGTAGATGGTTAAACATTTTCGTACCATGTAAACAATTGAATTTTGGCATTTGCTAGTTCTAGGGATTAGTAAAGGTATGTTTTGGCCATTGGTCAGGTATTGTGTATGGCATCTGATTTTAATAATTGTAGTTTATGTTTGTGACTAAAATGATTAAAATCAGATGCCATACACATTCTGATCGCATTTATGAAAGTGGGAAAATGTCATCGATATTAGTGGCCGACAAATATTCTAAAAGGTACTCACCTCGTGCGTTTCGACCTTTTCTTCAACGACTGTCTAGACACTTTTTTGTCAGGAGTATTCCTTTACACTTCCGCAACAACCCTATATCTAAATAATCCCTCGCAAATCAGGACAGAAACTTCCACACTGAAAAAATAAAATTTATTTATTTTAATTTATTTATTTAGTCCTAGTGGACTTTTTGTTGTCTAACGAACGAAAAAAAAAAATCATTCCAACTGGTTGAAAAATGTAAGTTTTATAAGGGTGCTTCCTTTTTGAATGGGTCACACAGTATGGACAATCCTTTTTCACCCAAGAAGATGCCAGAACAATACGCAATGAATTCTTTTGATATCACACTTATTTAGACATGAAATATAAAGTACCTGCACATATCACATATCTCATAGTGACAGTCGAATGCGAAATTGTTAAATAAAAGTGTTTTCAAAAATGTCTTTATTATCGTAATAGTTCGGAACTTTTCGCACTGAAAAAATAAAATAAAAAGATACATGTATTTCTGGGGCCCGACAGATTTTTTTGGTTGTACATAGATGTTATAAAAAAACAACTTTCTTCATCACACTTTTTTCTGTCCTTAGGGTGAGCTCCAAAATGGGTTGAATGTCTATCGCCAATTATGGACAATACTGTCTGCGAGTGGTTTTTTCTTGTTTTTTGGGTATATATGATGCTGAAAATATCGATTTATTTCCTACTATAATCATTATCCTCATAATGTAATTCAATATGTATGTGATAACTCTACACTATTGATATGTGATTTATTGTTTCAATATATTTTTTTTTACTGAAAAAAAAGTCGCATTTCTCACTTTTACAAATACCACTCAATTCTGAAACCCGTTTAGTAACTTCTTGCGGAAGTGTGGAATTTTGGTTGATTTTCTAGAAGCACATTTTATAGATGAAGCCAACAAAATGTTTTGAATACAACGTGTCTACACAGTGAGCAAAAAATAGTGTTAAATTATGGGAGGTATAATACCAGAGTGCAATCATTATTGTTGATATCCGAATTCGATATTTCACAGAGAATGAAAATCAAGTTTCATTTATTCTATTGCGTGACAAAAAAAGAGACGAATTCTCCAAAAACCCATTTTTAAAAGAAAAAACTTGAACTTCATTCTTTGTGAAACATCAAACTCGGATATCAACAATGAATCCACTCGTACCATCTATAATTCAAAACTTTTTGCTCACTGTGCAGACACGTTATAAAATGTATTCATAGTTCGTTGGAATCTAAAAATATATGCTATGAGAAAGTAAACGAAAAGCCCACACTTGGGAGACAAGTCAATAAAAGAGTTTCTGAAAAAACGCATTTTCTGCCATCCTGTGAGCATGTATAACGTGATAGATATATTCAGAGTTAGTCAATATTTTTCACAATATAATATACCCAAAAATTAGGAAAAATGCACTCGCACATAGCTCACCCTATAGGGACAGAAAAAAAGTTTATAAAAGAAAATCGTTTTTTGACCTCTACAATAATGATATATCAAAAAACCAAAAAAAAATCTGTCGAGTCCCAGGAATACAAGTATTCAGTGCCATGTCCTTTCCAAAATAGTATATTAAAGTATAAGTGGATAAAAGGTGTGCCGTCGTGTACGAAAAATCGCGCGTGTTTGAAAGATCAGTTATCCACGAATACTTTACGATATTATTTTCAATTGGTGCACTTTGAAATCATAAATACTGGTTTCATTCTTACAAATAATAGAAATAAGAACTTATAATGTAAAATGGTTGAATTCGTGATGTGACATCAGCATACCTTTCGTTAATGTTTGAATAAAAGTTTTTCATTTGTTTGTAATATTTCATTTGACGTTACAAGGTCAGATAAGGCTGAGTTCCCAATGCATCGTTTTTGCTTTTTGCGTCGCACGTCACGCATTCTGATTGGCGAATTCCCGACTCGATTCACCAATTCACCAATCAGAATCCATGAAGAGGGCATGACGCACGACGCGAAAAGCAAAAACGATGCATTGGGATCTCACCTTAAGAATCATAACATTGTCATTCTATCTTGGTAACTTTGAAAAACGCGCGTTTTTGCACACTCTGAGGCGTGCTTTAAATAGGTACAAAAAGCACCGATTGAAAATAGCTACTTATGATACAAGTTCGTAAAGTAGGACTTTTTTGTACGAGCGCGAACTTTGTTAAACACGCGAGTACAAAAAACCCTTTACGAAAGTGTATCATAGAAAGTTTTTTCTTCGATAGTTATTATATTGCCAAATTTTAGCAACTGTATCATGAATCTGAATTTTTATGTTATGAATAGTGGTCGTTTTATCAAATGATGACTACCAAGTTATATTTGACTCAAAGTACTGTATTTTTCAAAAATGCATAAATGTATATGAACAGTGTGTAAACATTTACTTTACGCACTGTTGATGATTTTACGCACAGGTGATTTTTTTACGCACTTGTGCCCAAAAGTGTTACTTTTATGCACTGAACAGTGTGTGAACATTTAGTAACAGTGTGTAAACATTTAGTTTACGCACTGTCGTAGAAAAATAATTTTTTTCGACCCTTTCTACGACGACTGTCCACATCCAGATGGTTTCAGGACCAGAGGTGTATGCCTTATCACTTCTACGTCTACCGTCGCGTCGTCTTTAGAATGGAATAATTGCTTGCAAACGGTGATCGTTTTTTGTACATCAGTAATAAAAACTATGAATTATGGCAAATTTCCACACCCACCCAGCAGGTATTGCCACCAGAGCTATTGAATATCTTTACAGATATTGTTTCAGTTCTCGTAGTCGAAACATACCTATTCGATATTTTAGCTCTGGTATGGGTGCGTTGCCTTTTTTAAGTGTGAGTTTCACCGGTAGCACTATTATAACCACTATCGTAAGCTATTCATAAAAATGTATATGGCAGCTAACGTTTCGTAACAGGAAACTTATCATGGGTTTGATAATTTTCCAGTTCTTTTGATCTCTGCCACAAGATAATATGGGTGGGGGCGGTGGGGCCAAGTCACTAATGCCATTTTCGTTTATAAAATTCCTTAACTTCTCAAATAACACAAATAAAAATAGATCTATAGTGTGGCTTTTCAAAATAACGTTTTTTTAAAACTAAATAAAAAATGAAGTGTCGAAAAACATATTTATTTAGAATTTTTTTTTTCAGTGTGGAACGTTCCGTACTGTTGGTAAGGGATTATTTTGGTATAAGGTTGTTGTGGAGGTGAGAAGGAATACTCCTGACACAAAAGCGTCCAGACAGTCGTTGGAGAAAGTTTCGAAAATGATTTATTTACAAATTTAATTTTTTTCAGTGTGGAAGTTACAGGGGATTATTTCGGTATAGGGTTGTTGCGGAACTGAAAAGGAATACCCCTGACACAAAAGCATCTAGACAGTCGTTGGAGAAAAGGTCAAAAAAAATATATTTAGAAATTTTATTTTTTTCAGTGTGGAAGTTTCCGTACTGTTATGCAAGGGATTATTTTGGTACAGGGTTGTTGCGGAGGTAAAAAGGAATACTCATGACACAAAAGCGTCTAGACAGTCGTTGGAGAAAGGGTCGTAAATTATATATTTACAAATTCAATTTTTTTCAGTGTGGAGAATTCCGTACTGATTTGCAAGGATTATTCCGGTATAGGGTTGTTGCGGAAGTGAAAGGTAATACTCCTGACAAAAGCGTCTAGACAGTCGTTTGAAAAAGTGTCGAAAAAAAATCATTTAGAAATTTTATTTTTTTAGTGTGGAAGTTTCCATGCTGTAATGCAAGGGATCATTTCTGTATGGGGTTGTTGCGGAGGTGAATAGGAATACTCCTGACACAAATGCGTCTAGACAGTCGTTGGAGAAAAAGTCGAAAAAAATGAATTAAGAAATTTAATTTTTTTGAATTAAGAAATTTAATTTTTTTCAGTGTGTAAGCTAGGAATGAATTCACAAAAGAGTTGTTTTCACACATATATTTATCAATACCAAAGAGTAGGATAGGCCCCTACTCTTTGTCAATACATATATGTTTTCACACTTATAGTCCGGGAGGTACTGTCACTTATTTGGAATACGTCATAGTATGCACGATGAAATTTGGTTGTTATTATAGTACACATACCACTTTTTACTAAACCAAGCGTCAGACGGCGCGTAAAAATAAAAGAGCCTTATTTTAAAAGAAAAGTTACATTTTTAGTTGCCACCAGTGGCGTACAAAAAGCGTATATTGGTCCCTTTCCTCTCCTATTTTTTACGCCACTGGTAAAATCAGGAAAATTATTATTCTTTGATTTCTTCATTCAATTTTAAGTAAAACATGTAAAATTGTTTGAACCCGGAAAAATCAATCGTTTTGAAGATAATTGTGCTTTTATGAATACATACTAATAATGGAAAAATTGTTTTGCTGAAGTGAATTGTACAATCCAAATAACTGCTAAAAATGTGTACTGGATATTCTACCAAAAATATCAATGCTACTTTCACATGCATTTTTTCACAAAGCTGCTTTCTTGCAGAAATACAGGGTGTTGAAACTGGAAATTTATAAAGCATTTTTCTCCTAACTAACGTACACGGTGTATCTCACTTCTCGTGGAAACACCCCCGTATCTTCCATAACTATTGGAGTGGAACTCTGATGTAAATTTCCGGATCGGTAGATGTACAAGCGATGAGTCTGAATCTTGCCTGAAGTTGATCTGAGTGACATACACTGCTCGCCAGAAACGATAGACTTTTCCAGTTATATAAGGGACAATATAGGCTCAAAATTCCATCGGATTCGCAATCAGGACACCAATTTCACTACCAATACAGATTTTGGTTGAAAAATGTTCAGTTCTAAAAACCCAGTTTGTCTCACTTTTCATGGACCCCCCCCCCAATCTTCCGTAACTATTGGAGTGGAACTCTGTAAATTTTGGGATTGGTAGATATACAGGCAATGAGTCTGAATTTTGCCTGAAGTTGATCTGAGTGACATACACTGCTCGCTAGGGGGTGTTTCCATGAAAATTAAGACAAATTTGGTTTTTCAGAACTGAAAATTCTTCAGTAAAAATCTGTACTGGGAGTAAAATTGATATCCCGATTCCGAATCCATTAGAGTTTTGGGTCTATATAATGTCCCCTAATATAATTTTTCGCAAAGCTGGGTAAGTCCATCGCTCTTGGCGAGCAGTGTATTTCACTCAGATCAACTTCAGCAAGATTCAGACTAATCGCTTATACATCTGCCAATCCGGAAATTAACAGAGTTCCACTCCAATAGTTACGGAAGAGTACGGAGAAGGGGGTGTTTCCATGAAAAGTGAGACAAACTGGGTTTTTCAGAATTGAAGATTTAGCCTCATCCTGAGATTTGCACTGTTCTTCTCGAATAATTACGGAAGATACGGGGGTGTTTCCATGAGAAGTGAGATAGGCGAAAAAATCGAAGTGTACGCCATCTAACAATTATGCCAGCAACTACCGTAGGTGTGAACAACAAAGAATGGGACATTGTTAACCGTGTAAACGACTAACTGAAATTTCTTAGATTTCCAGTTTTTCTGATTAGATAAACACCTAAAAGTTCTTAGAATTGATCATATGTGAACTGTAGTGTTTAGCTGTTTGGTGTTTGTGAATTTAAACATGCAGAATATTTATAAAAACCTACCTACCAAATCGCTGAAATTTTGTTCTGTACCGCAATGTTCATCTTTATTGCAATCAAATATCAGTCTTCATAAATGTCCACCTGGTCATAGAAAGCTTTGTTTCAAATGGAAGACAGTGCTTAAGATCAGAAAATTTATAACGCAAAATATGCATGTTTGCAGTCTCCACTTCCAAGACAAAGACTATTGTTTACATGGTAAATACATTGTTTCAAATGCAATGCAAAGCTCAATTATTATGATTTGTTACAGCTACACCTCTAACAATTAAGAGAAAACTCAAAAAAGGAGTAATTTCCAGTCAAAAGATTCCTTATTAAAATATCGAAAAACACAGTAAAAGGTTAACAGAAGTCAAAGAAAATGGTGAGTCAACAAATAGATTGTAAAAATAGGTGAAAGTCGATTTATGCACCCCTACTTTATAACTAAAACTAAGACTAAAAACTGGAACTAACAGTGAACCATCAGTGTGTATGTTCTTAGTACTAGTTAAAGTTCGATGAATGCTTGCCTAGTTTCCCTATTGATGAACTCTTAGTTCTAGTATTTGATATAATTCTTAAGTAAGGGTGCATAAATCGACCATAATTTATTTCTTACTTCAATAATTTATCTGTAACCTATTCAAAGTTAATTTTAAGTTTCATGTAGATACAAACCTTATTACTGATTTTGATTTAAGCTGATTGAAAATTAGGTACTTTTTTGCCTCGTTCTTTGAAAAATTAATTTGCTCATTCAAGAGACCTTATTATATTCATAAAAATGTGATGGGAGTTTTACATGTAATTTTAGGTTGAAGAACCCAATGGAGGAAGACTTAGAAAACATGCCAAGTGAGGGATAAAATGAGACTGCAGATAATGAGGACAGCGAACATGAAATTCAAATGAAAATAGATGTGTTTTTTCAAGATATAAAGATATGAAATTATAAAGCGTATGATTCTTCAGTTCAATTTGCCTTGTTAAAACATTTATAAAATTTTGAATTTATTTTAATTCGTAAGCTGTTAATACCAACAATGCGTTTTTCTGTTCATACATTTTACTGAAATTTTAAACATATTTATTTATTTTAATAAGACCAATCTATGGCCAATGTTTGTAGCTCATTACATTTGTCATTTTGTGACATCTTTTTATGAACTAGCATTGCTATTCATTCAGATAAATAAATAAATAAATATACTGGAAAAACCAAAATAGGTCTTTTACCAAAAGATTGGAATCTTAAGAGTAAATTATTTTCTTCCTGGATTTTCATGATTCACCCAAGAATGGTAGATATTTTTAAAATAGGAAATACGAGCAGGAATTATAAAATTTACTCTGAACGCCTCTATATAAATATTTTGTTTTATTAATGATCAAGATAATGACCGTCATAGTTTGAAAATGTCTATGAGTTCAGGAAAAGAAACTGCAATAACATAAGTGGTATAAAAACATAAGAAGTTTTATTTCTTATTCTTCATAATAATCTACCACATAGTAAGGGCAACATCCATCAATTTAGGTCAAGTTCTTTCTTCAGTATAAGAAATTATATCACAAGATCCACTTGTACTGTTGGCATCTTCACCTGAAATTATTCTATTCATAAACACTAGTAGCACCTCGTAATTGTAAACTTCATGCAACTGAACAAGCCTGGGATTATCTCAAAAATACTTATAACTGCAATTCTCAATAATCTCAAAGCTACAAAATCCACCAAATTTACAAATTTCACCACAAGGCCTTTATCTGTTGAACAAAATTATATGTTGTTCACCCTTAACGGTAGCCATATTGGATTATTCAGCGACATCTAGTGGTTTCCTTTTTTCGCCTATACAATGTATCTTAGTTAGGAGAAAAATGCTTTATAATTTTACAGATTCAACACCCTGTAATTTTGCAAGAAACCAGCTTTGTAGAAAAATGCATGGGAAAGTAGCATTGATATATTTGGCAGAATATGCAATACAAATCTGAAGCAGTGATTTGCGATTGTTCAATTCACTTTAGCAAAACAATTTTTTCACTATTAGTATGTATTCATAAAAGCGCAATTATCTTGAAAACGATTGATTTTTTCGGATTCAAACAATTTATATGTTTTTACTTAAAATTTTAATGAAGAAATTAAAAAATAATAATTTTCCTGATTTTACCAGTGGCGTAAAAAATAGGAGAGGAAAGGGACCAATATACCCTTTTTGTGGTAGCAACTAAAAATGTAATTTTTATCTTAAAATAAAGCTCTTATTGAACAAAATTATTTCTTCGAATTAATCTGTAAAATTTCCAAAACTGTGGAAGTTATGAATGAAAAATAGATTTAATTTTTCATATTCAACACTCTGTATCTGTGCAACCCACCGCTACTCAAGGACTCAAGGGTCTCACGATTGATTTCGTGATGAGTATCACATGATCAATCAACGATGAAAAATTCAGCGTGCATACTATGACGTATTCCAAAGTGACAGTAACAATGTTCGGAAAATTTGGCATTGGTAGCTAGCTTTGGCTGCTAACTTCACATTGGTTGAAGAAGAAGAAGACTAGAAAAACATTTTATGTTTAGGTTTGTTTGTTTTGATTTTGGAAACGAATCTGATGGGGTGTGATCTCGGTGTAATCACTGATCATTTTCAAATAACTTCGACAGTCTGATATAAGCATAGACAAGAGTTAAATACTGATTACTGAGAGATATAAGTGACAAAGTGACACATACAATGGCTTTGTATGACAACAAATACTGGCTCTTATCGCATATTAGAAACTCTTTTATATCCACCGACGATACAGGTAATTTTTGTTGACGGTTTTTGACAGGCGTTTTTCTTGTCTTTAAGTTGAAAGTACCATTTTAAATTTCAATTCTAATGTTGAATTAAAATAAAAATAAAAATGTTTTTCCGTTTTCATTTTGTACTTGAAACAGAGACCTAAGGACAACGTTTTAATTCCAGTACTATTCTTCCAAAGTGATTTATTTTTGAAATTTCGGATTCTGCCCTTGAAAAATAAATACCTTGTACAACTCATTTAGTGCTTCCACTTCCTAGGTCAATTTAATGACATAAGGGTTCTGTAAAGTAGTGTTTTAGGTCCATTGTTCTTTCTTTTATATGTAGAAATCCTAGTAAATGCATCTGGACAATGCTGCATACATCTATTTTGCTGACGATAGGCATAAAGTTAGTAACAACATTCAACACAACTTTTGAAATACATATTTATGGATAAGGGTTGGTAAAAATTTGATGCTATATACATCACCTCTTACAGTACACAATAGGTGATGTGGAAAATTTAAGTTTGATATGTGCTTAGTACCATATTAGTGAGGGAATTCAAAGGGCTCAAAATAATGTCTGCTTTTATATAAGAAATTGACATATTCATATACTGTGAGTTTAAAAAAGTTTGCACCATGGGAAACTATTTTATTATGTCAGAAATGTTGAAATTTTAAATTTCATTAATTTATAACAGTGAATTAGTGAGTAATTTATTCAAGTTATATTGGGTTATTCATCAAGGTGGCTCACCCCTAAAACTCTTTCATTATTGAAGAAAAAAAAAAAAAAGAAATTTGGTGGTTTTTATTTTGTGAGTATATTATAAAAATACACATATAAAAATGAAACGAGAGTAATACAAATTATAAAACAACAAAAAAAATTAATTGGCGTTCTGGGACGAGTTGATTGATTCCAGTGGCACATTTGCTTTTTCAGCTGCAGTAAAACTCGTAAAAACTTGCATCACCACATGATCTGAAGATCTTTATCTGCCAATGTCCTCTCTCTCATAAAATAAAATGTAGGGTGTCTCCAGAGGCTCCAATAAATTCAAGATATCGTCAGAATAACTATCGTCAAACTTAAACCAGTCCATTTGTCTTTGGCCAGTGAGTAATAATGACCACATTCAACGCCAGAACCACAGTGGACAATGACTGCATAAAGATTATAATAGTGATCTGCTAGTTTGAGGTGTTCATCTATTTCGAAGTTTGGTGCTTCTGCGAGAGGTTGAGTCGTCTTTGAAGAGCATCAGTGTTATTATTAGATTAACTGGTGCCTCATCTATTCTTGTGTATTATAGTCGAATTTACATTGTTTGACATATTTACTTGCTTTGCCGTGCTTTCCATTTTTAAATTGGATATCCTATATATTACTTATTTCGATCGAGAGTGACATTCTAAATCCAACAACACCTCACTTGTCAATACTTGACAAATAAAGTCATTTTTATTCCAATTTTTACTTTTTGATCTAGAATCCCATGGATCGTGTAAATCGTTTCATTTTTGACCACGTAACATGGAAAACATACTACTTTGAGCCTTATGACTTCGTCGTTTTAAGAATTGTTTAAAAGTCGCAAATATTACCATTAAGGTCCTAAATTTTCAAAACGACCTCTAAACACAGCAAAGTTCAACTTTTTCTGGATGTTCTGGAAGGCCACCCCTACTTTATACTCCAGTTCTTCATGAGTAGCTGATGCTGTATTATACACCTGATTTTTAATTGTTCCCCAGAGAAAAAATCTAGTGGATTAAGATCTGGTGATCTGGAAAATGAAAAAGAAATGATACATTATGAAAAAATATGACTTAAGAATGTACAACTTGAGAATTGTGAGGTGGCGCTCTATCTTGTTGAAAATAAATAACAACTGGGCAGCTAGTGGCAAATCTTCAATGAAATCATTTATTTGATTTCTAAGGAACTGTAGATATTTTTCCGAAGTCAGTTATCCGTCGAAACTTATATTGGGCCCAAAAGTTTTCCTCCGATAATACCCATCCAGCAATTGAAACCAAATCGCTCTTGAAAATTTCCTTCTTGTGACATCCGATATAAAGAGTTGAGAACTTCTTCAGTACGCATGCGCGTTATCCCTGCCTTATCTTGGGTGCACAGAACAATTCAGCAGTTTCGTATTGTATGTCGAATATTTGGGATTAATAGAGCGTTTACCATATTTGGATTTTTATTGCTAAAACTCTCAAGACATTACATTTCTTGCATGAGATGTAAATTTGTTTGTGACCAGTACCTTTTATTATTCCGATTGAACAGACCCAAGTTGGTGAATCGACTTTCATCTGAATAAATGCTTGTTGAATCTCTAGCATTTCATAATCTCTTTCAATCAAATTACATTAGAAATTGTTTTGGTGTTATGCTAGACTTGATATTCACGAAAGAAAGACATTATCACTGTAGAAATTGCTGATGACTGTTTGCTGCCTTGTGATCCATATCATCCAGCCACAGTCTCATCAATTACCTTGAACAAAGATTTCAATGATCTGAAATTTGACAACTCTTATTTCAACTTCAAAAGAGGAGATTACATTGGACTAAACTTCTACTTGTTCACTGTAGACTGGGACAAGCAGCAAAGTCAATATGATTTTGAAAATTTGTCGTTATTTGCTTTGATGAACTTTTTTGACTTTTTTGTGTCTTCATTTAGTATAAAAATAATATATGAAGTAAATAAATAAATAAATTCTCAAAAAAAGAAAAAGAAAAAAGAAAATCTGTATTATTACTAAGGCTTTCTTGAGAAATGTGTAAATTAAGCATGGGGGACTTATTATAAAAACAAAAGGGATGAAAACGTTTGTCTAAAACAACTACTTCGTTTCTTTCATCTGAAAGGAATTTTATTACATGCAAGTTACTATTCCTTTCCCAAGGCTGCAATTCAAAGATTTATCAGATATAAAAATAGTTATTAATATTTATTCACACTCTCATGTAACAAAGGAGTTATTAATATTTAATTACTCCCCTGGGATGTAGTTTCAAATCACACCAGGTGGTATCGATAACAAACAAATGTTTGGGAGTCTCATCAGTGGCATTAGGAAAATGAAAACGTGAAATACTCGTAGTCATAATTATTTTTCGAACTATCACACTTGTCACAAAGAAGTCAGCTCCTGTGCAATTTAGACCGAAAATATGCCACTCGTATTGTTCTGAAAGACCATCTTGACAACTTAAATTTGAAGTTTATCTGCTTCAGAGCTTCTCTTTTGCAAGGTTTTGTTATGAATAATTTCCTGTGCCTTTGTACCAGAAAATTATTCATATTTCTGTCTGTTTCATAGTTTCGTGAACAGTTATAGAAATTGAACAAGCATTGTAAATGAAAGGGCATTTGAATTTTCGATATATTGGCGAATGCTTATAATATAATCATGAACAAAGAGAATTCCACAAAATTGCGATTGAAACAATAACAATTGGTTGATGGAAACAACAATTGATATGAACTATCGAAAATTATCCTATACTCTAGTAGTAGTAGTAGTAATCATGGGGAGGCCGCTGCTGTAGCCAGGCAGGTCCCAATGGGCCCTTTTTGCCATCCCCTGCTCTCCACATAACTACATTGCCTCTTCTAGTCTTCCTTTCCGAACCTTTGTGACCTTCTAGTGAAGGTCAGTATGTTCGTCCACTCTAGTTCGATGAGTTCCTCTTGGAGTTTTTCGACTCCGAAAATTTCGAATCTTAGCCTCCCGTACTCCTCACACTCGCCAAGGAAGTGAGACGAAGTTTCTTCGTCTTCTTCGCACATATGGCAAGTGGGATTGTCTTTTATACCCATTAGTGACAGGTGTCTACCTAGTTTGTTATGGCCTGTTAGTATTCCTACAGTAGCGTTTGGCGATCCTTGCCTAAAAGCCACGTCATCCTTGACTTGCTAGAGCCGGCCACAAAGTCTTTTGACTGCCTGCAGCCGGCGGTATTCTGCCAAGATTCGTTTAGTTCTCTTTCCACCCATTCATCTAGGGCAGAAGAGATTTGACCTCTTGCAATGCCTAGTACTGGCTCCGGTCCACAGAACGGCGCAGCGGAACCGGTTCTGGCAAGCTCATCTGCCACCTCGTTTCCCGGCACCCCCCTGTGACCAGGGACCCATACCAACTCGACTTCCTTTGTTTCCGCTAATTTCTCAAGAGCATCTCCGCATTCCTGTACCAAAACTGAGCTTGGTCTAGGATGACAGATAGCTTTGAGCGCTGCCTGACTATCCGAACAGATATAAATTTTCTGTTCGGGCCCTTCTTTCACCTCTTGCCTCGTAGCTACGGTTAGAATGGCGTACACCTCGGCTTGGAAAACTGTTGTGTATCTTCCTAGAGCGTAGCTTTCTCGCATATCTCTTCCTTCCAGGTAGATGCCTGCGCCAGAAGCCTGTTTGTCAGTCAGACGCTAACCGTCCGTGTAACATACTATGCCTCCTGGACGAAGCTCCACTGTGCTTCCTTCCCATACTCCAGTAACAGGGAACTCTAATGAGTGGATTGAAGTACGAATACTACAGTAAAGAAAGAAAGAAAAGAGATCATTAAGTAGAAAATTCTGGTTGAAACATCGCCAAGCGGTGGATCTCAATAGACCTATTTGCAGATCAACTACATCCGAAGAAACTCTAGGCGAGTTGAATCACTATTTGTTTCTGTTTCTGAATCAAGTTGTCGAGTATATTCTGGAATATTGAGTATGTACTGGTTCTAGTCTTAGAAATGGAGTTGGTCACACCTGTTTTTAGCTGTCGTCGAATTTTTCATTTCGAGTATTCCTTGTGTATTGGAACCTAGGCTAGCTTTACTATATTCTGTCCCAACCCAGACTTGTTAGAGTAATTCTAAATCATAAGTATCTTATGTTTCCTCCTCCCCTGAAAATGGAAGCTTCATAAAATCTATGCTCTCGTAATGTTTTATGAATGTAAGGCTTTCAACAAAATGAGTTTTGCTAGTCAACGCCAATTATTGGGAAGTTTTTGTAGTTTTGGTGTTTGGACAGTGAGTCTCCATTGAACCAGTTAGAAATGTTCAGGAATTTTTTTCCTCATCGTTTTTGGTCGTGTTTTGGCATCGACTGCTGTGGTCATTAGCAGAGTGTTCTGGGTAGGCTGTGTTACTAACTCCTTGCGCCACTTTAGTAGCAGCACTGTTGATTTTTAATCCAACAGTGAATCGAGGAGTATTATTCCCAGTCAGCAACGAGATTCCATCATTCAGAAAAATGAAAAAAACTCGCCATAGCTGGAAACCGAACCTGGGACCTCTCGGTCGCCAGGCCCGAGCACTAATCCACGCCCCATTTAATTCTTTCATCTCTCATTCATTCGGTTTTTTGGCAATAATTATTTTTCAAGTGATAATTTATAATAATACAATAATAATACAACCTTCAAAAAATGTTCTTTTGGTTCCCTCGATATTCTCTTCTATTTTGTTTCATGATGATTTATCGGATTCATTTATATTTTCTACCCTAAGGTATGTGTGAACTGGTTATGGTAGGGGAAAATAAAGATGTAAAGAAGCATCTAAGAGGCACGGAACCCTACCCAGATCCAGACGAAAGTGAAGATGAGGAAGATGATTTTGAATCCTATGAAATGCAGATGGATATGGACTTCAATATCCGCGAAAGGTCTAATACAGTTGCTCAGTTAGAAAAATTAGAACATGCGAGAAAAAAAGCATCAAAAATCAGACATATTAAATGGGAAACAAACGAAAATGTTCAAAATGATAGTGAAATGTTTGTGAAAAAAGATATTTTACTGCTGAGCGAATCTAAAAAGCGACCGTCAATGTTGACTACTTTATTGAAAAGTCATTCTGAGGTACCAAAAAATCCCTGGATGGAATATGCCAAGTTTGATGGGAGTGGTCAAGTTAATATCCCAACAAAGAAGTATAAAATCTATTTAACTATGTTGCCACCTCAGCAAAGAAACTACCCAATACACATTTGCTGTATTGCCACGGCCAAGGTTCAAGAACTCATTGGATTGACACTGCTGAAGTACAGGTACTACAGTATATCAAATATGTTGACAAACAAATACTGCTCATTCCGTCAATTGCTTGGTGTTTCAAAGTTGGGGAATGAAAAAACTACCCTTAACCTGCTGACAGAATCAAAAATACTATATTTTCATGGAACTTTTTTTCAATGACGTTTGATGAATTTGTCTAAAATTTTAAATATAGTATAGACATTCCAGATCAGAACTTGCTCTTGAGTCAATCAATGTTTAGTATGTAGTTGTAGTGCACTAGATGCCCTCGTAGTTGGAAAGTGTAGTTGTTGTATGTTTTCAATGATATTTGCCAGAAGTATACCAGGATTCTTTGTATTAAATATCCTCCAACTTCCTCCAGGGCAAAATAAAAATCGGTGTTTTCATGACACAGACTCATGGTACAATTCCCTTGTCTCCTTAAGGAGGGTATGCATTTCTGGGCCATCTGCTCCCGGTCGCATATAAGCAAAACGTACCACGTTTCAGTCAATGGAAGATATTCTAGCTCTCTGATTGATTGTGACCAAACACAGGTGCACTTTGCCATCCAGACCAAAACGTGGTGCACTTTGCCATCCAGACCAAAACGTGGTGCACTTTGCCATCCAGACCAAAACGTGTGCACTTTGTCGCCCAAAAATTCATTCGGAAATAATCCCTGTGGTGAACAGGCAAGCTAGGTTAGCTTGCTCAGGTTAGGCTTGTGTGTAAATCTCAAGCGAAAAACTAATTCATGAATTTTCGACTCGCAAGCTAGGTTAGCTTGCTCAGGTTAGGTTTGTGTGTCAATTGCGAGCAAAAAACTAATTCATGCTAGTGTAAAATGCACCACGTTTCAGTCTGGATGGGCAAAATGCACCTGTGTTTAGTCACAACCAATCAGAGAGCCAGAATATCTGCCGCTGACTGAAACGTGGTACATTCTGCTTATATGCCTCCCGGTCATAAGATTTTGCACATTTTCAGGTATAAAAAAAGAAACATTTTATCAAAATGTTAGCTTCCAAACCATTCCGGGACATCTTCAAATATGTTCATCAACAGCAAAAAATGATAAAATATTCATTTTGGCAACACAGCTTATGTGCTCAGTCTGGGTTTCGATGTTCAATAGATGGAAAATGTCAGTTCTGACAATTATTTATTGAATTAATTTAAGAGCAATGTTGCCACTGCATTTTTTGAAAAGAATTGGTAAGAACATAGTACATAAGATAACTTATTCTGGGAAGAAAAAAATTAAAATATACTGCTAAATTACTCATTTCTGAGCATTTGAAAGAATTTTAATATTATTTTCAAGAATAGGCCAAATTTCCCTATCAAAAGCATACCCTCCTTTTCCAGTATTTTTTTTTTATATTTTGGGACATTGGATATTATTTTTGGAAATGACATCAACTTTCGATTTTTAAATGGAATGTTCTTATATTATTATTTTTTGAAATATACATAATTTTCTTAATCCAATAAGTTTATTAGTTGTGAAGTGATTGATCATGGGCAATGCAGAGTTTTCATGCAAGATATTGTATTTTTCAATTCTACAGACTATTTTTGAAATAGGTCACTCAGAATATAAGTGAGAAATACCTTCTAGTACCAGTTCTATCCAACAAGCTGTTCCACAAGGTTCCCCATTATACCCTATCCTTTACAATATTTACTGCTACCTACGACATGTATAGTTAATTATGAACATCACTCGTAAGATTTCTATAGCAACAAAGATTCGTGCACCTAGTTAAAATTATCAAAAAATTACCACCACTTGTGTGATTACTGTTGAATATTCGCATATATAAATGTTTGCTCCCGACCAGGCGGCCCGAGTTCGATCCCCACCGCTTTCACAGAGCTAAAGTGGTTCGGATTCCACTTTTTAAGCTGTAGGTCCCGGGTCTCCCTTGCTCGCACAAGCTCTGCTTCTGAGGGGTTTTCTCCGAAAACCTGGGAGATTCGTAATAACAAATTTTAACAAAAAAAATTACTATTGTTAATTACACTCACAAAAGGAGCTAAATCTTGGAATAAACATGGATTACAAACCTAACCTATTTAACCTAACAACCACACCCAAATCATTTTGATAAACTACTAGAGGCATATATTTCCTTAAATTGAAAAAAAAAACAGGAATCAACAACAAAACTGCATCACAAATATATACAAAATGATCTGCCGACCTCTACTGGAGTATGCCTACCTGATTTACGCAGGTGTTTAAGATCCACCTAATAAAGTATCTATAGCAAGCATTAAATATCAAAACTCTCTTTGTAACCGTCGAACGAATTTTTCTATGATTTCATTAGCGTCAAACCCATTTGCCATTTGTGACAGACTAGCTTATTGTTAATATGGCTTAAAATCAAGTTTTTTTTTTGGAAATTTCGAAAAATGCCAAATAAAAAAGTTGCTCAGTTTCCAATTTTATATCTTTGCTCCAAATATGGACTTTTTACTGCCACTTCGGCTTTTTTCCATTTTTTTTTTCGAATCTTTCGCTCTATCGAATCGAACGGAATATGACTAAAATTTCATTATTTTGATGAATACGAGACTTCAATGTCATATTTTGTCCAGGAATTACCCACATTGGCCTGTTACCAGAAAAAAGAATAAATGAACTTCTAGAAATTTGTCTTTGTTGTTGCAAAGTTCATCTAGTTTTTTCATTTCATTATTAAACTGATTCGTATTTTCGTTGTATGGACGTTAATATGTTCAGTAACGAATAAAAATATTTCTCTCCATTCTCATTATACTCGTTTTCCATTTTTTAACAGATTTGCATCCCGTTAGCTGCTGATGAGTTCGAACTATTTTGATGTATTTAGTTTTCGAGCGAATAATAATTTTTCGCAACGTTTTTTTAATTAATTTCATAAATTTTATATTCTATATTTTCACCATTAGACGTGTAATAAACATTAATCCAAAATAACCTTAACAAAATTCACAACAAAACATCGCAACCTTCATTGATTCATGTCAAAAAACTGATAAGGGCGATTAACAATCGAGAAAATTTAACGCGTTAATGTTCGAGATTGTTAATCGCCATTTTAATTCACGAGTTTGTTACAAAACTTTTCCGTCAACCGTAGTTTTCAAAAATAGAGATATCTTAACTTTTAATGTTTATTGATTTAATGATACGATAAAAAACAATCACTATTTCCTGTTTATATTAAGTCTAATCAAAGATAGTTTAATTTTCCTTAGTGGTAGTTTTATTTAATTTTTTCAAATTAAAATAAAAAAAAATTGCTCCCATGTGGGTTTTGAATTCTCGACCTCAGTGTTTCCTCTCGGCTGTTAGGCGAACGTTACCATTACGCCACGTGACTATATATGATTTTGTGTGACAACTGGTGTATTGAAAATTTTCCGAAATTTTATTTGAGAATTGACAAATAAATAATGACAGATAGTACTAACTAATATAAAATGTATTAGAGCAATGTATGTTGGGTTTCATATAATCAAATCACGTTCGACCGAAAAATACATCATAAATGTCGACGAAAATCTATTTAAAAAAAAGAAATACGAGTGTAATAAGAATGAAAAATTTTTTTTTATTCGATCACTGACATATCAACGTCCATATATTGAAAATCCAAATCAGTTCAACAATGAAATGAAAAAACTAGATGAACTTTGCGACAACAAAGACGGATTTCTGGAGGTGCATTTATTTTATTTTTCTGGTAACAGACCAATGTGGGTATTTTCTGGGCAAGATATGTCGTTGAAGTCTCGTAGTCATCAAAATTATGAAATTTGAATCATCTTTCGTTCGAATCCATAAAGCGAAAGATTCGAAAAATTCAAAAAATTGAATAAAATCGAAGTGACAGTAGAGATTCCAAATTTGGAGCAAAGGTAGAAAATTGGAAACTAACTTTTTCCTTTGACTTTTTTCGAAATTTTCAAAAAAATACTGATTTTTTGAGGATTTTTGAAAAAAATCTCAAATTTGTCAGGTTTAGAGTAGCACATGACAAAAGGAAAGAGGCTATTTTTCACTCATTTTTGAAGCGTAGTCACATGTCGCGAACTTTTATGTGTGACACTGTATATGAGTTAGCAAAAATAGTTCAGATGAATTCGGAATATCATTAAAATTACTAAATTTCATGCCCCCTACGAACGCAGAATATAGGTCATACAAAAATGAAAGAGGACCAAAAGTGAAAGGGGCATCATCACAGTGCAATATTTTTACGGTCTAGCAGGTCTAGCTGGACAAAATTATTTTAATCATGATTGTTGGTCATTTGGTGATAAAGTGAATATGATTATATTAAAAAAGGAAGTTTTAGACATATATTTCAACATAATGTACAACAAATACACTGTAGGAACGAAATATACAGGTTAAAAAAAACAATCAAACAATACAACAGAAAAAACAGATTAATTTAATTTTAGACAATTATTTCAGAATATGTCTGACATATTTATTATTTACGTCAAAAATATACATAGAAAAAAACAACATATTCAAAGACAACCCATCAAACGACGTGAAATCTGTGATGTCATTCTGTAAATAAAAAAAAGTTGTATGAGAAGTACCTAGCTGATAAGGCAAGTATATAAATTTTTATTTGTCCGGCTAGATTCTCAAAATATCATTCTGTGGCGTCGGCGCGAAAAGGAAATAGTATATTGTGGGAAAGGTAACTTTCCCCACATGTTGGACACTATACTTTTTCTACAACTGCACAAATTTGAAGAATACAAATATTGTAACTCAATATTTATTTTTATTTTTAGAAAAACTAAAATGGCAGTAACAGTTGAATAATTGATTTAAAATTGTTCAAGATCTAAATTAAAATGAAAAAAAAAACAAAATAGCTTTGCCCGAATGTAGAACCCGAACCGCCTGCGTGACACTCTCATTGGCATTCCATTACGCCATCGAGCCCTTGGTACTCCTTATTCGTTCAATAGTACATACACGTATCTAACAGAATTTGAAATAGAATCTTTAAACCGACTACAAAAAGCTAAGTCATTTCGAGGAAAAAAGCGAAAGACATTCTGAAAATAGTGTACTTCTTTATCAAAACACGAATAAAAACTACCATAAGAATTTAAAAAACTTCTATAGGTAATCTGACAGTTCTTGACAGCTGTGAAAACTATATAAAGCTGAACAGCAGCCAACTAGTTTTTGTCGTTATTTGTTGATTCTCTATATTAATGTATGTGGTGTGGGCAAAGTGCCGTGAGAAATAATATTTCTAACAGTATGAGCAAAACATGGTTTTGAAAGTAAGTAAGCCATGAGAAATACACTACTTTTCATAGCAGTTGTAGAAAAACTATATTTCTGTTTGATCTTACCGATAGTAGTACGACTACCGGAGAGTTTCAAATGAATAAAACGAATAATGTCATTGAAATAAAATTGAGAAATCAAAATTTATCGGCCATGGCCTGGATTCGAACTCGTACGAAGTCCTAAAGAGCGGTCTTGATTTCAGTCAGAAGGTTTCTGATGTCAAAAGATGTTCCAAGTTCAGTTCTTCCATTTCAAACCACACCAAAGAAATCAAACTCTTGCTTTATCCATGTGTAAAAAACCTGGCAGTTATTCACTTTTGATTACTCTACAGTCAGTTCAGCAATTCTAGAATCCTAGAAGAATGGTCCTGTAAGAAGTGTTATTTTCTCATCCTTTTTGATAAGACTCAACAATATGCGTCTGAAAATTAGAAAAGGAAAGTTTTTGTTTTCAGTCATAATCACGACATTTTGAACTTGAAATCTGTGACATGCTACGGATTATACATTACAGAGGAAGATGGGGAGGTGGACAGAGATTTTCCGTGTCTCGATCCTAAGGAACCAGTTTCAAAGTTTGGCTTCACTTGCCTAGGGCTTGTTGAACACAATGAAATCACCAAATCCGTCAGTTTTACAGATGAGAGCCAGACTTCTTCTAATGAAACCATAGGTAGGACCCGGATGATCTCGGAAAAGGCTAAAGTTGAAGAGACTAAGCAAATGGAAAATGATATGCAAGCAGTGAGTAAATGAATAAAGTGTTTATTTCATGTAAACGATTTTCTCAAGATAATATTGAATTTTACGTCTTTATCACGTTTTCAAGGTTTTGATAAACCTTGATTGATTATTTTAAATTTTTTGGCCGAATTTATAATGTAGATATCTAAGTTTCTTCTAGCTATGTCTGTGATAAATTATTGAAAAAGTCTAGACATGAGTGGCAAAATAGAAATTAATGAGAAACGTATATAATTGCTTCGAAATTAGTTGCTTGCACCATTGGATATATAAGGTTTATTAAGGGCGTTTGTCATAGGAATTAATAGGTGAAAAAATTAATGAATATAAAACCATTAATATTTTAATCAGTTAGGACTGTTAGGAGAATATCGTCCCTCAAAACACGTAGTGGCGTATCTCATAGTTCATACTTTTTCAGGAGAAGCATTTAATGTTTTTCATTAATTATGAAGAATATTTGTGATAGTAAAGTAATTAAGGCAATGATCTCAATTTGAACCTCGCTTTATGCTTTATGGAGGTACGCCACTACGTGAAATCGAACGATAATGTTAAGTTTGAGGGACGAATGAGAGGGAAAAAAAGGCTAATATTAGGACGGGTGGACCAACGATAGCAATACCTAAAAAGGCAAGCGAGCATTGTGTGATAAAAAGAGGAGCATGATACCAAATACAGCAAACAAAATTAAGTCCACCTGAATTTAAAGAATATGAACACACTCGACAAGGCATCGTTGAACAGTACAATATATGGCAATATACATACCACTAGCTACATACTGCATATCTGAAGAGAATGGAATATTTTGTGGTCTATACATCTGACAGGCACAAAAGATAAAGATGGTGGTGGGTAATAAGACATTTTTGTCACCTAAAGGACGTGGAATATCAAAATTCTCTGAACATTCAAGTCTCGTCGAACTTATTCTAGAGTTATTACAGAGATTGTGCCCGGGTTGTTTATACCTCTCGCACAAAGGTCCGAATTGAGCTAGGGCTGGATTGTCAAAGTTGAATTATTGCGTATACTTGTCCTAATTTTACGGCTATTCGCCACATTGCGATCGTGATGAGCTTAGTGCTTACTTCTAACTTGAGTATGCACGGCTTATGCTTTCCATTCAGAGGAGCTCTGGCACAATCTGAATGACGTTGTACACGGTTTTGTTTATTTGCCAGATAATATCAATTCTACTGTAAGGTACAGTTCTTGCGGCTTCAGGGGCTTTGCAGTGTCGAGCGGCCCTGATGGTTCTGATGCTCTCCATTGGCTACACGATGAATATTATGTTCCATCAAATCGAAGCATCTTTACCACTTTGTTACCTAGTCGACTCCGACATAGACCAGACCCCGAAGATGAGAAACACAATCAAGGTTTTATGTGGAGAAGACTGCATGCTCTGGAAGTCGTTCGTACTATAGAGCATTTTTATCGATATGTATTCCGTTCATGTGGCTTACTTATTTTGTGATAATGGAGAAAATCGCGAGTGTCCTCCAATGATTTTGATTTGTCATTATGTTGTCTGTGCAACTGGAGGATGTAAGACTCGCTCTAGTAGGCATAGTTATTTTGAGTTTAAGACCAAAAGATTCGATCATATTCAACCAGGATTTGGAGATATGATCTTTTTTGTTTGTGTCAATGTTAAAATTCCCAAGCAAGATAATGTCAACATTGTTAAAAGTTCTTCAGTTTTGTCAAAGAACAGGTCACGCTCTCTGGATAAAGAAGATCTGTATAACGTTATCAACGCGGTTTTCATTTTCAAGAATTCAATTCCACAAAATTCTGCATGCTGTTCAATGTAAAATGCATCTAGAAGTGTTTTACATGATATTCTTTCGAACATGAATGGAAACTCCAACATGTTGCATGGTTTATCTACAAAAGCAACTTAGTGTAAAATTGTTCACATTAACAGTTTTCAAACAGTCCTTGTTGAGCCAATGTTTACATAATTCATCTTCGAGATAACACTGTCCGATTTTATTTGTTAGGCATTGTATATTCTCCTGAAGATTTGCAGTATTATTTACATTAAAAAAGATGTAGGTTAAGATATACTTGCTGCTGATGGTTTTTTGCTCGAGTCTAAAAACCTACTACCTTTTCAAAAATCGACATCTCGCTGACATCTATGCTAACATCTTGAGTATTCAGTTTAGTTTGTAGGTATTGGCTGATGTTATCTTGAGATGTATGGTCCGGTAATCTTGTAATATATAACCAGATCTTTTTATTTTCAACCTTTCCTTGGAAATTTTGGTCACCTTCGCCTGTCCCATAAGTAACCTTTTTTTGTTTTCTATGCTTCCTTTTGCGTTTCATGAAGCCTTCGTTATTAGGGTTATCATGTTCTTCAGAATCCAAATTTATAATATTGTTCATTATTTTTGTTTAGTTATTCCTGTTCTAATTCGGAAGTTGTTTTTGTTGATTTGCAGGCTCCACCCTGTAAGGGCTTTCGTGTTCCATTTCCACTATCTAACAGTGGAATTTCATTCATCATGGGTTCTGTCTTTTTATGACTCATGGGGGAAGTTTCTTTTTTTGTTTGTTTATCTTTCAAAGAGAGTTGTTTTTTTGGGTTAGTGTCAGGACAGGGTTTTTGGTATCAACCTTATCACTTTTTTGCCCCAGGTCTTTATTGGCGTGTTTTGTTGTAGAGTTATTTTCTTTCTTGAATTCAATTTGAATATTCAGTAGACCGGGTTTTTTCCTGTAGTTAGTGGATTATATCTTTTTGTTTGAGAATATATTTGATGAAAACATAATCAGCTTTGTACTCACTGTGGCAAGATTCGTCCATTGCACTATAGAAATCGGCATCTTCACATTCAGCACTTTGTATCTCCATCATAGGGTCATGAATACACACTGAGTTTTTTAGTTGAATTGATTGTCTCCAGCATCTTGGATGAAAATTATGTTTGCACTTATTACAAAATGTGTTTGCAAATCGTTTGATTTTTGTTGTCTAAGAGAGCATCTGCACACGTACTTGACCCGGCGGCCATCTTGAAATATATGCTATTCACTGGACCGATGACCGTGATAGGATTTGAACACACGTTTTTATGGTTGGGTAACGAAGGCTCTATGATCACGGCACACGGCCCATAATTACGGTTAATGTCGATTCTGGGTAATGGATAGCTTTTTTTTTGTGACATCATTGAGTTTCTTATAGTCTTCACACAGTCTTGTAGGCGCATCGTTTTTGGAAACCAGTAACACCGGAGTGGACCAAGGCCTTGATGATTATTGATTTTCTTATCTTAGACAAATCCCATCTTCGATTATTCTCTCGATAAGTTTTCCACATTCTGCTGTTTTGCAAATGGTATTCTTCTTGAAGGTTATTGATTGGGTGTTGTGTTGGACCAGGTTGGACCTATCCTGCGGACACGAATATGTCACTTTTCCCAGCAATGAAAGCCATAGTGGCTTGGTAGTCATTCGATGCCATATAATTCAAAGATATACCCATGGTTTTTAGTATATCATCAAAGGGGTCAGGTACCCACTTCGTACATCATTGCATACTAGTGTGATGTCTTCCTTTTGCACTGATATTTCACCAGAGAATGCATTGACAATTTTCACAGGGATGTTTTTATCTTGATACAAAACACTTGCACTACCTTTACCCTAATTCGTGGTATGGTGCTGTAAGTGGTAAAACTGGCTATTGGAAGACCTTGAAAGTAGCAACAGATCTGATGCCATCAGATGATCTTTGAAATAAATGCTTGTGATGATAATTCAGGTGTATCTCTAGGATTGTGCTAAATGGTTTCAAAGAAAAGTTAATTTTATTTTTTATTTTAGGTTGAAGAACACAACAAACTGATGGAAGCACCATTGTACCGATCGTTTGGAGCAGTTATGATAAATAAAGTTAAACTTAGAGTAGAAGTTAACATAGGCATAAGCGGAGAGAGAATAGAAATAGATCCAGTTCCTCAGAATAGTACAAAGTTGTTGCCCTTCAAGCTTAAGGCGATTAGTCATCCAATAGATGCCATTGCAAGCTGTGAACTCACTGACAAAAAAGCTGATAAGTCAGGTTTCAGAATTGTGTACAGTACTACCAATGCAGGAAGTTTAATGAGTCAAGGTGAAAGTGGCAATGCAAGTGGTGGTAAGTGAGCTTACATCAGAGAGTTTTCAAAATCATCGGTTGAATTAACTTTTACAAACGAAATCAAATACACGACGTGAAATTTAATAAGTTTAGTGGAAAAAATTATGAATATCATCTTTCAGTATAGAGTATAGAAAAATTCAACATTTTTTCCGTATGCTCACAAAATTTGTACTCTCGTTTCGGACGCCTGTCATAATATAATAATGTAATAAATTGAATACTTTTCAAACTTAGATGCTACTTAGTATTTATAGATCTGCTGGAGCAGTGGTGTGTGTTATTTCGTGTATTTCGGTTTCCATACATTTCTGATATCTATTTGGTAAAACTGAAGTTTCAAACGGCCTACGCCTCAGATCCTAAGCTCCGGGCTGATCTTTTGAAATAGCACATAACTGTAACTGCTCTGAGAGAGAGAGTGAGAAACAGTGTGTGTGAGAGAGAGTGAGAGTGTGTTGTTGATTTTCCTTTTTATCTGGAGTGCTGCATCCTTCCGACAGGTTTTGTTGCTACTTAGTATTTTATAAACTTCTTGGTGAAGAAGTGTGCGCCTTTTCGGACCTTCAAATCAATCAAAGATCATCACTTTGAGATTGTATATTATTTATTTATTCACTATGAAAAATATTCTTCTTTAATTTTAATTTTATTAATATACATATATTGTAAAGACTGTCTATGAGATCTAAAATATTCTGGCAATAAAGTATATTTTGATTGATTGATTGATACCAACGGCTTTTAAGATACTAAAAGCATAAGTAAATTCTGCTAGATTGCAGAGTTTTTCCTGGTGATTGAATCAAACGCCTGTTGCAAATGAATTTTTACTAGTGCTTTTGCCAAGTTGTGTCCTAAGCAGCGGAGATAGACCTTTGATCCAACAGTAATGGTGTCGTTTCTCTCATAATTGTCTATCTCCGACGGTGATTCGCAATTGGTTTCAATTTTGGGTGTTTATTAATTTTGTATTAATTGTATGAATTAACATGTTGATTGAGTTTTGTTATTGAGTCTGCTCGGAATAACCGTTACGAAAAATATGTCCTTTTTAGTATCTCATGGCTTTACCCTGTTTGTATAGTCAGTATTCCCAGCATCATACGTTTTTATTTTGTAAAAAACAGAATTGGAATAGATAGTTTATTGAGATTTTCTATTGATTTTCTTATTTTTTAAATTGTGCTTTTTTCAGCTTCCAACTCTCCTTCAATACAAAGGTCATCAAATTTCAAGCATTACGATTTTGAGAGTGATCATAATACTACAAAGTTTATAGTGAAGAAAATCAAATTGATTTTAGACTTGAAATCTAGTCTCATTAGGGACGAATACCTGGCATCCAAAGAGAAGAAGTTGCATAAAAGGAAAAATTTCAGTATTGTGAAGTGATTTATGATATACCACTTATTTATTTATTTATTCTAATCATTATTAAACGTTTTACTATACAGGGTGTATTTTAAATTATGACAATGATTTCAGGAGGTGATTCATTGTTACATTTTAAGAAAGAAAGTTCATATAAACGTGCGTACTATCTTGCTTCGTTTCCGAGTAACTGAGAATCAACTGCGACGCCACTGGAAATCAAAATCTGATTTCGTGAAAAGAAGTCCCCTGTTACTACTAAGAAACACGAAGTTTAATCAAAATAGACGTAAAAATTTTTGAGTAATTCATGAAAAACCAATTTTTTATTAACCTTTTGACACCACGCTACTCGGAAAGGAAGCAAGATAGGACACACGTTTATATGAACTATTTTTCTAAAAATGTGATTAGGAATCACCACCTGAACTTAATGACATCATTTAAGATACACCCTGTAATATGAATGTATATACAGTGCGGCTTTTAATAGTCCCCCCCCCTGTTAACTTTTGAACGGTTTGCCGTAGAGAGATTAAAAAAAAAACCGTTTCGAGGGTTTCACCGATACTACTTTTTGAAATATAACGCATTGTGATTGCTCGATAGATGGCGCGGGGGGCACAAAAACCTAATTTTTTTAAATGGCATGGGGGGGTCGAGTGACACATCGTTGAAAAGAGAATTTGATTCTCTTTTCAACCATCTAATTTTTTTAAAATTTCGTTGACACGTTTTTTCACAATAAGCATTTGAAGTGTCAGGTGTAAGAGCGGATCTGAATTCGTTTCCTTACCTTACCTCAATAACTTTTGAAGGGTTTGATGTGAAATAATGGGGCGGAAAATATTTTGGGTGGTATTAAAATAATAATGTTTGAAGAAAAATACCTTAATTGTTCTAGTGATTCACAATTGCAATCAATATCACGAAATACGGCCAATAAAGACAATTCACAACATTAATAATCATTCATTTTGAATTCCTTTCAAAGCTTAATTAGGTATTAGGATATCGAAATTATACCCATTTCATTTATTTTTAATGACAAAAGTAATAACAGGTACTACGAAAGGACTATTTATTGGATTTGTTTAAATGACAATAATTAATTAGTTACCTATAAAAGTACAATGGATTGATGAATTATTGTATTCATATTCACTGAGGAGTTTTGTCTACTTATAATTGTTATTTACTTTGAATATGTGATATAATCATGGTTCGTATACGTCCTTTTGAAGAAAAAATTGAAGCAATTTATAATTTTGGTGAGGCCCATCGGAACTACCACGAAGCGGAGAGAATTTTTAATGAAAAATTTCCTGAACATCCTATAACTCGGAAATATTTGAGGGAACTAGTTGAAAAATTCAACAGAACTGGCAGTATTCGTAGGAAAGGTGGAGCTGGTCGAAAATCAATTCCGGAAGAGACAAAGGTTTCGATAATTGCCGAAATGGTGGTAAATCCGCAACAAAGTACCTCTCGTGTAGCAAGTACGATTGGGGTCTCAACAGCTACAGTAAAAAAATATTTGAAGAAACACAAGTTCCATCCATACAAATTAGTAATGTTTCACCAACTCACAGAAGACGACCCAGACCGAAGAATGGAATTTTGTGAAATTATGGAGGAAAAGATAGCTAGGAACCCCAATTACATTAGGAATATTTGTTTTTCAGATGAAAGTACCTTTTTTTTGAACGGAAATGTGAATACACAAAATGTGCGATACTGGAGTGATATAAATCCCCATATCTTTCGAGAAGGTCACACACAGTTCCCACAGAAAGTAAATGTGTGGGCTGGAATTCTGGGAGACCATATTGTAGGTCCCTTATTTCTGGAAGAAAACTTAAACGGTAATTTGTACCTGGATTTACTAAGAGATACGGTTGAACCATTCATACTTGGAATATGAGAACGAATTTCAGGAACACATCACCTTCCAGCAAGATGGGGCCCATCCTCACTTCCAACGTCAAGTTTTAGAGTATTTGGATGTAACATACCCTATGAGATGGATTGGACGTCGTGGACCAATCGAATGGCCGGCACGATCACCAGACCTTACACCTTGTGACTTCTTTCTGTGGGGATCCGTCAAATCCAAAGTGTATGAGCAACAATCCAACTCTTTGGAAGAACTTAAAGAACGAATAACACGGGTTTGTGCTGGTATAACTGCAGACATGTTGAATAATGTTCGGCAGGAATTTGTGAATCGAATTTTTTATTGTCAAGAAGTATTAGGTGGACATTTCGAACACCTGCTTCGTTAATTGACAACAATTTTGCTTCTAATTATTTAAATACTATATGTCATAATAGTTTGTTTTCTTTTTGTGACACTTCAAATGCTTATTGTGAAAAAACATATTAACGAAATTTAAAAAAAAATTAGATGGTTGAAAAGAGAATCCAATTCTCTTTTCAACGATGTGTCACTCGACCCCCCATGCCATTTAAAAATATTAGGTTTTTGTGCCTCCCCGCGCCGTCTATCGAGCAATCACAATGCGTTATATTTCAAAAGGCAGTATCCGTGAAACCCTCGAAACGGTTTTTTTTTATCGCTCTACGTCAAACCGTTCAAAAGTTAACAGGGGGGGGACTATAAAAAGCCGCACTGTATATATATATATATATATATATATATATATATATATATACATATAAATATTAATGTAATTTTTTTCTCCTTGAATTATTGTATATGATATTTATTGTGATTGTAAACTTCAATTATTATCTGACAAAAAATTATTTGACATGGAATTTAGTAAATCATACATGTTCTAATCAGAAGAGAATCAGAAGTCATTTTTCTATATTTATTTAACATTATATTACTTGATGTTGATGTAATTTTTTTCTCATTGTATTATTTTATATCTATGCCCTTTTTTCTGTAATTGTAAAATTTTTAATAAGAAACATGTGTTATATTTATTAACATAACATAACATAACACAAGAAAGTTCATAATCTAATACAAAAACACGACTTACAAATTTGTGTAATATATCATTGAATTAACATGTTTGACTATAAAAGAATTTCAGAAGTCATTCATGAATTGCTAGGAGATCATTCAAATATATACTACTGAATTCTGTTATATAAAAAAGTTGATTAAATGATAATATGTGTTTTAATATTAATTCATCTTCAAAGGCTCAGACAGTCCAAGAAGTTTGCTGGAGAGTGACAAGCAAATTAAATGAATAATTTTGACACTGTTGAAATCTCCTTGTTTCCAATGATCCCACGAAGTAAAAATTATATTAGGCATATATCTGATAGGAAACTTTCCTACCTAATATCATGACGGACATTGACAGATATTTGTGATATTTTCTTCTAGTAGGACACTGTTGTACGTGCTCCTTGTAATGAAAAGGTATCATTTCTGCTTTCAATCGGCGAGTAATCACCTGGCAGACCGGTTTGAGGTTTGTGAACAGGGTGTTAATATTGGAGTTGTCTGTATATCAGCCAATTGAACCATTTTGAAAGTTGACTTGTGCTGAAGCATCGACTTAATCAGTCGCAGAATCACTTGCGAGCAAAGCACTGATGAGAGGCAGCAAACTTGAAAGTCCTAGCAACTTTTTTTTTTAAATAGGCAACTATTTTTTTTAAATAGAACACATATATTAACAAATTTTTAGAATCACATAGCCAGGTTACTTGAAATATACGTATCACTACATTCATTCTGAATATGATTTCCTGAATCTCCAACAGCAATAAAGAAATTAAAATATTTGATGGTACAGGTTTACTAGAATGGATGCTTATTTACATAACTATGCTGGAATACTTGTATTAGAAGCAGAATACTGTTGACAAATTCGAGAGAAATCTAATTCCTTTAGTTTGAGGTCCTTGATATAGGGATGTTCTGGGTTGGCATCTTTTAGTTGAGATAAGTATCTATTGGCAATCTGAAAAAAATATTGAGAATAAGTGAATATCCGTCATAGGTATAAAGGAAAAAAAAAAGAAAAATATGTTGACATCTCTACTGTCGTAAATTAGAAAAGTACAGGAAACAAAACACAATGCATCTTAGATTTTATATTGAAGACAAACCCTTTCCACTTCTTAGAGTGATAGAAATATATGTATATAGTGCCCACCAAAAAGTACGTAACATATGGGAAAAAAAGCTTATTGTTAGCTCATTTTCTTTGCTCATTGAGTACATCTGTAATATAGCACTTAAACAATTGGTTTGGGAAAATATTTAATTCATTGGTAAGATCTCATCTTAAATATGCTTTGATTATTTGGTGCTTATGCCCAAGTTCACATAAAAAAAAACTGGAAAGAGTTCAACGCAGATTTATCATTTACTGTGCATTTAGACTAAACATTCCTTACTCTTATACTAACATGCTGTCAGAAATGGATATGAGTCCATTGATCCCAGAAAGCAGAGGTTTGACAACATTTTGAATAATTCTGATAGATGCTCCTGAATTATTAGAAGTGGAACAATATTTACCTCCAAGGGCACTGCATAAATAACTACATTCGCCTTGCTTGCAAACATATGGTGCAAACATAGGGATGATTCGATAACTGTGATAGGCAAATGTTCATTCAACGGCTATCGATTTTGTTTCAGCTCTTCTATGGCAAATGGAAAGAGTCGCTATGTAGTTGAATTTTTTAGTTGTAGTAAGTATTATTTTATTTATGTATTTTTGGTAATGTCAAGTTAGTATTATATAAATATTTTTCAGATATAGATAATGATACTTTTTTTTTTCATGTGTTTTATATTTTGTTTGTAAATGGGTATCTTCTCCTGTGCACTATAATAGTACACAAGATGATAAATAATACAATAAATCTATTATATACAAACACAACAATGAAATTTCAGAGAAATCCGTGGAGATTTATATAATTTTTTGAATGCCAACCTCCCTGAAAGCGCTACTGAATCAATAGCCTATATTTCAATTTATGTGGTCCCACGAATACCACACTATTAAAAAATGTTCACGCGATCTGTAATTTTTAGTACATTACGGTGTTATTAGAGAAATTATTTTGACGTATTTTCGTTAATTGATCATTCAAAAGACATTGTATATAACTATAAATCGAATCTAATTTGTGCTCAAAAGAACAATGTGTTTGCGTTCATGCGAAAATATTTATTTTGTGCTGTGTTATGTATGCTCTGCAAAAATTACTTATTTTTGCAATTCTATTGGAGAAATACTGAGTCTGACTATTCATGTCTAGAGGCGGCGCTTCCCTACATACAAAGATAAGATTTTTGGTTCCAATTTCCAAATTTCACTTTTTATTTAATTTTTTGCTGGAGAGAGCACCCTGTATTATTTTTTGTAATTGGTCGTAGTTCACCCTGTGTACATGGTGAACTTTTACGAATTACCGGAAAATAAAAAAAAAATCTAGTCTAGCATGTAGGAACACATCACTGAAATTTCAGAGAAATTCTAGATCATTTATATGATTTTTTTATCGCCAACCTTCACACGCCACTGAATGAGCCAACTATATTTTGTCTCTCCTCCTGAGTACGAATTCTCGATCGAAAATGTCCTGGTTCCACGAGAACAGCTGGACAGGCAATCTGTCAATTTCAGTACATCACTGTTTTTACTGAGACATTTATTTCAACGTATTTTTGTTAATCAGTGTTCACATATACAAAAAGTTCGTTATACACCAATATTGTTTACTTCAGTTTTCATAGTTGAGATGTGTTGTGTTCTTAAAAAATCATTTATTTTGCAACCTCCTATTGGGAACAATTCTAAGAAAGCTTCAGTTTAATGAGGAGGGACGGAGGAACACTGATTCTGCCTTTCCAAGTGTGTTCTTCCAGGGGCTCTGCTTTCTTACACTTTTTTTTGTCCAGATTTACAAATTTCACTTTCTTCTTCAACAAGCACAAGCAAAAAATGGACAGTTTATTGACTTGGAATCTTATATGAAAAAATAGGTTATGAGGATTATTCCCTAAAAACATCCTCGTTTACATCATCTGTGTTATATGGTTCAGAAATAATCAGAATTAGTTTTATTTTTCACTGAACACTCTGAAATATTGAATTTTCTTGTGGGAGTAAATTGTAAAATTATAAAAGCACCTTTATTTTGGAGATAGAAGCATACTCAATAGAAGTCATCCACTTTTAGTTCTGCTAAAATTCACATCACCTTGTTTCGAGTTATGTTCGGAAAATTCTTGCAGTTCTTTGAGGAATGTTGCATAGGGTCTGATAGATGTAATTCACTGTCACTGTGCCTCATAACCTACTATTTGGAAGAATACTTTACTGATTAAAAACATTTACTGCTTCTCATATTTGTTGCTCTCCCACATTCAGACTAAATATCATTCAGATTATTATCAAGTACTTTTTGAAGAGAAAGTGTTGGTGCATAATACGTATTTATTTTCAACTTTGCCAGAAACAAATTTCCTTGTTTGAAAATTGAATTTCTTTCTAATATCCGTCAGTGAAGAGAACATATAAAAGCATTTTTGACTGCATTGAAAATTATAACTCACCTCTGGTGTCTTTCCCATATGTCTCTGAAGAACAATCATATTCACTAAAGTGTCAGGATAGTTAGCATCTTTATCAAGTGCTTCTTGTAACGCTGCTTCAGCTTCTTCGTATTTAGCTTGACCAATGAAGGTAACTGCTTGTCCATTGAGTAATAAAGGAGTTGAGCCATATTTATCAACAAGCTCTTGATAAATATAATAAGCATCTTGAAGCTTATCGCCACCCTGAATGAAATTTACTCAAATTAGTTTTAAAGAACTGATTTTCTGCTAAAATTATAATTACTATTCTCCATTCGAACACAGAAATGATCTACATCAACAAAACTTCTGGCCTAATGGTGTCGGCTACAGAAGATTTTATTTTAGGAGGTACAGATAATACAGAAGTGAACCAGAAGAAAAATTGGATTTTTAAATAACCCAATAAATAGGAACCACCTTGCTGAGGTACAGGATGCACCAAACGATACTTGTAACTTATTAACCTTTAAACGAAATGAACAATACTGTATAATACCAAACAATGCTGAGAACATCTCTATTTTTCATCTGAACGTACAGTGTATAAGGAATATCGATGGTTTAGCACACAGATGTGTCAAGTACAATTCTGGGGTGAACTGTGTTGAGTACGTCTCTGAGTAATAAGGAGATGTACCTATCTTTGTTATGCCCAAATGTGGTAATTGTCTACAAGGTCACAGTAATGACTTGTCGAGTTGAATAAATGTGGTAAGTACTGATGAGGAGACTTCTCAATCGTGACAAGTGCACTTGACACCTGTGGTTTTTTAATGTAACTTAACACATGTGTGCGCTAAACCATTGATATAATAAATGATATTGATGGATTTGACTGACAAATAAATTCATGAAAATTGTCTGCATCACCGAACACTGGTTAAAAACCCAAGAAAAAAAACTGTTATAATCTGGAAAATTATGTGAAAGTAAGCTGTTACCGTAGAATCACCTATAAAAATGGAGGATCATGCATACTTGTACATAATTCTTTAAAAACAAACGAAATCACAACTATTGTAAATATGTCTGTTGAGAAAGTCTGTGAATTATCAGCATGTTACATTAAACAATTAAATCTCACAATAATTACAACTTATAGATCTACTTTTCACACTGTTGTAAATTTGTTCTAAGATATTATAACAAATGTACTTCAAGTTTCAGAAAGATACAAAAAAATACAAAAGTAATTCTAACAGGTGATTTCAATATTCAATGTTAATTTCCTGAATAAAAATTAAAGAAATGCGCCTGATGTTGTGAACCTTCTTTCAAGCTTTGGACTTGAACAAGCAATATTTGGAAATACTAGAAATGATAGATAGATGCCTTGATATTTTTTTTTGTAAACTTTAATTTTGCAGACGTATCCATTCTTGACCTTGGTATCTCTGACCATAGAGGCCAATTACTAGAACTATTGGATCGAGTTGATCAAACTCTTGAACCAAAAAAAAACAAAAATATAGAGTGAAACAAATATCAACATAATGATCAATTATCTAAGAAAAGAAAAATGGGAGGATGTATATAAAAATCAAACAGCAGAAGGTAAGTATACTGCATTTAGTCCGGTGGCAGGGAGGGTTTTCGTAGCGGATGAAGCGCGAAGGGATCGCCCAAGTTATTATGTATTTTGACCCGCTGATTCCGAATTTTGAGTGTCATAAGCCGTGAAAGCATCCGGAAAATTTTTATGGACGATTTTCCGAGGAAAATCGAAAAATCCATTTTTTCCAAAAACAAATGATGTTATAATATTTTGCATAAAATTTTCCAGTAAAACGTGGTCAAAATTCGAAAAAATGCGATTTTCTCAATTTTCAGTGCTCTCTCATTCAGTCACATAATGATATTTTCAGGATCACCTATTCCTAAATTATTAACATATATCTCGACTATGAATAACAGAAGAGACATTTTCGAAAAAGTTATTCGTGTGGATTTTCCGGCACTGAATTTCCCGAAACTTTTATCTTGCATGGAAGCGGCATTTTTTTATTCGCGAAGCTCACGTAGTGTCAATAAAATCGGGTTCAGCACATATTTTTTCATGATCGCAAAGCATTTCAGTAGCGGAAAAACGGAAAATTTTGCTTAAAAGTAAAAGAATTTTCCGAGAAAAATAAAAAAATCCATATTTTCGAAAAACAAATAACGATTCAATATACTACATAAAATTCTCTACAAAAAAGGTTTCTACAAATTTTTCTTTAAAATGCACCGTTTTCAAGTAAAATGTGCTCGAAATTCGAAAAAATGCGATTTTCTCAATTTTCTGTGCCCTTTCAGTCAGTCACATAATGATATCCTCGGAAAATTCTTTCCGTTTTTCCGCTACTGAAATGCTTTGTGATCATGAAAAAATATGTGCTGAACCTGTTTTGATCGACACTATAAGGAATTCGTCCACTGTGTGAGCTTCGCGAGCTTTGCGAATAAAAAAATGCCCGTGCCATGCAAGGAGACACTGAACAACACTCTTTATAATGGAATCTGACAAGTCTAAAACTACATGGAAAATTATGAACAAAGAAATCGGTCAAAATAAAAAAATCACACCTGTCTTTTTTTTTGTAAAAAATGCTGACAATATTATGGAAAACCTAAGGAAAACAAATACCTGTGCTGTAAGTCTAATGAAAAGAGAACACTTGAAAAATTCAATCGTTTTTCAACCAGTTACACACCAAGATATAACAACAATCACAAACAGCTTAAAATAAAAAAACAGAAGACATTGATGATACCAGTGTTTTTATCTCAAAAAAGTGTGTGTCCTATATAAGTGAACCTCTGACAGACATTGTTAATAAATGTCTAGAAGATAATATTTTTTTTATTGGGGTATTCCCAAAAAAATGAAACATGGCAGAGTTTGTTTGTTTAAAAGGCAATTGCAAAATGGCAAAACAAATTGCAGTTCCACTATAAAAAATAAAATCATTTTAACAAAAAATATTGGGTTGTGTTAAGTGCTCTGTGAAAAGCAGAAGTGCCTAGAATGAATCAACTATTAAAGTTCCTGATCTACTTGTAATATAATTAATCTGTGAAATTTCGATTTAAAATATACAAGCATTTATCCAAACTTGTTTGGAACTGTTCAACTCCACTAAGGGCCTCCGCACACGGAGCTACTCATTAGAAACAGTTACTGGTTTGTGACGGAAATTTGAACTGATCGCTAACTAGTTAGTAACTGGGTTCCGCACACGAAACTACTTTCAGTTATGGCATAGTAACTCACCATTAGATTTCTCCCAGTCTCGAGTATCCTATGATGTGAGGTAATATAGCGCTGACATGTCGTACAGTGACTCAAGTGATGAGAAAGCTGTGGTTTTGTACAATCATTTCAGAAGAAGGGTTAGAAGAAGCTAATGGGTCTACCCATATCTCGAAAGAAACGTGAAATACAGATTATTCGTTTCAGCAACGGAGATAAACCAAACAGACTCTTATGTTTCTCTCGTTTTATTGAATGTCAAAAGATAGTTTTAGTGAATTATTACTAATAAGTAATAACTCGGAAAGCATGTAGTTATATAGTAGAGACCTTCTCTACTTCTGCCATAAAGGTTCACATTCGATATATGCTCGTTCATCTTGAAATCATTCAACGAGACACATGTAAACCTGACAGAAGTGACTGCCGAGTGACTGGTTACTAACTTGAGTTAGGAATCAGTTTTTTTTATTAACCCCATGTGGGGAGAACCTAAATTGATAAACACGAGTAGCAGCATACGAGCGACAACTGAAAGAGTTAATAACTTTTACAAGCACACACAGATTCATTTTACATTGGGAGTTACTCACTGAGGCAATATTAACCCAAGCCTGAGCAAGCTGTGTCAAAGTGGCATCATCATCTTTATCTTGCATTTCTTTAAGCTTTTTCCTCGCCAAGTCAACCCGATCCAGTTTGAGCAGTATGTCTATGATAAAAGCTAGTGACTCCAGGCAGTCTGATGCATGTAATGTTCTGTATGCAGCCTCCAGATTATTTTCATTGGAATAGATTGTGGCAGCAACCAGAATAAGAGTTTCACTACTAGCATTCGTGGAGATTTCTTTATCAATTTGGGCCACTATCGCATCTTTCTTCGATTTGCCTGACAAGTATTCTGCCAAATGTTTCAATGGTTTAATTTCTTGGGGAGAAGCTCCATTGATTTCTTCTAACACAACGAGAAATTTACTTTGGGCCATGTAAGATCTGTAGGTGAGTATGTCCCTTTGAATAGCAATTTCCGGAGTTGAAGGCTAAAATAAAAATAATATCTCATAGAATTTGTACGAAACTTTCACTATAATATACCTTTCTTAGTTTTTGAGCTTCGTTTATACATTGTTGATAATTTCCAATATAAAAGAAATTTTTAACTTCAAAGAGCTCGTCGACTTCCTGCTGTTGACGTGCCATATTTATCATGTATCATTTGACAGTTGACAGTTGACAGCTGCCAAATTTTCCGAACGTTCAGTGGCGTCAGGGATCACCGACATATGTCGGTGTCAGGGATATCCCAGGGTTCTTATGATAGGGGGGGTTATGAAATGTCATCGTATTTGTCCGGCATCTTGTTTCGTCATTGGAGGGAAGGCGCCAAATTTGAATTACAATAATATTAATATGTGCGTGTGATTAATGCATATTTGTTATTAATACATTACCTAACCTAGCTTGCACAAGTTTCTCGTAGACTTCCGAAGATTTCTCGTGGGTGCAGCCGGTTGACGAAAAGAACAAATTTTTTATAATTTTTCATAGATTCTGAATGTTGGTCGTAGTATATGCATCAATTATCAAATTGCACTATCATTAGGTACCCACTCTTTGGAATTAGTACAGTAATTAATCCATGCCTGCTTTGCTGTATTATTCTTGTGGAATCTATGAAAAGTCAATGTATTAGGGCACGTAGATGTATTACCACAATATTTAACACAGCACTTGAAGTGTCCCGGCACTTCAGAAATAAAAGCTACGAAAAAACAAGTAATAAACAACTAGGAATGCAAAAATACAACAATTTACGAATATGATATGAGCAACGGGCTTTATTTATTTATTCGTAAATATTAGGGATATTTATTTTGTGGAAAATATAACCAAAGTTACCACTTTCAGGATAGCCAACTTAATTTCCCTCCAATGACGTAATCTCTCCCTTTCTTCAGGTACCCCCTTGTCTAAAAGCTCACTTATTTCATAACCCTTCCCATCATAAGAACCCTGGGGATATCCATTCTCATAGTGTTATCTGTTGATAAATAATAATAATAATAATAAAATGTCCGAAAAGAGGATGAAAAACGGACTAAATATTAGATTTACTTTTTAGTTCAAAAATATGAATAGGACATTGATAAAATTTGTTGTGGGATCATCTGCGACTGAAAGACAAACTTTAGTCGCTATTTTCCATCGTTCAAGATAACTAGATAACCTCTTGGGAGGTATTCGCATGTTTGAAAAGGGGAACATTCTCCATGAAAATTGAAAAATAAAAAATGTGATTTATTTGTAATATCTAACAGAAAACAACTACTTTCCCGGCACAAGCCACGCTGGACATTGAACTACATCTGATAGATATTGTGAAAAGACTCTAACTGAAAAGGAAAGAAAAAATCTGATAGTGAAAATTCGCATTTTCATTCAGATAGCTGACTTTTTTAATTCTTTCTAGTTTTCATTTAATGATTTTTTCAATGTTTCAGAGTTCTTTCAGAGAAAGCTGACATCTGGCAGATCAACTCCGCCGTATATGACGCCGCTCATGTTTTGTCCCAAACGGAGAGAAGGAATACCGCCTGCCCCTCTGGTTGGAAAGCATGAGAAACGCATACACAAGATGGAAGCTAAGATCAAGTTGGCGAGACAACACGCGTCTCGTATCCATTGTGTGGTGGACTACGTGGCGGCTAATGAGCCTTTCACGGTCACAGTGCGGCGAATTGCCGCAAAACTGAGACGAGCTCACCACACACTGAATCAAGGAGTGCTGTTTACCATCAAGCAGCACTGTCTTGATAGGATACGGATGCTGGTGGCTGCAAGGAAGTCACTAGTAAGGAGGGCGAGAAGCATCGCGGAAAACATGCTGATTGGGTGGAAACCTTCTGGAAGAACATCTATGTATATCAGAAACCACTTAACGTAGGCACCACAGCCCTAGCGCAGTTTGAAGCTTTCTGCAGAAGTCTTCAACAACCTGAGCTCAATGACCTGCGCAATCCGATAACCCCGGAAGAAGTTCGACGGGCCCTCAAAGGCTCAAAGAACTTCGCTGCTCCAGGCACTGATGCGTTAAACAACTATTGGTGGAAAAAATTCCCCAGTACACACCACCATATTTGGCAAGAGTTTTTAACTCTTCGAGGGGCGAACCGTTCTTATCCTCAAGAACGGAGATTTGTCTGATCCAAAGAATTACAGGCCGATAACATACTTGAATTCGTGCTATAACATGTTTACGGCACATTTTATACACACGAATACTCTTCGCAGTTGATTCGGTGTATGAACGGATATATAAGCAAAGAGGGTCAAAGAGGGGGGGTCGCTGGCTGCAAGGAGAACCTGCTCATTGACAGATGTATAACGCAGAACTCCGTGCAGTATAAGCGGAACCATTCGATGGCCTGGATCGATTACCGCAAGGCATTTGATACAATATCGCATGTATTTGCTCAGATGCCTTGCGGTGTCCGATCAAATAGTGAGATGCATTGAACAACTGATGCTGCTCTGGAGGACTCGCTTCACTATAAGATCTGGTCAAGTCAGAGTCCAAACAGAGCAGGTTATCTTCAGAAGGGGAGTATTTCAGGGAGACTCCCTCAGCCCTCTTCTCTTCTGCATCTCACTATTGCCATTGTCCGTTGCACTCAGGATAACCCGTGGATACAACTGCGGCATCCCCAGCAGCCGGAGGATGACCTCAAACTGTATGCCTCTGGAGAAATGGACCTACATCAGTCCGTAAGTGTGATGCATCAGTACACGCGTGCTATCGGAATGGAGTTCGGGATTGACAAATGTTCCACGGTTCAACTCAAAAGAGGACGATGCGAGAGATACGGAGAGGATGTCCAGCTCGTAGACGGAAGCATCCTACATCATCTTGATGCCGGAGAGACGTATACCTACTCCGCGGCAAGTATCAGCACAAACTCAGACAGATCTGGTCATCAGAACTGTCGGGAAAGAACAAAGTTGCTGCGACCAATATGCTTGCCGTTCCGATTCTACTCTACTCCTTTGGAGTAGTAAAATGGGCTGAGGAAGAGCTGCGACAACTCGATGTTAAAATTCGAAAAATGATGCATCTCCTTAGGAGCTTGCATCCTAATTCGTCCGTTCCACGGTTATACTTCCCCAGACAACAGGGAGGCCGGGGACTAGATAACAGAATAGTGCTGGATGGAGCCTGTAAAAAAGTCATCAGGAGTTCAGATCCCTTTCTCTGTGTGGTCCGCTACCATGAAAAAGCAGGGATTGGAGCATTTCTTTTCAAGACAGCAATCCGGACAGCCGATGAACTTGGTCTCGTATTCGACACTGAACAGGTGATCTATTGCAATGACATTCAATACCAAACCCAACGAACTTTGCGAACGTCTCAAATTATTGATAGCCATTTTGAGCGAACTCAAGGAGACAAATATAATTGTATAAGGCCACTTCATGCATAAATTCACATTTTCAAAATGGTGGTTGATAAGTTTGGACGTAGGACGTAGCGACAGCAGCAGCGCAAGCGCAGATAGAAAGCAAAAATTGCCAACGCCCTCTGGAGGCGGTTTACTACACACCCCAGATGGTAATATTGATTCCAATAATTTGAAATTGAGTAATGTGAAGACTGAAGAGTCCAACCGAGGATACTGATGTTGCCAATAAACAATAATATGTGGATGGAATCGATGAACAAATTACTGCAACCATATTCAACTATACGACACCAAGATGAACAACACCATTCGGAAATAGCTCAAGTGAATGATGGAATAGCAAAGTTTTATCGTGAAATTAAAAATGAATCGAATAAAACATACAAACAGTTTGAAAAGAAAATTCAAACACTTGATCATCACCGAGTTGGAGCCCGTTCAGCAAAAAGCTCACACTCGATACGAGAGCTGTCACGATACGGCGACTACGACATGAAAATCGCTGTGGTTTTCTTATTACTCGAAGTGAGTCTACCTTCATTTCGGTACGAGTTAGGTACGTCAACTCGATCGGATTGAGTGTTCGTAATTCCACAGCATGGGTGGGACTCTGTAACGTGTTTCGCATAGCGAAGCGAAACGAAGTTAAACGAAGCACATGCTATCACTTTCAGGTGTACCGGAAAGAGATAGCGTATGTTTCGCTACGCTATCGCTATGCGAAATAAGTTACAGAGTCCCACCCCATGTCGTCTATTGAAATTGGTGCAACCTCAGAGTAATGGAAGACATAGAGATGCACTGCCTATACCTACACAAAAACCTGTTATGAAGTGAACATGAACTATCCTTTTCTATACAATTTGTGGTCGAGGGGGGTGACGGCCGGTGAAATGTTATGGACAGTTTGTTTACATTTAGAGTAGGAAGATCCATAATACAAACGAAGCATGACAACTTGATCCGAATAAAATGAACGGGCATACACGAAACTACCCGAATGCATACGGACTTAATATGTATAAGGCCCTCGCTTGTAAACAAACTAAGTTATGATGACTTCAAGGCAAGGATAGAGAAGGAATCTCTATAGTGTTTTATTACTCTGAGGGTGCAACATTTTCTTCCTTTTCTTCTTCTTCTTCTCCCACGCTAAAGATGCTCTCAGTATCATCATCCTCTGTAGTTACAATATGTTCGAGGAATTGGAATGAAGGTGTTTTGGATTGTTGTTCTTCCATTTTATCTTGTTTGGGTTCGGTTTTGTCTCAGTTTTGATTGGACCAGTAGCTCGCGCCGTTTTGTTCACTATTTTCCTCAATGGAACTGATACAGGTGTGAAATTACGAACACACTCGATACGAGAGCTGTCATGATACGACGTGAAAATCGCTGTGTTATCTTTATGACTCTATGTTCATTTCGGTACGAATTTACGTCAAACTCGTATCGAATCGAGGTTCATAATTCCACAGCAGGTTTGAAAAATTTCTGCAGCGATTCATCTTCTTCGAATTCACCTAATTTCAAGGCTAAATATTTTTTTCGAATAACGTTGACAATTTCGTTGACTTTAGTCTTTCGAATAACATCGACTTCCTTGCTCAACGGTTTCATGATGGCAAATTATACTACATCACACCTTTGTCGAATCTTTGTCGATATCGACCGGCATTCGTATCGAAATCTTTGCAAATCGCAACGGTTCCATAACAATTTTGCTGCTGCCAACATTCTGCAGACATCCTCTTGAATTCATCGAAAGACCCGACGTGCTCATCGAATACATACTTTACAAATTTATTTCATCTTGTTTTAACAGTACAATCATATTACATTTGTCGCGTATCAGCTGTTTTGGGATTTTCGAATATGTTTGACGGCATCAATGGCGGCATCAATGCTCTTGCTTTCCAATCATACTGCTGCCACAACCGTCTCCATTCAAAATATCCTTATTTTCAATGGGTATATAGTGACTCGTCTTGTTGAATGACTTCCATGATATGAAGGGTTGAAACACAAGGCAGATGTTGAAAATGTGTTGGAAATTAAAGCTTCTGAAAGCGTTAAATCGAAATACGCTAAATTTGGAGAACGTGCCGCAGCTTGGGCTCGTCACTTCACCAGTTTAGTGCAGGAAAATAAAAAAAATGAATTTCACAAACTACTTCTCGCGATATCCTCTATCTAATACACAAATTATCGAGGGTAATACCACAAGAGGTTTTTATTTTATCGGATAAACTTTCATTTTGCACGAAAACTTGATTGCTTTGGTAATTGACGAGAGCAAATAACTGATAAAATGTGATTTTATCTAATGTTATTTGGTCGAGTCATATTACAAGCTACCAAGTTTGAGTGGAACAAAATTAAAGTTTATACGATGAAAACAAAACCTCGAGTGGTATTTAGTGAGATGATTTAACGAATCAAATAAATGAATTATTAAACAAAAGTGAATAGAACATAATTTATTAAATTAAATCAATAATTCATTGAACAAAAAGTACATTTAACAGGAAATATTATTTGAATGTACAATTAGTGAAAGTACAGTTTTAGTTTACAATCCTACCCGAAGAAGACTGCTGAATTTGATTATTTTCCTCTCTTAGATTTGTCACTAAAGTGGAATGATGCTGTGAGTCTAACTGAAGGTATGGCTTCAGAGAATTGGCGTTCGAATGTCCGGTCAGCTTGATAATTTGTTGTTCTGAGACTCCTGCTTTGGCAAGAATAGAAATAGTGCTAGCCCTATGGGAGTGATTAGTAATTTTATTTTTCAGATCTAGACGAATTTTTCTGCAGAAATTCTGGTCCACTTTGAAATTTTGTTTACACCAATGGGCACATTTTTGTACCATCCCTTGGCATTTTCATTTTTTGCGGTTGCCAAGTTATCTGCTTAAGATTAACTGAAATCGGTTATGAAAAAGCTGTTGCCATGGTAACCGTTGCTATGGTCGAGAGTAAATTAAAACGCTATTCCCACTTTGCGGAAATGCGTGGTTGCCAAGTTGGGTCAGTTATAGTTTAGCTGATATCGTTGAAAAAATGTGATGCCGTGATGAAAGACATTCAAAATCGCAATTTTCGTGCTGCGCTAAAGCGCGGTTGCCAAATTATGAACTTGAAAATAACGTCAGAAGTATATACAAGGTGTTTCCGAAATTGGAGCGATAAATGAAGTGGGAAGTAGAATTTGACAAAACAAGACGGAATGAAGGAATACATTTTTGTCGAAAAAAAATTATTTTGACAGATATTGAATTATAAAATTTTCAAAATTATTTTGGTAATCACTGATAAGAGGTCTACAGCCTGCACAAACCGTGCTGAAACCCTGCCAACGGGCTGTGGCCTGGAGAATCAAATCAGTGCCGGCTCAACTTTCGTTTAGCAAAAACGGTTGCCATGCGCGGATTTGTGAAATGTCGGCCGGATCCGCTCGCCTTCATGTTACTACTTTGTCCATTTTCTTCATTCTCTTTCTTCTTTTGCCGTAACTGAACTATAACTGACCCAACTTGGCAACCACGCATTTCCGCACCAAGAGAAGCTGGTTTTTGTATTCTCGTAACCATAGCAACGGTTGCTATGACAACAGTTTTACCGTAACTGATTTAAGCTAAACTATAACTGACCCAACTTGGCAACCACGCATTTCCGCAAAGTGGGAATAGCGTTTTAATTTACTCTCGACCATAGCAACGGTTACCATGGCAACAGTTTTTTCATAACCGATTTCAGCTATTCTTAAGCAGATAACTTGGCAACCGCGCATTTCCGCAAGATCGGAATTGTGTTTTTGTATTCTCGTTACCATAGCAACGGTTGCCATGGCAACAGTTTTTGCATAACCGATTTCAGCTAAACGAAAGTTGAGCCGCGATAAGTTTATGATACTTATTGATTTCGATGTTATTTTTAACTTTCAAGCATGTCCGTATCATCGAATATGTAGACCAAAGAGTTGATGACTTACAAGTCAATGATTTTTCTCCAAAATAAGCGAGTAATACGTTTTCTGAATACTTATTCACCTTCTTCGACTGGCACCACGTCATGAATTTACCGTATTGTAATTCATATTTCTTCCTTGATTTCTCTGGTAGAAGATCCAAAGTACCAATTTTTGCACTTTCTGCTACATCAGGAGGAGTGTTTGATAATTCACTGTCACTATCATCAATCATCATGCAGAAATACGTTGGAGAAGCGAGCGGTTTCGAAATATTTCCGCTTTAGATCGCAAATGCTGTCACAAAATGATATTTCACGTAGAAAGTCAACTTTGCGTTGAAATCTGAAAGCGTCAAAGGCCACTTTGTTAAGCGTTTGTAGAAAAAATACATTTTAGGTACTCAGATACTCACACGTTATATTTGCATGAGGAAGTAGAAGTCTTCAGGAACGATATGCACTTTTTCTTTTCCTTCTACTATAATTTTTAGCAAAGTTATGACAAATCTAATTTTCGGCCCTGTCTGAACTTGCAGTGGCGGGTTAGCTTGAGCATGAAATGTGACGTCGGCGTTAAACCACGTTTTCTGAGGAAACGAGCGTATTTCATAAGGTATAACTGAAAATCATTCTTGTGGAGAATTGAATTATCTCTCAACCTATCGAAATCGTTTTTTGATAAGTCTTATATTTCCTAAAATAACAACAAAAAATTTTTTTTTTTTTGATGAAAACTTTTTTAGGTTCCACCCCTGATTTTTTGGTAAACAATTTTTTTTCCAATAACACATGATGTCGAGATGTCATGTGCCAAGTTTCAGAGTGCTACAATTCATTCTTCACTTTTTGCTCGAGTTTGTCGTTACTGGATTAATCACTCTAGGTAAATGACTCAAAACATCGTTTTGCCACCTCTGTTGCGGCTGCAAAATGCTTGTTTTGCTTTCAGTTGCACGAGCAGGTATTTCTATGCAGTTTCTGATCTGATCTCCATGTGTACTAATACCTGAGCAAAATAAAACCCTCTCTTATTGGTATTAAATATTTTATCTTCGATTTGATCTCGCTCGTGCCCTTATCCACATATGATCTCGAAAAACAACTATAATTCTGTAATCGTAAAGTTGAAGTGTTTGTTTCAATTTCAACAAGCTTGATGGACTGATAAGCAAATAACCTAACGAAGTTCAATAGATATGACTATATGAGTGGGTATTAAATATCAAGTCTTTTATTTTGGCAACATTTTGCTATATTGGGAGAATATTTGATTGCAATTGTTCTGGTTGCCTTTTGTTATGGCCTATCGTATTAATGCCCATAAAATAGATGGATATGATTGAAAGTTGATGATAATAATGAAAATAGTGGTAGTTGTAATGTATTGATAAAATATACAGAATCGGACAGTTTCAAAAGGAACATAGTGCATAAGTGCACAAGAAATAGAAGATAATAATCCTTTGATATTAGCAAAATTGGAAAAAAATATAATAAAGTTTTGATATATTGAGATTGAATGCACCAAAAGTGGACTATTGGAAAACAGTTCTTAGGTTAGAAGTGTGAGCTTTACCCCCAAAAACCTCCCCTACTTTTCTCAGAAACCATTGGTCGCAAAGAATTGTTTTTTAATGTTCCTTTTACATTTTCTACAAAAAAGATTTCTATAATTATTTTGTTTTATCAATGAATCGTAGTGAAAATATATAGAGGTCTTCTTAAAGTTAGAAAGTGGCAACGAAAATTTTTACTAATTTTTTGATATCTTCCAAAATAACCTTGGAAATAAATAAAACAAATGCAAAAAAATTACTTCATTTAAAATATCTCTAAATCCGAAAAAGATATCCTACTTCGCAAACTCCATATAAAAGGACTTTGGATTATGCAACTTATCTCTAATTTAACCAACACTGTAATTCCAACCGTTATCCTAATGTTATTCCATCCTTATCTTGGACACACTTTATATACATACTGGAAATTGTAGACGATGACATGCAGACCAAAGTAAGCTTGGTAGAGTAGGCCTACAGAGAAACAACTTTAAAAAAACGCGCCGATATCTCTACCTCATGGTTGGTGTGGAAACTAGGAGCAAAATTAAAATAGGTTGAAATATAAAAACAGAAACAAAATATATTATATATATATATATATATATATATATATATATATATATATATATATATATATATATATATATAAATATATTTAGAACGCTAAACCACTTTAGGGAGAAATATTTTGGAAAAAGTGGAATCATTGACGAAACCTTTTGTGAAGAAAAAAAACCCGAAAAAAAACCCGAAAAAAAAACCCAGGAAAAAAAATCGAAAAAAAAACGAAAAAAAAAAGGAAAAACCCCATAAACAAAAATGAAATTGCCACACAGTCAAATGTCTACGTAAGGTTCATTCCTTCTGGTTAGATCAGACTAAATAATTACTTCTCGCAAAATCTATGTACATTCAATTTCCTCGCATGCAAATGTCTACGATAGGTTAGTTCGTTATCGTTAAATCAGACTAAATAGTTGCTCCTCGCAAAATATATGTATTAAATTTCCACGCACTCAAAGGTCTACGTACGGTTAATTTGTTTTGGTTAGATTAGACTATATCCTCGCAAAATGTATGCATTAAATTTCCACGCACTCAAATGTCTACGTAAGGTTAGTTCGTTCTGGTTAGATAATTACTCCAAGCATTACTCATCGCAAAATGTATGTATTAATTTTCCACGCACTCAAATGTTTAGGTAAGGCTAAGTCGTTCTGGTCATATTTCACTTAAAAATAATGGGGTACAATTGAAAATTTCAATGTTTGATTCACTTCTCGCATTGTTGTTTCAAAGTGACGTTTTTCACATTGAAGTGACAACTGAAAAATGGTATATTTTAGTTGTCAGCGTCTGTTGACAGTGCGTAAAGTGACATTTTGCGTACAAGTTCGTAAAAAAATCACCTGTGCGTAAAATCATCAACAGTGCCTAAACTGAATTTTTACACACTATTCATACATTCATGCATACATTCAAAAATACAGTATTTTGCGTCAAATTTAACTTATCATTTGGTAATACGACGACAATTCATAAAATAAAACATTCAAATTACCGTTACAACTGATACAATTTGGCAATGAAATAACTGTCGAAGAAAAAACTTTGTATGATACACTTTCGTAAAGGGTTTTTTTGTAGTCGCATGTCTGTTGAACTTGGCTGCACCTCATTCAACAAACTTCACGCTCATACAAAAAAGTCCTATTTTACGAACTTGTATCATAAATAGCTATTTTACTGGATAGTAATATTCATATAATGTCAATACAAGAAACAGGTTTGTTCCATATCCCTCATGCCAGATTCAAAATATCGTCTGCCTCTCCCAACTATTTTGGACCGAAAATGTTGAATCATTGATGTGGTCAAAGTAGGTTGAGGTATTTTTTATATTTTAACAAATACTTTTTCCGACGAGCTTGCGTAAAGTAGTTTTTTTATGCACACTTAGATAGTAATAATAATAATAATAATAAATGCTTTGAGCGTGTCGTGGGGCGCCTGAGACCCTTATGCATTTGCTGTCAGCATGTCCAGCTTATCCGGTCTCAGCCTATATCCACAGGCATAACGTTGCTCTACGAGTGTTGTACTACCATCTGCGACACTCGTACGGTATAGACGAGATACCGGTGTTGCCTTATGCTCCGGGGGATATTGAGTCCGTTGTGGAGAATGAGAAGTGCCGAATATATTGGAACTACTCATTCCCCACCCTCAGGCAAATACAAGCCAATAAGCCTGATGTAGTCCTCCTCGACCATCAAAGTAAGACGATTTTCGTCATGGAGTTTTCGGCTCTTGGCGAAACGAACATCGTCCGAAAAGAGTAGGAGAAACGAACTTACTCTTTGAACTCAACAGACTCTACCCAAACCATTCTGTTAAAATGGTGGTTCTGATTATAGGGGTCCTTGGTGGTATGATGAACACACTGCTCTCGAACTTAAGAATCAGAAGGCTGACATCCTTGGTTCACTCCGTCTGCTCAGGGCACATGATTCTCGCAGCCAGTAGTTGCTCACCCTACGGACGTGGGGAGTGGCTATCTGGGAATATGTCACCAGCGCGCCCTCCGGATGTGTCGGAGCTTCGGAGATAAGGCCCCACTGGTATAATCCAACCGGATAAAAAAAAATGCTTTTATTTTTAAGATACGCAGTACAGATATTTAACCTAACAAAAGGCAGGATTCAATCTCCGCACATGAAAACATCTTTGCTCTTACATCCAACCATTGCGTGAGCAAAGTTACAATTTTCTGCACGCCGTGCGGAAAAGTAAAAAAGCAAAAACCACATCGGAATGGACAATTTATAATTATTTTAGTAGTTGTAGACTATTATATGCCATGTGAGAAACCATTTGTATTTCAGCTTAAATATAATATATATTTTCATTATTATATTTTTTTATTAAATGTGCTTTTTTCGCAAGCAAAAACTCATAGGAACTCCGCTTCGTGTCGTTCATCTAACTGTATTTGCGTGCGGAAAAGTAACATTTTGCGCACTTGTTAGGAAAATAACTTTTTTAGTTTTAGTTCTTCTCTTAATATTATCATCAGTATCAGTATAATTTTGTAGATTATCTGATGGACCATAAATAATAATTATATCATTGTTATATTATTATTATTATTAAAAGTTGGCGAGCACCTAGATCAAATTCCGATGTGACGAACGTGGAGGGGCGTGAATACTGAAATTTATTTTTATCCATTTCATTGTTGATTTAAAAACTTTTTGCAGAAGTTTCTTGTAATCGAGCATTTCGTATAACTTGGCCAACAACTGAATTACAAATATATTTCAATTCTGCATTTTGTAAAGGACCTCGGGCATTTTATGTAGAGAATGGCTTCCGGCTAAAACTTCTGAAAATTTTATGTTATATACTGACGTCCTTACTATACATCTAAATTTACGGACCGAAACTATTACCAGTTCTCGAGATACAGGGTTTTGAAAATCTAATTATCGATGTTGAGTATTTTGCATCTTTTTACTGATGGACTCTCCGACAGAAAACAACTACTGCCCCGTACGACCGTGGACCTATATCTACCAGATTCTTCAAAAGTTATCTACAAGCAATACTATGCGGTGCTCCAAAAATTTAATTGCGAAACATTGTCTTGTCATGACAGAATACTATTTGTGTGTTATATAGAAGACTTTGCAAAAATCTAAAAGACATCAACGGCACCCGAAATAATTTGCAGGACAATTTCATATAATTGATTGATCAAAATAAGATAAAATATAATCTTTCGAAGTTCTAAGATTATAGTGACTCGTGTTGGTTCAAAAATTAATTGCTCAAACAATATATCAGAGATAACATTTTTGCACTCATCGATCATTCATATCTGAGCAGTTCAAGTTGAAATTACCTTTCTAAGTATAAATACTTCGCATACTGAAAGTGATTTTTGAAATAATTGAAAAATACATCACAGCACAGCAATATTGACAGAAATGTGAAAAGTATATCACATTTTTAGAACGGACTTAAAAGAATGAAATGATTTTTTTTAGCCCCACATGGATTTATACTACTATAGTTTTAATATTCACATATTTTTCATATAAAACCTGAAAGATGGTCTATAATCCAGTCAAATCGTCTCCGGGGGTGCCTGTTTCCGAAAAAAAATATAGTAGTGGTTTTCTCACTAGTTCTATATGATTTTTGGGGTGCTGAATATAAATTTTAACTTTGATACTTCCAGCTGATATGACCCAACAACAAAAATCGCAAAAAACCTCAAAAACTATGCTTGTAATTACAAAAAAGACAAAGGAAAATGAAATGCACTGTTTCTCAGTGAATTGTATATTGCTCATTTTTTACTATCAAGGTGAAAGAGTCATTTGGGATTGTATTGTCTGGATAACTTGGTAACTTGGAAAACGTTGAACTCTAATTAATTATTATAATTATGCCCGACAGGTCAATTAATTTAACCTATTTGTCTATATCTTTTTCGAGTGCGGACTGTTTTTAACTATGGTAAACTCTTAGGAGCGGTATTGTTTCACTCCTAGGTAAGTATAAATCTCTTCAGCATCAGTATGATTTAGGATGCTTCCGTCTACGAGCTGATCATCCTTTCCATAATCTCGCATCGTTCTCTTTCGAGATGAATCGTGGCACAATTGTCGATTCCAAACAAAACAAAAAAATCGTTTTCAGTACTATCTGTCATTATTTATTTGTCAATTCTGAAATAAAATTTCAGAGTATCCTCAATACACCAGTTATCACTGAAATCAAAGAAAGTCTCGTGGCGTAATGGTAACGTTATGCCTGACATCCGAGAGAAGTGACACTGAGGTCGAGAATTCAAAACCCACATAAGAACATTTTTTTTAATTTCAATTGGAAAAAATAAAACTACCACTAAAAAAAATTCAACAATCTTTGAGTTAATATAAATCTAATAAAATTGTATTTCTACCAAGAAACTTTTGGGGTAGTTCTGATTACTTCCATTCTCTATGTTTTTTGGGGCGCTGAATCTGAATTTGATGTTTGCTAACAAATTTTCGTGAAGGAACATTGAAAAAAAAAGCAAAAAGACCTAAAAAATCTCTTTTTTCTGTGGTTTATTGCTTATAATTTTCATGGAGAATGTTCCCCTTTTCAATAGAAATTTTTCGTTGATAACATTCCTCTTAGGAATGAAAGAGCATACATTTTCTACAAACTTTACCATAAAAGTAAGATATAATCGACAGGTGGGGTACAGCTGACAATGAACCCTCAATGATGACCCATGATAACGTATAGTTCAGTGGTATGGTGGCTGAAGACCAAGCACGTAGGATCGGTTCGATGGCTCGGAGGACTGCAAATACCAGCATGTCTGAGTGCCACCGGGGATATGAGAACCACCCCAACAGCCGCCTTAGAGGTCTTGCTCAACCTGCCTCCCCTACAAATATACATACAAGGCGAAGCCAGGTCAGAACAAGCACCCATAAGCAATATGCACGGGAGAGACTACAACAACCTATACGAATAGTTGAAAAACGACCCGTTTACAAGAATGTCATCAGATGGCATACTTCCCAGATATAGCTCTTACAAAACTTTCAAGACAAGTATGAAGGAGAGAGATGCGTGGAAGGAGGGACCTCCCAAAGTATTATGAAGTTTCAGGAGCCGGCATTTACCGAACCAAGCGAAAGATGAGAATCTCATTGAGCCTGGGCAAACAAGCGACTATATTCCAAACGGAAATCGTCTTAATACACCATTGTGCACAGGAGCTAATAAGGCATGAGTGTTCAGAAATAAACATTGTCATATACTCAGATAGCCAAGCTGCAATGAAAGCAGTCAACTCAATGCAAGTAACCTCAATACTTGTTTGGGGCTGCATAGAAACTCTAAAAGGGCTCGGCAGTAAGAACAGACTGATCCTAGACTGGGTAACAGCTCACACAGGTTATAGAGGCAATGAAGAGGCCAATACACTAGCCCGAGAAGGAGCAAGTAATGCCCTGAATGGCCCAGAACCGTTTTGCGTTGTTTGAGACTCTCCAACACTCGTTCCTTATCGCACTGTCACTAGCAGTCATCGACATAACCTCAGATGAGTCCTTTGATTGAAACTGCTCCAATGACGACCTAGAGTACTTTCAGTTTTATTACTTGAGAAATTCACTAAAAATGTCATTAAATAGTCAATAAGAGTTTTGGAGTGAAAAAGTGGGTGTTTGCTGACTCAGCAGAAATACGCCAATTTTTATTTGGCGTTTGAGCCTGAACTGTGGGTCGGAAAAAAACCTGAATAATGGACTTTTTACCATTTTTTTTAATGTTCCGTCAAGAAATTTTGTTAGCACACTTCAGATTCGGATTCAGCACTCCAAAAAACGTGTGGAATAGAAGGAATCAGAACTGCCCCAAAACTTTCCAGCCAGGTGCCCTGTCGAATACAAATTTACTGAATTAAAAAAGGAAATAGGAAGTGTTTTTTATCGTATCGTTAAATAAATAAACATTGAAAGTAAGATTTCTCTATTTTTGAAAACTACGGTCGAAAAGTTTTGTAATAAACTCGTGAATTAAAATGGCGATTAACAATCTTGAACATTAACGCGCTCGCTCCGCTTATGCGTTAAATTATCTCGATTGTTAATTGCCCCTATTAATACACTTCTTTGTTAAATAACCATTTCATACAGGTAAATATTAATTTTAAGGAATGGTTTTTTCTTCAAAAATCATATAATTCTGTCTTATGTTCTGAAGAATTCTATTTCATTGTTATTTTTATTTGTTATTTCAACCCATTTTATTCTAAGATATCATTATTTTTTACAATGATTGGGTTTTGAAAAAATTGTCTATAACAATTATTTGAACAATGGGGGAAAAAAATAAAAAATCATTTTCATGTAGCTTTCATTCATGAAAATAATTCGGCATATTTGAATGAAAAACTATTTTTCGATTCTATATTCACTTTCAATGTCTTACATCATTATAAAAAATGAAAAAAAATCAGTTTTCTAATTTTGCCAATGGAAATTGTTTCTTTTGTCTTTGAACAATAGCTCCAAGAGAACAAAAAAATGTGATTTTGATATAAACTCATAGAAAAATGGCAGTAATTTTTTTTTGTCAACTGCTTATTCTTTTTTCATGTATTCATTTCACTGGTTAAAATGTTTAAGCATTTGATCCGGATGACGTGCGCGCGAACCGAACCACTCATTTCTCCTGTAGTTTCTCTGCTCAATTAAAATTATGAATATTGGGGGTACCATGTCATTTAAAAATTTTTAGTTGATGGGCCCCCCGAGCCCCCTATTGAGCAATCACCATATTTTTTATTTCAAACAGTAGTATTGGTGAAACCCGCGAAAAGGTTTTTTATTCATGTTTCTTCGTCGAACCGTTCAAAAGTTAACAGTAGGGGGGACTATTAAAAGCCGCACTGTATAGTGAAACCCTTAACCAGCATAATCAATATGTCATTAAACAGCGGTATTTAACCAAACCTTTGTACAAATCAGCTGATAAAATGAATCAAGCCAACTACAGACCCATATCACTAATCAGCCATATTGCAAAATATTTAAAAAAATATGAAATACTATCCAGTAATCAATATGGATTTCGTCAAGCCAAGTGAACACAGGACGAAATGATTCATCTAACAAAAGATATTTACAAATCAATGGATAAGAGAGAATCATTATTGTGCGTCTTCGTTGACTTGGCGAAGGCGTTCGACACAGTATGTCATCATAAATTACTGGAAATATTGGAGGGAAAAACATTGGAACTCATGACAAGTTACTCATCGAACAAAAAACACTGGTAAAAGTAAAGAACTCCCACAGTACAGTTCGAATAATTGAATATGGCGTGCCTCAAGGAACAGTTCTAGGTCCAGTTTTATTCAACATATATATCAAAAATTTATTTATTAACAATGTGAAAGCTAGTATCATGAGCTTTTTATCACGACAAGACTGGTACAATCTGAAAGCTACAGCCGAAAAAGATCTGGCCAATTTGGTCAATTGGTTTAACAGTAGACTACTCACAATGAATTTTTCTAAAACTTTCTCCGTCCCCGATTTATAATAACAACTTGCCTTCATATGACAGATTATGAGTTAGTGTTAACAACAATATTATAAAAATAGAAATGAGAGAACACATAAAATATTTGGGGTTGGTAATAGATCGAAACCTCAGATGGAATGAACATGCTGAATATGTTTCTAAAAAACTGAGATCTCTAATACCTAAATTCAAGTTATATCAAAAACTTTTTGAAACATCTCAAATAATAACCCTCAGGTTTGGTACAGGCTCATATAAATTATGACTATTGTATGAGGAGGGATAACGCACAATCATTCTGAAGAACCTGAAAGTGGCACAAAAATGGCTGATAAAAATAATATTAAAAAAATAATATATATTCAACAAAAAAACTCTTCGAAGAGTCCAAATAATTTATGTCATCAGTTATATTTTTTGAATCTCGCTACTCACCATCACAAACATAAACGTACATTTCAACAAATTGAACACCAATACAATACTAGACTGAAAAACCAAACAACGAGGATACAACAACATCAAAACATCAAAAAATCAAAGGTTCCTAACTTACCTCGGCCCAGTAATTTACAAAAAAAATCCTAATGAAATTAGAATGATATCCAACCCATGATTATTCAAAAGAAACTAAGAATATGGCTTTTTCAAATATCTGGGACAAAAGTTATGCAAATGTTTCAGAGAAAGGTCTGAAAAAAACAAAAATTAGTGAAAATATAAAACTGCTCATCTGATCAACCACACGAAATTGTATCAAATATTCTTGAAAACAAAATCATATTGTATATTTATTGTTATATACAGGGTGTTAATTAAGTACGTTGACAAACTTCGGGAGGGGATTCTTTGAAAGTTTTCAGGACGAAAATTTCACATATGTCCCAAAACGGCTTGGTTTTCGAGATACAGGGTGATAAATATACATTTATTTCAAGATTTTTTGAAGTTTACTTCGACATTTTCGACGATAATCAGTTCAAATTGGGCAAGTACAATCCATTCAATAGTACGCACGATACAAAATAATTCATTTCTCAAATAATTCACAGGGTCCTCCTTTTTTCAGAGTCAAACCTTGTTCAACCCTTCAGAATTTTTTTTCCGCCGTCACTGACTACAAGGGAACAAACAGATTCAAATGAAACAACATTGATTATTCTTGTCTCATAACATATCAGTGAGGGCGGAAAAAACATTATGAAGGGTTGAACAAGGCTTGACTCTGAAAAAAAGGGGACTCTGTGAATTATTTGAGAACTGAATTATTTTGTATCGTGCGTACTATTGAATGGATTGTACTTACCTAATTTGAACTGATTATTGTCGAAAATGTCGAAGTTAACTCCAACAAATATTGAAAAAAATGTATTTATCACCCTGTATCTCGAAAACCAAGCCGTTTGGGACATATGTTTATACGAACTTTTCGTCCTGAAAACTTTCAAAGAATTTTCTCCCGAAGTTTGTCAACGTACTTAATTAACACCCTGTATGTGCCATTACGAATCTAATGACATGTAGCTCATAATTCTACAGAAAAATAGTCGTCCAAAAAGCACTTATGAACCAGACTACAGACTCACTGTCTGAATAAACATCATTTGTGTACGATGGTTTGATGTGAATAAAAAAAAAAAAAAAAATTGAAAATGATGTTTTCGTTGGATGGCCGATATCTCTGCGAGCGAATATAAATTAGCTATATCTGCACCCCCGTAGAAGTTCTTACGTATGTGATGTCATTCAGTACACTCTGTCGAAATTATGTTAGGTTGGATGTGGAATCAGAAGAATAGCTTCAGGTTGACTGAAATCTCTAAATAATAATCAATTTTTTATTTCGTTCCGTTCGAATGGTCTTCTCAATATCTGACGCCCTAGTGAGCTAGTGAGTAGGTTTATTTATTGGAGATTTCGAGTATTTAAATGATTTGTAGATTTTATCAATATTTGGCTGTTGAAGTAACTTATGAGTACATAATTACATCGCATGTTGCCATCGAAATGCTGACCCTTGTTTCCAAGGTTATCGTTTAATCTTTCCCACTCAATTAAGCACGGTAAAATAGGTATAAATGAAAATTTCTCCATCGGTCGCGCACTTATTCCTCGAAGAGTTTTCAGTCAAAATGAGAATTATTCTGGTATTGACAACGGTACTGGGTCTATCTTCATTGATAGATGCACAAAAAAATAACAACTTCGTCGGTGGAAGAAGTACCATTGTTCATTTATTCGAGTGGAAATGGAATGATATTGCAAATGAATGTGAAAATTTTCTAGGGCCTAAAGGATACGCCGGAGTACAGGTAACAATTTTTCTTTCTGTAACGTTTTACTAAAATTTTCTTTTTTGTCAACTGGTATCAATTGGAAGTATTATTGGAACACCTCTTTATGACTATTCATCATTATTTTCTGATATATACTTTTTGATAAACTGTCATATCTTCCAAAAGATTTTGCTGTAATAAATTATATATATTCGTTATGGCTTTTCTCACGTTAACGGGCGGTTTGTTCGTCACATTTTCGCTACTGCTGGACATTTTTTACAGATATAATATTTATTATTAGGAATTTATTATCAAATGATCTTTGCAAATGCAAAACTAACAACTTACCGTGAAAATTATTATAAAACGCAAAACTTATATGGGCGACGGGTCCTGTTTCCAGTTTTTCTTTTCTTTGGCATTTACCGAAGGCGCTATCCCATTAGTTCTGTTGTGAGTCGTGCTATTTAATTTACAGATGATACAGTATTGGTTGTTGATAGTGCGTTCGGTTTACAGCAAAGTTGAATTATACAGTGTTATCACACAATGCTTCAATAGACCTTTTCCTACGAGCGGAAAAGTTATTTTTCCGCACGATTTTTACTTTTCCGTACGATTTTTACTTTTCCGCACGATTTTTGTTTTGTTAAAAATGAGGATATTTAGGACTAACTAAATGATCTATGAAACTATTCTGTCTTATTAGTCATTTTGTAGCATTATTATAAATACTTGTTTATTAAAAACCTTGTTTTTTCATAAATAAGATGGACAAAAACTTTCGTAGGAAAAATATTGTACCTAACTCTTACGGAAAATGTCTTTTCCGCCCTTAACGGCTTGCCCGAACTCCGCTCCGCGTCGTTCGTGCAACTGCCGTCGCGTGCACAAGTATTACACACTTGGCAAGGTGTACGAATTTCCTTATTAACTATAGGGAAAATAGAAAGTAGAAGGATTATTTATGACACAAGCTTGAAAAGTACGACTTCTTTGTATGAGCGTGAGGTTTCTTGAATGAGGCGCATTTTGATACAAACAAAAAGCTACTTCAACCACAGCCCTTCAAAGATGTATACATCATCTTTGTATCAAAAACCAAAAAAAATTGAAGGGTGTTCTCATTTTCTTGAGGAAAAACATATTTTTATCGATAGGTATTCAGCCATTATGATGAAGTTCTGTTCCAATTTTTTTAATATATCAGTCGTTTAGTAGGCAATGGCAAAAACTAAAAGTTAGAAATGTCGTTTTACAGCCAACCTTTTTGATTTTGTGTGAATCCCACGGAGCAGTTTGGATTTCATGTGAAGGGACCTCTAACTGAATTGAAAGAGAAATAATATTTGTACCAATATTCTTAGGAAACAAGCCTAACTTGATATTTTTTGCGAATTGTATCATATTTTTCTGATTTACAGCACAGAAATATAACATAATAGAAGTAATTTATGTATCAAGTGAGTATAGTGATACTCGTAGGAATGCCGCACTCCGCCTACGGCGTCGTGCTTCAACATTTCCTACTCGTAAAAAAAAACACTTTACTCACGAGTTTCATACAGTATTTTTTCTACAATTGTCAAAAAAAATTACCAATTCATATTTTTTTGCAAATATGAAATGAATTTGGCATATTTTTATTGATTCATTATTCGAACAAAGTTCGAAGAGTATGCCGGAGAGTTGAGTTTCAAACAAATTAAACAAATAATTTCTACAGAGTCGAAATCCCTTTCTCTTCACACTATCCCGCAAAATGGAAAATTTGAAGCGAATATTAAAATAACATATTCATCGAGGTCAATATTATTATTATTAATGTTGACTTGACTATCGGATAACTAGTCCATCGAAGTAACTTTTCATTTTCTTAGATTTGTATTCAAAATAAATAAACAATCCTCGTGAAGCAACGAATACCTTTTTCTTTCTTTGAACTATGTCAAGGAAATCTCATAATATTTGCACTATAGACGATTTTCTCCGTTCAATCTTCATCACTTTTCATTTCTACTCAAATTAAATTTATAGTATCAATAATTCGTTACATGGATAGATGCCCAATTTCACAAATTTCATTAATTATTGTTGTCAACTAGTTTCTGACGGCCAAACAGCCATAGCTAATTTGGATAACCTAGTGTAGATTGTGTCCAATAGTTCCTTAGAGGTATATGCTATTATTTTAAATATATTCGCCGCGATAGTTTGGAATTTTGATAATACTTATTTAATAGTAAGAATGCTAAGTATATTATTGGTGAAACATTTGTATATCAGATATTTATAGGTTATTAGTTGCCAAAGAAAATGAGAACTGGCTTTATGACAGGATTTCGTTATTATTCGGATCTGTCACTGTTGTTGCATGAAACTGTCGGTTGCCTAGCAACAGCCGTTAAAAAAGTGCACTTTTTTATGCTTTTCCGTTTAATAATGAAATCATATGTTGATAGTGAAATATTGCGCACACAAACCACACAAAAAAGTGGACTTTTTTTGACAGTTGTAGAAAAAAAATAAATTTACTATTTCAGAAATTATTATCAATAGATATTTATTTAGGTTATTTCAATCATTTATTGTTAGTTTTTTTGTTGAAAATCCTCAAACTAGCTGATTACAAAAGCTTCAAGTGATATGATTGTTTATGTCTAAATCGTTTTGTGAAGTGTGTTAGTGTTCTTGAATACAGTATGAACCCAGAAGAAGAAAAATCGTCTTTAAAAAATCATAAGTTTTCACGCAAAACCGATCCTACGATTAGGAGCTATCTATCCCCTCTTGGCGCTAAGTGTTTTTTTTACGGACAGTTTCTTTGTAATCTCCACTATCGCTCTTGAAGAATATATTCCCACACACCCAAGATGTGCGGCGCAATGATAAAATTTGACTTTCATGATGACCCGCTGACGGTGCCTCTAAACTGACTTTTGAAGTCATGTCATTTTTGTTGAAGAATGAAGTTCTAGCTGGGATAATGGGGGAGGATCATCTACAACGACAGATGTCGAAAAGTGCGGAAAGACAATGGTTCAACAATGGTTCAAACAGCGAAAACAAGAAAGAGAGAAATAAGTGGATTTCCAATTATGTAACAATTTTTTCATAAATGGAAAAGAACGATCAAAATACCAGTTCGAATTTAGTTTGAAAACTTATGCAACTTGTCAAAAAGCATTCACCAAAAAGTTATACAAAATAGTGCCGTCAAAAAAAGGTATCTCAGGACAGTGTCATCTATAGGGTGGTCCACCTATACTTGTTCGAACGTGTTTTGCAAGGCTAAAGAAAATTGAGAAAAAAATCTGATTGGGAGTTATTGGACAATTGCCTTGATGTGCCACTATTTGAAATTAATTTCGTGTATACAGGAAGCACATGGATACGGGATACATGGTTTCTTTTTTAAATGGATCACCCTGTATCTTATTTCATTTAAGAATCTGCTTCATGTGGTATTCGCGAATCATTTATATTTTGAAGGATCAGATACAACATTACCAAGTTATTAATTTGGTGATGAAGATGTAATTGAACTCATTTGCCTAATTTATACTAATCCTTTCATTTCAGTGGATTGAGTAGTGTGTCCTTATATCACTATATATTTTCTGCCTAACATAATAATAAAATTATTTTCGGTATCAATATCCTTTACCAGGGATTTAAGGTACTAATTTCCGACGACCGTTCATTTACGATGTATTTTAATGCACTCAAAATCGTTGATTAATGACCCCTGTTAATGAATGATTTTCTATTAATCAACGATTTACTTATATGCAACCCAACGTACATTGCTCCAATACATATTATACTTATTAGTGGCCTGTGTCGTAGGCAACCATATACTTACCCGCTACATTTATTTTGAAATCAAGTAGCTGTGTTAGTACTATCTGTCATTATTTATTTCATTGTTGTATTTTCTTAAAATTCATTAAGTTTCAATGGTTGTACAATTTCTAATATCAATATTTATAATAATAAAACTGAAAATTAAAAGTAAGATATTTTTATTTTTGTAAAGTACGGTCGACGGAAAAGTTGTGTAAAAAAAAATATTCAGAAAACATTCAATATACCAGTAACGTTAATAGGTAGTCACGCAGCCGGCTGGTAAAATGCTCGTGTGAGACTTGAGGTGATTGCGATGTCGATGGTTCAAGACCCAAATGGAACCAATTTTTTTTTTTTTTGGAAAATTACGGTCAACGGAAAAGTTTTGTAACGAACTCGTTGATTAAAATGGCGATTAACAATCTCAAACATTAACGCGCTCGCTCCGCTCACGCGTTAAATTATCTCAATTGTTGATCGCCCTTATTAATACACTTGTTCGTTAAATAACCATTAACGCTATTGAACGAAAATAAAGGAATTCCTCTTTACATGAAAATGGACTTCAGAGATGGAGCTTATTCACGGATTATAATATAACATATAGTATACCAAAATAAATCCAGTAAAATACCAGATTACTGTTACCTCCTCGGAAACAGTAACACATTGACTATATTTTGAAACGGAGTTGGTGTTTGGACTAGTTTCCGGATTAATTTATGTCGCATAGCATACAGGAAAATTGCCATTGAAAATTATTCCTTTGGTAACATATTGACATGATATTATATGCAATAATGAGATACAGAAAAAAATTGTCGATAGAAAGCATAAAAGCCAATAGATGTTAAAGTCGTCTATGGCAATGTAAAGAGAAAGAAGACATTATATTTACTAGAGACCAATAAAAGGGAACAGAAGACTTTCGATGGTAACTTGGAAAGATAGTGACAGAAACACCATAACAAACAAAAAAAAAATACAAGACGAGGACGGCACACATAATTATGTTGTATATCAACGGATATGAAACACAACCACATAATATAGGAAAAATATTGCTAGGCAGTGTTACAATATAAAGTGCAGTGCAGTTCATATTTCTCACAGAACCTGTAAGGTTTCCCATACCAGGCACTCATTTGTCAGTAGACCCACTGTTAAATAAACGATTTTTTAAATATGAATATGAATTGTATGTGATAAATATTTTGTTCTCGAAATGACGGAAATAAGAAGTAACTGTAGTACATTTTGCGACCCATTCATAAGAAATTATTTCTTCTGAAAAGGTTTCGATAGAATTTTTTAGTCGAAATGTGCTGAATAAAAAATACTTTTATTATATACCCTATCAATATTTTGGTTGGTTTTGTCGTGGTATTCTTTGGTTAAAATCTCCAAACGTTTCAACTGAAACTGCGCCAGTCATCTTCAGTGGGCCGTGGTCGAAGTACTATTCTTGACGTATCAACTGAAACTGAGTTTCACTGAAGATGACTGCCGCAGTTGCAGTCGAAACGTTTGGAGATTTTAACTGAAGAAGACCACGGCAAAACCAACCAAAAAATTGACGCCAACCGTGAAAGCCTACATTCCTATACCCTATCAATGTTTTCATTAGCACCCTATTGTAGAGATGATTTTAAAAATTGAAATGTTTTAGGATATCTTGAATTTGATTTCGAATATAGTTAGATTCATTGTTTCAGATCTCACCACCCAGTGAAAATTTAGTTATTGGCGATCGACCATGGTGGGAAAGGTATCAACCCATCAGCTACATTCTAACAACGAGATCTGGAAATGAACAGGATCTTGCAGACATGATCAATCGGTGTAATAATGCTGGTGTAAGGTGGGTACTTCATGTATACCTTGAGAAATTATTCCTCAGGTTTACGTCAAAGGATTCCTCTTCTATAACAACCACTGGTGAACTTGAAATAATCGAACTGCTTCCAATACACTTCCATAAAAATTTCTAGGACATTGATTTGTACTTGTCGTACTATGAACGACAAAACATGTTATTGAATAAGCTAATGAGAAATCACGCACTATTCGTTTATTTCTCAGATGGGTTCAAATTCATTTCATGTACTGGGTTCCAAGAAGAAGTTATTAGTATTTTTCAACCTATTTTAATGGAAAAGCGAGAAAGAGAATTCGGAAAAACCCCGGACCACCAAACTTGAAGGTTTCCATCAGTATTTTTTACCACAAATGCAAATAAAGAGTGAAAAAAGTGAATGGTGTATTGGAAATGGGTTTATTGGAGAAATAACAAAAACTTCGCCCTGTGGATATTTATGAAATTTCAAATCATAGCTTTCCGGATTTAATTTCAATTTTGAATTTAACAAGATAAATTGTGAGCCCTTTCCTTGTGAATTCCTTCTCTTGAATGTAGTTGCTCAGAAATAGCATTTAAAGACTGAACATACTACATATATTCTTATACATAAAGTTGAATTTGAGTTATAATCCACTTCGATTGGGTTTTGAGAAAAGAATCGATTGTAGCACCACCAAACTTGGTATGCTAGTCCGGGAAATGGTCAAATTTTAATATAAATAAGAATTAGAATGTTTCTATTAGTTATCTTTTGTTCCAATTTCAATATTTGATACAAATAAGAATTAAAATGTTCGAAATTTTCTTCTACCAAGAAATATAATAAATAAATGTGTCTCGATTTGTTACTCTACACGGTTGCCGAAAAAATTGTGTACGCAACACGTCCGAAAACAGTTTTTTTTGAACTCGCAGACTTCCAGGATTCGCTAGACTCGTCTTAGAATCTTGTCCACTCGTTCAAAAAAACAGTGTTTTCAGGATTTGTTACGTATATTACTATTGTCGCTCTTCACGGAAATGTTTGTGGATGATCCGAAAATCATGAATAATTTAGTGAATATGGAATTTGTGTGATTGTTGACTTGTTTATTTTGTGGAAATTCATGATCACTTTGATGAAACGAAAGAACACTCTTTTGTCTTATTTCCACTAGATTTTTTATTGTTACGACCGGTTTCGGGTTTTATCCCATTATCAAGTATAAAAACTAACTAATACAATTGAACTCTAAGCCTAGTTATATAGGGAGTTTGCAGGTAGGCTGGATGGAGAGGTAATTAAGAGAACAAGGGCGAAACAATATAAACTTAAACCCTGGAGGTGATGGAAATTACCTGGGTTGTCAAATTTATAAATTCAAAAGTGGAGACCTACACAAATCGAGTTGCTCGTTGAGGGTTCTAAATTTCTGGTTTTTAATTGATTTATTAATTTCCATGGCTTCCAACAGATTCATTGTCTTCCCTTTATTACATGTGTGTAGAATTTTGAGGTTATCTTTACTTATCTTGTGTTTGGATTCTTGTAGATGTTCGTACATTGTTGATTTTTTGTCTAAACCGACGTGTTCACGGAACCTTACGTCAAAATTTCTACCGGTTTGGCCTGTATATACTGCAGAGCATTCCCCGCATTCTAATCTATATATCCCTGATTTTTTCATTCTGTCTCGTTTAGGTTTTGCATTGAATAGAATTCTGCCTAATTCTGCGGGGGATGCTCTGCAGTATATACAGGCCAAACCGGTAGAAATTTTGACGCAAGGTTCCGTGAACACGTCGGTTTAGACAAAAAATCAACAATGTACGAACATCTACAAGAATCCAAACACAAGATAAGTAAAGATAACCTCAAAATTCTTCACACATGTAATAAAGGGAAGACAATGAATCCGTTGGAAGCCATGGAAATTAATAAATCAATTAAAAACCAGAAATTCAGAACCCTCAACGAGCAACTCGATTTGTGTAGGTCTCCACTTTTGAATTTATAAATTTGACAACCCAGGTAATTTCCATCACCTCCAGGGTTTAAGTTTATATTGTTTCACCCTTGTTCTCTTAATTACCTCTCCATCCAGCCTACCTGCAAACTCCCTATATAACTAGGCTTAGAGTTCAATTGTATTAGTTAGTTTTTATACTTGATAATGGGATAAAATCGAAACCGGTCGTAACAATAAAAAATCTAGTGGAAATAAGACAAAAGAGTGTTCTTTCGTTTCATCAAAGTCAATATGGAATTATTATAATGAAGCAGCAACACATACCCTCTTTGGACTAATTTTAAAGTAGTGTGACATGTCCCACTAACATGCCAAAAAAAAAAATTGTTTTACGCCTGCCTCATTTTCATACCCATAAAATCGGCATTCTCTTCCCTAAATGTTGAAAATAATCGCTTATTCATATCCTGCATATATATATATATATTTGATAACTCTATTGTGAAGTGCAAACCTCAAACTTGAAATCACATATTTAATTTTTTATGTAGGATGTGTATGAGCGATTATTTTCAACACTTACTGAAGAAATTGCCGGGATTATGGGTGAGTTGAAAACTGAGGCAGGAGTAAAACCCAGTTTTTTCTTTGGCATGTATAAGTGAGACTTGTGTCAGTAGCCTTAAATCGTTACAAATGGTCCAAAGAGGGTACTAATTCCTCTCCAGTATAATTATTTCATATCAACTAATATATCCATGACTTTCGGATCCTCCGAAAATATCGTAGCAGGGTTATATGAAGTGGGACAAAACACATTTTAGGTACTCACATGTTATATTTGTATGAGGAAGTAGAAGTATCCAGGAACGATATGCACTCTTTCTTTTCCCTCTACTATAATTTTTAGCAAAGTTATGACAAATCTAATTTTCGGCCCTGTCTGAACTTGCACTGGCGGATTAGTGCGATCATGAAATGTGACGTCGGCGTTAAACTAGGTTTTCTGAGAAAACGAGCGTATTTCATGAGGTATTACTGGAAATCATTCTTGTGGAGAATTGAATTATCTTCCAACTTATCGAAATCGTTTTTTAATAAAACTTATATTTTCTGAAATAAAAAAAAATATATATTTTTTTTTAAATGAAACATTTTTTAGGTTCCATCCCTGATTTTTTGGTAAACAATTTTTTTTCTAATAATTCATGATGTCGAGATGTCATGTGCCGAGTTTCAGAGTTTCATTCTTCACCTTTTGCTCGAGTTTGTTTGTCGTTACTGGATCAATACTTCAGTTGATAGCATTTTATTCTTACTTTTCCTATAGTAGTTTTAGCGAGTTTTACATTCTCAGTTTCACTAGTATAGAGTATTATAAAATAATGGTTATCACATATGAAGTCATAAAAATATTGACTGTCCTAAACATTAATAAAGAGTATGTTGGTGAATGATGGTTTTCCGGGTTTTTAGGCCGACGTTTATTCAGAGAAAATCTCGACGTTTCGCCAACACGAGTGGTTGGCATTTTCATATGTTCACAGCTTCGATATGTTGGTATTCGAAACAGGTTGAATTTTAATTTTTTGGAATGAATCGTTTTGAAAAACACATCATATGTAGGTAATTTGTCCAAGAAATTAGCGAATGTTGAAATGCATCAACGTATCTGTGTTTTTTGGAGAAACTCATTAACAATTGGGCTTCGCTTTTTCCAGCAAGATTGACTCTTGAATTCTACAAACACCATTTTCGACAGATTTTGGAATCGCAGCTTGATAGAGGAGGTTCTCGTCATCTCTAGATCGCATAAGTCTTCGCGAAGATTTCTTAAATTTGTAGATTTAGATATTGAAAAACGTCAAAAACTAACAATTGGTATTGCCATTTTCCACATCAAGTAGTTTGGATTGATTGAATGAGAGAGTATTGATATTATTTGCAGCAATATTGTCTTTTGCTATCATTACTCTTTCAAATTACATCTGGGGGGAAACTAGTAAAGGTGAAAAAATGAGAACCCGGAATATTGCTGTTTTCTGAAACCATTCAAATACTGTTTTTTTTAGGATATACGTTGATTTATTAATGAACGATATGGCGGCATCGAGTGGTTCAGGAACTGCAGGAAGTTCCTGTGATATCGGCAACAAATATTTCCCTGCTGTGCCATTCAATGGAGACGATTTCCATCCTAGTTGCGTAGTAAATAACTACAATGATGCAACGAATGTAAGGAACTGTGAACTGGTTGGCCTTCCGGATTTGGATCAGGTGAGAGTTAATTGAAAATGTCTGAAAAGTTTCTAGGAGATTTCTGTCTTAAAAGTGAACAATAGAAATACATGACATATCAACGAATAACCTGTACCTTTCCCAAATCAGAAATTAATGAATTTAAATTATCAAAATTTTGGCTCGTGGATCTACCTAAATGATCTGGTAATTCTCATCACCTCCTAACAATGAAATTCAGTTTTCCCAAATAGAACCAACCTTTTAATGATAGCTCTATACAATAAATTAGTTACTTTTTCACACATTGTGCATTATTTGTTATAAGTAGACTTACTTACATAATAACGACTTCAAAAGAACTGAATTCGAATAATAAACTATTAGTCCGGGAGGTACTGTCACTTTGGAATACGTCATAGTATGCAGGATGAAATTTAATTGTTATTATAGTACACATACCACGTTATACTAAACCAAGATTCAGACCGCGCGACCACGGTGGGTGGAGTGGTGGGAGGCTGTGCAATAGTGACATACACTGCTCGCCAGGGGGTGTTTCCATGAAAATTAAGACAAATTTGGTTTTTCAGAACTGAACATTTTTCAGCAAAAATCTGTACCGGGAGTGAAATTGGTGTCCTGATTCCGAATCCGTTAGAGTTTTGGGTCTATAATGTCCCCTTATATGGTTTTTCGCAAAGCTGGGTAAGTCCGTCGTTCCTGGCGAGCAGTGTATTTAACTCAGGTCAACTTCAGACTAGATTCAGACTCATTGCTTGTACATCTACCGATCCGGAAATTGACAGAGTTCCACTCCAATAGTTACGGAAGATACGGGGGCGTTTCCATGAAAAGTGAGAAAAACTGAGTTTTTCAGAATTGAAAATTTTCCATAAAAATCTGTACTTGTAATAATATTGTTGTCCTGATTCCGAATCCGTTGGAATTTTGAGCCTAAGTATATTGTCCCCTATTGTAATTTTTCGCAAAACTGGGTAAGTTCATCGCTCTTGGCGAGCATTGTATTTCACTTAGATCAACCACAGGTAAGATTTAGACTCATCCTGAAATTTACACAGCTCTTGTCGAATAATTACGGAAGATACGGGGGTGTTTCCATGAAAAACGAGATACACTGCACTTTAGTTAGGAGAAAAATGCTTTATAGTTTTCCAGTTTCAAACCCTGGATTTCTGCATTGATATTTTTGGTAGAATATCCAGTACAAATTTGAAGCAGTGATTTGAGTTGTACAATTCATTTCAGCAAAACAATTTTTTCGCTATAAGTATGTATTCATAAAAGCACAATTATCTTGAAAACGATTAATTTTTCGGGTTCAATTTTACATTTTTTACTTAAAATTCAATGAAGAAATCAAAAAATTATAATTTTCCCGATTTTACCAGTGGCGTAAAAAATAGGGGATGAAAGGGACTAATATACCCTTTTTGTACGCCACTGGTGGCAACTTAAACTATTTTTTTTCAAACAAAAACATTTCTTCAAATGTAACTGTAAAATTTCCAAAACTGTGGAAGTTATGAATAAAAAATACCGCTACTCAAGGGTCTGAAGATTGATTTCGTGATGAGTATCACATGATCTACCAACGATAAAAAATCCAGCCTGAATACTATGAAGTATTCTAAAGTGACAGTACCTCCCGGGCTATCATGGATATCCATTATTATTTAAAAAACAATATACGTTTCGGAAGAAAACTGTTTTTAAAGTGTACCAAATTAATATTTCTTGTTTGGTGTAAGGTTAAGTTAGGTTTGAAAGTGAGCGGACCTACATCAGGCTCTTCACTGCGGCCCATGGCCTATTGTGGCTCATCTTGTTCCGGCCCACATAATCTTTGGTGTTTGCCCACTCCAGCAACCGGATAGGGATTTTTTCCTTTCGATTTCGTTTCAATTTGGGGTTATCCAACACATTGTGTTGAGGAAAATTCGTTTTATTTTGCATGTTTCTTATCTAATTAATTTTTATACACTTTGTATGATGTGAATAAAATGAATTTGTCTCACTGTGAGAGAAATTGAATTCTTTTTCAAAAAGTCACGAAAATAAACTGCGAGATTTCTGTTCCAGACGTTGATTTTCAGTCAAATGATGAAAAGTGGAAGAGCTCACACTTTGGCTACCTCATCCTAATCTGCATTACTTCCTTTTCTTTTTCTGAAGTCAGTTCTGGATGCGGTAAGTTTCTGTTTAACGTTCCCCTACTGAAGCCGTGTCGAGCTTGTGATTCATCCCCTTTTGATTGCGTTTCAGTTTGGGGTTTTACAACACTTTGATTGCCCCATCCTGATCTGATTCAGTAGGTTTCCGGGACTTCAACGCGAAGTCAGTTCTGGAAGCAGTAAGTTTCCACTTTTCTCTTGTTGAGAGGTAGGACAGAGACCCAGCCCCTCTTGTGCAGTCGGAATTCCAATCTCCATTTTTAATTTCATTACTTATAAATGCATATGAGTGGCTGGGGAAATGAAGTTCGACATCGTAGAGCCATAGTAAGGCTATTGTACAATGGGAGGTTGCTCAGTTTTCCTTAGGGACCTTTCTGCGTGCCATGTACCCCTCTGGGTTTTCTAACACTGTTGCTTCCTAGGTAGGTGTGAGTGGACAAACATCCTTCCTTACCAAGTAACCTCTTAAACGAAATTCCCTGTTTAATAATTTAGGCCAGGTAAAATAATAGGTCATCATACCTACAAGTCACGGAAAAATTCTGTACAGGGTAAACTAGGTTGAAAAGGGTAGAGAAGGGCGGTGGGGGATGAAAGGGGGTGAAATCGGTTTTTCACGATTTACAGCCTAAATACGTAATTTATCAAAAAAAGTTGGGAGTAAAAGTTGTAGATAAAAAAATCTACAACTTTGATTTCAACAAATTTTTCACAAAACCTCAAAATTTCCGAGTAAAGTTCAGAAAACCGATATTTTCGTTTTTATTTTTTCTTTTTTTTTTATTATTTTACGTTAACAGAAATTGGTAATATTGTAGTATTTTTCATGCCAAGCAGGAAGATATTTTATTTTTGTCAAAAAGTTCAGCGATTTTTAAGAAATTAATGATTTTCGTGAAAAACTGTTTTTTTTCAAGTCCCTGAAAAAGCGCTTTTTTTCGAAAAGACTTCAATTTTCATATAAAAGAAAAAATATACTACCTCAATGGGAAAAATTTGTGGAAATTGCAAAAAACTGAAAAATTGAATTCTGCTAATATCGACTTTCTCACTATAGTTACAAATTTCATATTATTTCTTGAAATACATAAATATTATTCATAATATTATTCATGAATATTCAAGACTATTGAAGACTTTCTATTCATATAATTGAAATGAAGTGATGATTCAGTGAAAGAAAATGTACAATAACTTACTGATTACTATTTTGACGTAGGCGTATATGGTTCAATTTTTAAATCTTTCCCGTACACGAGATATACGAGATATACCTTACTATGGCAAAACTGGTGTGTCAGAGGCAGCGTATTAAAGTTACACAAAAATTAGGGATATGGGAAGAACATCTATCAAGTAGAAAAGGGGGAACATTCTCCATGAAAATTGAAAAATGTGATTTATTTGCAATATCTAACAGAAAACAACTACTTCCCCGGCACAAGCCACGCTGGACATTGAACTACATCTGATAGATATTGTGAAAAGACTCTAACCGAAAAGGAAAGAAAAAATCTGAAAGTGAAAATTCGCATTTTCATTCAGATAACTGATTTTTTTTAATTCTCTCTAGTTTTCATTGAAAGAATCATTAAATAAATAAGATAAGGAGTGTTATTAAAAAAAAATATCACTCACAGAAATCGTTCATTCTCCTTATCTTATTTATTTAATGATTCTTTCAATGAAATCTAGAGAGAATTAAAAAAAAAATCAGTTATCTGAATGAAAATGCGAATTTTCACTTTCAGATTTTTTCTTTCCTTTTCAGTTAGAGTCTTTTCACAATATCTATCAGATGTAGTTCAATGTCCAGCGTGGCTTGTGCAGGGGAAGTAGTTGTTTTCTGTTTAATATTGCAAATAAATCACATTTTTCATATTTCAATTTTCATGGAGAATGTTCCCCCTTTTCAACATGAATACCTTCCAAGAGGTTATCTTGAACGATGGAAAATAGCGACTAAAGTTTGTCTTTCAGTCGCAGATGATTCCACAACAGATTTTATGAATGTCCTATTCATATTTTCGAACTAAAATCTATCAAGAACTGTTTATTGTTAATCCAGTACTTTTTACTGTAAATCCAGTACTTTTTATGAAAGCTGCTTCAGTAAGGATCTTCTACCTGTCGAATACGCTATTGCGTCATAATAAATTTTGGTACGAATGAGTGATTTGTATATCCTTAATATGGTGGTAGTATCAAAACCATTCCCAAGAATTTAAATTCCTTTACAAATAGTTTTCAGTATAATTTCAAATTTGGTTATGCTGAAGTGTTTCGTCTTTGAAAGAGCATGTATTTCGTTTTCGAAAATGAAAACTGAAAGCCAGTTTCAAGGCACCACGTTTATAATTTTCTTATTGCGGTCTGAATCAATTTTTCCGCTTCTAGATATCATGTTGCGTTGTTATTTCGCGTTCTTCGTGAATGAGAGAAGATATGTTATAGTATGTGTCGATACCTTTGATCTTCCTTATTTTGTGCCATGTGTCGGTCATGGGAGTCGAACAACTTATTAATTGTGGAGACAAACTGTTTCCAGGAGTTCCTTTTACTTATTAAGAATTATTAAGTAGTTAGGGAATAAATCTGGAATTTAAATATTTTAATTTATAAATAATATTATAATTAATATTCATTGTGAATTTTTGAGCGGTATTTCAAGAAATAATATGGAATTTGTAACTATATTCTCACTATAGTTGATATTAGCAGAATTCGATTTTTCAGTTTTTCTCAATTTCTACAAATTTTTTCCATAGACGTAGTATATTTTTTCTTTTATATGAAAATTGAAATCTTTTCGAAAAAAATGTGTCCTTACAGAACTCTACAATGAAAAAAAACCTTTTTCGCGAAAATCATCAAATTCTTAAATACCACTGAACTTTTTGACAAAAATAAAATATCTGCTTGCTTGGCATGAAAAATACTACATTCATGCCAATTTCTGTTATCGAAAAGTAATAAAAAAATAAAAACGAAAATATTGGTTTTTCGTATTTTACTCGGCAATTTTGAGGTTATATGAAAAATTTGTTGAATTTAAACTTGTAGATTTTTCAATTATTTACAACTTTCAAATTCATTTTTTTTGATAAAATACGTATTTACGCTGCAAATTGTGAAAAACCGATTTCACCCCCTTTTATCCCCCACCCCTATTCGACTGCAAGTATTCAGATGTTGAATTTTTGTCTCCACATTAGTTAAACCCTTTTCTACCCTTTACAACCTAGTTTACCCTGTACGGAATTTTTCAATAAAAAAAAAAGATAATTGACCTTGTCTAATTGGTTTGGGTTCCCCATCAAACTCAGTATGGAAAAGGGTGGAGGTAACTCCCATCCAATTCGCAAACTTAGCTAGTATCAGGTGCCAATACCTGAGGATATTTAGTATGGTGTAACCATTGAGAACACAAAATTGTGTTGTTCTTGATCTGGAATACGTATTATCTCATACAGCGAGTGTAGATTAGGATTTGAAATGCTTGAGAGGTAGAATCAATATGAAGATTCCTCTTATACTTTCAGTGAATTTTTATTTACAATATCACTCTCTGAAATTGACGAACGTTTACTATCAATATTCTTATTTCAGAGCAGAGACAACGTTCGTCAAAAGCTTGCTGGATACATCAATCACTTGATTGATTTGGGAGTAGCTGGTTTCAGAGTTGATGCAGCCAAACATATGTGGCCCGGAGATTTGGAAGCAATTTACGGAATGGCAAAAGATCTGAGTTTTGGAGGAAGACCTTTCTTTTTCCAGGAGGTCATTGATTTGGGTGAGTTCATCAGTGGTGTCATTCGATTGGATTCAAATGGATTCATGAAGAATCAATGGATAAATTGATACATAGAGGAATCATTTTGGTTAGGAATATTATGAAACTTCTAAACTTCTACATTTATTCAAACTCAAATATTGATGATCCCTTTCCGTGTATGAATTATACCTAATTAAAAGAATTCTGGAAAATGAAAACCCAAAATTTTAAAAATTACGATTTTTAACGGTTTTTTGTACCAAATATCGAATTTTCAATAAAAGTAGGTAGGTATTTGTCAGACGTTGAAAATATAAGAAAATCAAGGACATGCCTGTTCCAACACCATAATAATCTTCATAAATAATCTAGGATTATTGCGCCACAGGAAACTTTATCGGTCGCAGGGGAGGGAGTAAAAATGACAATTAATGCGCAATAAATACGCAAAAATACTAAAAGCATCATGAAACACTTCCTGGTATTTCTTCGGATCTGCCTGATATTGCTTTCGGATTGGTCAATGCTGCCCCCACGACTACTTTAATTCAACCTTATTTCCTAGGGAATTGGATATGGTAATCATACTTAATTTTCAAGTCTCATATTTATTATTCTACAATTCTGAAAAGTATTCTACAATTCTAAAAAGACGTTAGTTTTCTCTCCATGTACGGTAATATTTTGTTGTGAAACATATGTCAGGCTGAAGATGGATTCTGCTGGATCCGAAACATGTATATCATACTTAATTTTTGAGTCTCATAATTTTCATTCTACAATCATAAAAAGACGCTAGTTTCCTTTCCATGGTCGGTAATATTTTGTTGAAACATGTATTCCTTCTTTTTATACTTGTCGAAGTTATGGAGATGATTTCGTAAATGTTTTCCTCATTCTTTTATGTAGTCAAAGTTCTGTATCTTCGTGGTTTTTGATATTTGAACCCAAAACTATGGATGAGTGAAAGAACTGAAACTAAATATTCTTTTTTGTTTATAGGAGGTGAAGCAATCAGTAAAAATGAATACATTGGTTTCGGAAATGTCCTTGAATTCAAATTTGGAGTTGAGCTCGGTAATGCTTTCCAAGGACATAACCCTCTCCATTATTTGAAGACTTGGGGTCCACAATGGGGACTACTGCAGAGCGGTGATGCAGTTGTATTCATTGACAATCATGACAACCAAAGGGGAGACGACAACCGAATCCTCACGTACAAAAACCCAAAGCCATACAAAGCTGCTATTGCTTTCATGTTGGCTCATCCCTTGTATACCACTAGAGTTATGTCTAGCTTCGACTTCAATTCTCATGACCAAGGTCCACCAAGTTACGATGGAAATATCAATTCACCTGGTTTCAACGATGATGGAACTTGCACCAATGGTTGGGTTTGCGAACATAGATGGCGCCAAATTGCCAACATGGTGAAGTTCAGGAACGTTTGTCTGGGAACAGGACAGAACGACTGGTGGGATAACAATGATAATCAGATTGCTTTCAGTCGAGGCGATAAAGGTTTTATCGCTTTTTCTGTTAGTGGTGATATAAATACATCTATCAAAACTGGCCTTCCTTCTGGCACTTACTGTGATATCATCTCTGGAAACCTTGAGAATGGATCATGTACTGGAAAGTCGGTCACCGTTGATGGTTCCGGTAATGCTGCTGTTTCGCTGTCTTCAAATGAAGATGATTTTGTTCTGGCCATTCATGTGGAATCTAAACTGTAAGACTGAATATTGTGATACTCAATAAAATATATGTTTATAATTGTTCTTTACTATTATGGCATTATTTTACAACATTCCTGACTTTGAAGATATGATACGAGTCATATCCCAGCGGGTACAAATCTTGAAAATAAGTTTTGAAACATTAAACCTGCTCTGTGATGCCCTATTCTCACATAAATAGAATTTGTATGTAACAGGCAATATCCGCCCCACGTGGAGAATTTCAGGATGTTCCTGACAACAGTATTTTTTTCAAAAGACTATTTCTAAAAATGTGTGTATTTTCACCAAACTGAAAGCAAATATTCATATAACACTAATGAAATGAAAATTTGAAGATGTAGAAAAAATATTAGTTGCAATGAATATGGGGATTTTTCTTTAAAAATAGATAGGAGAAAACATTTCAAATATAATTTATACAAATAGCAAGAACTGAAACTTTTCTTACTTCAATAACCGTTTAATTACAAGAAATATTTCGGGAATAAAAAAAAAGGATTTTTCCCGAAGAATATCTAGTTCTAGAGCAATTTCTATTTTATTTGAAATCATATTTTATGTCAAAATGATTTTATAACATGCATTCTGATTTTATAGTTGTCAATATAATCATAAACGTTTCTACCAAAAATAATGAAAAATAGTATATTATCATGTTATAAGTGTTATAAATATCCATTTAGTAACGAGCATTTACGAGAGTTTATAAATGCTTTACATACCGTACTTTTTCTATGAATTCATTTTGAAACAACTGCACTGTTCAGAAAAGAACATGTTGCCATTTGAGAAATGGCAGTTGTGAGCATTTCTTTATGGATAAGTACTATTGCGTTTTCAGGAAATTTTTGATAATTGATGGAATCTGGGAACTGCAATTACATGAGAACCTCAGTTTCCAAATGTATCGCACTTTGAAGCTTCCTCTGGTAACTTCTGATGTCGTTTGTCAGTTGTGATCATTTGAGTGTGAATTTCATGGCAAACCGATTTTCAATATTAAAGAACACTGTTATCACAAATTGCGTGCTATTCCAGAAAAAAAAATGTACAAGGTGTATTAAAAAAAAAAAAAAATTGGAGCCACTTTCGGTTGAACCGAAAATGATGAATTTTTAGTAGTAGCATCAAAATATGCGTATTCAAGTACTATAGCGACATACCAAATTTGAAATCTGTATCTTCAAAACTATAGAAAAATTGGAATCGTACTAACATCCCAAGGAACATACAAGAGACAAACAAGAAAGATTTATCGTCACAATATTCTTATTGATGAACAAGGTGTCAATACCGAGGGAGATAATGTCGATGAAAATCATGTTACTTAAACAACATACGAGTCTGGCACTACTCAATTGAATGTACACTTGAGCATTGAGATTGCATACAGAAGAGATCAGTTCATCTTATCGGTGATGCTTTTTTTTATTTGACTGCTCCTCTAAAACAATGTTTTTTCAACTAACAACAAAGCTTTGGAATTCATTGTCTTGCGAGTTATTCCCCAGAGTACACAATTTCAAGAAATCGAACACCTCAATTTCTATTAAGTATAGTTTCTTTTGTTCTATTAACATGGCAGGAATATTATTTTTGTCTGAACCGGATGATTAAAAAAAAATGATCTATCAACTGAAACTTCAGATGATGTAATATTTGGTGGATCATCAAATGAATTCTTCCCCATGGGGATACGTATATACATACATATTTGAATGCACGCTTAATATAATTTCCTCTAAAATCGATAGCGTAACTGGCGCCTGCGTAACGACAGCAGCTGTCTCTGTGCGAAACAATCATCTCCATACAGTGTTGATGCACATAAAAACTATTTTTAAATGATTGTGTTATTAGTGGATGGTGGCAGATGTCCATAAATATATAGCGTAATATTAATGTGAAATGGGGAGTTTACTGAAGAGAATGAATTAAGCAATGTGAACGAAGAAAGCTGTAATATCAACTTCGAGCTGAACCAAATGATCCAGGTAGGTATTTATTCTAATCTGATGACTAGCGAATTTTTGATTTGAATAATTTATTGGCACAATGAAACCTCAGTTTGACTCATCATTTAATTTTTTCTTTGGTGGAAACATATTAGAATCCAGGGTTGTTTTTCAAGAAAATGCTCAATTGAATAGGTAGCACTTTGCTCAGATGTTTATAAATCTTGGTGTAACCACTGATTCGATTTTGTTGAGTTGTGTTGACTGAACAAATGATATTACGGGGTGCTTGTGTAGTCAAATCAAAATTAACTTATTCTCTGTTTCATTGACAAAGCATCCGAAAAAATAATCCACACATACATACAACGCTACATAGTCAAAAGATATCAATACATATAGATACATACAGATTAGAATGAAATTCTGTTCCAATATATAAAAATATGTACACACAAATTCAAGAAGTTAATATTGTGTTAATAGATGTCATTCATTAATAGTTATTTATGCGTCGTTCGACCATCTGCAATCGCGTGCGGAAAAGTATCACTTTCCGCACTTGTTAGGTACACTATTTTTTCTACTAGCGGAAAAAACACCCAAAAGTTAACATAAAGAACTTTTATTATTAAATATATATTAAACTATACAACCATACTTGGTAAGCTTTCTATTTTAACCTTCTGCGACGCAATATTTAAATGTCAGTATAATCCGCAAAAACTAAACAAATCTACTTTTCCGCACTAAAATGTTTTTTCCGCACTAAAAAAACTTTTCCTCACTAGTGCGGGAATGTGACTCTTTCACAACTATAATGAGTGCGGCAAAGTGGATTTTTCCGCACGCTAGTAGAAAATATATGTTTCATCCCGTTAACAGAAGGGTGAAGGTCAACCTCTCGTTTTAGACATAGTTAGTGCCTTGTAGCTCGGTGTCACTGTCCATGCAAAAAAATAACTCAAACTTTCAGGGTTCGTTCACATAGATGAGCAGAATGCATAGTCTCGAAATTTCACACACAATTGAAGCTTCGCAATGGTATACTGATATTTTCGTGTTCAGCACGGTGTAGACAGAATAGATGTCTCTCTTAAATAATCTTCTACCTTCGTTTACCACAATACATTTATGTATCAAGGGCGTAAAGTAGGCGTTTATAGATTACTTTTTTTTTTCAAATATCATAGATTCACGTTAGGAAATGTCATTAGAAATTGAAGGAATATGTGTTTTAAATACTGATGAATATCGAATATTGCTCTATACGGATTTGCGGTTTCACTATCCATCTTGGATCTCATTTTTGGTAAGCTATGATCAGACAAGGCACAGCCGACTTAATCTCCCGAGCTGTGGTGAGAAAATCGGCAACACCGCATGGAAAGCAATTTGACGTCCTACTGGTTGATTCGTTAATTTGAATTTCTCGGCTAATTAAAAAAACTAAGAAAAAAACATGAGGGAATGAATTTTTATAGAAAATAACGACAATTAATGTGGTTATTTATTTTTTTTCATCACAAACTGAATTCGGAATATATTCAATTTCTTAGATATGGATGGCAGATTTGTCAAGTTTGGTTTTTCCATGCCCTAAAATTATAGATATAGATGCTCCCTGATTTTTTTCAGATTTTTATTTGAAATCTGACTGATGAAAATAATATGTTATTGGAAGGTACATTATACATAATGTACCAAACTCAGGTAGTTTTGCATATAGATACCTTACAAAAACATATTATTTTCATCAGTCAGATTTCAAATGAAAAATCTGAAAAGAATCAGAAATCATCTATGTGGTTTCTGCACTTATCAGAAAAAATAATTCAAAATAATCTACTGAAATGTGAGTTTTAGGGCATGTGATAACCAAACTTGACAGATTTCCCATATCTAAGAAATTGAATATATTGCGATTTCAGTTTGTGATGGAAAAAATTAAATAACCACATTAATCGCCATTCTTTTCTCTGGGAATAATTCATTCTCTTATGTTTTTTTCCTAGTTTTCCGAATGAGCCGAGAAATTTACATTAAAGAATTAATGAGTAGGACGTCAAATTGCTCTCCATGCGGTGTTGCCGATTTTCTCACCACGGCTCGGAAGATTAAGTCGGCTGTGGACAAGAACGTTACACTCCACAATCTCCAGTTTATCACTAGATCTTTCAAACTCCGTATACTTACCCTAATATCTAATACTTCTTTCCATACCCTTGTTAAAATTGGGTTTTTTTCTGGTTGGTGTCCTTGCTGCCCCAAACAGTGTTGTAGGCGTCGACAGCACATCCTAGGAGTGGTGGTAATTTCTTCCTCTGTCAGTACTAATCTATGGACTTCTGGAGGCGGTACAGGCTGTCACTGTTATATAAAGTAAATAGAAGCTATCACTACTTTCTAGCGTTTCTCTTGACTTTACACACACAGGAGATAATTTGATCTTCACAAAATTTATTTTTTCTACAACTGTCAAAAAAGTCCACTTTTTTGTGGTTTGTGTGCGTAATGTATTACAATATTTCACTAGCAACATACAATTTTATTATTAAACGGAAAAGCGGAAAAAAGGTGCACTTTTTTCAACGGCTGTTGCTAGGCAACCGACAGTTTCATGCAACAACAGTGACAGATTTGAATAATATCGTGAAATTCTGTCATAAAGCCACTTCTCATTTTCTTTGGCAACTAATAACCTATAAATATTGTATTTAATGATTTTTTCAATGAAAACTAGAGAGAATTAAAAAAATTTGTTATCTGAATGAAAATGCGAATTTTCACTTTCAAATTTTTTCTTTCCTTTTCAGTTAGAGTCTTTTCACAATATCTATCAGATGTAGTTCAATGTCCAGCGTGGCTTGTGCCGGGGAAGTAGTTGTTTTCTGTTAGATATTACAAATAAATCACATTTTTCATTTTTCAATTTTCATGGAGAATGTTTCCCTTTTCAAAAAAAAAAAAAATAGGAATTTTGATCAGGCGTAAACTTCCCCTTATTTTTGACATTATCAAATAGTTCATTCAAAAATGTTGTCTAGAATTGAAAATAATATTTAAACTTGGAATCACAGCCAGGGTAGTTTACTTTTTATCAAAAATCTATTTTTTGTTCCCCCCTGTACACCGTTTGGAAATTCAGAATTTTGATACATTGAATACAAATATTTCGTTATGTACCAATTATTCTTGAAAATAAAATTTTCTGACAAATCGAAGATAAAAAAGTTTTTCATATGGTGCACATTTTTGAAACTCTCTGTATATAGTCTGAAGCATATTTTGATAGGCAAGCCCTTATAGGTGTATTCGTCTGTTATGAAACTTCATAGAAGTATGTTTTATCCTTTTAACAGATGGGTGAAAGTCGACCTCTATTCCGTCTCTTAGACTATAATCGGCGTCCTCGGAACGGTTAGCTTGGCTCCCATAGGTTCCTGCTTGGTTCTCCTCAAAGGCTTGCCCTTGGTGGTGGATATAGAATTCCTTTTGAAGGATCTCCTGTAAACTTGTGTTTGGAGGTACCCTCGGTTCCTCTGGATTCTTGGCCCATCTCCGCACCTAGGTTTGCCATTTCAGAGGTACCCTTAGGGTTCCTCTGGTCGTGGCTTCGGAACGGTTGACTTTGCTCTCCTCGAAGGGCTTGAGCTTATAGAAAGAAATAATGAGATTTTATGTACTTCTTGCATATAATGTCAGTTCCACTTTATTCTAGCGTTTCAGCTGTGGAACTTTCGTTCGTAACCATTTCGCAGCTAATCCTGTACGATTGGGTTTGAGACGAGGATCGATTGTAGCACCACCAAACTTGGTATGCTAGTTGTTGGAACCATAATGAACACGAAAAAAGGGGTAGAACATTTTTTTTTTGTTTAATAATAAATAAATAGATTTTGGCTGTAATCTTGGAAAGTATATGATTTATTGGAAAAACAACTCAACAAGGTGAAAGACAATTCAATTCTCCACAAAAATGATTCCTAATGATTTTTTATCAAATGCCCTCGTTTTCTCAGAACACGTGATTGAACGCCGACATCAAATTTCAGGTTCACGCTTATCCGCCGCTGAAAGTTCTTGTGGAGCCGAATATTTGATTGGTCATAACTCTGCTACAAATTATCGAAAAAGAAAAAGGAGGATGTGTTTTGTCGGATGATCCGAAAATCATGAATAATTTAGTAATTATGGAATTATTATACTGAAGCAGCAACCCTTACCCTCTTTGGACTATATGCAACAATTTTAGAGTAGTGTGACAGGTCTTACTTTTACATGCTAAAAAAAACTTTGTTTTACTCCTGCCTCATTTTCAACTTACCCATAAAACCGGCATTCTCTTCAGTAAATGTTGAAAATAATCGCTTATTCATATCCTGCATATATGTTTAATAACACTATGGTAAAGTGCAAACCTCAAGCTTGAAATTACATTCTTAATTTTTTATGAAGGATGTATATAAGCGATTATTTTCAACATTTACTGAAGAAATTGCCATGATTATGGTGTTACGGGTTCAAACTGATATAAATACTGTCAAAGTAGATTTCATTTCATATAATTCTTCTGCTCCGAGTTGGCCAGCTTGCCCTTAGAGCTGAGGCCACATTCTGTCATCTTCTGAAGGTCAAGGATCGAACTTACCTTTTGTCTCAGTTATGATATGTCTTTCTCTTTTCTCTCTTTTTGGTAACTCATAATCACGACAAAGTGGATTCTTGTATGCCAAAAAAGAAAGAAACTACAATAATTTTGCAATTTATATTATCTTTGGTGATAATTTACCATTATATTTGGGATTTCGCAAATTAATAGTCGAATTGACTTCTACGAGGCCACCCACCACCTAAGGCCTTTTTGTGCTTCTCCTCCTTCCTTTCCTCTGCTTGCGCTTCTGTAGTTTGCTAGAGGATTCGAGCTCTCGTCTACCACCTGGGAAGCTCCAGCTTCCACCGTCCAGTCTCCACTGACACTTGGAACTGAATTCAGCATCATTGGTGATGAAGCTAATATTTATTTCACGCTTACGCTTATTTGCATGACGCTTGCTTAGTTAGAACTCTACTGAAGCCATAACCAGCAGACACCGACCTGCCAAATTCCCAGGAGACCGCAAGTAAGATCATTCCTTATATGCATGGCAAGATTCAATCTTGCACGTATTAGCTCTTCATTAATTGAAACCGCAGCACCTCACTATCCCTCAGAGTTCTTCATCATACCATCGTCCTGAAAAGAAAAGATAGTTAACTCACTTGGGCTATTTGAACTACATTATAATCAGTATGAATTCAAACACTATATTATAATCAGTATAAATGCAAACCGTGTAGGTTGAAAGGGTACTTACCTTCAATAATTATATTTGTCAACCTCAAGTATACTTTGGGTGCATTGTTAGCTTTTGCTAACGGTGCTATAATTCTGTTAATACCTCTATCGCCTACGGTTGAAGTAGCTACTGTATAAAGTACCAATAGACCTCCTACTTGTAATATTATCGATACTTTGTCTTATTTATTCTTTTAACCCGGCATCCCTCTCCGACTGAAGCTTTGTTCGGGACAATATAATAAAGAACTTTATTGCTACCCTCCTGCTAACTTACTAGCAACCCAGAACGTAGCAATGGGTGAGTTGAAAACTGATGCAGGAGTTTTTTCTTTGGCATGTATGAATGAGACTTGTCTCACTAGTCTAAAATCGTCGCATATGGTCCAAAGAGGTTACTGAATCCTGCTTCAGTATAATTATTTCATATCAACTAAAATATTCATGACTTTCGGATCCTCCGTAAATATCGTAAAAGGTTTATGTGAAGTGGGATAAAACACATTTTGTGTACTCAGATACTCACATATTATATTTGCATGAGAAAGTAGAAGTCTTCAGGAACGATATACACTTTTTCTTTTCCTTCTATTATAATTCTTAACAAAGTTTTGACAAATCTAATTTTTGGCCCTGCTGGAAATGGCAGTGGCGGCTTAACGCGAGCCTGAAATTTGATAGAGGAATTCAATTAGGTTTCCTGGGAAAACGAGCGCGTATATTTCTTGTGGAGAATTGAATTATCTTTCGCCTTATTGAAATGTTTTCTTGGTAAATCTACTTTTCGAAACAATGGCAAAAAAAAATTCCAAATAAAATTTTTTTTAGGTTTCACCCCTGATTTTTTGGTTAATAATTTTTTTTCTAACAATGCATGATGTCAAGAAGTCAAAGTGCTACGATTCATACTTCACTTGTGGCTTACATTTGTCTGTGGTAACTGTACTAAGGAACGGGTGCTTATGGCTTCTGCTTGGCGCACATCCCATCTTTAATTGTCTCCTCCAGTTTGTCTCAGAGAACATTTTGGAGAAGATGGCGATTTGCCCGCCTTCCATGTCTTTGATTCTTGCTTTTGTGGGGTCGTGTTTGTCCCAACCCGCTTTCGTTCATTTTCTTTTGAGTTGGATATTTTGATCCTACCTTCTAGTTTTATGTTCTTCAATTCCTGTCTTCCTCAGATGGAATCTCTTGACTGAGTTGGCGCAGGTACCATCTAACTTCTGCGTCAATGGGTCCGTACCTCTTCAGTAAGTCTCTACCTTCGAGTTGTCGAATATATATAATCAATAAGTGAAAGCCTCAAGCTGAAGCCGGTCCATATCCAATCAAGTCGTTAAATTCCTAATCAGATGTGAAATTCAACGGTGTATTTTCTAAGGAGGTGTTGTTATAATAACCCTGGCAAATTATTATGGTTTACAATATCTTGAAAAATTCAAACATGTGTTAAAATATTCATTCCAAGATCTTTTTTTAGGGAACATGCCGCCTATGGAATATCAGCATATCAGCCTTAATCTTTTTGAGCGTTTACAATGTAATGCTCACAGTGAGATTGATGTACTCACAAGAGTGTCCGAAACAACACCAACCCATAGAAAAACCCCCAAGAGTTGTATATGAGCGGTGCGATAAAGAGAAACAGGATCATCTATTCAGTCTAGACTTGAATCTGGGCAGATGGGACAACAGGCACAAGTACAAATTATTCGACAACATATTAGTAGGTGATAAATACGAAATGCTGAGTGAAGTCTATAAAACGTGTTTGGCAACGCAAAGCTCCCTGGAGAAACTTCTATCAATTTCAGAGGTTTCCAGTCATTGGAACGGCCCTATTTCCTTAGCCATATTTGCAGCAAGTACAGAAGAACTAAATTCGTTACTTTTATACATAACGTTTTTGAGAAGATGTGACAGCAAGATCAAAGATAGAGTCAGTTTCCATTTGGCACTTGCAGAAGAGCGCCGACCAAAAAAATTTGAAATTGATTTCGACAAACTTGAAGAGTTTACATGTGAGAATCCCAGTGAAGTACTGCAACACCTGACGAAAGAATTGAACAAAGGTGCTAATAAATGGAGGTCAAAATTACCATATCCTCAGAACCATCTGAGAAATTTGGCAAGAAAAAACTGTCAGACCAAATATGTCTTCCTAACAGATGTTGATATTATTCCTAGCAAAGGTATGGCAGAAAGTTTAGATGTGTTTCTGGAGAGTCCGGAGTGTAAAGGACAATGTGCTTACGTGGTACCCACATTTGAGTTAGATGCGAGGGTTCATTTTCCCCACAATAAGACTGATTTGATTCGATTAGCAGATAAGGGTTTAGCCAGACCATTTCATCACAAAGTTTTCATTTATAACCAATATGCAACAAATTTTACAAGGTGAGTTAACACATTGAAATTGAATTATTTGGCACAATTTCCGAAAGAAATAAAAAATATATATTTATTATGTCGGTTTGATGAACTAATTGTTGATTTCGCCGAATTTTGTTATATTTTTCAGTAGTTTTCAATTCTATTAGGGACTGAAATGCACCGAACAAGAATTGTGCATTTGCTTCAATATAATGAGTCATTTAAACCAGTTCAATTATAATGTAATATGTCAGAGTGGATTTCGAATGATTGAATAGAATATGAATGGGAAGAAATCTCACAAGTGAATCAAATGAATCCTTATTCAGCCATAGATCTTTGGTTATGAAATTTGAATTTTTAATAATTGTGTTTCGATCTTTTGACATCATAATATATCGGGGTTATCGCACTCATTTATTTCCGTTGTAATATTGCTCCATTCAATGGCGTAGTTGCGAAGGTTCGCGCATGCAAATTATCTCGGATTCCAATAAGCCTTCACAAAATTCGTTTATTTTTTTTTCACATATAATGCATAGTTCTCTTCAAACCAGTGGAAGTATAGTGGAATAAGAGAAAATAACCGAATTATCATCATAATCCATAGATATGAGCAGAATTAGAAATATATATATATATATATATATATATATATATATATATGTATATACATATATATAATTCTGAGAGTTCCACCATCTACCGACGACGTCGTTTCGTTGTTTACAACTCGTCAGGATAGGTTTATGGAGCTCCGGAAATCAAAACGAAAACATTCTGAATTAATACCTTACGGCAAAGACAATGATAATGAAAAATAACTTGTGACATCTACAGTCACTAGTTGAAACTTGGAATCCAAAGGAAGTTAGAAATTTTTCTACTCATTGGCAGGCATTCAGATTCTGTTTGCGTTCCTTTTCACGCATGAGAAACTTATTTGAGCTTTGGATTGGCCAGAACAACAAAATTGTTCCAGAGAAGTGAGCGAGTTTGTAAGCGAAGTATCACCGACGAGACGAATGACTCCCTTCTGGACATAATCTAAAACCTTCAATGTGTATTTTGGGTGGTGAACAGGTCGGATTTGTGCCTTATAAATCATAATCAGTTGACGGGAAGTGAGATACTTCTTGGCACGGAAGAGAAATCCAAGTTTTTGAGAGGTACTCTTGGACATGGACCTCACATGGTTATTCCATGAAAGAGTACTTCTGATGGTATATCCGAGCATTGAAATGGAAGATTTCATTGTTATGGAAACTCCTGGCATAGCTACGCTGGACACTGTGATCGGCCTTTCTAGAGAAAAGACAAGCTTGGGTTTTATTCCCTTTGAATTAAACCAAGTTGTTGGATTCCCATTCTAGAATTTCTGCCCGTATTTATTTCATTCACGATTCTTCTCAGTTCGTTTCTGCATTCACTGGCTGATATCGGAGCTTTGGAAGAGAAAACGGTATGAAGGGTACTATAATCAGCAAAGATCTGCACTGGACATAGGGTACAAATCATTTGAAGAAAGAACAGTGTTGGTGCTAGAATGGATCCCTGTGGAATACCAGCATTTATTGGTAGAGTATCAGATGATACTCCATCGACATACTTCCACGTGGAGAGATCGATCTGAGAGAAAGCTAGATAGCAACAAATACAACTCGGGAGGCAAGCCATAACATGAAAGTTTGGGTAGAAGTCCTTGGTGCTAAACGCGATCAATCACCTTGGATATATCTAGTGCAACAGACAGAGTTTCATCATAATTTTCGCTAGATAGCTGTCAAATATATGAGACACAAGCAAGCAGGTCACCAGTTGAACTTTGATGCTGGAAACCATATTGTCGATCATTAATATTTCCTGAGCGTTCTAGATATTTCATGAGGTCGATGTTGATGGCTTCCTCCGTGATCTTCGATATAACAGAAAGTAGTGCGATAGGTCTGTAGTTACTGAGTGGGGTCTTTTTCCCATTTTTGGGGACTGGTGAAATAACCCCATATCATAACATAGGCTGAATAACTTGCGATAAAACTGGTTAGTCCGGCAGCACATTTTTTGAGTATGATCCGCGGAATTGCGTCAGATCCACTAGCTTTGTTGGTGTCAAGGACCAGCAAAATGCATCTGATGGTTCGTTGGCGAAAGATAATCTCAGGTTGGAAAGGGGAACATCCTCCATTGGAATTGAAACATGTGATTTTTTGTAAGATCTAACAGAAAACCACTTCCCCGGCTAAAGTTTGTCTTTCAGCCGGAGATGATTCCACAACTGATTTTGGGAACATCCTGTTCATATTTTCATAAAGAAATCGAATAATCTCAGTCAATGGGGATGTTGTTCTGGAATTGATTTCCCAATTTATCCAGAGTAGAACTTGCAGCAACCATGTCTGCAAAGATATTGGCTTTTTTCTGAGCGTTCGTTGCTAGTGTTCCATCTTTCTTGGTTAGGGAAGGAAATGAGCTGGACCTGTTATGGCACTCAACGAGCTTTGATCGTATCTTGGATTTTTAATCTTCTTTCGAAGATTTGGTTATCTACTTGCAGATGTTTCTTGCTTCAACATATTCCGATCTAGTCCCAGAGCCCTAATTTTTCAAAAATCGACGGTACGCTGCCTGATTGAGGGCGACTGCTCTGGAGCATAGCCCACTATCTGAATCACTATCCAATATTTACTTCATTGAAGATGATTTCATAACTTGAATGATCATAACTAACAAACTGTACGAGATAGGCATAGGGCAGGTATACACAATTACACTAGAAAATGTAAAAGGAATCTGCAATGTTTAACAATAAGATGTCTTGCCCTACCATTGCCATAATCCTATACAATAGGAACAATAGATATAGGTCGAAAATCCATCAGAAAACAACTACTTTCCTGGCTTATACCACGACGAATGTTGAATTATATCCAATGAATTTTCGTGCAGAGTTCCTACATGGCTATCTCTAGTTGCATGGAAATGTTAATTGAAACATTTGGACCACCTATAGATCGATTTCTGGGTTTTGCCCTAATCATGTAGGCTAGGTCTATGAAGACATTAACTAATATTTGAAACAAATGATTCAATTACATCTCCAAGTCAAGGCGGAAGCTAAGACCGCGATCGTATTGTAGCAATCACCAAACCACGAGCGCCATCTCAACTTCAGCCCAACCAGTAATACCCAAATTGCGTGATTTCCAATATAACAATGAACAAATATTTCCAAAATCATTTCGTAATATTTATTATATTTTCTGATTTTCATTATTATAGAATCCATAACTAACTTTAACTCTACATATTTTGGTTGTTATGATAATTTTTCCATATTATGTGAAGTAAAAAAGGATCAATCGAAATCTCTTGTTGAATAATGATGATAATGAAGTGTTTATAACTCGTTCAGAAGATGACACAGTGTGTCGAAACAGCTGTTAGAACTGAATGTCAGTATTCTGTAAATTTTTGTTATTTTCACTCGACCCATTCATTTACGATAATAATGATGATAATACTCACCCATGAACACTCGTGGAGGGTACCCGAAGGCATAGCATGTGCGGGTAGAGAATGGTTATTATCATCATTTGCAACTGCTAGCAACAGACGAGATTGGCATCCAAGCAACTCACAACGGACCTGCTTTTCACTAAGGAGTGTGATACTTGTGAAAAATTCTTTTGCACTCAGGGATCGAACCGGTAATCGCAAGCTGAGGTTTCAAACAGCCTGCGCCTTAGACTGCCATACAGTTAAATATCTGTAATGGACCCGTTTATATCTCAGGGCTTGTTGTGGGGTTTTAAAACCGGCTTTTCGGAAATCAGATACTAGGCTTCCAAAAAAGAGAATGTAGCGAAGTGGTCGAGGTGTTAGAGCGTTTGCTCTCACCCAGGCGGCCTGGGTTCGATCCCCACCGCCATCACAGAGCTAAAGTGGTTCGGAATCAACTTTTTAAGCTGTAGGTCCAGGGTCTCCCTTGCATGCACAAGCTCTGCTTTTTGAGAGGTTTTCCACGAAAACCTGGCAGATTCGTAAAAACAAATTTAGTTTTTTTTTTTAAATTTGTATTTGTACGGCGTTTGATGCCACGAAAATGTCAAACTAAAATAAATCAGTAATTGAATAATTTGTTAAGTTACAACTTTGGAAAAGTCTTAGCCCACCTAAAATAAATGCAGGCACAGACCAAACTATAATTCATGTATGATTTGAAGTCTTTCGAACCAAATAGCACTCACAGTTCAAGCTTTTTCTCGCAGACACCGTGCGAAAGTCTTTCAATCGAGGCTTTTCACAACGCGAATCACAAGAACATAATCTTTTTTATTCAAAGTTATAAAAACCACCAACCAAACTTGTTCAGCGCGATATGATAAACCGGGTGGTTCCTTATCAACTATACGGAACCACGCGAAGTGAGTTGCCTAGTCCTTAGGCGACTATCACCGCAAGTTTTGCTACATCAGCCTTCCTCCATGTTGATTCCGAAACAAAAGGAAACTTTTTATCTGGGGTATAGCGAGAAATCTACGCGAGCAACAAGGAACGCAATGATATAATAATACCACATAAAAAAAAGAGAGGCACTACTGCGCGTCTCTCCTGTTACATCTCCCGACGAATTAACAGCTCACGTTGATCCCTTCCTTGAGCGAGTAGAGGAGAAGTTGTAATGCTCTCTCAACATAATAGCAAGCTATTCTTTACGCTCTCATAAAACCGCCATACTCAAGATGAAAACTTTCCGATACTATATAAACATACTTATCGAAAATGGATGTTTGGAACCTTTAATGTGAATACAATTCAAGAAATAGAAGCTACACGAAACACCAAAACTACGTCACTTTCACTCGACGCGCGTTTCGCTAACAAACTTAGCATTACTGAGTAAGCGTAGAGCTATTGAGAATGCTAACTTTGAAAGTGACGAAGTTTTGGTGTTTTGGGTAGCTTCTACTTCTTGAATTAACATACTTAATCAGTTTTTAAACGCACGGTAAGTGGTACGTTTTAGGATGGCTTGAAGGATAAAAGTGTCGTCAGAAATCCGTTTTTTGACCCGGTAAGGTCCTTCAAAGAGTAGCAATAATTTTTTCGTCTCTGCCCTAATAGCAGACGACATGCTATTCGCCTTCGTATAGTAATTAGAAAAATTTTAATCAAAAATTTTGTAACCGCAATTCCTTCAACATTCCGGTTATTATATTCATTAAATTTCTTAATTTATTGGATCCATTATGCATATTTATGACAATATATTTCCTTGCTTAACAACCAATCAGTGGATTTCAAATTTTGAAATTCAGCCAATAAAATCGGAACTACAGTGAAAATATAGCTTGTCGCTGTATTTTCACGGTGATAAACCTGCTTAGTTTTTGTTTTACTATCTGTCAAGTGAAAATAATGATTTAAATTATAAACGTCAAATTTATGTGTTTTGACTAGTTATCTTTATTTATCAATATGAGCGATCGTTGGGGACAAATGTCCATTGGTATCATAGATGAAGCCGTGGAAAAGAGTATTCCGTTGAATACGGCTAGAAGTAAAGCATCAATAACCAGGTGACACGATTTTTCTTTATTTCAAATCGATATATTGTCGTCCTAAATATAATTCGTGGTATGATTTTTTAATCAAAATTATAGGTTTTTACCTATAATTTTTTGGAATACCAATTCATTGGCAATCCCAATGCAAGAAAATACAACTCGTCCTGAGGACTCGTTGTATTTTCAGCTTTGGGATTGCAATTCATTAATATTCCAAAAAATTATCGGTAATAATCATACCACTTATTATATTACCCCTGACAATATATTTCCTTGCTTAACAACAAATCAGTGGATTTCAAATTTTGAAATTCAGCCAATAGAATCGGAACTACAGTGAACTATAATGATTTAAATTATAAATGTCAAATCTATGTGTTTTGACTAGTTATCTTTATTTATCAATATGAGCGATCGTTGGGGACTAATGACCATTGGTATCATAGATGAAGCCGTGGAAAAGAGTATTCCGTTGAAAACGGCTAGAAGTAAAGCATCAATTACCAGGTGACACGATTTTTCTTTATTTAAAATCGATATATTGTCGTCCTAAATATAATTCGTGGTATGAGTAAAAACCTAACATTTTTTGGAATATCAATTCATTGTCAATCCCAATGCAAGAAAATACAACTCGTCATGCGGACTCGTTGTATTTTCACCTTTGGGATTGCAATTCATTAATATTCCATACCACTTATTATATTACCCCTGAAAATTATTGAAGAACTGAAGTAAAACTCCATCCAGTTTGGTATATGACTCAAGTGAACGATAAATGCTCTTTTCAGGAGTCTCATGAACGGCGATGATAATCTGATAATCATAAAAGCTTTGGTTGATGGTTCATCATTTTTTTTTTCAGATGGCAAAGTAATATAAACGAGGGACCTGATATTCACATAAGCCATCCTGTGACGAATTTCGAATTTCTTTATGAACCTTTCTATATTTCTCCTGATACGGTACCCCCACATGATGAACGTTTCGTTGGGTACGGATATACGAGGAATAGTCAGGTCAGTGTTGAATAGATATGTAGATGAGAAATATCAAATGATCAAATTTTAAAGCAGCCATGTGTTATCGTTTGATTCACATGGTCATAGTATTCAAATTGTTTCATGAAATTCAACATGAACCTTAAATTCTGAGTTATTGGCAATAAAGCACATATGCATGATCCATAAAATCGTAACTGTAAATATATTATTTCTGAAAAATAGCTGCCCTCCGAATTAGTGACAATATATCGAAAAAAAAAAACAAAATTTGAAGGCCTTTTTTGAATTTATTTTATCACTAATAATATAGACCTGCCAGTAATGACAGATTTTTGCAACGTGTTTTTTAAATGTATGTTGCCTTCAAGTTATCATAATACTCCCTCATAAACACACGTAGGGTGTACCCGAAGGCATAATAGCCAGTGCGGATAGAGGACGGCTGTTTTTATTATTTGCCGTGGCGCTCCGGGGTGACCTACTTTGCAGCTGTAGGAAAACCCGGAAAGCATCTACAGCACCACCTCGGGTGGTTGGTGTGCATTCCAAGCTAGCGCTAGACGAGATTGGCATCTAGACAACACACAACACACTTGCTTTTCAACAAGACCTGCGGTCGCCTATCGATCCGATATGAAGTATTTGAGAAAAAATCTTTCGTTCGTACATCGGGCTCGAACCGACTATCGCTATGCTGGAGTTTCGAATGGCCTGTGCATCAGGCCACTGAGAGACCGGCCGCCCGGTTATAGCTTTTTTAAATGTCCTTACCAAAAATATCCGAGATTTCTCGCATACAGCGTCGTCACAAACAAATTTTCATATTCATTGAAAAGTTGAAAAGTATTCTTCCATTTCGTTTTATTTTGTCATCTTCCACTTTCCGTTTCATTTATCGGTCCAATTTCGAAAAGGACCCCGCACAAAATGAATGCAAACTGGGTCCCGCTAGATTTGGCTCAAATTTTGATATGTTATAGTTCTCGATCAGAGTGTCGAGACAATTTCACTCAATGCTCATTCAAATGTTTTCTGATTATTGTATTCACGTATTCAGAATGAATGTACGAAATATTCATGAAGGTGAAAATCAGACAGCTAAGTGGAGTTGAATTTCTCATGGGCCAACATCAAAATTTGTTCAACACATCTCTTTGGAGTACTATGAATATACAGGGTGTTAAATGTACGGGGTGTTAATTAAGTACGTTGACAAACTTCGGGAGAAGATTCTCTGAAAAAAAGGAGGACCCTGTGAATTATTTGAGAAATTTATTATTCTGTATCGTGCGTACTATCGAATGGATTGTACATGCCTAACTTGAACTGATTTTTGTCGAAAATGTCGAAGTTGAAAAAAATAAATTTTATCACCCAGTATCTCGATAACCAAGCCGTTTGGGACAAATGTTTTTATGAACTTTTCGTCTTAAAAACTTTCAAGAATCTCCTCCCGAAGTTTGTCAACGTACTTAATTAACACCCTGTATATAGCCAAACGATTCCAGTACTACAATTTCACTCAACGCTCATTCAAATGTTTTCTGATTATTGTATTCACGTATTCAGACTGAACGTTTAAAGTATTCATGAAGGTGAAAATCAGACAGCCTAGTGGACAGTGGCGGATCCAGGGGCGGTCTGGGGGGGTAATTAATATAAATATTTTCAATTTAAGAAAAGTAAAATATGAATATATTTCCAATAGACATATGGAATAATAAAAACTAGCAATTAAGTGGTTCGGTATGTAAGAATTGCGAATAAAAGTATTTGAAACACTCAAATTACGATATTTTGGAATAGTCTTGGGGAGTAATTACCCCCTTTACACCCCCCCCCCCTGGATCCGACACTGCTAGTGGAGCTAAATTTCTCATGGGCCCAACATAAAAATTTGTTTAACACATCTCTTTGGAATACTATGAATATAGAATAAATCGTTCATTGCATAGCTTGTATTAAACGACAATTATTCCTTTCAGGTTTACGAAATGTTCGTAGCAGGATACGAATTTTTAGTTCTGTCGCCAATCTTCACTTGTCACTGGGGATTACAAGTGAAGCGTTCTCGACCACCATGGAGAGAACACCAAAACAATTTGAATCGAAAGCAATTCGATGGATTCAAAAGGGAAATTTTTGCGAAGTACAACAAAGATCCTCTGAATATGATGATTCCTCGAAAAACGTAGCTTCAGTCAACCGAATAATTTGAACAATTCTTGTAAATAGTTCGCAGAAGATACAAAGGGTTGTATCCTATGAAAGAAACATGAAGACAATTCATTTAAATTAAATAAAGACCAATTACATTGTGTTTATCAATGGATATTTGTTTATACAATTTGGTAATCTCAAATGGATTATGAATTTCACGAATGATGAATTTTTATTGCCAATTAGCGAACGGGGATAAAATAAACTAATTCCAAAACTCAGTTGGGGTCTTAAGAGTATAACTGCCAAAATTTCAAGTGATTTTATCTTGAAATCTAACAAACAAGATGGATCATAGATAGATAGATAGATATAATATACAGGGTCGCTGATATGTACGGAAACGGTCGATTATTTCCTAAAGTAAGATAGCTAGCGAAAAATATTAAAATACAAAAGTTTTAGGGTTTTCAAAATTAAGCTTGTATTAAAATTAAGTATACGAAATTAGAAACAAAATTGATATAGTATATATAGTATAGTATATCATTTCCTAAATTCAAAATAACTTTCTAATAAATTATCCAAAAATGTTTTAGTCCATTAAGTTCATAGTCCATCAAGTTTCCTTTGAAAGTTTTCAGCTCCATAACAACGTCGCGTCGTTCTTTTGTCTAACAGTGATGATCTTGACAACATGAACATGTCAAAAATACATTTAGTGTAAATAATTTTCGCGCAAACATAGCACGTTTAAGTGATATTGGGCGTATTGAAATTTTAATGATCATAGGATACGGTGATAGAAGACGAAGTTGTGACCAAGTGTGGATATTTTTAATGAATTGCATTCCAATCGGGAACCCATTTCTAAATTAACCGTTTCAAAAACATTGCAGCGTTTTCATGAAACTAGAGGTGTCAAAGATCGACCAAAAAGTGGAAGACCAGTAAGCGTTACAAATGAAGAAAATTCTTTGAATATCATGTTAGATGTGGTGGAAAATCCAATAAATTCGGCACAACAGAGGGCTTCGAATCATAACATGAGTCGATATTCCATTCAAAAAATTTGCAAACTGCAAAAATTCCATCCATATAAAATTCATTTGGTACAAGAATTGAGTGAAGACGATTTTGATCGTAGAATCGAGTTCTGTGAAGTTACTATGGATAAATTAAATGAAAATTTTAAATTTGTCAACCACATATTGTTTTCTGACGAATTTACATTTTGTTTAATCGGGCACGTAAATCGACACAACTGTAGGTATTGGTCAGACCATAATCCACAATGGATGGAGGAAGTTCACATTCAACGGCTACAAAAAGTAAATGTAAGGTGTAGCATTCTTGGTGGACACGTCATAGGTCCCTAATTTATAAACGGAAATTTGAACTCTGAACGAGATTTATCACTTTTGCAACAGCATATTATTCCAGAGCTTAGACGATTATTCCCGAATAACAACAATCCCAATTTGCCGGCAGAACAAATATGGTTTCAAAAAGATGGGGCTCCTCCACATTTTGGACGTGTGGTACGGGTATATCTAGATGAAACTTTTCTTGATAAATGGGTTGGATGCAGGGGAGCAATTGAATGGCCAGCTAGGTCTCCCGATATGACCCCACTTTTTTTTCTCTTTTCTTTTTTTAGATTCACTACAAAATTTTGTTCAGCGAGTTCATCACTGTCAGGAGGTAAATGGTAAACACTTTGAGCACCGTATTAAACAGAAAATCCAAAGAAAAATTAGTTGTTTATTAAAACTTGTTTGTTCTCTTTTTCTCCTGGCATAACTATTGTTTTCGTAAAATTTTAAATATCCTGGACATTCATTAAAAAATACATTTTATCGTTTTATGCATTTTTATCGACCCTGAACAATTATGCTTTTTTTATTTTCCTTAAAAAAATTATAATTATATTGTAATCATATGCACATACTCCACCTTTTGTGACTTTCATAATAAATATCCATCATTTCGTGCTTTTCCATTAATAAATTTGAGAGTAGTAAAAAACTTTTGTATTTTAATATTTTTCGTTAGCTATCTTACTTTAAGATACATATCAGCGACCCTGTACAGGCGGACGGAACTATAAGCATGTATGCCTTACAATCGGTCCCGTTATGCAACCACCGCTGCTGGGAATTTTGAAGGGATGTAAATTTTGCAAGCGCAAGGGCTAACATTCTAACTGAAAATTTTCCCACACTCTCAGAATAGTAATTTACGTAACAAGTTCGGAAAAAACTGTTTTCGGACAAATCGAGACACATTTATTTTTTATATTTCTTTGTAGAAGAAAATTTCGAATATTTTAATTCTTATTTGTATTAAATATCGAAATGCGGAAAAAATATGCTTCCGAGGTGCGCTTCCCGTATTGCTGCCACTGCTGGGCATTCTGCGAGGATGTGGGTGGCTGACCATCTGCATTCAATTTCATCCGTGATACCTATGATACTGAGGTGGCTGTTTATATGGCAGTGACCCGTCAGGAGCCCTATCACTATTCTGATTTCCCTTCTGCTCATGGAGAGCAGTGTCTTGATCCTCAGTATCCTCATGATACTCCTAGTGTGGAGTTCCGATTGTGTCATGCTTGGGAACTCTTTCCATGCTTCTTGGAATTTTACTTCCAAGATTTCGTTTATGGCTGAGAAGCTCCATGATTCAGAAATTTCTAGAATTCGTTCTGGTTCAATCCAATCCAATCCAAATTAACACCTTGTCTGGTAAACTGCGATTTTTTGCACTTTTTTTTTCGTTTTTCATGTATTACTTTTTTCTCTTGTACCCTACGACTTAGCTTATGTCATTTACTTTTGTAGACCGTTAAATTTCCTATAATTTGAATCAAGAAACGCATTTTGCGACCCCATACTAACCGCGATACAGGGCTTCAAGAAGTGCAAAATTTCCCAAAACTCAATATGGTGGTCATGTTCTACAGATGTAAAAATTCAAAAATCAATTCGAGTTATCTTTCATTTGGCTGGATAGCACCACCATCGATTTCATTTTTGTGTTATTGCCAATCGAAATTCATGCTTCATCAAAATATTATTTTCTTGTTTGAAAGAACATAAGAACATGTCGTATACTGAAAGACGTATATTACGAAATCAAAGTACATTATTTAGTACAAATAATAATTTTATATATCGTAAATGGTGTACTTACAGTCACTTCTTCTTCGTTTTCTTCTTCTTCTCCTTCCTCTCGAAATTCAGGCTCAGGAGAGTTTTCGTATCCGTGCCCGCTGCAAGTCTTGCAAATGTTGGAGCACAGCAGCTCTGCTTTTTCGCTGCAGGCTGATGTGCTACACCGTTTTTTGCAATTAATGATTGTCGGGATCTGCACAGAAGTGCTCGCGAGCACTTTTCGGGATTACTAAGCACTAAGTCTTTTCGTTAAATGCTTCGGAGCACTAAGCACTAAGCACTGAATTAGGAAAGTGCTCGGGAGCACAGTGCTTAGAAGCACAGAAGTGCTTCGAGCACATTCACGAGCACTAAGCACTGTGCTTTGGGACAGCTCTGGATGCAGGTACCGTAGCTTTCAATATGTAGTAGTATAAAACCAGCAAACTGACTCTGTATGAGGTGAGGGCCTTGGCCATGGCTGTCGGTGCATATTATGATTTAGTCTTCGTACCCCTGTCACTCTGGTACGCGTGCTGGAGTATGCTGAGCGGATTGAGATCCAGTACATTCTCTCTGATGAATCTGTCTATCAGCCTCTCAGTTGCCTTCATAAGAAACGACGTGAAGCTGATGCATCAAATGCGATTGCCTGAGTGTAGTCACTTTTACCAGGATTGGAAATTAAGATGACCTTGGCTGTTCTGCATACCTTAAGAAAGTATCCGTGAAGCAGCTGCGAAATATCTTCAGAAAATGGGGATTAGGATATCTTCGGCCCTTTGTAGTAGGCCTGGAAATATAACATTTTTTCCCGGAGAATCGAAAGAAAAGGACTCAATGAGCCAGTAAATTTGATAGTGGCTTGGGTGTTGCCAGAGTCACCGTCCGGAAAATATACAGAGAGCATGTCTTGGAGGAAATCTCTGTCTGAAAACCTCCAGTCTCTTCGGAAAGGACCTTGTTGAGTCTTGCCGCCTCTGGTGCTTATACCTTGGCAGGAGGTTCTCAAAGAATTCCTTTGTGCGTCTAGAATAGTATTTTTGTATTCCCTTTGTGCTGACTTTGAGTCCAATCAAACGGTGTTTCGAAAAGAAAAAAAATATAGTAGTTTTTTTTCAAACTCGTTCTATATAGTGCGGCTTTTAATAGCCCCCCCCCCTGTTAACTTTTGAACGGTTCGACATAAAAACATGAAAAAAAAAAACCGTTTCGAGGTTTCACCAATACTACTTTTTGAAATAAAATAATGGTGATTGACCGACAGGGGGGTGGGGGCGGGGGACACATCAACTCAAAATTTTCAAATGGCATGGGGGGTAAATGTTCACATCGTTGAAAAGGAAATTCCATTCTCTATACAACCATCTATTTTTTTTACTCATACCTCGATAAATTTTGTAACAATCGCCATAGGGGTTATTTTATTTCTCAAATGCATAAAGTCATATCGAAAGACATTTAATTCGTGAAACAAATACAAAAATCTTAAAACTCGTTCCCATCGGAAATATCTCATTCACGACAAGAAAAAAAACACGTAATCTCCTTATAGAAATTGCGGCCTGTTGTTTAGTCTACCGCGGAAAAAGGCCATTTAAAATATCGAGTTCAGAATAGGGCCTTGTATTAATAGTAAGCAGATCAATGAATGAAACCATTGAGTCGGGAGACTGCTTAGTTGGAAAGCGATACACACGTCCTGACACTTACGAATTTTGCTGACGGGGGTCAGCTTGCATTAATTTTTAATTTAGGCACTGAACGTGGGAAATACTGATTCAGCAGAAAAATTCGACCATCTTGAATTGGGCGGGACTAATTCATTTTTCATCGTGGAGAAATCTGAATTATGGCCCAACGGACGAATGACTGATAATTTGGTTCCTGAGGGAGGACTCGAAAAATGGTACCTCCAACGAATGTTGGGAGGGGACCTCTGATCAGAAATGTCGAGGGAAAGTCAGTCAGGCGCGCGGTTCGGTAGAAAGCAGTCAGAAAACTGAGTTTTCGTTTGTGGTCGGGAGGTCGGTTTATATCTGCACATTTTTCCAACGGTTTGTGTATAGTTTTATATCGAAAATTTGCCATCTTAGAAACATCCGAATTCTAGAATCTAAAATTGAAATTATTTCTTGTGATAAATTAAATATATAAAAGACGCGTCTATGACCGGGATTTCAAATAGAGTGTTTCGTCCCAGACGATAAATACATAAAGGATTAGCTGTTTTTGTTTTGGTAAGAAACCCAATTGATGTATACATGAACTAACTCATATATGTTCATTTCTCTGCTACGAATGCTTATCTCTTGCACTTAGCCAGATCTTCTCAGAACACCAACCCATAGTTTGTTCAAAGTAATAGTTAGGGACCTTGGCTCTGGTTAGACGTAGGAATCATAGTGAGTGTCGCTAAGTGGAAGACACAGTTGATAATTCTGATTTGGAAATCGTTGAAAGAACTCCCTAAGAGAACTTATTTTGTTATTGATATAGAAACGGTTTTGGCATTTTATATAATTTTGTTTAATTCGACATTTTCCTTCGTGATTATTTGTAAAATCACCAGGAGACTTCCTGGCAAATTGCACTCATCAAAGAGTTTTTTTATTTATTTATCTATATATATAGCCATTTATTTGGTTTTGTTTTATTTACATTTGAGTTATTTTTATCATTTTTTTTCTTAATAGATATCGTTTTTCCGACGGTCGACTATTATTTGTAAAATTCCTTCTCTACTCCCAAAAATACCTGAGCAAAGACTTGCAAAACCAAAAGACTGCCTCTTCGTGCAGGCAGCCGAATTCTAGCCCTTACGGCCAGGATAAACCAGATAGACCGAACTTTAATTTTTATTCCTATCTGGCGTCTCCGCACCAGATAATTTTTTTTCTAACATCCTAAAAACCGCGGAGTGGTGATAGCATTGCTGCCAAATTATTTTTATCTGGGTTGTCCTGGGTCACAGAGGTTCTTTGAAAACCTTTAAGGAAATCTGGTCTGGGGAACTTTTCCTCACATACCTGTAGAGTCAGTGTACCACCGAGAGAAAGAAGAAAAAGCAAAAATAAAGACTGGTACAGGTAAAACAGTTTTCCATAATTAAACTTAACGACCCTCTTAAAGGTCAGTACTTTTCGTGACGACAAGTTGATGCGTCACCTTGGGGTAAGGTTACACACCTACAAAAGGGGTACCCCCCAAGTTTAGTACAATTTGGTGACAGAGCGGTGGGATATATCGACATTTATTTGGATAAACCGAGTGAAATTTGGTGAAAACAGCTGTGAAATTTACTTGGAAAACCTAGTCACAATTTCACTAACAAGGGTTGTGGGATTTATTAGGAAAATAAACCCAGTATGTTCAACTAACTAAATATTGCTCAGAGATTATAGGAGAAAAAAATACAAAACTAAGGAGTAAGAGAGTAATTTCGGTGGCAAACGGGACTTTTATTTTTAAAGCTATAGTGTTGGAAAAACGAATATTCTATAAATTCTTTTGAATCATTCCTTAAGAAAAGACTAATTGCATATTTTTCTGTCTCGAGATACAGCGAGTTAATTTAAAAGGTTAAGTTCAAGTTCAGAAAGAAAGCCAATTCGAAGCAGAAAATTTTTGTTTGACTTTGTGAGTGTGTTGTTTATCTATTTATTTATTACAGTAACTTTAATAAAATAAATATCTTCAATTTTTCATATACATTTCTATATTTTTTTTGTTGTTTTGTCTTTTTACCTGCCTTTTGCTGAGTAAATACCTAATTTTATGTAAAGTAAAGAACAAGTCATTAGAAAACATATTCCTTCTCATTTTCAGAGATAGATTAATTTTGAGTTAGGGAAAATACGGTTTGATTTTTTTTATCAGTTAGGGAATTACAGGGTAGGACGTCGTAGAAGAGGCCATAAAAACAAAGGTTTGAAACTGTCTTGATAACAGCACTCCAAAGTCTAATAACCCTTAGTGACTATAATATTCACCGGCAAGAGAAGAGGACACTGCAGATAGCTAGCTATTCCGGCTAGCTATACACGAAGGATAGTCGTGGGCTTGGGCTGACTCGCAGCTTAAGGAAAACTTGGTTGAAGTTTTCCATTTCAAATTATTGTAGGCGTCGGGAAAACAATTTTTAATGTACTCAGAATAATTCAATTGAATTTTTCTGCCGGGCGGAACGAAACGGTAATCGACAATTTGTCAGTATTATTTTTGTAGCGGATTGAGTGTTTTTGGGGAAACCAATTTCCCCTCGTACTGAGAATAATTCAGTTGAATTTTTCTCTCGGGTTTGTTTTTGGCGGTTTTTTTTTTTTAAGGTAGCGGACATTTTATATTTTGGCATTGACGTCATTTGTCATTATACGGAAAAGACAACTAGCGGAGTTTCGTTGAATTATACGGAAAAGAGAACTATAATCGATTAGAAGTCTTTGGTCTTAAATAAAAGGCAAAATAATTTTGGTTGCGCTCTTTGACGATTGATTTTTCCAATTTTTGTTTGGAGTTTTATTCGGTGACATTTTGACATTTGTTTTTTTATTTTTCTATACAGGGTGAAACGGAAGGGTAGTCTAAAACCCGTAAGGTCAATTAATATTTTTTTAGATTTTCAATTTTTTTTTATTTTTTTTTTTTTTTGCGTTGAATCTTGATATACAGTGTGAAACGGAAGGGTAGTCTGAAACCCGGGAAGTCAATTAACATTTTAATTTTTTTTTAGATTTTTTCATTTTGTTCCGAATCTTGCTATACAGGGCGATACTGAAGGGTAGTCTGGAACCCGTAAAGACAATTAATTTTTTTTATTTTATTTTTTGCTTTGAATCTTGATATACAGGGTGAAATTGAAGGGTAGTCCGAAACACGTAAAGTCCAATAATATTGTTAATTTTTTTTTTTGATTTTTCATTTTTGTTTTGAATTTTGCTATACAGGGTGAAACTGAATGGTAGTCAAATAACACTGTCATTTTTTTTTAATTTTGATTTTTTTGTTTTAAATCTTGCGGAAACTGAAACGTAATCGGAAATTAATAACATCAAATAATTATTTATTTTTCTGATTTTGATTGTCATATACTACAGGGTGATACAGAAATTCAATTCGAAACCCGTAGAGAATATTAATTTTTTTTTTAACTTTTGGTATTGTATACAAGGTGATTCGGAAGGTAGCTTAAGTCTGAGGACTCCATTGAATAATTTTTGTTTATATTGCGTATATTTGGTGGTAAACCCTAAGTCACCATGCAAACCGGTTCGGGAAATAACCCCCAGGCAGGAGGACCCGCCCCTGCCCCAGTTCTCCGGTTGCCCACTGTCTATTCGTTGGGAATGGTGGCAACCACATTGGATAGTTTTTCGGGTAAAGAGGTGGTTAGATACTTTGAAAAATTGGAATCGCGATCGAAATTGGACGGATGGACTCAAGAGGATACGGGGAAACTCTTTAAATTCAAACTCACCGGAGAAGCCTATAATTTTTTTAAGTCGGATACAGGGTTGGACGCTTTGACTTATCCTGAAATCAAAGCAAAATTTTTAGAAAAGTTTACCCCCATAAAATTACCAGGGGAAAGTCAGTGGAACCTTAGTAAGTGTTTCCAAAGGTCGGATGAGGATGTGTCGTCCTTTTGCACGAGGTTGAGGACACTAGGAGCGAAGTTACTGAAGGAAGATTTGCTGGGAGCCACAACGGAAGAAGAAGCGGGAGTCAAGAAGAAAAACCGGGAACTATTGTTGAATCAATTCAAAGTGGGACTGAGGAAGGATTTGATGAGAGAGGTGGGCATCCTCTTATTGAGGGAAGATAAGCTGGACCTAGAAAAAGCCGAGGAATTGGTGAAATTACAAGAAATGACCGCGATGATGTTGCAGGGAAGAGCAGGAAACTCAAGGGTATCGACAGTGGAGACAGAAAGGACTTGCTATGCATGCGGCAAAAAGGGACACGTCAAGGAAGATTGTCGGAGTTCTAAACCCCATAGGGGAAATTTCAGTTCAGAGGAAGACAAAAGATGTTACAACTGTGGAAGGTATGGCCACTTCGCTAGGGAATGTTACGGCATGAAGTACCAGGACAGAAGCCCAAATAGTTGTTTTGTGTGCCAAGAGAAAGGACATTGGGCGCAAGATTGCCCAAGGAACCGGAATCGAGGAAACGGAGGATACCCGACGAGAGGACAGAGTTCAGGCAGAGGGGGATTTCAACAGTATGCAGGAAGAAGAGACGGAGGTAGAAGAGAGGGTGAGAGACGAGATTGGAGACCATCTACTGGGGCTATCCCAAAGCGAAAACCCGAAGGTAGGTCAGGGCCGCAGGGACCACCAACCAATGACAAAAATCAAGAAAATTTAAACTAATAAGACCGAAATCATACTGCCAAGATGGAGGTCACAGAGAATACTGGCAGAAAACTTTTTATTCAAAAAGGTATCAAAATTTTCATAGACGACCACCCAGGTACCACCGGAGAGAAAAGGTGAAAATGGTTATTCCGGAAGTATCAGCTTTTACAATGAGAGACGTGCCGCATGTTATTAAAATATATTTGAATGGAATATCTTGCTATGCGTTGATAGACACGGGCGCAGCAGTTACGATAGTTCAGGAAGAGATGGTAGATAGAAGAAATATAGACCATAGTGAAGCAAATAGATTCCAGTTGTCAAGCGTGACAGGCCATCCCTTGAGAACAAGAGGAACTTCGAGGGTCATAATAGAAAGTGGAGATGGAAAATGGCGGAAAAATTGGAATGCCATAGTTTGCGGAAACCGCACGTTAGGAAACGTTCAAGCAATCCTAGGAAGAGATTTCCTGCAGGCCACTTGGGCCCACATCAGATATGGAACTTACCCAACAGTGAAAATTGAAAGAAAGATTTTCCAGCTTTTATACCCGGAAGAAATCGAGGACGCTAGAAGCAGTACCCCTAGGAATATTGGGAAGATTTGGAGGAGAGACAGATATACCAGAGGAAATAATTACTATAGATCTAGGCCTTATGAAGGTGGCCAAGGGAAGAGGATTAATGAAAAAAGAAGGTTGAAAAATAACAGAAGAGGGAGAAAAAGATTTTGGACAAACGTGAGAAGAAGAGAAGAAGATGAAGAAGTAAGCCAAGCGACGCCGAGGACGAGTCACCAAGAGAAGGAAGAATGGTGCCAACGAGTAGGAAAATTCTATGCGAATGAGGAAGACGGAAAAGCAGAGGAAGAACAGAAGATAGGGGAAGAAACGCCGCTGAGAGAAGACAAGGAAGAAGAGAAAAATATAATAGAAGTATGTCACATTGAAGTCCAAACTGAACCACCTTCGGAGGAGGCGAAAGTACCTGTCGAAGAGGAGGCCAAAGAGCTAGAAGAGAGATGGATGGAGACAGAAAAAGATGAGGTAAAAGAAACAGGAGAGGATTCCATGAGCCAAGGAGGCTCACAGCGACTTTGGGAGACAGATATCTTGCTAGAAGAAGACGTTATTATACCTGCAAGAACAGAAGCACTCGTGGCGGCAAAACTGAAGAAAGAAATAGAAGGAGGACTATTAGTATGCGAACCAGTGGACATAGGAGATGGTCAGGTCCACACGGCAACTATCGTGACGGAGAACGCTAGAAGAATCTGGGTACGAGTCATAAACACTTCATGCAAAGAGGTAAAATTAAGCAGAAAGAAAAAAGTAGCTACAGCGGTGTCGTGCGAGAAAATAGAAAAAGAGGTGATCAAGACGGATAGGACGATTGGCGTAGTTAAACTAGGAAATGAAGAACGAAAAAATAGCGGGTTTGTCTTGGATCATTTGGAGGAAGGTACGAAGAATAAGTTGAAGACTTTGATTCAAGAATATCAGGATCTATTTATAGATGAAGACGTGGTGAGAACCAGCACCACGAAAGTCAAGCATAGCATAACCTTGGAGCCAGGAGCACAACCTATATGCAAGGCACCATATAGAATACCTTACCATCAACGAGAAGTTTTGAAAAAAGAGATTGACAGACTACTGGAAGCGGAAGTTATTCGACCATCATATAGCCCTTGGTCAGCACCGGTGGTGTTGGTCACGAAGAAACTACCTAATGGGGACGAGAAAGTGAGGATGTGTATCGATTACAGAGGGCTCAACAGCGTGACGAAAAAGGAATATTATCCTTTACCAAATATTTCGGATCTGATCCAGGGATATAGTTCAGGGGACGAAGCCCTATTTTCCGTGATGGATGTCGCAGAAGCTTATCATCAGATAGACATGGAAGAAAAAGATATACCCCTCACAGGTTTTAGTACGTTTCAAGGGCACTACGAATATTTAAAAATGCCTTTTGGATTAGTCAATGCGCCGTCAACATTCCAGAGATTTATGAACATAACCTTGTCCGGCTTGACAGGAGACATATGCATGGTCTACCTAGATGACATCATAATTTTCAATTCTACTGGCGCCGAGGACCATATTGGAAGGTTAAGGAAGGTGTTTGAGAGGTTGAGAGAGGTCAACGTCAAATTGAAGCCAAGCAAGTGCAACTTTTTGTTAAAAAAGGTCAAATACCTAGGTCATATGATTACTCAAGATGGAGTATTTCCGGATCCCGAAAAGATAGAGGCAATACATCAGTTTCCGTTACCGAAGAACGTACGAGGAGTAAGATCATTTTTAGGACTAGTGAACTGGTATAGAAGGTTCATACCAAACGCTGCCGAGCTAATTGCTCCACTAACCAACCTGACGAAGAAAGAGGTGAAATTCGAACTGACACCTTCGGTGCTGGAAGCCATCCAGACCTTGAAGGAGACCTTGACATCAGATATGGTACTGGTCTTCCCCGATTTTACACAGCCCTTTGTAGTGGCCGCGGATGCGTCTGGATCAGGGGTGGGAGCAGTTCTTAGCCAAGTACGAGAGGGCTACGAAAGACCTATAGCATATGCCAGCCGAACCTTCAAGAAAGCCGAACAAAATTATGCCACAACAGAGAAAGAACTATTAGGAGTAGTATTTGGGATACAAACATTTCGATGCTACCTGTATGGAAGAAAGTTCACGGTCATATCGGACCATCGACCATTGAAGTGGCTTTTGACCCTAAAGGACCCCGGCTCAAGATTAGTGAGATGGGCATTAACTCTAGCCGAATATGATTTCTCGGTAATCCACAGGAAGGGAAGACTTCACGGAAACGCCGACGCACTGAGTCGAATGTACAACAAAGACGACCACTTTCTCGACCTAGAGTACGAGGAATTCGAGGAATACCGGAAACAACACCAGGTACCTAGAGCCAAGAACATCACTACTCGTCAAGGAGATTTATTCTCCGCTCCGGAAGATTGGGCGCTAGCCCATTGTGTTTCACAGGATTTTGCCATGGGAAAAGGAATTGCGCAACGATTCAAAAGCATATATGGTTCCGTGGACATTCTGAAACAACAAAACAAGAACCTTGGGGAAACAGCGGAATTGAATTTACCGGAACGAAATATCTATTATTTGATAACAAAAGCCGCCTATTATGAAAAACCCTCTTACAGAGCTATGTGGACAGTGCTAAAAGATCTCAGATATTGTTGTGAGAAAAACAAGGATGCCTATTTAGCTATCCCTAAGATAGGATGCGGATTGGATGGACTTTTGTGGGACCAAGTGTTGGAAATGTTAGAATTCGTGTTCCATAATTCAACCATAAAAATTGTTATATACGAGGGCACCTCAAAAGTATGTGTTATTAAGGTGAATCAAGAACCGGACACGGGAATGATACCAGAGTGGGATCGCGAAGAATTACGAGCCGCACAGGAAAAGGACATTTTTTGTCAAGAGATTATTAAGCAAGTGAATGGTGATTGGGAAAAAGAAGAGGACTACTATATGACGAAAGATGGCATTTTATATCGCGCTGAAGAAGACGGAGATAAATTGATTGTTCCAAAAAAATTTACAGCTAGAGTTTTGGAAGATTTCCACGATTCACCGATGGCGGGACACGTAGGGCAACAGAAAACCCTATCTAGTTTGAAACGAAGATTCTTTTGGCCAAATATGCGCACTGAGGTAATCCACTATTGCGCCAGCTGTGAACCCTGCAGTAGAAGAAAGACATCTCCCCATTTGAAGAAAGCGCCACTCCAAAGGTTCACCCCGACTACCGAACCTTGGGAGCTGACATCTATGGACATTGTCGGACCATTGGTGACCTCCCTGAACGGAAATAGATACTTGTTGACATTCCAGGATTACTTCACCAAATACGTCGAAGCAATCCCGCTACCAGACCAGAAAGCGGATACCATCGCACGAGCCTTCGTGGAACAGGTTATTGTGAGACATGGAACACCAAAGAAGCTGCTGACCGACCGAGGGGCAAATTTCACTTCCAGCCTCTTCAAGGAAACGTGCAAGGCCCTGGAGATCGAGAAAATACAGACAGCAAGCTATGCACCGACGACGAATGGGCAAATAGAGAGGATGCACAGGGTGCTCAAAGACATGCTGTCCCATTATATCAGTGAGAGCCAACGAGACTGGGATAACTGGATCCCGTTCGTATTAATGGCCTATAGGGGAAGTACCCACAATTCCACGGGATATAGTCCCTATTTTCTACTCCATGGGAGGGATCAAGTACTCCCTGTAGATGCATTCATAAAATCAGGCAGAGTACGATACGACTACGACGAGAATTACGTAGCAGAATTCCTAGAAAGAATGAGGCAGGTATACACTAACGTATACCAAAATACCGAAAGGGAAAAGGCGAAGAGAATCAAGAGGTTCAATCGCAAGGCAGGAGAACAGGAGTTTGCCATAGGGGATCAAGTGTACATGAAGGACATGGCTGTTAAGAAAGGTTTATCCAGAAAATTGGTACCAAAATGGATTGGACCATACCGAATCATAGAAAAAAAGGGGCCGGTAACTTATAAAATCAAGAAATGCGGAGGAAGAGAGGAACAGATGGTTCACGTGAACAGATTGAAAACCTACGTGGCGAGGGAGGACCCTCTACCAGCGGAAGAAACCAGGAGCAGGGCAGAGAAATACCAAGAATCGGAAGATGACAGGGACCCGGAAGAAGAAATAGAAGAAAGGGCTAAGTCCTACCCAGGGATGATACCGCCGTACGTCGAGATACCGATACTGGGAAGTGACAGTGAGGAAAGTCGGGAAGCGGAAAGCGAGGACCAGTCGGCCAGTGAAGAAGATGGGATATTGGACGAACCAGCAGGTCCAGTAAGGCGATCCACGCGCGTCAGAAGGCCGCCAGATCGTTTCATGTACTAAATCAGCGTTGAGAAAGAGGAAATGAGATGGGTGACACTATATATCTAACTGAACTCCGACCCCAAATTCCTATCTCATGAAGCCGACCAAGGAAACCTTGACCGACCAGGAGTTTTAGTTTACGTCTAATTTTTTTCCGACAACAATGGGTATGATATGTTGTAGAGATAATATAATTTTTTTCTTCTGTTTCAGTAAAAAGAAATCAAACCAGGGACGGAGTTTGATTTTTATTGGTTTATAGGAGGAGGCGAGGCCACCTGGAAAAATTGGTGGTGACACAGACTTTTGTTTTAGTAAACCAGACCAAGCATGGAGTATATTTTTAATGAGTTTATAGGTGAGGCGAGGCCACCCGATGAAGATGACGGTAGAGCAGATAATATTTTTTTTCAGCAAAGGAAACTGACCAGACAAGGAGTTTCATTTTTTTTTGTTATAGGTGAGGCAAGGCCATCAAATGTGATGGTGTGTTAAGTAAGCCGAAGTAGTTTTTTTTGGGCCTTGCAGCGGAGGCCTAAGAATCATGCTGCCGGGAAGTGTGCCCACCGGGAGGGTAAAAGTCCCCCAAAGCATGGCACAAACCGTGGGGAAAAGGAAGGGAGTGACTCTGAGGTATGGGGCCCCGTTATTCATGACCGCAGCCTGGGACCCGGAGCTGGCGCCTGAAGCCCCGTTACTTATGACTCAGAGGACACTCCTAACATCACCTAATTTAGCGCACAGCTAAATAAAAAAATCCCTCACCCCTTTTCTTTTTATTCTGTACGCTTTTATTAATTTTTTTCTTTTATTTTCATGTCGGTTCTGTTTTTTCCCACATTTGTTACCACCTACTGACAAGTCAATTCAGTATACCCGTTCAGGTGTTTTGATTGGGATTGGTGTTTTTGTTTTGTATTGAAGTAATTTCTGTCTACATCGGGGTAACTGCTCCCTCATCTGAGCAGGCTGATTTCATTTATTTATTTTTCATTTTTTTACCGATTGTTCATATATGTGTCTGCACGACTGACTAGTAGTACAGACCGGGGTAACTGCTCCCTCATCTGAGCAGCCTAATATTAATTTAATTTTTTTTTCCTTTAAACATAAGTAGAGTCACACTCTACTTGATCACATCTGACCCCATTTTTTTTTGTTGGCCATCGGGCCTTATAAGTTTAAGGCAGAGAGCTAAGCTTGTTATCCGTAGGATACGGATATAAAGAGGCATGAATTGTTGTATGTTGTGAACGTACTAGAGGTATATGAAAAGCTAGGTGAGGTATCGTACACCGAAGCTTGGGGAATTGGGAGTCGTATTGACTATGTAATTTTTTTTTCCTTGTGTTTTTGTTTGATGTCTAATTACTCTGTTGTTGCAGGAATGGTAACGGATGCTGAGGAAGATCAAAACGGCGGTTTAGTATATAAGTAAATTATAAACTGGAGCCAAATAGAATAAGTAAATATTTAAGTGTGTCATAGGGTAATCTGACCATACTATTTTATTGTCTAGATTTTTTTTTATTTTTTGTTTTGTAACCTGTTTTTTTTACCAAACATTCTTTTGTCAAACACGTGTATTCGAGAAGAAAGAAGACAACATGGGGCCTAGTAGGCCAGCATTAATGGTGGTGGGGATAACCTACCTCCTGTATTCTGGATTCGTCACTCAGGTGAAGACCATCATTGCCTACGATTGTGATGACAAAGACACTGAAATTACAGCAGTTTCGATTCGCGACGTCGCGAGATGTCCAAGTATAGAAACTGCCTACCAAAGTGAAGCCGTGGACGTGAAAGTGATTCAGAGAGACGAATTCTCTCTTCAACATGTGTGGACTTGCCTAATCGAAGTCACACGCATCATAAGTCACTGTGGCATGCACAGTCACAGTTCCATAGTAGCCGGAGGCATTACTAACTTTGTCTACCGGGTTGGTGCGGAAGAGTGCCGTAACATACATCGATACCAAACCATTAATTTGTATCGTCAGAAGATTGGAGGGATAACGATGAATGGCACCACTACAGCCTCACTCACATTAGAAGGAGTGGTGGACGCCGCGGGAACCTGCCAGGGGACAACCTACCACGAAAACGGACAAGTATGGAAAGATGTTGTTATCATAGCGACTGTCAAAATTCAAACGACGGACTACACCGCCAAAATCAAGACGGAGGAGAATGAAGTGAGCCTATTGGGAGGAGTCGTCTGCCCATACCTAAAGGGCTACTGCTTCGACACTACTATAGGGGAAGTTACATGGGATGCCACACCCTTGAGGACCTGTGAGGAGCAGCTGAGCTTGCTCTATCAGGGCAAGGCAGAAAAAGTAAGAAACCAAATTACTACTGAGCAAATTATAGTTGTGGAAGACAATACGAAGGTCTTTGCGGTTACCTTAGTGAAGAAGGTCAACCTCTGTCAGCTAGAGATCTGGCAGACCGAACATCCTAGGATATTGGTAGTAGAAGGGAACCAAGAGAAGTTTCTGATGCCGAAAGTGACAATTCTGCCGCACAATGCAGACCTCATGGCTTACATAAATAGCAAATTTCTATATGTGGAACAGGCATACACCAGGAAGCTGGATCGGCTGTATACAGACACCATCCACCGAAGATGTCTCATGCAGCGCGAGATACTGAAAAACAGATTACTAATGGCACCACTAGTTCCCAGCACCCTGAGTCAGTTGGTAAAAGAAAGCGGAGGATACGTAGGAAGAGTACTAGGCGAGGTCCTATACATAATGAAATGCGTACCCCGAGTAGTCACCATAAGACGAACCGAAAACTGCTACAATGAATTACCGATAATGATGAACAACGAGTCCAAATTCATGGCACCCGTTACCAGAATAGTACAAGCCCACGCTGAAGAGGTGGACTGCAATAGCTTGATGCCCCCCTTTATTTAATAGACGACCAATGGATGGGACTGAGCCCCTATCCAACCGTTAAGAGAAGACCGGAAGAACTAGCACCAGAAACAAGTCAGAGACTCACTTTCAAACCGATTCAACCCATGGGTTCCTTAGGCATTTACACGCAAGAAGAAATTAGTTCCGCGCAGAGGATACTCACTTTTGGGAACGAGCGAAAGGCTGTTGAAAACATTCTAGCTCGCCGAGTAGCTGGCCTCGAAACCAATAGTCAAGGTTTCTCCACAGTCAGCATTTTTGACGTCGCAGAGATGAAAGAATTAGCCCACAATACCATGCATCAAATTTGGGGCTGGTTCACTGACCTAGGACTTTTCATGAGTGGTCTGATGGGTTTTTATGCAATATTCAGAATGCTAAATTACGGAATTGGAGTAGTCCTGAACGGAGTACACCTTTACCAAACAGTAGGATGCAGCGTCATAATACTAGCCAGCCTATGGAATACCCTAACCATGTGGATAACTCACCGATACCAAGTGAACCGCCAGCGAGACGAGCCAACTCCCCCTGCAGAATCACCAACCCCAATCGAGGAAGCGCCCGCCATAAATATATACCCACCAATACAACACTGGTCCGAGTGTCCACCAGTTACAACCGACCAGCCAAGATAATCCAGTTTCACAAATAGTAAATTCTCGCGCGAGTGAACGGTACGCCGAAACAAGACAGTTATATTAACTCAGGGGCAAGTGAAAACCTCAACAATACCAATGTTCGGCAATGGTATAGTCAAACGTAGTCAAAAGTTTGACAACAGACATTCCGCGTACATAGTCATCAGAACGAGAGGAGGAGACCCAAATAGTCCTGAGATCAGCACGTGAAGGCTATTCCCTACCACCCAACGATCATTCTACAACACATGGCAGCGAACACAGTGCGTGGAAATATGAGAAATATTGTAAAGTGCGCGCGAAAAGTGAGTAAATTTGTTAGTAGGATGCTGAATTCTATGTATTGAAACATTGGAAAAAAAAATATTGTACTCTTATTCGACATTGATTTTTTTTGTTATCTGTATTTTTTTTTTGGACCTCCCCAAATATTGAACAGGACCGGCTCTTTCAGAAAAGACAGTTTAGCGTTTGTTTTTGGTAAAGAAATATTTGAATTCAGTGCTTCTTCTATATACCAGGAGCGATCAGAAATGTCGGTCCCAATCAATAGTTTTGTCACCCTGACAAAAAGAAGGAAAAAGCATGGGCGTGCCCATACTTTTTCCAAGGGGATAAACATAGGTAAGAGTAAATTAAGTGAATTGAATAATATGAAAGTTGGTGGTGTTTTGGGAACGCTGTTCTGGAAAAGTTGTGGCATTGGGTATGCCCAAAACTTTTTGAAAGGAGGGAGTAATGTAACAATCGCCATAGGGGTTATTTTATTTCTCAAATGCATAAAGTCATATCGAAAGACATTTAATTCGTGAAACAAATACAAAAATCTTAAAACTCGTTCCCATCGGAAATATCTCATTCACGACAAGAAAAAAAACACGTAATCTCCTTATAGAAATTGCGGCCTGTTGTTTAGTCTACCGCGGAAAAAGGCCATTTAAAATATCGAGTTCAGAATAGGGCCTTGTATTAATAGTAAGCAGATCAATGAATGAAACCATTGAGTCGGGAGACTGCTTAGTTGGAAAGCGATACACACGTCCTGACACTTACGAATTTTGCTGACGGGGGTCAGCTTGCATTAATTTTTAATTTAGGCACTGAACGTGGGAAATACTGATTCAGCAGAAAAATTCGACCATCTTGAATTGGGCGGGACTAATTCATTTTTCATCGTGGAGAAATCTGAATTATGGCCCAACGGACGAATGACTGATAATTTGGTTCCTGAGGGAGGACTCGAAAAATGGTACCTCCAACGAATGTTGGGAGGGGACCTCTGATCAGAAATGTCGAGGGAAAGTCAGTCAGGCGCGCGGTTCGGTAGAAAGCAGTCAGAAAACTGAGTTTTCGTTTGTGGTCGGGAGGTCGGTTTATATCTGCACATTTTTCCAACGGTTTGTGTATAGTTTTATATCGAAAATTTGCCATCTTAGAAACATCCGAATTCTAGAATCTAAAATTGAAATTATTTCTTGTGATAAATTAAATATATAAAAGACGCGTCTATGACCGGGATTTCAAATAGAGTGTTTCGTCCCAGACGATAAATACATAAAGGATTAGCTGTTTTTGTTTTGGTAAGAAACCCAATTGATGTATACATGAACTAACTCATATATGTTCATTTCTCTGCTACGAATGCTTATCTCTTGCACTTAGCCAGATCTTCTCAGAACACCAACCCATAGTTTGTTCAAAGTAATAGTTAGGGACCTTGGCTCTGGTTAGACGTAGGAATCATAGTGAGTGTCGCTAAGTGGAAGACACAGTTGATAATTCTGATTTGGAAATCGTTGAAAGAACTCCCTAAGAGAACTTATTTTGTTATTGATATAGAAACGGTTTTGGCATTTTATATAATTTTGTTTAATTCGACATTTTCCTTCGTGATTATTTGTAAAATCACCAGGAGACTTCCTGGCAAATTGCACTCATCAAAGAGTTTTTTTATTTATTTATCTATATATATAGCCATTTATTTGGTTTTGTTTTATTTACATTTGAGTTATTTTTATCATTTTTTTTCTTAATAGATATCGTTTTTCCGACGGTCGACTATTATTTGTAAAATTCCTTCTCTACTCCCAAAAATACCTGAGCAAAGACTTGCAAAACCAAAAGACTGCCTCTTCGTGCAGGCAGCCGAATTCTAGCCCTTACGGCCAGGATAAACCAGATAGACCGAACTTTAATTTTTATTCCTATCTGGCGTCTCCGCACCAGATAATTTTTTTTCTAACATCCTAAAAACCGCGGAGTGGTGATAGCATTGCTGCCAAATTATTTTTATCTGGGTTGTCCTGGGTCACAGAGGTTCTTTGAAAACCTTTAAGGAAATCTGGTCTGGGGAACTTTTCCTCACATACCTGTAGAGTCAGTGTACCACCGAGAGAAAGAAGAAAAAGCAAAAATAAAGACTGGTACAGGTAAAACAGTTTTCCATAATTAAACTTAACGACCCTCTTAAAGGTCAGTACTTTTCGTGACGACAAGTTGATGCGTCACCTTGGGGTAAGGTTACACACCTACAAAAGGGGTACCCCCCAAGTTTAGTACAATTTGAACGGTTTGATGTGGAACAATGAAACCAAAAATGTTTTTAAGGTTATAACCGATACTACTTTTTGAAAGAAAAAACATTGCAATTACTCGACAGATAGCGCTGGGGGTACATTAACTAAAAAAATTCGAAAGGCATAAAAATCAAAATTGGGAGAAAAATTATGAACAAAATTAAAAAATATCTAGATGGTTGTAAAGAAAATTTAATTCTCTTTTTAACGATGTGACACTTGACCCCCCATGCTATTTGAAAATTTTGAGTTGATGTCTCCCCCCCCCCGCGCCCCCTGACGAGCAATCATCATTTTTTTTATTTCAAAAAGTAGTATTATTGAAACTTTCGAAACGGTTTTTTTTCATGTGCACTGTATATTTTTTGGCATGCTGAATCCAAATTTCAACTTTGCTACTTCCCACGGATACATCTTCACAAAAAAAATTGCAAAAAACTTCAAAATTTTCGACATTTTATCCTATACACAATACAATTTTTCCTGTCGTTATTTTCCTCGTCCAAAACCGGTGGAAAGCCTTGAAGGATGGTGTCGATAAAAAAAAATTAATATGTATTATTCGACGGTCCGATGTTTTTACAATTCTCACGTTTTTTTTTTATTTCAGTTTGGTGAGGTTTCAGAACTTTTTTCGAATTCCTACGCATTCTGGGGGCTGGTGGTTATTTTTTTAAATTGAGTTATTCGGTGGTTTTCACAATTTTTATGGTTTTTTCTCACATTTTGTTTTTGTGAGTTTTTGCAATTTTTTTTTCTCCCGACTGATGGAAAAACAGACATACGCACAAAGCAAGTTAAATCAAATAAACCTAAAAAGTCTTTTCTAAAACAAACTTCTATCTTAAAAATTTGAATCAGATGAGAATCCAACTCTTCCACGAAATGATTTACCATAAAAAATTATAAGGCATGTTCAACATAAAACAACTAACTGTCAATTGAAACTGAAGACTATTTGTATATCTCTGTTATGAGTGATTACCTTTCATCAGTACGTAATAGGTCACAAATAAATAGTAGGTGTAAAAGGTTGTGAACACGAAGAGTGTGACCATAATTTCATCAATAGCAACACCGTTTCAGATTTAGTGGAAGTAAATGTTGATAGAAATATATATTACCCAAAACATGAATATACGTGAGTAAACAAAAGCCAATGAACTCAAACGTCAGCTACGTTCTGGATGATCTAGATATACTTACATAATTACCCTAGTCTTTGTGTCTGACTAATTCGTGGAAAGAAATATTTGATTTTCCCAAATGACTCTTTAATGGTGATTTATAAACGAACCAATTCCACACATCAAGTTCATTATTGTTTCAATGATGTTCATATCAGTTTTGATATTTGGTTTAGCTTTTGTGTCAGGTGAGTAAAAGATCTATGGCGTCCATGAACAACGTAAAATAATATGTTTCTACGACACTGGTGTTAAATAAGTAATACTTTTTAGCAAAAGTGAGTAAAAATATTAACAGAGCGTAAAAACTGTGCGTGTAAAGTATTTTTCTGACACACTGTTCGTAAATCACTTATTCAAAAAAGAAAGTATTTTATGTTATAGTCTAATCGGAAGTCATTATTTTACGACAATTCATAACATAAACCATATAATTTGTCAATATAATAACTGTCGTAGAAAAAAATCTTGTATGATATACTTTCGTGAAGAGCGTTTTGCACTCGCGTGTTTGTTGAACTCGGCTGTGTTCATAGTTCACGCTCATACAAAAAAGACCGACTTTATGAACGTTAATCATTATTTATCGAATTTGTAGAACTGATATTCATAGGGATAGTGATTATTAAACTATGATAAAAGATTGGTTACAAAACGGTGTTTCCCATAATGTATTGAGTGAATCATCAGATTAATATGTGGTCCATCAAACGCATTGGACTTGTTGCAGAGGTCTGATTGTATGATAATTTTAATCATATATCAAAATCTGACATATTAGTAAATTCAACCAACGGCAATGCATCATTTTAGCCAATCGTTCAGTATTATACTAACAATTGTCCTCATATTATATGAACCAATCAAATGTCATCATTTTCTTATTCCAATCCATCAATGGGGGACAGGCCTTTTTGAAAACACTGACACCAACCCGTGATATTGTGAAATCGGTGATTTGCTGATTCCGTATTCATACGTTTCCATAGTTACAACAATCATGATAAATAAAGAAACGTCAGTTTGACGGCTCAACTGACATTTATTACACAAAATGAACCATTTCTGCAATAAGGATTTAGCATGAAATTGTCTGATCATATATATCTTCAAAATAAATACTTCACTGTAACCGGGTCCGTAACTCAAAGTATATTTGTTCCAAAACGGTGGAACAATAAATTTAAATACAGCTGATTTTTCAGATTTAATATTTTTTAATTTTTATCACTCAAACTCGATTTGATAATAACTATTCAAGTGAATTTAGCGATAGATTTGTTCTCATATTTTTGTCAATTAAATAGTGGAAAATAAACAATTATCGATAAAATTTGAAGCACCCGTGGTACTACCTTTAATTATTTTCATCATGAAATAGACCAAGCAGACACCACCACTTTCTTTTAATAAATTCTGTGTAGATAGGTGATCAAATCACAAGACCTATCTAACCGCGATTGAATTTTTGTCATCCATATTGGTTTTTGTTTTGCCGTTTATCAATCAATCCCACAGTTCTTGGTAACATTTCATAATGGTTATTTAACGAACAAGTTTATTAATAAGGGCGATTGTTGATCGCCATTTTAATTCACGAGTTTGTTGCAAAACTTTTCCCTCGACCGTACTTGTCAAAAATAAAGATATCTTACTTTCAATTTTTATTATATTAATTCTATTCAAAGTTAGTTTAATTTTCCCTAGTGGTAGTTTCAATTTTTTTTAAATAAAAACAAAAAATAAAAAAAAATTGCTCTCACTATAATTTGAACTCTCGACCTCTCTGTCACCTCGCGTATCAGACCAACATTTTACCACACGGCTATGAGCAGCTACGCGATTTCTAATAACGCAAGTCACAACTGGTGAATTAAAGATTTAGATGCACTGTTTACAACTCAAGAAATATTTAACGTAATAAACATATCAAAAAATAATAAAGCGGTAGGTGATGATAAAATATCAAATGAGTTTTATAAAAATTTGCCTATTGACTGGATCATAAACTTGAAGGAATTATTTAACAAAATATACATGGAAGAACATCTTCCATTGAATTGGACAAATATTAACATGATTCACTTACATAAAAAAGGCCCTGAAAATGATCCACTAAATTACCGAGGTATTGCCTTACTAAATCACAAAACTAAATTATTCACCCAGCTAATAAATCAGAGATTACAAACATTCACCGAATCCATTGAAGCGCTACCAGAATGTCAAGCTGGCTTTCGTAAACAAAGAGGCACAGAAGATAATATTTTTATTCTTTACTGCGCAATAAGCAATCATATGCGGCTGCCTGGGAGAAAAGTTTTCGCACTTTTTGTCGACTTCAAAAAAGCTTTCGATAACATCAATTTTGAGATACTTTGGCAAAAACTCTTCTCTAATGATGTCAGTGGAAAGATGATAAGAATTTAAAAAAATATGTACTCTGTAACAACTTTAACAATTGAACAAAATGGTTGTACTTCAAACAAAATTAAAGTCACTAAAGGTATACTTCAAGGTGATTCGCTAAGCCCACTATTATTTGCTTTATATACGGCAGACATAGAAGACTACTTCAAAGAACACGGAGCTAGAGGTCTATCCCTAGATCAAAATACTGAACTCTATATGCTGGGTTACGCTGATGATTTTGTTGTTCTGGAAGACTCGGAAATTCGACTGAACAGGTCAATGAAAATTTTAGAAAGCTACTGCGACGCTAATAAATTGGAAGTTAATGTAAATAAAACAAAAGTAGTTATATTCAGAAAAAGCCCAAATATTGGACATAAACCTAAATTTTGGTATAAAAACTCACTAATTGAACAAATAAACAACTTTAATTACTTAGGAGTGATTTTCTCGTTCAATGGCAATTCTCCGAAAATTTGAAATCACGTATAAAGGAAGCCAAAATAGCACAAAACGCAACTCAGAATTCAATCAAATCTTCGCACATGTCCGATACAGAAAGTCTTAAGGCCCTATATTATAGCATAGTAGTTCCAACTTACACATACGCCAGCGGAATATGGGGACTTCGTTATATAAACGAGGCGGAAATAATACAAAATCATTTTTGGAAAAATCTTCTCTATTTACAGAAAAGTACTCCCAGTTATATTTTGAGAGCTGAAATAAAATTAGTAAAAATTAGGTATTTTATTATAAAACAAACCTTAGAATATGTGTTAAAGATTAAAAAATTACCCTTGATTAGATTAACTAAAATAGCTCTAGATCGAATGCATCAACGATACCAACAAAATAAAACCTTATCAAAATATAATTGGATTAGTCAAATAAATGATATTTTGAATAAAATTGGAGCACCAGAATTTAATATACATAGTTTTGACACGGATACAATCAGCATTATTTTAGAAAAATATAAACAATCCAGCCATATAGAGGATTGGAATAAAATATTATTAAGTACATATTGCCCAATGTATAAACACATACTACAAGGCAATCACCCATTTCAAAGCACAGACCATTTAGACTTCCCGATCCCTACACATATTAAACGCTTCATATCACAGATAGGCACCACTAACATTAAAACATTATATATGTATGTCAATAACAATGCATATACAATAAAAACTGATGAATTATGTACAATTTGCAACTGCCTAGCTTTAGAATCCCTACAACATTTATTTTTTGTATGTCCATTGTATGAAGAAATGAGACGTTCCTTTTCTGAAACACATTTCAATCCTTACCTGATATTGAATCAATAATAACCAATGAAGCTGAAACACAATTATTGTATCAAATATATAATATAATGAAGAATATTTTAAAAATCAGATCATTTATTGTTAACGAGTAGTATTTCTTGTCGGATAGTAATTAGTAGGCAAGCCTAATGCTAACTTTTATATACAATAATAATCAAATTATTAGCTTATCATTGTTTTAATCTCATTATATTATGAAATAATCTTTGTCACCTGTCACTTTCTTGTTCATGTATTTCATACGAAAGAACAATAAAATTTATCTATCTATCTTATCTATTAAAGATTTTCTGAAAATGTATTTCAGAATTGCTAAATAAATAATGACAGATAGTACTAACCAATAAAAACGTCAATTCAAGAAATAGAAGCTACCCAAAACGGCAAAACTACGTCACTTTCACTCGACGCGCGTTTAGCTAACAAAGTTAGAATTCTCAAGAGCTATACGCTTTCTACGTTTCTATTTCTTGAATTGTATTCACACCAAAGGTTCCAAACATCCATTTTCGATCGTTCAATATGAATGTATTAGAGCAATGTATGTTGGGTTGCATGTAATAAAATCGTTGATTAATAGAAAATCATATTCATTAATAGGGGTCATTAATCAACGATTTTGAGTGCGTTTAAATACATCGTAAATGAACGGTCGATGGAAAAGAAACATTAATTTCCTTATCGTCACATGTTCACTAATATCCGTAGTGGAAAATAACTCAAAACGGGAACGCATTGCTTTGAGAGAGACCATTGCCCCACATGTTATTCTCTCTTCGATGACGTATTCACCCGATATGGAAGAACTTTGTATCCATCTGACTCTCAGACACCACTTTTAACTCTATGAACTCTCTCAACACAAAGAGAGCTGATAATGTAGATTTTCCAGCACTGGTGCCTTTTGAGGTTATAGGTGAGAAATTGATATTTAGAGTTTTGAAGAGATGGAACATTTGTCAAACGAGGCCTTTAGGCCGACTTTGATCGATTATCGTAAAATGAATTTAAGACACAAATATTGTACAATATTTTACCTACTATCAATAATATTAATTATTTACTTAAAATTAGTCAATATTCCTTAAATTAATGATATTAGTTCAGACCATTAGAGAATAGATTCAGATATAGAATCCGCTACAAATTAAAAAATTCAAACCTTATTAGGTACCTGATAAATCCCTGGATAGATACTCAAATTTATAATAAATTAGTTCTTGTTATCCTTATCCATTAAATAGACTGACATTTGAAAAGAGAAACAAATTGATTTTACTTTACCTCACTAGTGCGGTAAAGTATCTCACTACGAAACTCATATCAGTATCGTAATGACTGACATTACATATTGATAGAAGCGAAACGCATTTTACGCACGTGATACATACAAAATTTTTTGCACTAGCGATTTTATAGCACGATTCACAATTACGGACTTGAATTACAATATACTGCACGTTCTATACGTTATATATAAAATAATTAAGAGTAGATGAGGAGTATGAGAAGTATGAAACTAGTAGCTGAGAACTATATTGAAGAATCTATTTCAAATAAATTGAACACTGAAAAAATTTTCAATGATTGCGCCGGAATGATACCAGATAGTTATTTGAACCAACCATCCACTTCTAAAATGAATACTTGTTCTCGTATCGATGAAGATGCTGTAACGTAGCTTTCAATATGTAGGAAATAATTATGTTCAAGAGAATATCCCATCTCCAACATCGTAGTAACTGAACCAACTGCATTTTCAATATTCAGGCTTATGATTATGACTTAATTATTAAAAAAAAAATGTCGTTTATGAAGAGATGTAAAGATTGTGGAAGGTCAAAAACCCAAAAAATCATGTCAAGAATAAAGAAGAGTATTTCTCTATTGAACTGAAATAATTCTAATTCGTGTTAGGTCATGCATGAAATGATGTGTAAATATAGACAATTTGAGAATTTTGTCTCTACTTCACGGCCCGTGGGCCATAATGCGCCCGCGGGCGATAAAGTATCAATTCCGCTTGCTGAACCGGGCGGTAAAGTGCATACAAATTATTTTTCTACGACCACATAGGAAAGTGAAGTATACCGCACTGTGAAGTCAAATAAAATGTGGCTTGTATCCATACGCCTGTGGAGAGTTGTTTCCGCACACGTGCGGATAAGCATTGTATAATTTCTATTTAGATTTATCGCTGTCAAGCCAACAAATTCTTATTTATTTTATAATAGCAATTATTGATTATGTGTGTATTATTTTGAACTCGTGAGTATTATGTCATAAAAAAAATATTTTGTTTTTGAAAACAGTTATTTACTAGTTATTTATGCAACAAGTGCAAAAAGTAGATGGCCGAGTTGGACAACACGTTGAGTGCAATAAACTCTTTTTGCACGAGTTTCATACAATATTTTTTCTACGTTCATGCAAAAACCAGAACATGTTTCATTTAGGTGGCACTAAACTGTAGGGAAGACATTGTTTGTAATCTATCTGCTAAAAGTAATTCAAAAACATTTTGTGTAATTCAGATGATATTCGAAGGAAATAATTTTATTTTTATTTAATTGCATTTTCTAGTGATTTCATAGTACATTATATAATGAATATGATGAAACATCCAACTATTTAAAACGTAATACAATTTCACAGAAAATGGGCTAAATTTGGCGTCGATTTGAAAGTTTATGTCTGTCATGATGACAGAACGCTATAGTGAATGACAGATGAGAGCAATAAAGTCTTTATTGCACTCAGTGCAATAAAGAGACAGTTTTTCCACCAAATATAGTTCAATAAAGTTTTGTTTTTTGCATGAACGTAGAAAAAATAAATAAAGACAGTTCGAATGGTTCTTAGTCAGACTGTCAGAAGCGTAGTGTACATTACTTGTGCAAAAGTGATTTTTCACACTCAGGATTGTCACACTCGGCTTGCACCTCGTGCTGTAATAATACCCACTGGTGTGAAAAATGTCACTTTCCGCACTTGTAATGTAATATACTCCTTTCCAACGAGTACGGAAAGACTACCTACCTGTCCCGCATGCGACTGCCGCTACCCGAACGACCTGAAGCGGAGTTTGGGTAAGCAATCCATTGCGGGAAAGTACCTTTTTGTATAAGTTGGGTTCCGGATTTTCTTCACAAGCGCATTGAAAAAAAAATAAATATATGTTGTGCCCTAGAAAACACATTCGCCTGACTTGAAGAAACTTATTTTGGTTGGAAAATAGTAGAATGTACAATAACTCAATGTAGTTATTTTTATTCCAAAATTCTTGTGCATTAAAGTGTGAGTATTTGCCAAACAGCACAATCATGCAAAATATATTTCGATATTTCAAATCATTTATAAATTAGTGGGTAGAGTGATATAAGTACTTATTTTCTGAATAACTCACATTGAAGCAAACAAAAAAGAATTTTATTATTGAAATAAAGATGAAACAAAAACCAATGGAGAGGACAAACACCAGTACCTAATACAGGTTTGGAATTTATTCGCTTATCAAAACATAATTTTTTTAGAAATTGGGGTGTCTGATTGGTCTATTGAATAGTGAGGGAAATAATTAGTAATAGTATCCCCAAAAAAATACAGAATTTTCAGAAGGTTATTTCAACTTGCTGTCACGAAAATTAAATTGATTAGGAACACCATGAGATATTGTTGAAGTGGTGTTTTGTATAGGAAAATTCTATATTTCACAGGAAGATACGATTAGAAAATTTGAAGATGAATATGTGAACTACATTTGTGTAGCAGTGAAATAGTCCATTTTGCATAATTAGTGTCGTTTGAGCAGTGGAACAGACGTTTCTTTATTTACCGTGACTGTTGTTACTGAGGAAGCATTGAACTATGGAAACATCGAAACACCGATTTCAAAACAACATAAGCTAGAAGCGGTGTTTTCACATAGTCTTGTCATTGGTTTGAAATCAGACGATGATGGAATTTGAGGTGTATATAATATAAGGAGAACGCTCTGAATGGCTGACAATCGAACGAAAGTAATAATCAGTAGTAATATCTAGAGAGCATGGAAAATAATCGATTATTCTTCAGAGTGGTGTTGTGAGGAATACGTCGAGTTACGAGGTGGGTAGGTATTATCAATTATTTTCATATGCTCTTTGACGTTTAATGTGAAACGTCAAACCATTTTCAGGGGTAATATAATAAGTGGTATGATTATTACCGATAATTTTTTGGAATATTAATGAATTGCAATCCCAAAGCTAAAAATACGCAGGACAAGTTGTATTTTCTTGCATTGGGATTGCCAATGAATTGATATTCCAAAAAATTATAGGTTTCTAATCATACCACGAATTAAATTTAGGACGACAATATATCGATTTGAAATAAAGAAAAATCGTGTCACCTGGTAATTGATGCTTTGCTTCAAGCCGTATTCAACGGAATACTCTTTTTCACGGCCTCATCTATGATACCAATGGACATTTGTCCCAATGATCGCTCACATTGATAAATAAAGATAACTAGTCAAAACACATAAATTTGACGTTTATAATTTAAATCATTATTTTCACTTGACAGATAGTAAAAGAAAAACTAAGCAGGTTTATCACCGTGAAAATACAGCGACAAGCTATATTTTCACTCTAGTTCCGATTCTATTGGCTGAATTTCAAAATTTGAAATCCACTGATTGGTTGTTAAGCAAGGAAATATATTGTCAGGGGTAATATAATAAGTGGTATGATTATTACCGATAATTTTTTGAAATATTAATGAATTGCAATCTCAAAGCTAAAAATACAACGAGTCCGCAGGACGAGTTGTATTTTCTTGCATTGGGATTGCCAATGAATTGATATTCCAAAAAATTATAGGTTTCTAATCATACCACGAATTAAATTTAGGACGACAATATATCGATTTGAAATAAAGAAAAATCGTGTCACCTGGTAATTGATGCTTTACTTCAAGCCGTATTCAACGGAATACTCTTTTTCACGGCCTCATCTATGATACCAATGGACATTTGTCCCAACGATCGCTCAAATTGATAAATAAAGATAACTAGTCAAAACACATAAATTTGACGTTTATAATTTAAATCATTATTTTCACTTGACAGATAGTAAAACGAAAACTAAGCAGGTTTATCACCGTGAAAATACAGCGACAAGCTATATTTTCACTGTAGTTCCGATTCTATTGGCTGAATTTAAAAATTTGAAATCCACTGATTGGTTGTTAAGCAAGGAAATATATTGTCACTCTAATAGAACTGTCATATTTGAAGAAACCAAATCATCAGAACGGTTATACGACGTCGTTCAGGGTTAATTTGCTTATCAATACGTGGTAACTATAGTGTATTTACATTGCAAATAAGGACTATGTCAACAAGAGCACGTGAACGCCAAACTAGTACAGAGGCGTATTATGTTTGTTAACTTAGTTAAAAAGTATACATATTCCATATACTTCTTGGAATGTGAACTGAACAAGATCAGGGCAACTATTTGAAATGAATAGTCAATAATTTAATTGAAAACACAAAAACGAATCACCGCAGATATTTTAAACAAAACCAGCGTTAATGACTGTAACGCAACCAATCTGATTACAACTATGTGAAAACATTTCGTTTTGTGTCGGGTCAGCTGATGTTCTAACGACCAATAGCGCTGCGAGAATTGGCGATCACGTAGTGGACACGCTGTAAGCATGCATTGATCATTGTTCACATCGTACGTATTTGAAATGTAAATATACTATAATTAAAATTCGCAGTCGCTATCTGCTAATTTCATGATGAGTTGTAAAATCGAAGGAATTGATAATCATGTAGTTTTTTGTCAATTCAGATTTTAGATAATGATTTTGTTTCGACTCTAGGTGATGATTCCTTCGGAAACCTGATGTCATCGAAGGATGGAAAAATTGTTGGAGGAACAACCGCCGACATATCTATTTTCCCGTACCAAGTCTCGATAGAATATGTAGGGAGTCACTCCTGTGGAGGAGCTCTCATTGGGGAAACTTGGGTTTTAACTGCAGCCCACTGTACTGAAGGAGTGTTTTCAATTTTCCTTTCAGTGAGGGCTGGGTCATCGTATCAAGGGTCCGGTGGAACAGTGGTACGAATCCAGAATAAGTATCAGCATAAGAAATATAGTACCACAAAAATCGATTATGACATAGCCTTACTGGAACTAGCTGAGCCTATCACATCCGAATATGGCGAGGTTATACCTTTACCTACAACAAACACAACTCCACAGGTGGGTGACATCGGAACGGTAACCGGTTGGGGTACGACCACCGAAGATGGTAATATATCGAAAAAATTGAGAGTGGTGGAGGTTCCAATTGTGAGCCAGGAAGAATGTCGGAAGACGTATGGTGCCCATTCTATAACTGACAGAATGTTTTGTGCAGGATATCCCCAAGGTGGAAAAGATGCTTGTCAAGGAGATTCTGGTGGTCCACTCATAATCAACGGAACGCTTATGGGCATTGTATCATGGGGCGATGGGTGTGCGAGGCCTCATCAACCTGGGGTTTATACCAATGTTTCTCGATTCAGAAAATTTATCAAATCCGTAAGTGGCATATGAAACACGAAAAATGTATTTGAATAAGTAACTTTTGTATACTCCTTTTTCAAGATATATTGAAAGTTGTCATTAGGATATCATTTACAGTGCTATGAATACATGTACTATTTAACCTTTTTTGTAATAAACCATTATTATTTCAATTATTGCTATTGGCATCGCAGCCACATCAGTTTTTTTGTTAAGGTAAAAACCAGCAGAACTAATTCATTTCTTTCACATACTCTGACACTAAGGTAAATACTATTGGATTGCCCCATATTTAATAATAAAATAAAAGGTAAAATGATCTTTATTGACCTTTGTTTGCAATATAAAAATGAATAAGGTATGTCAGTTCACATGGTTGGTTGAAATAAATGGATAATACAGTAGGATACAATACAATAGAAAGCAGGAAATGACAATAACATAATAGCTGATAATATAAATAAAATATCAAGACAATAAAATATCAAGAGAAATTCCATATATCAGTTACTAGACACATGTTCCCTGAACCCGTCTATTATAACCCAAATATTGCTTTGGCCTGTTTGAAAACTATTTAGTGATCCGTGATTTTTAAAGGATTGGGGTAATATATTATAGATCAAGGAACCAGCATAGAGACATGATTGTACTGTGGTTGATGGGAATTGTGGGCATTTCGAGTATTATAGCGATGTATGTTTATCAATAAGTTATTTGTTTTTTCGAAAATATACGATAAGAGTTTGTTAACATATATTATTGACGAAAGGGTTAGAAATCTTGTTATTTTCAAATGTGTTACGACAACTGTCTCTGTAGCCCATATCAAAGATAAGCATGCGTGTAAATGTTCGAAAGACTTTGTTACCTTGCCAATTTTTAGGGATTGCAGTATAAAGTATATTTTGTTTAATATTTCGATTTATTTATTTGATTACACTTTTGACATGTTTTACTACACAGTTTAAAGAGCTATAGTTTGTGGAACATGTCGTGAGTGTATTAAAATTTGTGAAAATTCAATCGTGTTTAGGTACCGTAAGTATCATATTATGGATTTCCATCAAGTAAGGGCTAAGACAATGAAAAAAAAAAACAAAAAATACCTCCCTTGAAAATTGACTTTTCTCCCCTAGTTTTAAGGTTGAAGGTGGTACTTTTCCTCCCTCGGGAAAAAAAAATTACTTCTACTCCCTAGAAAGTTTCACATAAATACAAGTGTTTTTTTTGTTTATATTATGATTATATTTTATTTTTCAACTGGGATTTGACAAAAATAAAAAATTTAAGAACTAATTAAGAAAGTTCAATGTTAAGTTCATAACATTGCTGAAAGTAATTGAGGACGAGAATTCGGTAGGTATATTATTCGTACTTCAACTGAATGGAATGATAGAGGGACAAATTGTCAATGAAGGACTTGCTTCTGTTGTAGTATCAATATCTGAAATATTTGTTTGATAACGGGTGAGTAGTAGAACTGACATAATTTGATTTACAATTTGACTTTTTTGACAGTTATCTGATCTACATATCCTTCCGCCACACCTGTCGAGCGCCAACCACCATGTTTCTTTATTGTTGAAATTTCTCCTCCAGCATTCGCTAACACAGACGCAGATGTTCTTCTCAAACTATGTCAGGCGTATTGTTGTGAATCATGCAACTTTAAGTATTTGGCTACGTTAAATGGTATTTTGGACATGGTATTTTTTCCTACAATCAGTAAAGAAACGACCGTGATCCGTTTTCGCTTGTCTCAGAGATAATGTCAAGGATGTTGACATTGCCAATTGCATTGTTTATTTTGTATTTTCGTTTTGGTGTCTGGTCAATAGTACTAACTGAAATGATATCACCCTTATCTTTATATCTTCAACATTCATATTACATAATTTGTCACATCGACACCACAGATCGCTATTATAAAAGCAAACTACACAAAATAATCAATTAGTAAAGAAACACTCGCCTAAGATTAAAATAAACCTTCATCATTGAGAACTGGTCATTTGGTGCTTCGACAATATAGTCAATAATTTCCTGTCTGGAAAAAACAACAGCTTTTTTCAACTACCACCCAGCCCCTATAATTTCTTCAGAAATGTTATTAACTTGGGTAATTTATATCTATGTCTTCCTATATTAAAATTGTTGAATGGAGCATTGGATATTTTGACCATAATAACTGAGGTCTTTGAGAGTTTTAGAAAATACGCCAAAATGACCAACTTCTTCACATATTTTTCAGTAGAATATCATACTCTTTTTCGTAACGGAATCTTGATTTATCCGATAGTAAAGACACATTCACTAATTTCGCTTCTTCCTGTATATCGTAGGGTGAAATATTTTCTTCATATTCGTTTAAGGGTTGGTTTTTCATTATCCTGTTAGGGTAGTTTGACTGACAGCTAAATTTAACTGGTGGTTAGAAAGAATATTACATTCGCTCAAATGAAGACATAAACTCACAATCTAACCATCAGTCAAATTTTGCTGTCAGTCAAATTAAGCTAACAGGATACGAAAACCAGCTCTAATTCGTCCATATGTTTGCATACATTTAGGGACGGACCGAAGGCATGTTATTGGGGGGAGGGGATTCTAGGCGATTTTCCCAACTATAAGGTACTCATTGCTATCAACAAAAATAAATATTTTGTATCAACAAAAAAAGCAACATATGTTTTGATTTTGAAACAATAATAACAATACTCTCTCATAAACACTCGTAGAGTGTACCCAAAGGCATAGCCTGTGCGGGCAGAGGACGGCTATTATCATTATTTGCCGTGGCGCTCCCTCTAGAAATAAAAGTATCATCAAAAACTGAAGGAATCATATATAAAATTATTATAAAATATATTGTTCAATACACAAAACAAATCATTATACTGTACACATTTTATTCTTGGTGATTTTATTTTTGTCCACGCCTTTATCATATTTTGAATAGCCATCGAGTCACAATGGTCTTTTTCAAATTTAGTTAACATGAGCGAATCCAATCTTTTGTTGACCATCAGAGACCGTAGCTTATTTTTACCAAACTGTAGCGTTCTATGCGATCTTTCGCGAAAATAAGCTGACTCAGTCGAAAGGAAAGCTTTAAAACAGCCTTACGTTCTTCTGCTGTATTCACGGTATCATTCATTGTTGCTCTAGTTATGTATGCCTTCCCGTGGGAATCGCTGAACGAAGCATTGCTGCCTATGCAGATTTCCAGGAATACTTCGAGGCGGTGTTGGATTCAACACGGTTCATGGGAACGAAGAATAAATCAGAATAGACATTAGACTTCGAATCACATCTCTCTGTAAGCTCTTAATACATACAGGGTGTTTTCGAAATTGGAGCGATTAGGAAAATCTTAAAAAAAAGTTGTTATTGTTAAAATTGTTGTTTTCGTTAACCAGCTGTCGACCCCTTACAAACGGCAGCGTCATCAGTATAAAAATCTGTAGTCGATAGGATTCGAACCTATTATTATTATTATTATTATTATATCAAATTTTTTTTCTTTTTTTTCTTTTTGTTGAAGTACATTACAGGTATAACAATTTTTTTTTTCTGAAATAAAATCTCAGATCGAGCATCTGAGCCTAGGCAAGATTTGCCTGTCTTGCTCTGTGCTTGATCTGGGGATTTTATAGGTTTCGCGTACATTTTATGTCTATGGTGTAAGTATATGAGTAGATAATAGAATTTAAATATATTTTTTTAAGGTTTGAACAATTTGGAAAATACTTATATATATTTCTATGTAGGCTTGCAGTCAGTGTCGAGCAGATTGTACGGAATGGTAGGTTTTTTTTTTTTTTTTAGCTTTTAAGTAGATGTTGATTTCAATATGTCATAGAATATCTTTGGGTGATTTAAAATATACTTTTTTGTTTCAATATTATACTTTTTCTGGTTTGGAATTTTTCTTAGGTCGGTTGGGATAGCATTGAAAAATTTAGGTCCGAAGAAGAAATATGATCTCTGTGTTATGGTTTTTTTGAACAATTGTGTTACAAGATTCATGTTTGTGTTTGATCTAGTTATTCTATTTTTTGTTTGATAGAAATTTTTATGATTTGTGTACATTCTTTTCAAGCATTGATGGGCAAAAAGTAGTTTGATATTCAATACTTTTGTTTCCTGGTAGATGATATCGGTAGAGTAACGTTTGTTTTTTTTAAGATAATTTTTAAAATTGTGTTTTGTGTTGTTTGGAGAATATTGAGAGTGGTATTGAAAGCCCCGCCCCATATTGTGATGCAGTAGGTTAAGATTGATTCGGCTGAGGTGTATAACATTAGAAGGTTTTTAGCTGACAAAATGTCTCTCAAGGTATAGAAGCTATGAATCAGGGCTCTTAGGCGTTTGTTGACATGCATTATATGATCCGACCATCTTATGTGTTGGTCTATGACAACTCCGAGGTATTTCGTTGATGATACTTTTTCTATCATGGGGCATAGGCATGGGTTCCTGTTATTGCAGTGTACGGAATGTAATTTCAAGGAAAAATTTTCTGGTTGGTTTACAATATTTGGCGTGAACGCTACAAATTTTGTCTTCTCAATATTCAATGTGAGCTTATTCGAGTTTAACCAAGTGTGAATCTTTTGTAGATTTGTTTCAGCACTACGTTTAACGTCATCCCATTTTTTCCCCGTGAAAATAAGAGCTGTATCATCAGCATAACATATAAGGTGTCCCTCTAGGCCTGATATTTTTGCAATACTGTTTATGTATACAAGAAACAGTATTGGACCCAATACTGTTCCTTGTGGTACCCCTATTTTTACTATTGAGTCTGAACTTATTTCGTTTCCTATTTTTACTCTCTGAACCCTATCAGTTAAGTAGTTAGACATAACAACAAGTGGGGAACCACGAACTCCGTAATGGCTAAGCTTGTTGAGAAATATTTCATGCGAAACAGTGTCAAAGGCTTTGGCGAGGTCTCTATGGAACATAATGAAACAATAAATGGCAAGAATTTTCTTATTAAAGCAATCAAAAATTTTCGAAATTTCTATAGAATTTTAAGAAATCGCTTTCAGTTACCTTTGTTTGGGAGTCACTGGTTTGATTCTCCAGGCCACAGCGTATCTGCCCGCCGGCAGTGTTTCAGCGCGGTTTGCGCAGGCTGTGGACCTCTGATCAGTAATTTTTCGACCAAAATGTATTCGTTTTATTTTGCCATTTTCTACTTCCCACTTCCCACTAAAACTTCTGAAAAATCTGATTTTGAAATAAATAGTTTTTTCCAAATTGCATGAAGTTTCGGGTCGTGTACAAGGATGCAAATTTGTGAATGTATCAGAATAGATGTTTTTAAAATTTGCAACAAGTTCAAAAACTTTTGTTATTATTTTGAGACCACCTTCATCAAAAAATTACCACAAATCAAAAACATATATGTTTCGGTCAACGTAAAAGCTTGCAAAATCTGTACAACTGATCGGAATATTTTTCCGTTGTATCTGTCAAGTGTGCAGAACTTTTGGAATTTTTTCTTAATAATATTTTTAAAAGTATTATAAGTTTGCAGAACCTTTTGAATTTGTTTAATGAATATACAGCAAAATTCAAATTAACTGGAATTTTGACAATGTTGCGGACTCCGGAACAGGTTGCAAACTGAGATTTAGTGCTTTCTCGATGTACCGTTCATTTGACCAAAGTTTGAGAACTTTTGGAATTATTGTTAAATTTTCGATTTTTAATGTCTATCACTACTGGCCATATGTTGTTTCATTCACTGCTTCTACTGATTGAAAATACTATTCAAAGTTTCAATCAATTTATTATACTATCAATATAATTCTCGAATAAAGTCAATTTGGTGTAGACTCCAGGTTTTTCTGCCTCTGCACATACATCTCCCCAGGAAGTAAGTCCAATTTGGATGCCTGAAATGACCAGGGGACCTCCAGAATCACCCTGAAATAAAATAATATTAGTAAAACAAGAACATTATATTTCAAGAAGCGTCATATGATTTTATTTGTTGATAATTAAATCAGTGTTACAAGTAATTTAAAATAGTTATTTATTATACAAGGGAAAAAAGTATTAGATTTTTGCTGGAGGTTGTGTTGTCAATAGACAAAAACCGAGAGCCAAAATCTAATCTTTTTCCCGTTATAATACACTATTTTTTTCTGTGACGGGAAAAACGACGATTCAATCAAATATCTCCTCAATCTATGTGTATATACAGTGACCGCCAAAAAGTATGTACCATATGGGAAAAAAGTTTATAATCAGAGTATTGGAAAAAAGATTCTTGGGAAGTTTGTGCATGTCCGATAACCTAAAAATCGATTTTGACACATGTTACGTGATCTGTGGTACGGCGACAAATTGAAAAAAATACTATGAATGGGCAAAAGTCGGGTAAAATGGTAATTTATCGAAAAAAGTTGCTTAGAATTCAACTTTATACACAAATACATAGTTTCGAATAATAACGTGAGAAAATTGAAAATAGCAATTTTTTTAAAATATTTTTCTAGCTGTATGAAAATATCAAATTATCATCTTATGAATAGCTTGGCCATACTGAAACATTTGTATTTCAATGTTAATAACAAAAGTTTCTCATTTTATCCACACCAGATAGCTCTAAATTAAAAAAATTGGATTTTGTCAAAATCTTGGCTGTTACATTGGTTCGTATCTAACAGTTATATCAGAATTCGACGACCATTGTGATGACATGACACCCCAGAAACATGGGGTTTTCTAGATTATAATCAAGTTTTGATGATAATCGTGTTAGAGCGTTTCACTTCGTATGCAATGTTGAAAACTCTAGCCTCTTTAATTTGACGCACTATTTTTAAGATTATGTGCGAAGCCCACCATTCGTGCACGATTATCATCAAAAATTTATTATAATCGGAAAAACACGATATTTTTGGATTTCCCTGTCATCCCAATAATCGTGGAATTCTGATATAACTGTTAGATACGAACCAATGTAACAGCAAGGGTTCTGACAAAATTCAATTTTTTTTTTTCAATACTCTAATAATAAAGTTTTTTCCCATATGTTACATACTTTTTGGCGGTCACTGTATACCTGGTTCTCGGGGAAAAAAGTAATTCCATAAAAAGTTATATTTTATTACCTGTCAACAGGGATAAAATGTCAAACTTTTTTCCCGTCACAGAAAAAAGACTATATTTTTTGTTGGCATGTTTAAATTGTCAGATTGAATTCTACGAAAGCGTGGAAGGGCCACTACAATTTTTCAGTCAGTAAGTAGTAAGCATTGTATCAAATAACTCGGAATATCTGAAAACATTAAAAAAAAACAATGAAGAACTTAATAAATCAGCACCTATAAATTCAAAAACCCAAGAGGATTCGCCATTCAGGCACCCCTAGTCCTTGAATCAGTCATTACAGACGTTTGAGTATTATAATGATATATATGCTAAGTTATATTGATCTGAACCCTCAAAGCAGGGAAGATTGAATATTGATCTTAAGTTTGTAACAAAAAATATTGGCAGAGCCGTCGTGTTCGAAAAATCGCGCTTGTTTGAAAGACCTATTTATCCACTTATACTTTAATATACTATTTTGTACAACTGTACAACTGCCAAAAGAAAAAACTTGACATTTTTACACCTCTATTGATGCGTAAATGTTAACTTTTTTCACTGCCAAAATAATTCACAAAATAAACATGAAATATTACTTATTGAGGGATTTATTTTTAACAGAGGCAATTATCAATTGATTATTCATGACAAAAAAAAATTCATTTAAGGGAATAATAATTAATAGTGAAGTTTGTTTGTTTCCAACATGAATTCCCGAAGATGTTCCATGTTGCTGCTGATCAGCAACGTTAGATATTTCTTGAAGAGTTGATTACACAATTACATCAGATATTTTAATTTATTTGGAAGAAAATTGGCAATTCAATTTTTTGTCAGAAATCTCAATTTTGTTATTCAAACTATCTTCTATATATGGTTCTGCTACGGAGGCAGATTTCCAGCCATAGTGATGTTTTATGGATGTAATGTTACCCCCTGCATTGACCAGAAGAGTTACGGAGCTCCTCCTGAAACAGTGACCTGTGTAGCTCTTAAACATTTTTTTTCCGAGCTATTTTTCAATGAAGCTGGGAGTTTCTCCTATTTTATTTATTCCCACATGTTGGTTCATACATTTTCCTCTCGAATATTTCAAAAATAGTATGTATGAGGCGGTATATCTTAATATAATCAGAATTTGAATCAGTAAACGTTCTTGCGCAATAAGTCTTCGTATCAGGTATTTCAACAATCAATATAGACCCAGCATCTTCAATGGCATCAATAGTCATATGTAATTATTCTACACGGCTACAAGCACCGCTGATACCCAAAATTAGCACAACCTACAAATAAAAAATATTGAAATCACTACTAATATTACAAAATTATGATTATTATATCAGTACTTCACAGAGTAAATTTGTTTCATCATCAGCATCTTGAATGAATTTATTGATATCATCCCTAGATTTCTTTCCTCGGCATCTGACGCTTTGGTTCTTGATGAGCGGGAACAATTTTAAAAGCTTCCTTATATCAATATTTTCCTTAACATTCGATGTACTTTTCAACATTGAGTGGACACTCCATAACGTAGGAGGTTTTATAATTCTTTATTTCTCCTCAAAATGGCATAGGTATAAGCACATTTTCAGAAACCTTTTTTACATGTTTCTTGTCGCACCATTCACGAAATTGGTCATATGTTTTCTCATATACTAATTCGGATTTGGCCGGTAACAAATTAGATACTATTTGCATTTTCTTTCTCAGATATATCTGATGGGTATAACTACCGCTGTCATGATCAATATCCATATTCTTGAAAATAACTTGAAATTGAAGCAACTACGAGCAAACACAGTCAAACAGTCAAACACGCGGCGTGCCAACAAACCGTTTCTATAGTAACGACACAGAAAGACCACTGGATGCTGTGAAATTGTATTATTGTATTGGAAGTATTGATAACATTAAGGTAGTAATTCCCTCAGACGGGTTTCTTAAGAGAAGGCTGAAATCGATATATGAAATGGATAACATGTTGTTCTTCAGTCCACCAAAGTTTGAAATCTTTCTTGTGTTCCGTTTGTGAGATATATGATAAGAAAATCGACCACTGTATGTGTACAGTATATAGGAGAGTAGTACAGAAATGTGTCTAGAACATAAGTATTTCATGAACCGCTCTTACGACCGATTCAAAAAACGAAACACTTATTTTTTATTCAAAAACGAAACTTCTATCAAAATTTTGACCAGTTCTGGTGTTCTGTTCTCGAGTTATTCAGTTAGAAAGTACATACAGTTTTCACGTCGGAGTCGTACACTTAAAATGTCTGGCAACACTGCGCCTCCATGAAAAGAGCAAGTACGATGTAAAACGGAGAGGGAAAGAACTTCTTCACATCATGTATCAAAATAATAGGGGGCGGGTCAGGGACAAAAAGTGCGGTGATTGCGGACTTGAATTATTTTTTTGTAAATCGCTATGTTGAAAAGTCGAAAAAATACGTTTTATTGAATTAATTGTTATTAAAAATCAACGATGTTCTATCGTTATCACGGATTTTTCAGGGCATTTTTTTAGGAAATTTAATGATCTAAAAAATCAATGGAATTCCTTTGATGTTATCTACGAAAGCACAGGAAGGGCCGCATAGGAGGGCTACAAGAGTTTTTTTCATTTCGACTTTTTCTAGAAATTTTGTCTTTAATGTCGAAAATTCGACCAAAATATCGAAACTTCGACTTTTTTTCTCAAAATTTCGACTTTTTTCCCGAAATTTGTACTTATTTCTCGAAATTTCGATTTAAATGTTGAAATTTCTGGAAAAAAGTCGAAATTTCGACATTAAAACCGAAATTTCGATATATAAGTTGAATTTTCGATTGATTGATTGATTGAATAGTTATCTGAGTATACAGATCAGGGCGCTTCGCGCGACGCTGCATTTGTTGACTGACAACATTCCATCGATACACGAGATTACTGACACATGAATTAATAGATTCAGCAAGTACACTTCAGGTAAGTTTTGAAGTGTCAGGGCGATTTTTCAATAAAAGTTATATTTATACATGCACCTCGCAAATGCAGGGAACTTTTTAGTTTAGCTACCAACTGAGCATTATCCATACTATAAACAGCCGAGAAAGTTGTTTTCATCTGCACGTGCTTACGTTGTACCTAAATGTTTGACTTTCATTAACACCTGATCTTTATGATAAAAATATAGCCGTGCTTTATAGAGCCACATTCCACGAAGTTGTTTTAAAGAATGGCAATATTTGCAACACACGTTAATTGCATTTTTCAATTGGACAGTTAGAATGAAACATAATTGTGCGGGGATCAGTCTTAAGCTTATCATAAAAAAATACTTAGACACTTAACCGAAACAAGTGGGACCAGCGCCCTTCCGCCCCATTGAAAAAGGCTGGCCTGCGAAATTTGTGTTATTAAAATGCTAATGGTAAGATCCGCCCCATTGTCAGTTGTAAACTAGACTGACAATCAGCGAGCGTCTAATTTTCTTCCTGAAATCTTTGCTTTCCCAATAGGCTAAAAAATCGAAGTGTACGCCATCTCACAATTATGCCAGCAACTATCGTAGGTGTGAACAACAAAGAATGGCACATTGTTAACCGTGCAAACGACTAGCTGAAATTTCTTAGATTTCCAGTTTTTCTGATTAGATAAACACCTAAAAGTTCTTAGAATTGACCATTTGTGAACTGTAGTGTTTAGCTGTTTGGTGTTGGGGAATATAAACATGCAGAATATTTATAAAAACCTACCTACCAAATCGCGGAAATTTTGTTCTGTACCTCAATGTTCATCTTATTGCACATCAAATATCAGTCTTCATAAATGTCCCCTTGGTCATAGAAAGCTTTGTCTCAAATGGAAGACAGTGCTCAAGATTGGAAAATTTATTACACAAAATATGCATGTTTGCAGTCTCCACTTCCAAGACAAGGGCTATTGTTACATGGTAAGTAAATACATTGTTTCATTTGCAATATTCTAGCTCAATTATTATGATTTGTTACAGCTACACCTCTAACAATTAAGAGAAAACTCAAAAAAGGAGTAATTTCCAGTCAAAAGATTTCTTTTTAAAATATCGAAAAACAGTAAAAGGTTAACAGAAGTCAAAGAAAATGGTGAGTCAACAAATAGATTGTAAAAATAGGTGAAAGTCGATTTATGCACCCCTACTTTATAACTAAACCTAAGACTAAAAACTGGACCTAACAGTGAACCAGTGTGTATGTTCTTAGTACTAGTTAAAGTTTGATAAATGTTTGCGTAGTTTCTCTATTGATGAACTCTTAGTTCTAGTATTTGATGTAATTCTTAAGTAAAAGTGCATAAATAGACCAGAAGTTATTTCTTACTTCAATAATTTATCTATAACCTATTCAAAGTTAATTTTAAGTTTCATGTAGATACAAACCTTATTACTGATTTTGATTCGAGCTGATTGAAAATTAGGTACTTTTTTTCCTCGTTCTTTGTTACTTTGCTCATTCAAGAGACCTTATTGTATTCATAAAAATGTGATGGGAGTTTTATATGTAATTTTAGGTTGAAGAACCCAATGGAGGAAGACTTAGAAAACATGCCAAGTGAGGGATAAAATGAGACTGCAGATAATGAGGACAGCGAACATGAAATTCAAATGAAAATAGATGTGTTTTTTCAATTTGTCTTGTTGAAACATTTATAAAATTTTGAACTTATTTTTATTCGTAAGCTGTTAATAACTTGCAATGCGTTTTTTGTTCATACATTTTACTGAAATTTTAAACATTTTATTTTAATAAGACCAATCTACACGGCCAATGTTTGTAGCTAATTACATTTGTCATTTTGTGACATCTTTTTGTAAACTAGCATTGCTATTCATTCAGATAATTAAATAAATATACTGGAACAACCAAAATAGTTCTTTTACCAAAAAATTGGAATCTTAAATAGTAAATTATTTTCTTTGTGGATTTCCATGATTCACCCAACAATGGTAGATATTTTTAAAATAGGAAATACGAGCAGGAATTATGAAATTTACTCTGAACGCCTCTATATAAATATTTTGTTTTATTAATGACCAAGATAATGACTGTCATAGTTTGAAAATGTTTATGAGTTCAGGAAAAGAAACTGCAGTAACATAAGTGGTATGAAAACATAAGAAGTTTTATTTCTTATTCATGATAATCTACCACATAGTAAGGGCAACACCCATCAATTTAGGTAAAGTTCTTTCTTCAGTATAAGAAATTATATCACAAGATCCACTTGTACTGTTGGCATATTCACCTGAAATTAATCTATTCATAAACACTAGTAGCACCTCGTAATTGTAAACTTCATGCAACTGAACAAACCTGGGATTATCTCAAAAATACTTATGACTGCAATTCTCAATAATCTCAAAGCTACAAAATCCACCAAATTTACAAATTTCACCACAATGCCTTTATTTGTTGAACAAAATTATATGTTGTTCACCCTTAACGGTAGCCATATTGGTTTATTCAGCGACATCTAGTGGTTTCCTTTTTTCGCCTATACTCTCAGTCGTATACTTACTCACTTTTTTGAAACAGATCAGTAAGCCCCCTACCCTAACTTCGCCCTGGAAATCATGTATGGCGAGAATCTCTGTAGCATCTTCGACATCGATAGTACAAGTTTCAGTGGTCGATGGCCGCAAACTTATCACTACCAAAAATAGTGACATGGGCTTTTGGTCTATTTCAAGTGATGAATACAACAAAGATAAAGAAAAATGTGGGGTCTCTAGATTGACTGGTGGTACGTGTCCTATACTATACAATGGACAAACGGGTAGGAACTTCGAAAAGCGAATAAATGAACATTAAAATAGTTTTGTAAACCGGAAAACAAATTCAACTCTTGCTATCCATTCATTAACAGGAAACTATATTTTCGAATATGTGTTTGAAATTCTTCAAGTCGAAAACAGAAGAATGAAACTGAACCTTTTTGTTGCACGGAAAATTATTTGAATAATCACCGATAGCTCTCAAATTTCACAGGTACTTTCGCTCACCATTTGATTATTGGTAAGTGGTGGTAATTGTTCACCCTTTACATACAGAATAATATCAATTAGTTCGTCGGTGTTATTCTGAATCTCACTTCGATGGAAATGTTGAGAAAACATTACGATGACGTTGATGAATAAGAATTCCTCCAGCTTACCTCGCAAGTATCCTTTCCACCCGCGTCATATCCAGCACAAAACATCGTATCTGTAAGGTATCCAGATGCATAGTAATTTCCGCAAGTTTCCGTGGTTATAGTAGGCAAAGTCACAACTTGGAGCTGATCGGCTGGTTTACCGCCATCACTTAATCTTCCCCAACCTGTTGCTTTAGCTAGCATGCCATCGGAAATTATGGTACCTGAAGAAGCAAGAGTAACTGGTCTAACTCCTGCACCAAAGTTCAGCTCAGTTTCGAGCTCTAGTAAGGCTATATCGTAATCAAATGTTTCTTCGTTGAAAAGTTCATGTTTATGTATTATGGCAACGTTGTAAACTTCTCCACCCGTATTTCTGTAGGATGAACCAGCTCGAACACTGATTTGTGCAGCTGTAACACTGAAAAGTATATTAAGTTAGTGGAGTGCGTTTGAGAACATCGAAAGTTCTGAATTTTGGCATGAGTGTTAAAATATAATCAATATTTACAATGATTTAGGGTGGATTCATCATTGAATATATAGTACAGTAACCACCGACAAATGTAAGCCACAAGTGAACAATGAATCGTAGCACTTTGAAACCCGGCACATGACTTCTTGACATCATATATTGTTAGAAAAAAAATTGTTTAACAAAATATCAGGGCTGGAACCCAAAAAAAAAAATTATTTTAAAAAATTATAATTTTTTTGCTGTTGTTTCGGAAAGTATAAGATTTATGAAGGAACAATTTCAACAAGGCGAAAGATAATTCAATTCTCCACAAGAAATATACCTGGTAATTTCTCACAAAATGCTCTTGTTTTCTCTAAAAACCTAATTGAATTCCGATATCAAATTTCAGGCTCGCGTTAAGCCGCCACTGCCATTTCCAGTAGTGCCAAAAATGATATTTGTCATAACTTTGCTAAAAATTATAGTAGAAGGAAAAGAAAAAGTGTATTTCGTTCCTGAAGACTTCTCCTTCCTCATGCAAATATAACATGTGAGTATTTGAGTACCTAAAATGTGTTTTATTCCACTTCACATAACCCTTCTACGATATTGGTGTTGCAGGTATTTCCGGGTTTCCCTGCAGCTCTGAAAGCGAATACGCCACCAATACCATTTAAGCCGCCCCGGAGCGCCGATCAATCATTTTGATGTTTTTACTTTGTTCTTGTTAGTTTCACTGTGTTAAATAAATTTTCAATTAATTTAATTTTAGTTGATATGAAATAACTATACTGAAGCAGAAATCAGTACCCGCTTTGGACCATATGAAACGATTTTAGACTAGTGAGACAAGTCTGACTTATACATGCCAAAGAAAAAACTGGGTTTTACTCCTGCCTCAGTTTTCAATGCACCCATAATCCCGACAATTTTTTCAGTAAATGTTAAAAATAATCGCTCATACACATCCTACATAAAAAATGATGTATGTGATTTCTAGCTTGAGGTTTGCACTTCACGATAGTGTTATTAGAGCTATAATGTAACGAGACTTTCATGCGATTTATAATAATCGAGGATATAACCTCCGAAATTTATTTAAATCTTAGAGTGATCTAGTTACATTCAAAGCTTTTTCTTATCATTGACATTTACAACAATGATGTGAACATGAAATCAACAACTTTCGATTGAAAGTTTGATTTTGTGGAGAAAATCCGATTCTTGACATGATTTTTTGGGTTGACCTTCCACAATCTGAAAATGAAAAAATGTTAATACAAAGAAATCTGTACAAGTGTAGAAGGGCAAATTAATTAATTTGCCCGATAAGTTACTGCGGTCACAAGACTGCTGTCTTGAAAGAATTTAATTTTTGTCAGTAACGTACCCTACACTGAATTTGCCTATCTGAAAAAATGAGATCGAATTAACAAATACTTCTCTTTTTTTTTGAAAACTTCTTGGAAAGACGCTGAAGAAACTGAATTTGAATTGCGGTTTTGAAAATAAGATCTTTCTTTGACAGAGTCAAATGAAATCTGTCATACATTCAGGAAGAACATAAAAGTTGTTACTGTTATTGTTGCTGATGACTGTTTATATTATTTCAGTACTCGTCTTGTAATAAAACTTAATCATATTGTATGTATATAAAAAAGAAAAGTTGACATGTATGAAAAAATAATAAAACTGAAAGAAAACAGTAAAGTTGTCAGTTTACACAAAAAAGTAAAATTCATATAGAAAATCAGGTTTCAATACAAAACTATAACTATTGTAAGCATTTGGGCTTACAAAAGTTATATCAGAAATCGAAAAATAACGGGTTCGAAAATATCCGAACATATTCTAACATCTGATGGCGATCATATGTTATCATGCGATCATAATATGACATAGTAAATTTATTATTATTGTTCACTAAAACTTCTATCGAAACAAGTGTTTTACACTTATCGAGTACTTACTTTATTCTCACTTAATCTTCATTGTGCAGTTTATCGTGTATGACCATTACTTACCACATGTATCTTTCTTATATACTCAGTGAATAAAGATTATTATTATTATATTATATATTATTATATGATGGAATGGAATAATACCAAAATTTTATTGAGAGAATCAAATCAAGAAAAAAGAAAGTTAAAGGAAACTGCGTGCATTCTTTTATCGAACAACTGCTTTTCAACTAATTCCATCGAAATGGACCGCACCTGGTTACCTCTCCTCAAAGATGAAATAAGAACTGATAGAATGGTGATTGATTGATACCGACACCCTATGTATCAAGATACCAAACGTCAATCAAAAGAATGTATGACAGATTTCATTTGACTCTGTCAAAGAGAGATCTTATTTCCAAAACCGAAATTCAAATTCAGTTTCTTCAGCGTCTTTCCAAGAAGTTTTGATAACGGAGGCAGATACAGCCTCCGAAACGTCAACAATTTTTAAAAAAAGAGAAGTATTCTTTGTTAATTCGATCTCATTTTTTCAGATAGGCAAATTCAGTGTAGGGTACGTTACTGACAAAAATTAATTTCTCTCAAGACAGCAGTCTTGTGAACGTAGTAACTTATCGGGCAAATTAATTAATTTGCCCTTCTACACTTCTTGTACAGATTTCTTTGGATTAACATTTTTTCATTTTCAGATTGTGAAAGGTCATAAACCCAAAAATCGTGTCAACAACAACTTTCGTTATGTCACGTCATTGTCATTTGAGCGTGCCATTTGGTATCTATTATAAAGTAACATAATAATTATATTGTAACTAATGTACTTATTATGTGTTGTTATGTGTTGTTATGATATGATATGTTAGGGATTGGACATGAGTAATTATACAGCAGACAATGTAGCTCCTTGTCGTTATAGTCTGTATGCATTGTCTAATCATAGTGGGACTACCTAATAGCGGACACTACACGGCCTACTGTAAACATCCATATGCGAGGACGTGGCATTAGTACAGTGATTCAAATGTGTTCCCAATTTCATCTAAATCTCTCGTGAGCAGTGAGGCCTATGTTCTTTTCTATGAACAGGAAGGCACTTTATCACAACTTTGTGATCACTTTTAGTTTCATTTTATGTTTCATATTTTTAGTAATCTATTGATTGAAATTTATTATTATGTTATTTGTAATAAAGATTTAACTTAAAGGAAGCTTAATATCTAATGATACGGTAAAATATATAATACAAATTTCTAGTCAGTCAAAAGTCAGAATTATCAAATACTGTCATAATGCAATCAAAACTTACTCATATATGCAATGGGCTGCTGTAAGAATGAATTTTCTGTTGAGTATGGATCCTCCGCAGCCGTGTCGACCGAAAAACTGGATTGAAATCTGATATGGATAGTCTTCAATTGTGGCATTCAAACCACCAACGATCTTCAGTCTGATGTCGGAGGCTACTGCCGAGAAGGCTGTGTGAAAATAATTAAAACGATGAGAATATTCGGTAAAGTCTTTACGAACTCAATTGAGACAGCACAGAACCAAGCTATCATATGAGGTTATATCGATATACAAATTGCTGCTGATAATTTGCATAGGTATGAATATCACGTTATTCTCTAACCGCTCCTTGTCTTATCGGTGTGTAAATCTATATCTTCGGGAGTGCCCCAAGGATCAGTTCTTGGGCCACTTCTTGTTCATAATCTTCATAAACTATATTTTCTATCACATAAAACCAACTCAGTGTGTCTTGTTCGCGGACGACATAACTTTTTACAATTCCGCTTGGAGTACAACAGATCTCAATGAGATGGATTTTGAAGCATCTAACAAAATCAAGGAATGGCTCACCCCCAACAACCTCATTCAAAATGACACCAAAACGCAATCTATGATATTTCATACAAATATGCTCCTTTCAACAGACGTACCAGTTAAACTGTAGGTATCACCCTAGACAGCAAACTCAAATGGAGTGATCACATCAATATACTATGTAGAAATTTGTCAACTCGAATTACACAACACTGTTGATGCGAACGTCCTCAGAATGACATAGTTTTCATTGTTCCACTCTCATCTAAGTTATGGAATAATTTTATGGGGCAACTCTACCCACGCAAATCGAGCCTTTATTCAGCAAAAGAAAGCAGTTAGGGTGATCGCTAAAGCTGCTTACAGAGAATCCTGTAAACCGTTATTCGGGGGATTGGAAATCTTGACACTTCCGGTACTGTATATATACTTCTGTTTGAAATAAATAACCATATCCATTGCTATAACAGACACAAAGATCTGCACAGTTATCCTACCAGAAATAACTCTCAGCTCATCAACCCTAGATTTCGTCTCAGTACTTCATTAAAAAACGCAATTAATTTGAATATGTATAATAAGGTTCCCGAATCAATGAGAAAGCTCAGCTCATATAAATTTAAACTAGCTGTCAAACAGCTCCTATTGAAATACAGCTTTTACTCAGTAGATGAATTCTTGTCAAGTAATTTATCGAAATGAAATATTAATATAAACATCATCACCATGATATATATATATATATATATATATATATATATATATTTATATATATATAGAGGAAGGGTAGTCGTTGCTGACTAGTTAGGTATGGAACTAGTAAATAGTGGGGCTTTGCAGCAAAATCAAAGAGTACTACTTTAAAGTTTGTCCAAGCTTTCGGAAATTTAATAAATCATTTCCATCATCAGGGATACTACAAATTGCATGTGTAAGTAATATAAAAAAATATATGTATTGTTAACTTACATCTTTGTTGAGATTGTGAGACGCGATGTTATTCAACAATAAGTGACACATTGTGCAAGATGAAAGTTGATATAAACATGTAAAATTGGTAGGATGTCTTAAAATTTTTTCATAAAATACGTTACATTTAAAATTGTTAAAATTTTTTATTTTGACCACACCAGGCCAAATCAATGCTCTTGGTTAGGAGAAGACAGACAGTTGACATGTCATACGACTCAGTCAGTGGTACCAATTTACAGTTACCAACCTATGTTTAATGGGTGACGTTGGATAAGAATCCATCACCCATTAACATTGAAAATTGATTAACAAATATTTTATGACCTTGATAAATAATCATATACATTTAACTTAACTCCTTTTCGTCCAAAAAAAATTTTGATTCTACTAAAGACATTTAGTTACATGCCAAATGTACTCAATTCAGGTTTCATCCTAGCTCACTAGGTGTCGCCTTACCAATTAAAAATCGGATTTACGGATTCCAACATAGGTTGGTAACTGTAAATTGGTACCACTGACTGAGTCGTATGACATGTCAACTGTCTGTCTTCTCCTAACCAAGAGCATTGATTTGGCCTGGTGTGGTCAAAATAAAAAACTTTAACAATTTTAAATGTAACGTATTTTATGAAAAAATTTTAAGACATCCTACCAATTTTACATGTTTATATCAACTTTCATCTTGCACAATGTGTCACTTATTGTTGAATAACATCGCGTCTCACAATCTCAACAAAGATGTAAGTTAACAATACATATATTTTTTTATATTACTTACACATGCAATTTGTAGTATCCCTGATGATGGAAATGATTTATTAAATTTCCGAAAGCTTGGACAAACTTTAAAGTAGTACTCTTTGATTTTGCTGCAAAGCCCCACTATTTACTAGTTCCATATATATATATATATATATATATATATATATATATATGTATATATATATATATATATATAATATAGACCATCAGATAATGACATATTTTGCTGACTCATTTTCTCGTTTCAGGGTTTTTAACCACTGAAAATTATGTCAGTGCTGAGCTCAAAAAATAAAAATTTAGCGATGGGATGTGTAAAAAAAATTGTTTTTATTTTCAATCTCTCATTTATGTCATTTTAACACATTAACAGGTAGGAACAATCTAATAGTGAAAAACCAAAGCCATAAGGTTTGAATGTCCTTAAAGTGTGGAAATAAGGGAGCCATATTGTAAAAGAATGCTCGGTCGCTGACGCATTTTCTCGCTTATGGCAATCGACAGAATGAAATCTGATATCGTTAGGAACCCGACAGAAAATTTCCATAAGCCAATCAGCTGTTTAAGTAAATTTTCCGGCCGGAAAATTTTGGGAATTTTTTTTTCATATGCCTAGCACACGTCCGATCGCTAAATTTTCATTTTTTGAGCTCAACACTGACCTAATTTTCAGTGGTTATAATCCCTGAAACGAGAAATTGAGTCAGCAAAATATGTCATTATCTGATGGTCTAATACATGCAATATATGCAAGTACGTCTAACAAAATTTTCATACTGTTTGTTGAATAAGGAATAATGCCCTCACCGTGTTTGTTCATATACTATTCTATGATTGATATTCACAAACACAAAAATAATTTTCCACTGATGTCAGAGTCTCACAACTACAACACATGTTCATCTAACCTCCTGAAAACACAGTATTTTCGACTTACAAAATCGAAAAACAATTCTCCTCGACTAGGGATCTACAATAAAATACCGAAGAAGGTAAGTTCGCTACCAATCAACAATTTCAAAAAAAACTGAAATGTTACCTATTGAAACACTGTTGTAGAAGAATTTGCTAGTTCTCCCATGGACATATAAAACATTGTGTGTTGACATACAGGACTCAATAGTTGAAAATGTATTGCGTTGAATTTTAAATATTTTATATATTTTTATGAAAGATTGTATTTACGTTTTTCAATTCAATACTGTTGCATTGTATTGTGTTGTGTTTTATTTATGAATTTTATATTATATTTATTTATATGTCTATAACAGAAAAAAAAATTCTCTATTATTTTTTAGTGCAATAAGCTGAATGAGTTTTTTTGAAGTTTGTGCAATGACTAATGAAATGTAATGCCTTGCTACAAATGTACTTTTACATAACGTAGTCAAATAAATATCTATCTATCTATATATACATATATATATATATTTTTTTATTTATATATATGTATAAAAATACAACCATCTTATCATTACATCATAATTTATTGTCTAACTATATACCTATATATTATTGTTTATTTGTTATGTTCCTATATTTTGAACATATTTTACCTATGGACATGTTCCAAACTCGCTGACTTGTGTAATGAAAGAAATATTCAAAAACACCAATAAAATTCTATTCTATTCTATTCTATCTCGACTGGCGGTCCACGTGGACTCTGTCACATAAAAAGGATGAGAAAAGTGACAATCGAACACTTTCGGTTGGTCGTTGTCGATTTCTAATTAGTCAGCACCCAGACGTCTTTGACTTGCCGCTGTAAAATTTCAATTAGCTAGAAGATTAATTTACTAGATAGTGCGGTGCAACTAGACTCAGAGGCATATTTATACAGGGTGTATCTTAAATGATGTCATTAATTTCCAGTGGTGATTACTTGTCACATTTTATGAAAAAAAGTTCATATAAACGTGTGTCCTAACTTGCTTCGTTTCCGAGTAACGGGATGTTAAAAGTTTAATAAAAAATTGGTCATTCATGAATTACTCAAAATTGTTTACACCGATTCTGATTCAACTTCGTGTATTTATTAGTAGTAACAAGGGGCTTCTTTTCATGAAATTAGATATTGAATTTTAATGCCAGTGGCATCGCGATTGATACCCCGTTGCTCGGAAACGAAGCAAGTTAGGACAAATGAAATGTGACAAGGAATCACCTCCTGAAATTAATGACATCATTCAAGATACACCCTGTATATCGTATTAAGTTTGTATGATTATAATGGGTCACCTCGAATCGTTGTCTATCGACAAGATTACTTAAGAAAAATGAAAGAATATCGAAATGAGAATAGAGGAATAATACATCCTGACGAGACGTGGTTTGATACCCATTCTGTCGTCCAATTCGGTTGGGAAGATGAAAGCAACAAATGTATTACTTTGAAAGCTCCATGTTCTAGGCGAAAAATAATTAATATTCTTCATGCATGCCGGAAATGAAAAAGAATGTATTGATAATGCGTTATTGTTGTCTGCAAAAAATATTAAGCAATCATCTGCTGATTATCATAAGGACATGACCTCATACCAACAGCCATACGAAAAATGCCGATATAATCAAGTTCATGGAACGGAAAAACATTGAAATAGCCCAGAAAAACGCGAAGAAAATATTATTGGAATTCATTAAGAAAAGAAATATTAAGGAGGAATATATGATCGATAATTTTATTGTTAAACATGGTCGTGTCCTACTAGTGCCACCATATTATTGCTTTTTCTACCCCATTGAGATGATTTGGGCTGCTATTAAAGGGAAACTGAGAAAATATAATCAATTGCCAGAATTGAGTGGGTACGTATTGAATAATATCAGAACAGTGGTAGATGAAATGGCTGGAAGGGATATATGGAAGGAATGTGTATCTAATGTGATGGACAAATAAAGTGAATACAATATTCTACCACCGATCAATCCGATTATCATTAACGTTAATAACGACTCCGATTCTGAAAGTGAATATTCCCAGGATGATTAGTCGCTCTATGTCGCTCTTTGTTCATCTGAAAATATAGTTATTTTATATATCAAAAAGTGTTTTTGGAAGTGATAGTACTAGTGATGGTGTGAAACATTCTGTTTGATTCTTCTTTTCTTAAGCAGTACGCGCACTGAATCCGCTCGACTCGGATCGGCACGGAACGGGTCGGATCGGCACGACGGTTACCCGCGCACTGATTCGACTAGCAACTAGTTCTCTCGGCCGTAGTCGAGTCGAGTCGAACGGTCTCTGCCGTTCCGATCTGCAGTGCGTGGAGGTATATTTATATTGAAATAGGAACAATGCAAAACGTTCGGCAATGCGGTGCCGTGCCGATCCGAGTCGAGCGGATTCAGTGCGCGTACTGCTTTAGAGTGAAAACAATTTTAATTGATGTTTATAGAATGATTATTTATTTATTTCATCAGGTTTTTTATTTGAAATTTTGTTTTCCTTGTGTGCCTTTGATTAAAGGCACAGTTTACGTCTGGCTGACCCGGTTATACCGGAAGCGATAACATTCATTATAAACATTTTTTTGAGTTGAACTAGGTCGTTTTATTTCCCCAATATATAGAAACAACTTTTGATTCACACAGCACTTGCAATTTTTATAAAAATCTATGCTAAAAATGTATATTGTATATATATACAGTGACCGTCAAAAAGTATGTACCATATGGGAAAAAAGTTTATTATTTGAGTATTGGAAAAAAGATTCTTGGAGAAAGTTTGTGCGTTTCCGATAACATAAAAATCGATTTTGACACATGTCACGTGATTGTTGGTATGGCGGCAAATTGAAAAAAATTACTATTTAAAGGCAAAAAGTAGGGCAAGATATCAAAAAAAATTATTTAAAAAGTTGCTTAGAATTACATTTTATACACATATACAAAGTTTGAAAAGATAGTGAGAAAAAATATTTATTAAATATTTTCCTAGCTGTATAAAAATATCAAATCATTATCTTATGAATAGCTTGACCACACAGAAACATTTGAATTTCAATGATAATTGCAAAACTTTTTCATTTTTCCACACCAGTGAGCACTAATTAAAAAAAAAAATGGATTTTATCAAAACCTTTGCTGTTACATTGGTTCGTATCTAACAGTTATATCAGAATTCCACGACCATTGGGATGACATGACACTCCAGAAACATGGTGTTTTCCAGATTATAATCAAGTTTCGATGATAATCGTGCCAGAGCATTTCACTTCGCGTGCAATCTTGAAAACTCTAGCCTCTTTAATTTGACGCACTATTTTTAAGATTATGTGAGAAGTGAAACGTCAGTGAACGATTACCATAAAAAATTTATCATAATCTGAAAAACACAATATTTTTAGATTTCCCTACCATCGCAATAATCGTGGAATTCTGATATTCTGATACGAATCAATGTAACAGAAACTTCTGAAAAATTCAATTTTTTTTATTAAGTGCTTTCTGGTGTGGAGAAAATGAGAAAATTTTGTTATTATCATTGAAATACAAATATTTCAGTATGGTCAAGCTAATCATAAAAAAATAATTTGATATTTTTATACAGCTAGGAAAATATTTAAAAAAAATTCTATTTACAATTTTCCCACATTATTTTTTCAAACTTTGAATATGTGTATAAAATTTAATTCTATGCACCTTTTTCAAATGGTTTTTTTCGATTCTTGCCATTTTACTCGACTTTTTGCCTATTTATAGTAATTTTTTTCAATTTGCCGCCATACCAGCGATCACGTGACATGTGTCAAAATCGATTATTAGGTTACCGGACATGAACAAACTTTTCCCAAGAGTTTTTTTTTCAATACTCTAATAATAAACTTTTTTCCCATATGGTACATACTTTTTGGCGGTCACTGTATATATCTGCCGCCTCTGTTTCATAAAAGACACGTGTGCAAGTGCAAAAAGTGAGTGTTTATTGCACTCGACGTAAAATTGTTCGACGAGGCCGTTAGGCCGAGTTGGACAACACGTCGAGCGCAATAAACAATTTTTGCACGAGTTGCATACAACATTTTTTCTACGTTCATGCAGAAAGCAAAAAATTATTCATTAAGGTGCGGCACTAGGTATAGGAAAATGAAAAGAAAAACTCAAATAATTAATTATTATTATCGATCTGCATTGAAACAGATCACTATCATCTATTTTTCCATTAATAATACCCATTTAGAAACTTTCATTTCTGTAATTGTCAGAATTAATTTTCGACTAACGTTTTTGTAACCACAATTGCATTATAAAAATCGAAATCATGGTAGCCGCGAGTGTGTATGTTATCAAGAGGTGTGGTACAGACAGTTTGCTTTATGCAAGTAGACGGTTTAGAACAAAGCAGATCAGTTTTGATCATAGAGTTTATCTCGGGAAGACATTATTTGTTTAACTCTAGCTGATGACATTATTACAAAATAATATAAAATATGTAACTGTTTAAAACGTATTGCCAATCTCACAGAATAACTACTGAATATGTAATGGGTTTGAACGTTTATGTTTGTCATGATGACAGCACGTTGAAGTAGAATGACAGATGAGTGCAATAAAAACTTTATTGCACTAGTGCAATAAAGTATTCCTTTTCCCACTAAATATAGTTCAATAAAGTTTTGCTTTTTGCATGAATGTAGAAAAATATATTTATATATAAAACTAAAAATTAATGAGAACGCTTGGCACAAATACATCATTTCAATAGTGAACGTTCGGTTGCCAGAATATTATCCTCGCCTACCTCAAAATTTAAATTTTATCTCCCGCAAAAAATCATGAAACTTGGTGAAAACATTTTTTTTGTGTTTTTGACAAGCTGTAATTTTTTCACTAATAATTGTACAAGTGGTTTGTATTTTATCGGATAAATTTGGGTTGCTTAATGAGAAACTGTTTTCTAGCAATTCGACGAGAATAACTGTCAACTATTAAAAACACGACACCGAAGGTGGAGTGTTTTTCGGTTGACAGTTATTCGACAGTAATTATAAGGCAACTTTTCATTCATGATAGTTTTTATTTTAACCTTTTATATAATCCAGTTCAATAGAATCGACGCGGTAAACCTTATGGTTTTGACCGTTCAAAGGTAAACAACGCTTTTTCAAGGACCAGGCAGTTCTATCAGTATAAAACCGAATAATTGGGCAGAATAACACGCTGCTATTGGTTGAAATACCAAAACCGTTACATTTTGAAAAAAATTATCGTTATAAAAGTTCATACTATTTTAACACTCCGCAATTTCCAGACTCTCGAATGCATCAAAAAGTCTATGATCATGAGACTGTCTCAATAATTTCAAATCGGTGGTCGTGATCCAAATCAGGTTGGGCCGTAGTCCTACGTTCCTAATCTGGTAGATACATTCTATGTAGTGAGTTTTTATACGCAAACTGGAAGATTCTCAAACTTTTTTGTGAGTTATTTCCCTTTTTTGTTGAGAATTGAAAAAAAAAACTGGAGAAAATCTGTTCAAAACCTCAAACGTTTCAACTGCAACTTCGGCAGCCATCTTCAGTGGCGTGGTCGAAGTACTCTTCTTGAGGAGTTTCAGTTGATACGTCAAGAAGATGAGTACGATCACGCCACTGAAGATGACCGCCGCAGTTGCAATTGAAACGTTTGGGGATTTCAACCAAAGAAGACTGATTTTGACTGATTATGTTCAAATATTGGATCTTTGTTGAGCCTTCTCAATAGTTCGGATGGAAGAGCAAGCTCGAACCAGGCCTACGATCTGGTAGGAGACTGAATCCTACCTATCATTGTCGAACACGTTCCGTTACTTTCTGTATTTTCTTCTTCTTCTTAGCTTAGTTTTTTGGATTTCTGACTCCTATGCGGAATCGTTGCCATCGAGCCTGGTTACTCGCGTAGACAGCCAGGAAACCGGAAACTTTGTAACGGTCCATTTTTGAAAAACCCCGTATAGCGCGATAACTATTTCAATTTCCTCTGATGGGTATGCAAGCAACAATACTTACACCCATTCGCTGGCATAAAATAAATAATTCTGTATTTAACTGCCCTCACATCCCATACAAAAATTAGATTCTAAATGATTATTGTGAAATCGCCTAAATAAATGAATTAACCCAACTATTGGTATGTAGAAGATAATTTCTAATCGAATGGTTTCAATATCGAATATTTCAAATTCAAATATGGGTACTTTTGGCGCGGTCAAGCTTGGTTCTATCGCGAACTATATAAAATGAGTCGATTTCCTCTAGAGAGAGGGGACTGACTGACAAGAAGGTAAAGTGAGAGAGTTCAAGCTGTGACTTTGAATATAGTGTCTCAAGGCAGTCATCAAATTGGCAGATTTTTGTGTAATGGCCTCATGTCACTTCTAAGGCCATTCCGTGCCGGCGCAAGATTACCTGCCCAGTAAAACCACAATATCATCTTCCGAAAGTCGTCACAAGTTTGATGTGCCGTCATCAACCGGTGTTACCTAGTCCCGCAGTTATTTAGATAGTACTGAACAACAGAATAACAGAACCATCTTCGTCCGTTATGTACCATGGTTATGCAACCCGTTGAGGTAGGCCCTCAGAAGTGTTACCTAGCCTCATAGGCATTCAGATAGTACCGAACCATCCTCATCCGTCATATGTATCATGGTTATGCAACCCGTTGAGGTAGGCCTTTAGAGCGACTTACCATCAAGAGGAAATTCTAGTTTGATGTGGTAACTAGTAATTTAACCATTCTTGAGTGAGTACCTATTTTCCATGATTCTTCCATTGGAAAAGATTCTGTCGATACAAAGAACATTTGGTGTTTTATTTACCTATTTATTCGTTGAGTAACATGCATAATTATTATCATAATACTACTAGTATTACTTGTATATCATAAGGTCCCTGTGAAGGATCTACAGCTGTGGATCTTACAAGACCCTTTTCTGAAACATTTAACTTGGCATAGGTAACTTAACATGTTTTTTTGATTATATAAGGTAATCTTCCCCCCGTACTTATTTCTCGCTAAGTAGGTGTTTATTATTTTGTGTACTTTACGTATCGTCATACGGTAGCTTTATTTAATAACAGTTTAGGTATGCCCAAAGTAACTATCGAAAATAGTTTGTTTTAATTATTATTATCTGAATAGAATTAGTTATCTTGCTATCACGGTCAGACTTATAGTTAGTTATATATTTATATCAATTCAAAACTACGTACACCGTCCTCACTATCCTTTTTTTTCATAATTATAGAAGTATTACATAATTTTGCATAAGTTACTATTATTTACTTATATATTTGTATCGTGTCCAAATCAATACTATTTACATGCCCCTAATTACCCTAATTAATCATTTAAGGAATGTTATACTATAAAAAAAATAATAATAATTTTTTATACATTAAATTTTACACTTCATATTTTGTAACTTGTCTATTTTGTTTGAGTTTCCCCTTCCCGTTGGATTCCCGACTGGCGCCCGCAGCTTACTTTAAATACACTTATCATTATATAACAACTAGTGACAAAAATTTTCATCTTGGGATTTTTATAAGAATCAATATTTAGAGAGCTAACAAAATTTAACAATTACCGACTCACGACGTGATTATACCGACTGAGCTTATAGCCGTGGCCTGTGTTACGTAAGATCTAGTTATCGTTTTAAGACCTTTCTACAAAAAAAGGGCATAACTTTCACAAGTAGTTATATAACGTCACACAAAAATGAATATTTATAATAAAAAACTAATAATTGAATTATTCAAGAATTGAGTACCGCCCCCATGCGGTATCCTCGTGCCATCTTTATGATCGGACACACTTCGACACGTCCGACCACTACCACGAACGAGACGGAACTGTTTCTGTATTTTGCATGTATGTACTATTGTCAATAAAATCAATTATTATTATACATAACGTTTGGCACCAGTCTGGCGCTTTTCCACCACGCCACGCCCCAGCTAATTCCAGTATCATTTTAGATTAACTGAAGTAGGCATTTTATAGAGATTCGTACTTTACTTGAGAAAAGTATCTTTGTGTTACTCGAAAATCATATCACTCAAACTAAAACGCAAAGACAACGGAACCCCATCAAGACAAATTATATATGTCCAACTGAGGTTGAGAAAATAGATACCAAAAATTGTTTCGATATGTGAACATGACAACTATAATAGCTATTTGTGTGTTTATAGCGCAAAGTGATGGATTGCCGCTCGAACAAAGAGATTTATTGCGGTAATTTTTGGAGAGCGGCAATTACACTTTGTGCTCGAAATACATACAATATTTATTCAACAAACGCAGATCTCAGATAGAGAAAAAATCTCGAAACTTCATTGATCATTGATTACCTAATAATAATATTAATTTCTTTTTTCTACATTCATGCAAAAAGCGAAACTTTGTTGAACTATATTTGGTGGAAAAATAAGTTCTTTATTGCACTCATCTGTCATTCAACTTCAACGTGCTGTCATCATGACAAACATAAACATTCAAATCCATTACATATTTAGCAGATATTCTGTGAGATTGGCAATACGTGTTGAACAGTTATATATTTTATATTATTTTGTATCAATGTTAAGCCAGATTTAAACAAACAATACCTTCCCGAGAATAACTCCATAATCAAAACTGATCTGCTTTGTTCAAAACCGTCTACCTGCATAGATCAAACTGTCTGTACTATGACCACACATTGTGATAACATACGTGCTCACGGCTACTATGATTTTGATTTTTATAATACAACTGTGGTTATAAAAACGTCAGTCAAAAATTAATTCTGACAATTACAGAATTGAAAGTTTCAAAATGAGTATTTCGATGGTAATAATTGATTATTTAAGTTGCGCTTTTCATTTTCCTACACCTACTGCCGCACCTTATTAAATCATTTTTTACTTTTTGCATGAACGTAGAAAAAATGTTGTATGCAACTCGTGCAAAAATAGTTTATTGTACTCGGCCTAACGGCCTCGTCGGACAATTTCACGTCGAGTGCAATAAACACTTACTTTTTGCACTTGTTGCATATAGATGAATATTATTATTTAATGTCACATAAGAAATTACTCACCTGCATGAAATACAAGAATTAACACAAAAAATTGTGGAAATATCATGATGTTTGAATATTCCAAGTAAGTTATCTCCTGTATACCTATACTTGTTATTTGTTATCATTATCACATGCTAAAGATCAACAATAATACATATAAAGATTATTTATGGATATGGAGGGAGATTAAAAAATTATATATGGTAGTTGGTTGCGTATATGGAGATTGAATGTTTTTAGTGCTTTATCCACAAGCATCACACATTGTTTATGTGATACCCCATTGCGATCGATCCTTTAAGGTTTGTAGTGGCATCTGTACCAGCAGAAAGGATATTGTGATGTATTCCTGTGAATGTTGAGTTTTGTTGTTACTGTTGTATATATTATTCCTTCCTTTCTTGCTTCTCTAGGGTTTTTATATCTTCGATTTATTGAACTTTCAATTAAAGTTAAATTTTTTCATAATTTTTCTTCTTTGAGAGTTGAAAATTATTTTGTTGACGTCGTTCTAGTGTCTCTGTCGTCCTGGATGAGATTTTTTCATTTTCACCGACGCTTATACAGTGAGTTTCAAAAAGTTTGCACCATATACCAATGGGCACACGTACGTTTTTCAAACGTGTTATAAACGTGGAATTGGTTAAATAAACGTTTCTGAAAATATCAACGACAATAATTTAATGTAATCTTCAACGTTGGAAGAATACGTTATAAAGATGTGTTTTCAACGTTACTTCCCCAACAACTCGTTAAATATACGTTTAAAAATCAAAAAGAATTGTTGATCAAACTCGCTGTAGCGATTCATTTATCAATGTTTATGATACGTTCCTTAACCTTTTATGTGGTCAAGAAAATGTTGTTTCATTGAGTATCTTCGACGTTCAAAATACGTGATTGAAAACGGCAATAAAGCAAAAATTAATAAGCAATTGTTTTATGTAACATTGGTAAACGCGATATTTTTTCGTTGAAAAAACGTTCAGTTTTCAGCCATTTCACAACTACCCTCATTTTTGATATTATCAAAAAAGTCTAATGGGAAAAGTTGTTGAGAATTGAAAAATATATTGAGGTTTAAAATCACAGCTATCTACGCAACAAAATGAAATTTGCACCAAAAACTAGTAAAAATTCAAACCATTTTCAACAAACATCAATATTTTAGTACAAATAATAAATTGGTCCATATTTCGTACTGACTTATTTTATTATTATAGGAATATGAGGGAGCCGCCTGAGGTAAATTTGAGATACTAGTACTTTTTATGCGACTAGAACCATAAAAAAATAATACACTGTGTACACTGTTTGTAGATTGAGGTATTTGATAACTCTAATATAAGTTTTTTGCAATGCACCAATTTTTATGAAGAATTTAATTTTCTGACAAATGAATAATGAAAAAGTTTCCTAAATGGTGCAAACTTTTTGAAACTCACTGTATTAACTGATTGCTTTCATCGTAATTTCTATGAGTATTATTTTAAACCTTATCTGATAATTACAATCATTAAATCGAAGCTTTATTTTTTCATAACGATAGTCGTGGCCGACCGATGATTTTACCCTTTTTACTTCCAAATACACCTACAATGTAAGCTAATTATGGCAAATACCTGTCAGAAAACAACTACTTCCCTGGCTAATACCACGACGGGTATTGAATTATATCCAACAGATACTTGTGCAATGTACCTCATTGAAGAGGAAACAATTGTAAGTGCTCTTTGCAACCAAATAGCACAATTTTGTTTGATTCGGACAGGGGAACTACCTGCAGAATAGTTTCAAGGTTCTTGCCTCGGCATCAATACAGAGTAGGTCACAACAGCCAGCTTTGAAGCCATCTGTTTCCCGTCCGAATCAACCCATCATTCCGTCTATTTGGTCAATCTGGTCTATCGCTGATGAACGGGTGTAAGCCGCTACACCTAGTGGCAAGAAGATCAAAAAGCACTCCGATTCTCCGGGTAACGAGATTCAGTTAGATATCTGAACACAAAGCTCAGATTTCTTTTGGGAGATCGTTTGATAACGATAGTCGTTGCCGACCGATGTTTTCACCTTTTACTCCCATGCAGGATAATTGTGGCAAATACCTGTCAGAAAACAACTACTCCCCTGGCTGATACTACGACGGGTATTGGATTATACCCAACAGATACTTGTGCAATATACCTCATTGCCGAGGAAAACAATTGCAAGTGCCTGTAACCAAATAGCAGAATTTTGTTTTGATTCGGACAAGGGGACCACCTGCCTCGTCATCACTGTCATCAGTACAGGGTAGGTCACTACAGATGGCTTTGAAGCCATCTGTTCCCCGTCCCAATCATCCCATCATTCTGTCTATTTGGTTAATCTGGTCTCGCGCTGATAAAACGGGTGTGAGCCGCTCTATCTGGTGGCGAGAAGAACAAGAAGCACTCCGATTCTCCGAGTCAAGATGTTCAGTTAGATATCTGAACACAAACCTCGGAGTTTCTTTGGGAGATCGTTTGATAAGGATAGTCGTCACCGACCGATGTTTTTACCCTATTTTCCCCCATATACACCTTTAATGTGTGCTAATTGTGGCAAATACTTGTCAGCTACTCCCCTGTCTAATACCACGGGTATTGAATTATATCCAACAGATACTTCAAAGCTTTAAAGCTGTCCATAGTGACCTACCCTACCCTACCTAATCAGAATTTTTCTCGATCTTTTCTCCACCAGGTGGAAAATTTATTATTTGGAAGTACACCAGAGTGTGCTGCGGCCCCTCAGGGTTCGGCCACGTTCTCGCGCTGAGTTGATTCTCCATGTCTCTTACGACAAGGGAATCGATAAGATAGGTTTTGATATTCGTTCTAGAAAACTCCTAAGTTCCTTATGCTCTCTTCAAAATATTTACAAGCTTTATTTTCAGATGAAAAATCAAACAAAGTTGGAAACTAGATGAAGTTCCAAGAAAATATCTAAGTTTGACCGGAGCACCACGATGGCTACTGCTGGTCATAGTGCAGTCCCTACGATCCCAACTTAATGACCGACACTTGAGGAGAAGGTGAGAATTCAACGCCCCGCCTGCCTTAGTGCTATGGCTTATTCTACGTAGAACTCGCCCTAGCAGGTCAGTAGGCATCCCCTGGCATCTCTCTCAGGAACTTCAACTAGTTTACAACTTCATTTATTCATTTCATTTTTGAAATAAAACTTGTGTATATTTTTAAGATAGAATAGTGAACTTAGGAGTTTTCTAGAATCAACTCATCGCGAGAACGTGGCCAAACCCTGAGCAGGCCGAAGTTCACTCTGGTGTACTTCCAAATAATAATGTTTCTAATTTCTCTACAACACATTCTCGATAGGGCACCCAGTGTGGGGCTTGGTCTATGTAAAACGCGGCTTGATCTAAGCAAAACACAGCTTTGACTTTGCAAAATAACGACTTCGAAAATTTTGCGGCTGAATTTCCCAAAATCAAAGTAATTATAATTATTACCCAGATAGACATTCTCAGGACCGTTTACCAAATCCTAAAGTGCATAACTTTGCTGACTTTGTCACTAGGAATAGTGAACGGACCCCGTTACCATATGATAGGTTTGAATATATTGATGACGGTTCGGATAGATCCAAAACGTTCAATCAACCAAGCTTTTTTTGAGGCCTGAAAATTCAGACCGTATTTAACAACTGTTAATAGTGACTGTTTCACAGTGTCAAACGCAACGACTGCTACTATATATAGAGAGCGAGCAGAAACTGCGAATATGCAAAATTCCACAAATCTGTTTAATAACACAAATCCATTTAGTCTACTATTTCTGTCATCGACTTCCAATTTTCCCAGAGACAATAAAATAAGTGGGGTCAGGTGGCACCCTAGTAATAATGATAACATTCGAGAATCTTAATAAAAATACTCCAGAATTTTCTAGAAAGGTGTCTTTTGCACCTCAATAATAAAGAAGAAACTCTGTATCCTCGACAAATATTCAGAATAATCCTGGACCTTCGCAGCCGCAAAGCGATATGGCCCAATTAGTAAAAATATTAAAAGAAGTTGGTTGAGAGTTAATTGCCTTTCTTCAATCGTAAAGACACTGAAAATCCGAGGTATTCAAATATAAATTACAACAATACAGTTCAGAAAGGTAGGGCAGGTCCACCTTTCTGCCCCGGAATGAGGTGGGCTGGATCAATTTTTTTTTCGTAAACTCTAGTGTGTTTAACTTGCAAATGTCACCTTAGTGAAGATGTTCTGCAGTTTTTCATTTTCAAAACCGCCGTACATAGAGTACATTTGCCTTGTTTGTCAGTATTTTTATTAGTCTTAGGATCTTGCTCATCTATGAAATAATCCGTAATTTTTTTGTTTCATTAGATACACTTTTAATAACTTCAACTCGTTTGGCTTTTGATGGCGCCGACCTTGCACTATCTACTTCTGTTTTGATGTCATCAAATTCTGACACTTTTTCATCTACGATATATTCTGAGCCGCTGCTTTGAAAAGGTTCCGATTCCATTACGGACAAATCACTTAAATCAGACATAGATAATTTGCCGCCACTGTTTATCCTTGATCAACGTTGATCTAATATATAACAGCACGTCGTCATCGAGCAATTGGGAGCCTTCTTGCTGTAACCTCGGTGAATCCCCTATTTTAACGCTTCGGTGTGCATTCACGGATCGCTATCAAGTAATATCAAGTAGTTTGATTTTACTTGATATCAAGTAGTTCACACCGTAAATCAAGTCGAGTCAAATATCAAATTTTCAAAAGCTTGAGTTTTGAAGTCAAGTCAAGTATTTAAGAAAAAATTCAAGCTACTTGGCTTGATGAATCCCAGCGCGAGACCCAAACAAAGGAAATCAGGCCCAGCCGAGTACGAATGTTGGCTCACAGCCAAACAAAAATACTAATAATGAATCTCGTGGAAACAACTCCAACGGGAGAGAAAAAGTAATAACAGGAGAGACAATCAAACTAATAATCGTCCCTCAAATTCAAACCATATAACGGATGCGCTAGAGACGATGATGGCTTCATCCACACACTAGAAAGTCGTCAACGTGTTGACAGACCCCGTGCTAATAGATTCAATAACCCTTTTGTAAATAATACATACAATTCTTTTTCCACTAATGTAAACCATAATCCCCAATCGATCAGACCTGATGATGATAGGCTGGTTGATGAAACATTCATTGAAAATTCCCTTGGAGATATTCCTAATGAGAAAGAACCAACCTCAGAAATTATTGAGGAACCTCTCTCCCAGGAGGAGGAGCAACCTCTTGGAAATATTGAAATTTCCGTTCCTCAGGAAGAGGAACAAATCACACAACTTTTTAAAAATATCCTATCCCAAGTAGAAGAACGAGATATTTGAAGACTTGAGCACTTTTTCTTTACCCCCAACCTATGATGAAGATATGAAAGAGGTTAAAAATCCTACTACCCTACTTTCAACTCCTCCTAGTGAGGATGTAGTGATTAAATCAAATCCTTTTGATTTATTAGCGTCCCCAGAGAAGGACGTAGAAGGTGGACGAGGCCCCTTCGAACTATTTGTAGCGATTTCTGATAATGTAGATACTGGATTAGCACTGAGCGAATGGTCTATTCTCGAAAACCAACCCAGTGTCAGCTAAGGCAAAGATACCTTTATACTAACACTCTTTCGCGTGGGTTCTGAACGTGGCGTTTCCAGAGCGTGTTGCTAGAAAAATAAAAAAATGCAAAAATCCATTCGCGAACACTTTCCCACGCTTTCACAGGAGTTTTAAAGATTCTAAAAGGATTTGAGTTAAAAATATGTACAAAATAAGGCAACACAAATTGAAAGTGGCTCTTTGCATGGCTGTACTTATGAATAAACGGAAGAAAAGGATATGGGTAAAGAAATGGATGGAGAATCGCAACAAAGATGGCTACATGCCACTATTAAAAGAACTCCGACAAGATGTTCCTAGCGACTTCAAAAATTATCTTCGGATGTACTCTGATACATTCCAAGTATTATTGGATTGGATTTCACCTGTTATTTCGAAACAAAACACGAAGATAAGAGAAGGTATTAGTGCAGAGGAAAGACTAGCTGCCACATTGCGTTATTTAGCGACTTGGTACACAAAACTTGATTGATATTTACTGTAAAAAAGACTTATTGTTATATAAAATTTAACAATAATACACTACTTACATTCACCTAACTCATATAAAACTGAACCCGTTCTTTTCCCGCAATAAAGGGTTCACTCAAGTATGAAGTGTTTTCGCACATGTCCAAACATGCATCTACATTATCGTTTTTGCACGCGTTCTTGGAACGTCACGTTCAGAACCCACGCGAAAGAGTGTAAGTGTAAAGGTACCTAATAGATTCAAGGTACCTAATAGATTCAAGGTACCTAATAGGTTCACAGTGACGAAATATGTCGGAAGAATTCCAACCCAAAGTGGGTCGGTCCACATCGGTTTCACAACAGCGTGGGTTCGGCACGGAATATTCGTGCAAATTTTTGCTGAAACAGCGTAAATATTCCAATTATTTACGACTTGCGTTTGAACTTCATAGAAAGGCCAACGTGATTGGGTATTCAACAGAAGGGATACTCCCTTTGGTGTCAAGTTTTGACACTATAGATAAGTACATTGAAATTATTGTTTTCGTCAAAATTCCCAAAATTTTGGCAATTGTTCATGTTCGTTTTGTTGAACCTGTAATCATTATTGATAAGTGATGAATTTCTGGTATATATTATAAATCGAGAATAGTTCGATTTTTGCCACTTTGGCGCTGGCATCTAATGTTGAATCCCCAATGGTGAATGAGAGTGATCTACAATTGACATTTATTTTAAGTGATGGTGAGGACCAACTAGACCCTTTGCCTCTACCTTTAGGAAAATTTAATTAACCATATAACAAAAACGTCACAAATATAATATTGTCGGATATGGAGAGGACTAATATCTTCATATCCCGACATGGCCCCAACATAGAACGTTCCGACAAGGCCTTTTTGTATATAAAACCTCTTTTAGTATTAATACTAAATGTTGAATCCCCAATGGTGAATGAGAGTGACCTACAATTGACATCTATTTTAAGTGATGGTGAGGACCAACTAGACCCTTGGCCTCTACCTTTAAAAAAATTGAATTAACCATATAACAAAAACTTCACAAATATAATATTGTCGGATATGGAGAGGACTAATATCTTCATATCCCGACATGGCCCCAACATAGAACGTTCCGACATGGCCTTTTTGTATATAAAACCTCTTTTAGTATTAATACTACCGCATCTTCTCTTTTTCCTTTCTTTATAATATTTTATGCAAATATGCGAGGTTCTATGTAGAAATTTATTGCATTTATAATTGATAAATTTCAACCACCAATGATGTATTTGTGTACATAAAATAAAATGAAATCAAACAATAATTTTTATTACTGAATTCAGGTTACATTTTTGATCGTCTGTCAGTATTTTGTATGCTGCTTGATCCAAGTTCGAAAAACTGGCACATTGGTATACACTCCTGGATATTTTGGTTGAGCACATCCATTTCCCCATGAAACTACACCAAAAAGTTTTCCATTCGCCATTAGTGGTCCTCCAGAATCCCCCTGAAAAATGAACAAATGTATAGAGAGTGACCATTTGAGTTCCAAACCGCCATTGTCTGATAGTGATTGAACTGCGATCTCATAGCGATATCAATGATGTAGAGTGGATATCTTCATTAGTAATACACCAATACAGTCAGATCTGAAATACCGTTGTATATTCAATAATCATGATGTGGAAATTGATTTATTTGGACAATTTTCATCCAATCATTTTCTCATTAACCAATGAGAAGGGGACTTTTTGAAAACATTGTCTCCAACCCGTGGTATTTTCAAATCGTTGTTTCGCTGCTTTCATAATACAGTATCGGAAAGTTTTCAACTGGGGTATGGTGGTTTTATGAGAGCGTGAAGAATAGCTTGCTATACTGTTGAGAGAGAATTACAATTTCTCCTCTACTCGCTCGAGAAGGGATATCAACTGAGTTGTTAATTCGTCGGGCGAGGCAACAGGAGAGGCGCGCAGTAGTGCGTCTCTCTTATTTATGTGGAATTATCATATCATTACGTTTCTTGTTGCTCGCGTAGATTTCTGTCTATACCCCAGATGAAAAGTTTCCGATACTGTATGTATCTATTTGTATTTTACTTATGACATACGGCTATGGGAAGAATTGAGTTATTTTCTGTTCTCACAAACAGAGGAGAGCCTTCTGAACCGAAGACTGCGACTGCTCTATCGTAATTCTGTGGGGAACAATGCGATCCCTATATGGCACATGATTCTCGGAGACAACAATCAATGTCCAAGAATTTTTAGTGGTGAGAGGAAAAAATTAAGCGAATAACAACAAACTACGAATTGAAATATGCACATCATTTAAGTACATTGCATTAAGGTTAATGCATGTATGTGGGTACCTATTACTGAATAAGTGATATACTTGATCACCATTAGTTGTTGTGGAATTCGAAAGAGGTCGTTATACACAGTATGGATGGAACCACCTACACAGCACATGTACATCTAAAGTGGGTACATCAAATGAACGTTTGTTTTGGATTTCCAAAACATCCATTGGACTGTCAGGTTGGCAGAGCGGTCTAAGGCACCGTGGTGACTACACTGTGATTCTCGATAAAGAGGAGCGTGGGTTCGAATCCCACACCCGACGTATATTTTTCGTTTTTAAAGAAACGGTTGGACGAAAGACTGGACGGTTCAAAGGGTATCGCACGTTAAAAATGACGCCCTCCCCCATCACGACGCTGCACGTTCATGAGACGCCCTGTAAACGTAGCGGTTCGATGGGTATCGCACGGTAAAAATGACGGGCCCCCTCATCACGAATACATTTTGAATCCTCATACGCATATATTCTTCGACACATGACGAAGGGGGCCATGTTTTTTCTGTTGAATCATATGTTGGTACACCCGGTATAGCAGACGCCATATTTTTTTTCTCTAAAATGATATCGGTTGTTTTTTTCTCTTAATTGATGAGTGGTTTGAGATACTCTGTATACCATAAGTACGAATTTTTTGGCAAGATGCAAGATGATGGTTGATAGATGACAGATGTCTACACGCTCACATTCTACTACGTCACACTGACAATTTATGCGGGTCGCACGATATATGGAAAAATCAACAGGTAGCTCTGGTTTCCATCCGACTAGCCACATAGCCTCAAAATTAATTTGATTTCTGGAACTTTCGGATTAACGGTTATAACTTTGTGGGCTCTAATACTGCCTTGAAAAAGGCTAAAGCTAAAGAGTGTGCCAAAGCTGCCATTGGTTTTTGTACGAATTCTTTCAGAATATGGGTTTTGTTCCGAACGAAGAAACATCGAGTACGTAATTTGAGGCCTTAGATTCCAAGGATTAAACTCGGAAATACTAATTTAAAGTCAAAATGTCAACAATAAAATATCTGAGCTCTAAAAGGGCGGTGAGAGTGATGATAAAGATCATCATCATGTACCCCCGAAGGTTGAGGCCCGGAAGAAGGAGCTCCCCAGCACTTTTTATGTGCTCGAACGCCCCCTCCCCCCTTCCACCACCCTTGCTCTTACTGGCTTGGCTTCTGTGCGCCTGAAGCTCGCTTATATCTGACATGAGTTGACATTTGAATACCAATGACTTTATGTGCATGATGGCCCCCTGAAACGTGGCTGAAGGCTCTAATAGCCAGGGCTGAAGGCACTGGTTTGTCTGATGATGATTTTACTGAAAATATCTGGGTCGGTCCTTGTGTGCTGAAACATATGAAATGTTCATGCCCTGTTGAAGTAGACGCTGGCGTTGCCGGAGCTCTTGCCTTTGTCTTATTTCTTCAGGGGTGTCATTGTCTGTCTGGTTGACTGGTCTTCTGTACTTGTCTTTGTCGTCTTTGTCTCGTCTGACTTCGAGTAGGTCGGTCATTATGGGGTTTGGGTTGTTACCCACTCTCCCAAGTGTTGTCGTGGCGTGGGTGCGTATCAGCATGTCTATGTAGTCCGGTGGTATGTCTAGGTCTCGTTGTATGTACCGGTTTGGCATATATCTTGGTGCGTCTGTCGCCATTCTTAGGCACACGTTGAAGAACATTTGGATCCTGTGTCTATACGTGTGCGCACACTGCCCCCATGCACTTGATGCGTACAGTATGACCGGAAGTAGGACGGTCTTGATGAGACGTAGCTTTAGCTCTAGGGCCATTTTGCTATTTTGCATGAGCGGGTACAGCTTCCGCCTTGCGGATTTGGCTATTCTGGGTCTCAGGGTGACGTGCCTTTGGAAAGTGAGCTTCCTATCTAGGGTGTGATGATAAAGAATCAAATGTGATTTCATTTATAGGGAATCAAGCACATTATGGCCGGCCAATAGTGAGCTGAGTCACTGATGGGCGGGGCCTATTGGACTTTGCGGCTTGGATGTACTCTCCTGAGTACAAGAAATGATATTATTTTGCAAATAATATCAACAACAGGAATATTTACAAGGTGAAACGACCAATTTAAAATTAGTGTTTTTGGGGTGTTATGACAACACGCGCGAGCAGCCACCACGCTCGCACCCAAACCGAGACAAAAAGTGAGGTTATTTTCGGATTTTGAATTGAAATGAAGGTTATATCCCTACTTTGGACATCCCTTTCTGTACGTGATACGTCCAATTGACGTCCAGTGGAGGTCCACTTTGGACATCCAATTGGCGTACTTGGACATCAGTTGGGTTCACTATGGACGATCAATGAACATCCACGTTTTCTCCCAAAAGGGCTCTTCTGAACGTTCATAACGTAACTTGAATTGACTGACTGATATACAATGCAAATCTATACATAACTTTATAAAACAACAACGATTCAGTTATTGTAAAAAAACTATTTCCATTTGTGATCTGAAATACATTCGAAAAGTGAACGAATAACAGATTTATCAATATAAACCGAATGACTTATTGATAAATTTTATTAGAACAAATCAGACTGAGATATATTGATACATTTATATCACGAAAACTACAATAAAATGAATATAAAATTCTGAAAAGTGCATGGATATATAGTGGAATATGAAGGAATACGACTCGAAATATCCAGACTTCTTTTTTTCATTATTTAGTCCTCAATTTCCTTTTTCATATTTTTATTAAATGCCTGTCCTGCAGAACCTGTATAATAAAATGAACTGTAATAATTATTTGTGTTAAAATAACAGAAATATTGAAATACTTAGTAGGAATAATGTAATTCATGATAATACAGTGTGTCCAAGATAAGAATGAACAGCATGGGGATATCGGAAACGGTGATACGGGGTCGATTAAATCAGAGAAAAGTAGCGCATTTATGTGCATAATAATATGCCATTTAGAAAGTTTCAATATTTCGAGTAGTTTCGGAAATATCCGAGAAAAACCAAAATTTGAGAATTTCGTTTTTATTTTCTCCTAGCTTTATTTTCAAAGGAAATATAAAACAAATAGCACTTTGCCATGGCCACTTTTTAAGGACTACACGACTACGTACGCAGAATTTTCCTGAGACGTTTCGTCTTTTAGAAAACATCATCAACTTTATATATCCTGTATACAACTCCATTTTTTATTGGGTATATAGCACCGTTCCACACAATATGATTTCGGAATCATTTCTCGCACAAAATGTAATTTAGTGATTACTTAATCTATTTTTCTTCAATTTTAGATAGTATAGGCGCTAGAAAAAATATCATATTTTGATACATGAAGTAAATAGATTCGTCCTAATTATACAGGTATAAATTTAAACTTACCATTTGCGGGAATTATAGCGTTGTTGAATACAAATATGAGTCGCAATATCAAAAGTTTAGTTTATAAATGTGATGGTAATGTGATAACAAGGAGCTAATATGTATTACAGGAAATAAAGAGAAACTTATAACAAGTGTTCAAATAACCCGCCGTCATTTTCTAAGCACAAGTACGCTCGTCTCACAGACGAATTTAAAACTTGAATTAACATATTCGGAAATATATTGTTAATGGATGCAGTATCCAATCTTAGCAAATCTTCATTTTGAAAATTATGATTAGAGTACACTTGATTCTTGATATATCCCCAAAGGAAAAAGTCTAGTGGGGTTAGGTCGGGGGCCCTTGCAGGCCAGGGTGTATCACTATGAATACCAATCCACTGTCCTGAGAAGCGACGGTTCAAATATTCACAAACAATTCTAGCGTTATGTGAGCATCTTCCAAATCATTTACTAACAAATGTATGAACCGCTCTTGTGTTAAATTATTTTAGTAGATAAAAGGCCCAATTACATTCGTACCGAGAATCTCAACCCACATGTTAAAACCGAAACGATGTTGATGTCTAGACAATTTGTGTACACGCGGATTTTGTTGTGACCAAAAATGTACATTCCGCCTATTAAAAATGCCATTGTTGGTAATCATACTTTCATCAGACCAAATTATTTTGAAAGGGAAATTTTCATCGTCTTGGCATTTTCCAGTGTATCATTCACAAAAGGTTCTTCGCCTTGTATCGTAACCTGGTCTGAGTCCATGACAAATCCTAAATTTAGATAAATGATATTTATTTTTTCTTAAAATGAAGTGAGAGGTGGATTTGGCTACTCCGGTAATATCTTCAATGGTGCGAGTGGATATCTCAGGATTTTCAACAACGGCCTGTAACACATCACGCTGACTTTCTTCATTAGAGTGCTTTTGTCGGGAAACCACAGGTTTTTCAAATGATCCGTATTCTTTTAAATTGAAAACAAACCGTCCAAATATTGATTCACCAGGTTGTCGCCTTTCTGGATACTTATTAGAGTACACACGTTCAGCATCAACACAATATCTTTGGCACAAAATGTAACATGACAACATATCAAATTTTTGAGTATTTCAAAAGCTGCTGTTTTCCATTTTTGACACAAATTAGGTAGGTAACGAGATGTAAAAGTATAGGAACAGTAATATGTCAAAAATTCTACCAAAGTACAGTATTATTACTGTTTCCGTTATCCCCATTATGTTAATTCTTATCCTTATCCAGTGTATATCAATTGTATCATAGGTACCTAAAACAGATGTAGAAAATTGAAACATCCATTGCACATTTTGACTTATGTTGGACGTAAAACAGACATCCAGTAGATGTCATAATGTGCTGTGTGAGGCAATTGACGTATGGCAGAGATGTCATTACTAGACAGCCATGTAACATTTCATGCTGTCAATTGTAATTCTTTATTTTGAGCATGAATTACAAGAACCGAAATTATGATATTTCTCTAATACCGTCACGTCTCTACGTGGCGTCCTTCTTCCTTCTATGTTTACAAATGCTATCATACATCCATCATCCACAACCATCACGGAAACAACATTTTACATTTACTTGAATAATTATTACTCACCTGACAGGCATCCTTTCCTCCTTTACCCATATATCCTGCGCAAATCATATTGTTCGTTATAAATTCATTTTCATACGCTGACTTACATAATTTTCTGTCAACAATAGGTATTTCTACTCGTTTCAACGTCTTGGAAACACTGTTGCCATCTTCCTGAAAATTTGGTGATTCAGTCACAGAAGGAGGATGCAACTTCTTAAGGCGTTTCGTTTGAATATGGATAGCTGACCAATGTCAAGAAACTATAATCTCACTCTTTCTACTCCAAAACATATACAGGGTGACCCAGGGTTAAATCGCCAAACGTTCAGTATCGGTTTTTCAGGTGAAAATAAGAGTTTTTCTTCAAATAAGCATATGTGTCCCAACTTGCATCGTTTCCAAGATATTGGGTGTCAAAGTATTCACAAAAAAATATACTTTTTTTAGTTCTGAGCACATTCAGATAAGTCTTTTATTACCGCAAATAAGTATGCCAAGTTTTATTAAAATTAGCCAAAAAGTTTTTGAGTAATGAATGAAAAACTGTTTTTTTAAAAAACTTTGACACCCTGTATCTCGAAAACGAAGCAAGTTGGGACATATGCTCATATGAAGAAAAAATTTGAAAATTAAAAAATGTTAATTCAAGGAAATCTGTACAAGTGTAGAAGGGCAAATTAATTAATTAGCCCGATAAGTTACTGCGTTCATAAGACTGTTGTCTTGAATAAAATTATGATTTTTGTCAGTAACGTATCCTACACTGAATTTGCCTATCTGAAAAAATTAGATCAAATTAACCAAGATATACATATCTTTTTCGAAAGATGTTGTCGTTTTGGAGACTGTATCTGCCTCCGTTATCAAAACTTGCTGAAAACTCTATTTGAATTGGTTTGGACATAATAAGACCTTTCTTTGATAGCAGTCTTGTGAACGCAGTAACTTATCGGGCAAATTAACCAATTTGCCCTTCTACACTTTTACATATTTCCTTGGATTCACATTTTTTATTTTCAGACTGTGGAAGGTTACAAACCCAAAAAATCATGTCAAGAATCGAATTTCCTTCACAAAATCAAACTTTCCATCAATGCTTAGGTTAAAGTGTTACGTGGCATGTATTTCTTACCTGCATATATCCCCAACCACTAACAGTGGCTTTAATTCCAGAAGCAACGGTTTCCAAGCTATCTGGTAGAGCTATTGGAAGAACTGCTGCGCTGAAGTTCAGAGGATCACATAGCTGAAAATTTAAATATTTGAACATTCAGTTTTCAGAGCGGAAATAGTAAGTAGATATGAATACAATAATTTTCCTTCTATTCACATGAAATTTACCTACGTATATTTTCAGGTGTTGAACTCATTGAAATTCGGTCGACATGTTCAAAAAACCAAATTTAATATAGTCGTAGTTTCGAAACGTCAATGTTTAATTTTCAGGATTCTGATATATGAGAAAGAAGATCATATAGGAAAATGGAATTCTATCTTAAATTTACTTCAACTATTAAAAAGTTGCCTTGAATGCATATTGTAAACCAGTATCATCCTCGATCATCAAATTACGTATCAAGGTGCGTATTCACTAGAGCATTCGTTCCGCATGAGCACCAAGTGCGGTCCTGAGACGTGCCTGTGCTGCTGAGTCAGGGACCTGACGCATCATATTATTACGTAGGGTGGAGAGATAAAGAGAGGATTCATTCGATTGCCGGTCGGCATAGCTTAAGTATTGTTAGAGTGTTCCTTCGGGGTATCAATAAATAGTTCGTTTACAAAGGAAGTTTGAGTTATTGGAAGAAAGTCTACATCAGAAGTGGTTAAGAACAGTGTTGAGTTCGGTGAATGGTAGTTGTGTTGTCTTCTCCGACGGAAATTGAAATGGGTCGTCACAGAAAAAATATAAGGAGGCAACGCTCGCCATCTTCTACGGAAAGCAGTTCCACGTGCAGTGATGGAGAATATGGAAAAAGAAAATCAAAAAAATCCCGAATAACAGAGCACAGGCGAGAAGTTGTAAGTCACACACCTCCTATTCTTGAATCATATATGGCACAGTCATCAATGCAAACAAATTTGAATTTGAGAATATCCACGGCAATACCAGACTTGGATCCTAAAGTGATAGATGTTGATGACTGGCTAGAAATTATCCAGTATAATGCAACAACATATAAATGGCCCGACAATGTTACGATATTTCAAGCATTGAACAAGTTGAAAGGTACTGCTAAAATGTGGTACGATACTTATATACAATGTAATTTGGAGTGGTCATTGCATTCTTGTACCTTATTACTTTCAATAAGGTTGATATTTTCTGTTTTATTATTTCTCTTGAGAGTCTGATTTTAATGTTTTTTTTAAACAATTTTTTTCTATGTGACCTTTAATTTGACAAAAATTACAAACTTGGTGTTTGTGTCGACAAATTAAGCGTTCGTGACCAGTGTTACCACATGCAACACAAATTTTCCCTTTATATTCTTTGGCAGTTATTTTACTTGTGGAAGCTTTATATTGACTTGTACTTGCTTCATTTCTAAAATGTTGAAACTGTGGTTTACTGTTAGAAAAATTCTGTGACACTTTTGGTACAACACAGATTTTATTTTTGAGATATGCCCCCAGTGTATTTGGGTCGACCATATTTGAAGCCTCAACGGCCGCTGTTATACTGCTGTCATTAATGGCTCCACAAATTAACGAAATTTTATCAGAATCCGAAAAGTTTACCTTAAGTTTGTTAATCTTTGCCAAGTGTTCAAAATAAAAGTCGTATAAAGAGCAGCCCTCGTTGGGTTTATGATTAGCGAGGTCCGTTAATAACTCATATGCATTTCGACTAGCTTTAAAAGTAGATCCTAAAATATCTTTCCATTATTCCCAAGTATGCGAGACCGCATCACACATTACATTTAGATCATCTGGGGCCATTTGTTGAAACTACAAACAACAATAAGTACCTACTCGTTGTTGTGGATGGATTCTCCAAATATACTTACATAAAACCTGTGCCAAGTACCTCCACGGATCCATCGAAAAACTAGAAGAGATATTTTCAATCCTCGGCAATCCAAAACGAATCATTACGGACGCAGGTACAGGATTTACATCCAAAGAATTCAGAAACTAGGCCGATAAAAAAGGTGTAAGGCTGTTCACAACAGCGGTAGGAATGCCAAGAGGAAATGGGCAGGTAGAGAGAATGAATAAAACGATTCGTGATGCGCTGGCCACTACAGGGGCCAGCATAGACAAAAACAACTGGTATAACGCCATCAACCAGGTCCAGCAAGGTTTAAACAGTACCAAACACCGAATTACTCGACACTCGCCCGCACAACTACTACTGGGATTTCAACTCAGATCAGACTCAGACCTACATCATGGCTCCGACGAAGAAATCGTAGACGTCACAAAAATTCGGAAACAAGCAGCTAAAAGGCTTGAAAATAGTAGACTGAAACAAAACATCATTTTCAACCAAAAACGCTCACCACCCAAACTTTTTGCTGTCGGCGATTTAGTTCTCACCAAAGTGACTCTTTTCCCAGCAAATAATGAAAGCAAAAAGTTACTGCCAAAATTTCGAGTCCCTTTGCGAATCACAGAAGCTTTATCCAACGATAGATATCGAGTCATAGAGGATATTCACACTGAAAGATCCAGTCGACCATATCAAGGAATTGTTGCTTCGGAGAATATGAAACTGTTCAAAATTCAAAATTGTTGAGGTAAATATAGTTACTTAACTGATAGCCATCTTAGGCAAAACAGACAGCCGTCTAAGGCATAACAGATCGCCATCTTAGGCAAAACAGACAGCCGTCTAAGGCATAACAGATCGCCATCTTAGGTATCACAGATCTCCATCTGGTGCATAATAGATAGCCATCTGAGGCATAAGAGATAGCCATCTGAGGCACAACAGATAACCATCTTAGGCATAGGTAAGAGATAGCCATCGGAGGCAAAACAGACAGCCATCTGAGGTATACTTCGGATAGTCATCCAGGACATAACTGATAGCCGTCTTGGGCATTACTAGTAGCCGTCTAGGCTCTCGCTCATCCTGTGAGACAACTAACTTCGATACAACATTATTTTTTTTACGGACACCAAGTATGCTTGATCATGTTTTTTTTTTCACAGGCACACCTTTCGAGGACGAAAGATTCGCAGGATGGCCGTGCGGTCCTGAGACGTGCCTGTGCTGCTGAGTCAGGGACCTGACGCATCATATTATTACGTAGGGTGGAGAGATAAAGAGAGGATTCATTCGATTGCCGGTCGGCATAGCTTAAGAATTGTTAGAGTGTTCCTTCGGGGTATCAATAAATAGTTCGTTTACAAAGGAAGTTTGAGTTATTGGAAGAAAGTCTACACAAGTGAACACATGACATGTTCGGTTCAAGATCAGGCTGCTCGGTTCGAGCTCAGGCTGCATCAGCATCAGCATTAGCACCGATCCGCAGTCAGTCGCGTACAAATATCCATACTCATCAATATCCAAATTAAATTACAAAATCTGTAATAACGATGAACAGAACGTCAAGCACACTTTCACCGTCCACACTGAGCACGAAAAAATCGATAAAAAATTGACTGACCCGAGCACCGGACCCGCATTCTATTAGTGCTCAAATCAGTTCATTCGGTGCTCATTCGGAACGAATGTTCTAGTGAATACGTACCTTTATAAAATTGAAAATATGTAAGCTAAGCAATATGACTGTACTGGCATCGTTTTAAATTTTTTACCAATTACACAAGATTTTTTATCTATCTATTAGTATAATAGTATAGTCTTCATTTCTGTGAGCATTAATACAGTGTGGGCCATAACATTTGTAGCATATGCGAAAATTTTATTCTCAGAGTTGCATAATACACGTTAGAGGGGATCGCTTCTGCGTATTGGAAAACATAATAATCGATTTTGACATACGTCACGTGACTACCAATATGGCGGCAATTTGGAAAAAATTATTACGAATTGTCAAAAGTGGGATGGATTATTTGTAAATATAGCAAAAACAGTTATTTGAGAAAGTTAATTTAATTTAAGGATATATTTTTGTGTTGATCAAAAAAGTTGCTTTTTTTTGTATCAACTAATTAGGAATCATTATAAACTTACGGAATTATCAAAATGGAACTTTTCAGGTTTTTTTTTCGATTATTAGTGAAAAATTTCAAAAACTATGACTTTTATTGTTGCAATGATTCATATCTTCCAAATTAGTGATTTTGATATACCTTTTTAAATTTGAAGAGTCCACATAGAACACTTTTCTCGACGTAAATCTAGTTTTTTTGAAAAAGAATGAAAATAATATGTATTCAATAGTTCAACGTGGAATACTTGTGATTTTCTACTTTGGCTACTGAATTTTTATTATTTTCCAATACCCGATTTCGGTCGAGAAAAGTGTTTTATGTGGACTCTTCCAATTCAAAAAGGTATGAAAAAATCCGACGAATTTGGCAGATATGAACCATTGCAACAGCAAGAGCCATAGTAAAAACTAGTTTTTGAAATTTTGCACTGCCATTCAATAAAATGTTGGTGAAACGTTCCATTTCATTTATCAGATAAGTTTATAGTGATCCCTAAAAATCAGTTGTGACCAAAAAAGCAGCGTTTTCTGAACAATAAACAAATATTTGGAAAAAAATTTCAATTTTTTTTAAATAGTATTTCAAATTCCACATGTAGACCTAAAATTAAATTATGAACAATTTCCTCAAATAACATTTTTTGCGATCTTTACAAATAACCCCACTTTTGCCAATTCGTAATGATTTTTGCCAAATTGCCGCCATATTGTGGGTCACGTGACGTAGGTCAAAATCGATTATTAGGATTTCCAATAAGCAGAAACGATCCCCTATATTGTATTTCATGTAAATCTGATAATACATTTTTTCCCATATGCTGCAAACGTTATGGCCTACACTGTATAATATTAACTGTATGTTCACAATTCCCATTGATGTTTGAGTTACCACTGAAATATTGGATATATTCATTCATAAATTAAGTTTATTTAAACGAAGGAACTCGTGAATATACGGTGATTTGAAAAAAATATTTCGGCATTTTCGTTCGCTCATATCTTTTTAATCACATTGTGGAATTCTCCAAAATGTTATAGATACAGAATTGAATTTCTCCATAAATCGTATTTCTTTCAAAATACACATGATGGCCCTAAAATATTGAGCCATAGTGATAATTTTTTCTACCCACTATGAGTTTGATATTGGTAAAAAATTTCACTTAATTATAATATCTGTTTTTCCCGAAGATTAAATGTTGTGAAAGACTCTTCTAATTGCGCAAAAGACACAAGATAATGAAATAAAAATGGCCATTTTCGACCTCGATACCCCATTGGATCGTGTAAGTCCAATGAACACCACTATTGAAAAGGAAATGGAATAACACAGTATACCAACTGTCAAGAAAGTTGTCAATTGTCATTTTCCATAACATAAGTGCTAAGTCCTTCTCTGTAACTATAGCACCATCCTAATGGTGGGTAACTCTTTCAGATTTTTTGCTATTAGCCGTCATGTAGTGACAGATTTAGGTGTTCCATGTTCACATACATGTTTCGTATTCAGCAAGAATCCATCTTCAGCCTTCTACAAGTTATAAAGCGGAATAGTCATTTTTTAAACAATTAGAAGAAACTCAAATTGCTAACTATGTGTACTATGTCCAATGCCCAATCAAAATGAAAAATATGAAAAATTGTTTTATAATAAGTAATGATTAAAAAAGAAAGAAATAATATATCCTGCCCTACCAAGACGGGCTATTGCCATAATCCTTTACAATAAGAAAAATTGGGCCGAAATTCCATCAGAAAACAACTACTTTCCTGGCTAATACTACGACGAATGTTGAATTATATTCAATGAATTTCCGTGCAGAGTTCCTACAAGGCAATCTCCGCAATTGCTAGTTGCATGGAAACTGCAAACTGTCTATATAGTTCTTGATTTGCGTGCATTGCGTAGAATAACAGAAATTTAACATCAAGAGATCGTACCTAGACGGAGAGTCAGAACATAGGTGCTTTATTTAGTAGCGCGTTTTCGAAGGTTAGCGAACAAAAAAAACAATAAAAATTATCAAGGATTGCTCTGAAATTTCATAGGTGTCTTCTCACATGATAGATTAGTACCCCATTTTATTCTCGGTCAGTGGTTACAGTTCAACCTGTTTATCCACTGTTTTTTTTTATTATTATTGTTAAGATTTATGAAAACCTGATATTTTCGACAAAATAATGTTAAACAAGAAAACAAAAAACAATAACGTCAATAATCAGTCTAAATTACTCAGTTTGGTTTAACAAAGAATTGGTAAAAACCGAGGGCGGAAACCGCTGAAGAAATTGTGTAGTGTACACTAATTCCACTGATTACCAAAAATCGTAAGTAATGCCTCTAATACCCAAGTAATTCCTGAGTAATACCCAACTAATTCCTGAGTAATACCCCCAAGTAATTCTAGTAATGCCATTAGTAAAGTAATAAAAATATAAAATCGTGTCATTGCACAATTATTCTTATTTTCGCCACTGCTCTCTAATTTTGCGGATAATTCATGTAATTTCCAATTCCCATGCGCTGAAGACCTTTTTTTTACCCTTCAACGATTATTATGGTGCAGTAATTGTTCTTTCACTTCCTAATGATATCTGTAATACCCATGTAATACTAGAGTAATACCTCCCTTTCCAGTGTAATACCCACTAATTCCTAACTAATTCCTCTAATGCCCGAGTAATAATACCCAATAATTCTCAAGTAATGCCTCTAATTCCTAAGTAATACCCGAGTAATGCCACTAATTCCCAACTAATACCCGAGTAATACCCCTAATTTCCAAATAATACCCGAGTAATGCCACTAATACCCAAGACACCAAAATTCCCCAGCGGTTTCACCATCGGTAGGAACCATAGTCTAATGCTGTGCTATTTCTCACCAATCGAAACCTCACGGCTGATGCCATACTTTACTCACGGTTAATATTGCGATATCGTTATCCATGGTATCCGAGTTATATTTCTCATGGACACGAATTGAGCAAACTCCAACTGTTTTACCTCCTTTGTTCACAAAACTACTTCCAACTCTAACCGAATATGATCTCGGAAGTCCACTGAAAAAAAAAAAACTTAACTCATATGAAAAGGTTCGATAATTTCAACATTACAGATATTAATTTAAATAGTGAGTAGAGTTGACGCACGGAATACAGAATTTTTTCCTACAACTTTCATTTTCTTGAATATCTTTTTTTCAAAATAAACAATACTCGTCAAGAAAAAGTCACGTTCGTACTATCCACGATTTTTTCTGTTGAATTTTCATCACTTTCCGTTTCTACTTATATTATATTCATAGTTATCGAGAATTTCATTGTCTATCACCTAGTTTCTGAAGGCCAAACAGACACAGCAACCTTGGATTACCTATTACGAATCAAGTCCAATAATTCCTGTACGTACAGTGTGACCCATTTAAAATTAATGAAACCTAAATTTTTTTAACCGATTGGAATGATTTTTTTTTCGTTAGGAAGACATTCGAAAAGTTCACTAGGACAACAAATTTCATGAATATGAATCTCCATTTCCAGGGCCAACTAATCTTATTATGTCAAGATGTATTGGAAGTATTTATTTTTAATATATTTCAGACGATGTAAATTCACATTCACGGTTGTATGAAAAATGTTGTTTGTATTTCGTGTATAAAATTTGTGTTTTCGTGGCACAATCGAGAGAAAATTGGATTTGCAACAAAGAACCAGATATCAGCACCCCGAGCGCCACCTTACGAACAATAGATCTATATTGAAAAATAAAAGAATATCCAAAAAAGTTTTGTGATGGAGAACCAGAGTCGCATGGATCTGTTTTGTTCTGTGGATTAAATTCAATATATTATTGGATCCAAAGCTACTTATTTCTCTATAGCAATATATTTTCATTAGGTACATTTGTGAAATTTTGTCTTATTAATACTGTTGGTGTATGGAAAATGTTGGAATTGTTATAATTAGAGCGATGTTCTCTGATATATTAACGTCGGAATAGAATAAGTTATGGGAATGTGCAAACTGCATTTATACCAACGTATGTGAGACAGGTAAAACGAAAAGTTGTTACACAGGGAACTTCCAAGTGCGGCAGTTCTTAGGAATTTTTTTCATAAAAAAAAAATGAAAATGTAAGTTTTCCATTATATAAAATACTTATTTATGATAGAAGTTCGTAGAGTAGGACTTTTTTATATGAGCGTGAAATTTGTTGAATGGGTTGCAGCCAAATTCAATAACACAAGTGAGTAGAAAACGCTATTTTCGAAAAATAAAAAATTGAGCTGAAGAACAAGAGAAGGAAAAATTCATTGGTGACCAACATATGCACTTGCAGGAAACAGAACTAGCTGAAAGAATTATGATTCATGACTTCAAAACAGCAGAAGAAGACGAAAATATCGTGGCATTAACTTTAGAAATGCACAAAACTTTTTCGTTTCCCAGGAATGATCACTACAAGGCAGTTTTCTCAAACTAGTCGACCATGAGCAACGGGTTTAACCGAAATGACAGAGAAGCTGCCAGTGATGCCCAGGAATTAGGTTTGTGATTGATGAAGAACAATGAAAGCTATATTACTGAGTCTGTGGAAAATTTTGTTGCGACGTCCTGGTTCCTAATTTTTGTTAATAGCACCTATAACAATACTGAATAATACAAAAAAAAAAAAACATGGAAGTAGGAAAAAACACAACCTACGGTTACAAAAAACATTTTTAACTTTTTAAAATCATTGTGGCCGGATGGAAAGCTGTTGCTGAACTAAACCTGAAAGACTTCAATAATCTATATGCATTCAATTCTGGTGCAGTTTACCCATTTTACAAGAATTGACGGTTACAATAGAGAAATTGAATTTCAACCAGAAGATATTCCTTGAATTTACAAGAAGCAACAGAGAATCAACTGATTTTTCTCTACTTATAAGAAAGTTAGTAAGTTTTAAGTAATTTTTTCGCTCAGAATATTGATTTTATTTTCATATTTCATCAAAAAGCTAATTTTATACATAAAAACTTCTGTTTGGTGATAAATTATTTTGGTTGAAGATCAACATTGTTTTTCTTGATTATCTCAAAACATTAACTGGGTTCAAATAACACTCATGTGCCATTAAAAAAACACTTATTTTACGCACTCACTACAAACATAACTAATTTTTTTCCATACTCCAATAATGAACTTTTTTTCCATATGTTACGAACTTTTTGGCGGGCATTGTATATTGATAGTCTGTGTTCTTCTAAAACCTTCTTTACCATTCCACTTTTAGTTTTAGTTGGTTTCACTGAGAATAACCTGACCAATTTGATTTTTCCCTGTGGAATGACCTATTCCAGGGAATTTTTCTCATATTGAATTCATCAACCATAATCGAAACTGACGATAATTGTGGCCAACCTATTAATTGATCTCATCCATCGACTTGCTGGCTATTATCGTCAATATCTGCCCGAAAACCACTTCAACCTTGGCTTATACTGTGACGGGTATTGAATTATATCAAACAAATACTTGTCCAATGATCATCATTGCGGATGATACAATTGAAAGTGCTCCCTGTAACTAACTAGTGGCAGCTTTGAGGTCCTCTGTTCTACGTTCGAATTACCACATCATTCTGTCTATTCGATGGTTACGTTGGTTTGCGACTGAAGAAACGGGTGTGTGCTGTTCCACCTTGTGAAAAGAGCAAGAAGCAATCCAAATAATTGCCTGGGTTGAGAGATTGAGTCAGATATCTCAATACAGAGCTCGGAGTTCCTTTTGGGATCGTTAAATAACGTTTTTATCACTTCCCTGGCTGACACTGAGACGACCATTGAATTATATCAAATGAATACTTCTTCAATGTTCCTCATTCCGATGATCTCTGTGTTCAGATATCTGCTTTAGTTGAAAATATTTGAGAGGGATGATGTAGTAACATTCATAGTTTGACGAAAATACCGATATAGATATATACAGGATTAACTACGACCAGTTACTGAATGAAATGGGGTAATAGTCTATCATATAGAAATAAACCTGTGAAATTTCAGAGAAATTGGAGATCATTTATGTAATTTGTTTTGGTCACCAACCTTTGGAGACACACCACTGAATGAAACGCCTTCAATTAATTTTTCTCTTTATTTAGGTACTATTTTTTGTTCTGTAATTTCTGTGGTGCCACGCAAAACAAGAACTGGACATGTAGTCCACCATTTTCAGTCGTTCATCACCGTGTTTACATAATTTCTAAGTATTCTTGTTAATCGATCATTAAAAATGCCTTGATAGCTTGGATCGAATGTGACTCGAGCTCAAAAGATCAATGTAATGAATACGTAAAGTTTATTCGATAGTAATATTATTTACTTCAATTTTCATATCTGTGGTGTGTAGGGTTCTGAAAGAATAAATAATTTTACAACTTCATATTGGGAGTTATGTTAAATGAAACTTCATATCAAATCACCAACTTCAGTTTACATTTGACCAAAGAGGAGAAATGGAAGAACACTGATACTATCTTTTCACGTGTGTTCATCCATGGGCGACGCTTTTCTACACTCTTAAAAGGTTATTGTTTGCGTTCAAATTTCCAAAATTCACTTTGTTTTCCAAATTCCTCTAGTGGCAAGAGCAGGTCGTATGATTTTCTGTAAGTGGTCGTAGTTCACCAATAATCATTTACTTACCTAGAAACACAATGAGCAGCAGTCAAAACATACTGAAGGTGGAAAATGGATCCTCCACATATGTGCGATGAACGTTTCATCAGCGACACTTGGTAAGGGTAGCTGGTTATGTTCGCATTTGTTCCACCGACTATACGTCCGTCCAGTTGAGGAACGCTTGCTGAAACATCACAGCTCAATTTTCAAGTCGTTCAGTGAATCATGGAAGTTTTAGTATTGTAGAAAGAGATACCGTTGGATAATTTCTGGCGTAACAATACATTCCTGATGATAACTGTCGTACTGTTATTTTATATTCTCATTTTTCAAGGCAAAAATATAAGTTGTATCCAACACCTGACAGTTATACACATGACAGTTATGACTGTCATTATTAATGTCATTTCAGACAAGTAAACTATCACATAACTCACTAGTGAGTTATGGATTATAACACACGTAAACTATCAGATAACAAACTATCATATAACTTAGGTTTAAATGTGAGTGAGCCCATATCAGGCTCTCCACTGCGGCCAATCATATAACTTACTAGTGTGTGACTTATAATCCATAACTCACTAGTGAGTTATGGATATATTCATATTTAAAACTTTTTAATTATTATCTCATAAACAACGATTTCTTCCACTTGCTGGATAAAACATACTGTATGCCACTCATGTGTTATGTTTCCTGAGTCACTTGAGAATTTATATAAATCTTTCTCGCGTGACTTATTTTCAACATAACACCCTAGTACCATAAATTACTATTAAACATGTTGTTTATAAAATATTTTTATAATACCATATCGTTGTAGTTCAAACAGGCAATTATATTTAATTGCCAATTCAAACTGGCAATTATGTATAATTTTCAGTTCGAACTGGCGATTAAGTATGATTTCCTGTTCAAACTGGCAATTATGTATAATTTTCAATTGGTAATTGGCAATTATGTATAATTTTCAGTTTGAACTGACAATTAAAATGTATTGTCAGTATATACTAGCAATTATAATATTTTTTTATGCCCATTCAGCGCTTTCGTAGGGGTCTTTCGGATTACGACCACGAAATGCCAAGATTTTTAATATCGAAAACACTTCTTTTATTAGTGGAGAAATGCTTCCAATACTCCATTATATCATTATATGCTGATGATATGAACATTTTCTGTCCTATAAGATCGTTCACGGACTACATAAAAATACAGAAGGACCTCGATCGCTTTTCAGATTATTGTGAAATATATCAATTCTAACTAAATTTTAAGAAATGTAGTCAAATCATATTTACCCGTAGCCAGAGTCCCCATATTTCTTTGCTCAGTATTAACAATGATAGCCCATTCATCTCTGATGAGATGATGACTTGGGTGTAACTATGGATATCAAATTGACCTTTGACAGTCAAATTGAGAAAATTGTCAAGTAGTCCCTGAGAACCCTCGGTTTCATATCAGGAAATACTAGAGATTTTGAGAATTTCTCCTCCTTACTGATTATGTTCAACACTTTGATAAAGCCTTTCCTTGAATACTGTAGTGTAGTTTGAAACCCATCATATCAAAGATACATATACATAGAGAGATTGGAGTTTGTGCAGAAAAAATTATCAATATCACAAATTATAGATTCTTCAGTTATACACACTACTTTCCATATAGCAGTAACCTAATTTTCTACAATCCTGTGAGTTTATCTCTTAGACGTGACTTTAATGACATATATTTTATTTACAAAATATTTAATAATCTCATTGATTTCAATGTCAGACAACTATTTCTTACTCCCTATTTTTTCACAAATCACTTTGGTAATTCTCCAATGATTAGATGTATGGTATCATTCAACACCAAGATATCTGATAACTTGGACATTTTTAACCTCAGTATAAACTGTTTCAAAGAGAAACTGAAAAAGCTCTTAACCACTTACATTATGCTTACCTATGTGATCACAAAATTATAACTTTTTATTGTAATTTTGTGTTATCCTGTTATTGGATTCGACCTGTTGGACAACCTTTGTAATTGAATAAACAAATAAAAATACTCGGGTCTTGAAATGGTCGAGGGTTGTCCGGGCTTCTGCGTGTATTTTAGTTTTCAGAAACGTAATGGAGAAACATGAAAATGATAGACCAAGTACATCACATATTGACATTAGAGAAATCAACGGGGCATCCTTATTATGGATAAAGAAGAGTCAATAAGTCTTTTGAAGAAAAAATACGTTTGATGAAGAAATTATAAAAATTACCGAAACACAATTTCTTCTTCAAACTCAATCCGTTTCCGCACAGTGATGGTATAGTTCGTTTGAGAGGTCAATTTCCTAAAGATGAATTACTGAATATGGATTATGATTATAGGTGTCCGATGATTCTAGATCCCAATCAGGCACATACCCGATTACTAATTCATCATGACCATGTGATTGCTTTGCATATAAAAATTTAGACTGTTGTGAACAATTTGAGATTGAAATATTGGATCTTGAAAATTCGAGCTAACGTGAAGAAATGTTTCAATAACTGCCAAATATGTAAAATTAGGAATTGCAAGCCTGTAGTTCCTGAAATTGGAATGTCACCAAAACAGTGACTGAAACCCTTTGTTTTCCCTTTCAGAGTTGTTTTTTTGGATCAATGACAGTCTCAATAGAAAGAAGATTGGAGAAAAGATATGGCATGTTGTTCGCTTGTCTCACAAAGCGAGAAGTTCACATTAAGATAGCTTTCAGTCTCAACACAAGCTCTGCAATAATGGCAATCCATCGTTTTATGTCAAGAAGAGGGCAACCGAAAGAATTCTTTTTTGATAACGGTACCAACTTTGTTGGGGTTGATCGTGGGCTCAAATAATCCATCCAATCAATAGAAACTTCTGAAATATCCAGTGAGCTATCTACGGAAGGTATTCCATGGAAGTTTAATCTGCCCAGTGCTCAGCACATGGGGGGAATTTGGAAACGCATCATCAGAACAATAAAAACTGCTCTGAAATTTTTCTTAAATCAGTACATCCCACGGCAGAAGTACTATCAACTCTGCTTGCTGAAGTCGTCTATACTGTGAACGGCCATTGACATACATCTCCATCGATCCCAATGAACCTGAGGCTCTGACATCCAATAATTTTTTTTTGCTGAGACCCGGATCTGTACAAAATATTGACTCAATTGAAAATAAAATGTTTAGTCGACAGCAGTGAATAATATTATAATCTACGTTGATACAATTTCCATTAGTAATAAAATCATAAAATATATTCATTTTCATAATGACAGTAACATTATCGTAAAAAATATTGAATCATATAGCACAGAGAGGCCGGTGGGTCCTCAGTCAGGTGTCCCACCGTTGAAATTTTTGTGAGAACTGGACCAGGGTTGATACCTGTGTTCGGAAGAGTTCGGAAGTATATTGAAATCAATAGGCGACCACATGTGTTATGTGAATCGCAATGATTCTGATCCCGACGTCTAGGGCTTGCTTGGAGTGTGCACTGACCACTCGGGGTGGTGCTGTGAGTTTTTCGGGTTTTCCTACAGCTAAAAATTGATGAATACAAACTTCTTCAATTGAGCTTCAAAAATCAAGCTGATTGAAATGGATCATTCCTCAAGTATAAGAATAATATTATTCGGTTTTGTTTACGGATCTTTTCTGGAAACAAGAGTGGAGAAAAGAAGGAGGTGGGAATGGAATAGTTTCCATAGTACTGAGCTGAGTATTATTGCACTTTCTGGTTCCATGAGCTGGTATAAGACTTCTAGATTGGGAATTAGTTTGAGTAGTATTCTTATTCGTGTAGCCGTGAAAAGGAATAAGCTAGAAGTAAGGTCACAGCAGCTCTGAGGTGAGGTGAGCCGCTCTCAGTCAATGCTCACGAATCGCTATTATTAATTTCACCAAGAATACACTAGGTACTAAAAGATCTAAAACCTCCTATAAAGAACGGAGTAGAGATTTCATCATTGGCTACTGAAGTTGAGTATTTATAGCTAATTCCATCAAATCCCATAGAATCTAAATTACTCTATGGCTATTCTTGCAAAATAGTGATGAGACCTATGGTAGCATAATGATTCAATAGAGTACCACCAGCTCTGTAGGTCCTACTGAACCTACCACCATAACACATTTACATTCAAAGAGAAGTCAGATCTATATCTTATAGGCTTCTGCATCGATAATTTCAAATTACCCAATCACATGGGCTGAATAATTCTATGAGGTATGAGGGCCAATTCAATCCTAGGGAGGGACATGGCAACATGCTTCCCAAATCGTTTCGATTAAATATTCAAAACAATCATCTCCAGCAGAATAGGCTTAGAGATGGCCCTCTCCTTAATATGGAGAAGTCCTGGTATACATACGTATAAAAACCGAAGAAGGGGTCGATAATGGAATATGTGGGGCTGAAAGAATGATCAGAATCCGAATTAACCTGTATCAAAGTCACTTAGTGAGTACCGGATCAAATTTAGATTGGTGTAGGACTGTTGAGCGATCTAAACTAATCGGGTAACTAGATCAAAGTAACTGTAGCTTGGGTGCAAGGACACCAGGAAAGAGAATGGGCTGGCAATACTGTCAGTGAAGTTGTATCATGAGCACTTGAATGCCCGGATTCTTTCCGTGTTATTGCGAAAGCATTTACAAACACATGCATAAGCAAGTGGATTCACGTCAAAACATAATAATCGCAAAATAACTACTTAGGAATTGGGCAGGTGAAATGTTGAAGGACCTCGCCCAAAAACACAGCAAACTCACAATCGTCAGTTCGTCAATATAATAGTGGGATTGCTGAGGGGTTGTTACCGGATCATTAAATCCATCCGTTTGATGAGTTCGACAATATCAACTTCCAGGAAACAGAAATAAAATTGCATGTCATTGCGAAGGCCATACAAGGTCGAAGTATATGATGTACAAAGAGAAAAACCAATGACATGTAGATATATGAAGGCACTACTGTAAATTTTTGGAGTCTTATCAAGAAGATCAAGCCGAACATTGTGCTCTAAATCGAACAAGGAAAATACAATAGATCTACGAAGGTCGCACTGGACCAGGCCAAGAGAACCAACTCCCAGTTATAAATTTACTGTAATTTCATTTAAGCAGCTTGAACAAGAGACCAGAAAAACCGGAGGCCTTAGCTAGAATAAGATTCAAACGAGTTCTCTGTTTCCTCACCTTTGGAGAATTACCAAGTTTCCCACATAATAACGAAAACTATTTTGTATATAATTAGAATCCATTATGGAAGCGCTCATACTTCGGAAATACCATATACATTCATTATTTGTATTTATGAACAGTGCATAAATAGTCTTGAATGTATTATTATCTTGCGATAAATTTTATGTCTAAGATCCCAAAGCACCCAGACGTAACTTATTTTCCAAAAGACAGAATACGAGGAATAAGGTTGTATTCATATGTACTTTCATTGCATGTATACCTGCTAAGTTGGGTAGACGGCTAATCCTTAGATACGAGATGAGAATGGTAAGTAAAAATGGGGCTCACTTCACTCCAATTCTAATGGTTGATTTTTATATATATTTTGTAGTATATCATCACAATATAATATTCATCACTACCAGACACTACCTGCCGGCCATAACTTACCTAAATGCATTAAATCTCACAGAAAAATAATTATTTTTTTTCCAAAAAACTTTTTATTAACGAATCTTAACATTGATATAATTATAAAACAACAACAAAAATTAATTGGTGCTCCGAAGCGAATAGATTGATTCCAGTGGCGCATTTGCTTTTTCATCTGAAGGAAAACCCGGAAAATCTTGCAGTACCACATCATCTGATCTGAAGATCCTGCTCTGCCAATGACCTCTCTCTCATAAAATAAAATGTATAGTATCTCTAGAGACTCCAACAAGATAACGTCGGAATATTTAGTGACACAACTATCGTCAAACTTAAACCAGTCTTGATTGTCTTTGGCCAATGCGTATTAATGACCAGATTCAACACCAGAACCACAGTGAACAGTGACTGCATGAAGATTATAATAGTAGTCTGCTAGATTGAGGTGTTCATTTATTTCGAATCTTCGTAAGAGTTTGATGCTTCCACCAGAGGTTGAGTCGTGTTTGAAGATCATCAGTGTTATTAGGTATTAGATTGACTGGTGCCTCAGCTATACTTATGTTATAACTGTTAGTTTGGCGCATATTTGGCAATACAGTTGATCATCAGTCATATGCTAGTTGAAGTTCCAGAAAGTCACATACGTTTTTGCTAACTCTTGAACATGTACTACAACGTGAACTAGTGAGGATTTTTTCAGCAAAAGATCTACAAATACAAGACGAGATAGATTGTATGGAATCATTCAATTCAGAGCGGTCAGGAGCATCGATTTTGTTATTTTCCTGCTCACGGAGAGTATTCAACAAGAACCCCAAGAATTCGGAACAATCCTCTTGTTGTTCTAACGAGTATCTAGTGGGCTTCAAAGACTCCAGGAAATAGGTTGGTGGAAAAGATGATGAATTCTTAGAAAATTGCATAAATAGGTGTTTGAGTTTCGTGAATAAGTGGAAAACATTCTCGTTCATCGTTGAAATCTCGTTCTTGAAATTCTGTGTCATGAATAACATTTGTAAAATGCTATTCATTTAGCAAGTGTTTCCTAAATTATCTAACCCAATCTTCTTCGCTAGATTTTCAGGACAACTGCCTACTGATTCGTAAGGAAGAACATGTTCCACATAATCTGCATCAGATCCATTTCGCAGGCCGCAATCGATCCTTCCAAGTGATGAGGGGTTTCGTAGAGGGATTTTACTTAGATCTAACGCTTGATTTTATATTTCATATGTGTTATTTGGGGGCCTATTTCAAAACTATATATTTTAAAAGCTGTTAAAATGAGCAGTTCTGGCGACGAGCTACCAGATTCCATCTTGGAGGCCGCAAACTCTGCAAGTTTAAATTTACTGCCGCTAAATCTCAACAAAAATATGAGAAACAATATAAACATTTTGAAAACTGGTGCCACAACAACGGAACAAATAGTATCAAAGAGGAGGTGTTCCTAGCCTATTTTGCAGATTTACAAAAAAATATTTCATCCAAATACTTTATGGGGTAAGTACTCTATGTTAAAAGTGTCCTTAAAGTCAAAACAAACTTGGATTTGAGTAAATATTTCAAGCCAACAGCATTTTTGAAGGAGCAAATTGTGGGATACCGTCCGAAAAAGGCCAACATTTTTGACAAAAATGAAGTTTCCAGATTTATGGAAGAAGCACCTGATCAAACTTACCTTCTGATAAAAGTCGCCATCATTTTTGAGTTTGATAGTCGTCAAAATCCCTGACAGTAAAAATAATACTTCAAGAATCTTTTTCTACGTTCATGCAAAAAACAAAACTTTATTGAACTATATTTGGTGGAAAAACTGTTTCTTTATTGCACTCATCTGTCATTCTACTATAGCGTTCTGTCATCATGACGGACATAAACTTTCAAATCGACGCCAAATTTAGCCCATTTTCTGTGAGATTGTATTACGTTTTAAATAGTTGCATGTTTCATCATATTCATTATATAATGGACTATGAAATTACTAGAAAATGCAATTTGTTAAAAATAAAATTTATTTCCTTCGAATATCATCTGAATTACACAAAATGTTTTTGAATTACTTTTAGCAGATAGATTTAAACAAACAATGGCTTCCTTACAGTTTAGTGCCACCTAAATAAAACATTTTCTGGTTTTTGCATGAACGTAGAAAAAATATTGTATGAAACTCGTGCAAAAAGAGTTTATTGCACTCGACATGTTGTCCAACTCGGCCTGGAGGCCTCGTTGGACAATTTCACGTCGAGTGCAATAAACACTTACTTTTTGCACTTGTTGCATAAATAACTATTGTAGTATCCAATGAAACAGATAAGGGACATTATTCACAACTATATCATAAATATGCACATTTGCGCAAACCAAACACTCCGCACAGGCGTTTTTTTGTGCAGTTTAGCCAAGGAGCATGCAGTACTCAATGTGTTGGAATGAATTCATTCGGTAAAATGCCTGCGAGAATAGCTGCATATCTACAGTTGGAAAATCCAGAAGAGTATACAGGACATAGTTTCCGTCGTTCCTTGGCTACCATGTTGGCCGATTCTGGAGCAGGAATTACTAATGTCAAGCGATTCGGAGGCTGGAAGTCGACGACTGTAGCCAAGAGCTACATTGATGGTTCGACAAATCAAAAAAAGGATTTATCGAATAAAAAATTGTCCAAGAACATCTGCCCTTCTGCAATGAGTCAACCTTCATCGAGTCATATGAACAGCTGCCCTTATAAGTTAAGTCAACCTTCATCAACCCATTTGAACAACTGTCCTGAGGTGAATCAACCTTCATCAAGCCATATTATTAACTCCCCTTCTGCGATGAGTCAGTGTCCATCGAGCCGTACCATAAGCCACCCATTAAATGAATGTTAATAATTGTTCTTTCATTATAAATATTACTAACAAATAAATTGATTTTCTATTATTATTTTTTTGTTTTGTAATTGTTTGTTGTGGAGTTCTTTCTGAAAGTTACTCAATAAGTTATAATTCTTTTAATTTATATGAAGCTCGTAGGAAAAATTTTAGTCCTAACACGTGCGCAAAGTGCCCTTTCCGCACGCAAAAACTTATACGAGCTCCGCTTTGCGTCGTTCGCTTAACTGTATTTGCGTGCGTGCATGCGTGATACTTTTCCCAGCGAAGTTCGGCCAGAAATCGCGTCCGGAAAAGATACTTCACGCTAGTGTTAGGTACACTATTTTTTCTACTAGCGGAAAAAACACCCAAAAGTTAACATAAAGAACATTTATTATTAAATATATATTAAACTATACAACCATACTTGGTAAGCTTTCTATTTTAACCTTCTGCGACGCAATATTTAAATGTCAGTATAATCCGCAAAAACTAAACAAATCTACTTTTCCGCACTAGTGCGGAAAAATGACTCTTTCAAAACTAAAATGAGCGAGGAAAAGTGGATTTTCCGTACGATAGTAGAAAAAAATAAGTTACGTATGGTGGCCCTAGTATCATATTCTATAATGACACTTCCTGCGCTCTGCTGTTCATTAAAGGGGCATTAGTTGCCCATTTTGTGATATTTTGGTTTGGGAGGAGCTACTTGGAACCCAAAATCTTTCATAACACGTGCAAGCCTTGATTTGAGGAATTTTTTTTTCCTACTTACCTTCATCAGTAGTTACTATATTCAGAGTTACGAAGAAAAATGAAATGAGTCTCCACATGATCATCAGTTTGAGCCGATAAAACAGGAACTACTCACTGTGCGATGTTATTCTCTTTTCAAAACACAAAAGACACTGATTTATTCGTTCCGTGAGGAGAAGGTACATTTCATTGTTATCATAAATAAATATTCTACGTTTAGTAGCAGAGACATAAATCTTGGGATATTAAAAATGAGTCAGTTGGAGATAAATCTTTCCTGAATATTTTCGTCACAATAATATGATTACCTCGAGAAGTGATATCTTGAAATCCTATTTAAAAAGGATTGTGTGGTTTCAACAAAATATGTATTATTCTGAAATACTTATATAAAACAGTTTTCTATTTCCATGGACAAATGGTGAGTCAAGAAATTGTTCACACGAAATGATTTTTTTCTACAAACGTCAATATTGACAAGGTTCGTGCATTGACAACAATATGCGAAGTGACACTTTTTTTATTTTCTTTCGTTACCATGACACCGTGTGCGAAGTAATGTGCGAAATACTTATTTCGCACACTGATGCATGTAAACTATATGGGATTTTCATATTCTAACCTATATAGTCCTCAATTGAGCAAAAATCCAAGAAATCAATTATTTTTAACTTTATGGTCATCAATCAAGCGAAAATCCAAGAAATCATTTATTTCTGAATGGTCAACAATAATTAAACCTATACAGCACCACCTCGAGTGGTATTGATAAATGGCAAGAATTTTCGTTTTTGACAAAACAAATTTCGAATATTTTATAAAATTTTATGAAATCGCTTTCAGTTACCTTTGTTTGGGAGGCACTGGTTTGATTCTTCAGGCCACAGCGTGGCTGCTCGCTGGCAGTGTTTTAGCGCGGTTTGCGCAGGCTGTAGACCTCTTATCGGTGATTACCGAAAAATATCTTAAAACTTTAAAATCCAATATCTCCCAAAATAATTTCTTTTGACCAAAAAGTATTCTTTCATTTCGTTTTGTTTTGTCATCTTCCACTTCCCATTTCATTTATTTTTCCAATATCGGAAACAAGCTGTATATTTTTTGGATACTTGACTACGAAATATTAAGAATCCGAAATCTGGAACTGAAAAACTGTTAATCCAGAGAAATCTGTACAAGTGTAGAAGGGCAAATTAATTAATTTGCCCGATAATTTACTGCGTTCACAAGACTGCTGTCTTGAAAGAAATTAATTTTTGTCAGTAACGTACCCTACACTGAATTTGCCTAACTGAAAAAATGAGATCGAATTCTTTTTTTGAAAATTGTTGACGTTTCGGAGGCTGTAACTACCTCCGTTATCAAAATTTCTTGGAAAGACGCTGAAAAAACTGAATTTGAATTGCGGTTTTGATTGACATTTGGTATCTTGATACATAGGGTGTTGGGTATCAATCAATCACCATTCTATTAGTTCTCATTTCATCTCTGAGGAGAGGTAACCAGGTGAGGTCCATTTCGATGGAATTGGTTGAAAAGTAGTTGTTCGATAAAAGAATGCACGCAGTTTCCTTTAACTTTCTTTTTTCTTGTTTTGATTCTCTCAATAAAATTTTGGTATTATTCCATTCCATTATTATGATCGCCATCAGATGTTAGAATATGTTCGGATATTTTCGAACCCGTTATTTTTCGATTTCTGATGTAACTTTTATGTTCTCCTTGGCGCACAATCAATAATAATAATAATAATAATAATGATGTTTATTTGAACAATACAGAAAAATAATTACATTATTAATCGGACAAATAAACAAAAAGAAACCGCAAAGCATAATTGGCTGTCTCCGGTTTTTATTATGCACTTGTCAGAAAATTTTATTCCTCATAAAAGTTGTTGCTTCACGAAAAACTTATATTTGAATTATCAAAATTCTGAATTTCTAACCGGTGTACAGGGGAGAACAAAAAATAGTAATTTTGTTCAAGAGTAATCTACCCTTATTTTTGATATTATCAAAGAAGTCCATTTAGAAAAGTTGTTCAGAATCGGAAACAATATCAAGATTTGGAATCACAGCTACCTATACAACAAAAACAACAAAATTGTTTCCTAATCTTTTATAGTTCTAGTCTCATAAAGAGTACTAGTATCTCATATGCACCTTAGGCGCCTCTCTCACATTCCTATAACGATATTTCAATGCGAAATTTGGTACAATTTATCATTTGTATTAGAATTTTGACGTTCTTTGAAAATTGTTTGAATTTTTACTAGTGTAATAACCATCAGGGTGATTTTATGAAAGGAAAATTGAATAAATCAATTAATTATTGGTAAACGATTAAATAATATATTTCTGTTTTTACGATCACTTCATTCATAAAAAAATTTAAATATACAATTTACGCTCTATATCTATTATTATAATTCCAATAATATCATGGAATCCTTGTATTACCATTGGTCCTCAATAAGTTTACCGAGTTTCAGGTTATTCAAGCGATTGGAAGTGGGTGGAAATTAAATTAAGAATTTCTGATTTTTTTTTTATCCGATAGGATTATCCCAGTCGGGCCTCATCTCCGGAGCCCCTATATATCCGGAGGGGGCGTGCTGGAGTCATTTATCCAGATCGTGAGGGTGAGTGATTACTAGGTCCGAGATTCATGTGCCCTGAGCAGACGGAGTAAACCAAGGCTAAGATTTCTGCCGCTTGACGGCACACCGGTATCTCGTCTACACCAAATGAGTGTTGTAGATGATAGTACAACACTCGTAGCGCCGGCAGCACCGCGTTATGCCTGTGGACATAGGCTGAGACCCCATAAGCTTGACACGCAGACAGCTAATGTATATGTATGTGCTATAGTTTTGACTGCATGTTTGGCAATTTGGCGGCTTTTCCTGGCAGACGAGTAGATTGTGCATCCATAAGCAATTCTGGAAAGGGTTAGACTTTGACTTCTTGATCTGCGCCCCATCTTATTCCAGCTAGTGTTTTCATGACACTGAGTGATTTTTGGCATTCCACCCTGAGATCGCTCAGATGAGGGCTCCATGTAAGTGGAGTCGAAAGTTAAGCCTAGATATTCATTCGAGTCCTGGAATTCTATTGGAACTTCATGCAGATTGAGATTTGGCACATCATGATGTTTTATTTTTCTGAAGAAATGAATTGCTTTAGTTTAAGAAATAGAGAATTTGAAACCGTTTTTTGTAGTTTCTCTCTAAAGGATATCAATGGATCTTTGCAGAATTTTTTCAGTTTCGTTGATGGATTTGGAGGAACGAAATATTACCAAATCATCAACGTAAATGATTTTATGAATCTTTCTTGGAATGCTTTCGATTATAGAGTTTATTACTATTGCAAATAAGGTCACGCTCAATGTAGACCCTTGGGGTATTCCATTCTCAATGTTACGAGAATTCGATATAATATCTTCTAGTCTAGTCCTGAATTTTTTTCCACTCAAAAATTGCTGTAAAAAGATAGGTAAGTTACCCCTGATTTTCCATTCATGTAGTGTTTTCATTATACCATATTACCATATCTCCACGTTAGAACATAAGTTTTCTCCAAATAGAGAAATATTGCCGAGAGGTGTTCCTCCCTAATGACAATGGTTTGTATCTCATGTTCTATATGAGCTAGCGGGTCTATGATTTAGCGGAATTTTCTGAAACCCATTTATAACGTGCATAGTAGGTTATTGGTGTCAAGATACCAAATAAGACGGTTATTTACCATTTTTTCCAGTAACTTACTCAGACTGCTGCTGAGAGAGATAGGACAGTGACTGTCAGGTTTGGTGGCATCTTTTCCAGGTTTCAGTATGGAAATTATTATCACTTCTTTCCATCGCTCAGGAAATATACCGAAGTACCATATTTTGTTGAATATTACCAACACGTTTCTTTCTAGTCCGTAGGTAGGTGTTTCAAGAACTCCTAATGGATTTTGTCTGAACCACAGTTCGTCCATAGTGAAGGAATGGTTATATGCTAGGTTTTCATCTGTAGTAAAATGTAAGTTTACTTGTTCTGTTTGGGTTTTCATTTCTAGAAATGTAGGATTGTAATCTTCTCCAGAGTTGTCTCAGTGATAGTGGTCAGGAATAATTTCGGCCACGTCTATGGGGTTGTTGGAGATTACTTTTTCATAATCTTCCAACGCGAGGAATGCCGTGCAAGAATATTTTGTCAGAAAACCACATTTTTAGATGTGATTTTATTATTATCATTATTATAGTCACGACCCCGAATTGACAGCATAGTGCCTAAAGTTATTTTTTCATATAGCAGCATCGTTCTGTACATGTTTCATGTCCCCGAAATGTTATACGGGGTATATTCAATATGCTTACATTTCCTAAAAACATAATGAACAATTTTGAATTTGACAAAAGAGTGTTCTTTCGTTTCATCAAAATGATCATGAATTTCCACAAAATAAACAAGTCATCAATCACACAAATAATGAACAATCTTATCGACTGTGAGAAATCCTTGAATTGAAAATGTACGGCATCATTTTTTGTTTGTTTTGGGATGCTTGATAAATCAAAAAAGCAATGCTTTTCCAAAAATTACTTCTCTAATAAATAACAGTGATTTTTTTTTCATTCATATTCTTATTTAGTTCCATTGATTATAACCTGATATTACGTAAAACGAAAATAGTTAGCCTAGAAACCGGTTGCCGTACAGGCAGTTATAACCTCTCTTTGAACAATATAAGATTCAACCCCCCAAATGTAGGTATTTTTTTTTTTTTTAATTTTATTTTATGCACCAACATTTTTAGACGGCATAATTTCTGAAACTCATTTTATTTGTTGAATAATAATGTGGGATCGATGCCGTACATTTTGCAATGATCTTGAAACATACAGGTCGAAGTATGAATTTGCATGCGGGGCTCCCCGCCCCTGTACCGACAAATATGTACGGCATTGCTAAAAAATGAATCTATGTAGTTATACAAATTCAAAGATACAAATTCCGTACAGTAATAAATCACCTGAAGTCATAACAAAAATTTGGGGAAAAAAAATTGCTGCTCTCAGCACCGTTCTTTTTGTACGGCATTAGGTCCTACTTGATAATTTTTCAGTGATCTTGTCATCTTGAGAAATGCCGTCCAAGAATATTTTGTCAAAAAATCCCTCCTCTGGATGGAAAGTTTCGTTGACCTGCGTACTCATCTGCACCGCTCGCAACTGACGGCACAGTGCGCAAAGGAGTTGTTTCGTATGGCACTATAATTCTGAACATAATTCATGCTGGGTCAAATGACCCCTCCAAAATTGGCCTGGGCTTGTATCTACAAGTGCTGGGAAAGGTAGGACGAATAGTTTTATTTGAAGTTGAAAATACAAAGTTTTTATTGGTTTTATTTCTTGTCTCATGAATGTGGGAAACAAGCAAGAACTTATTCTTGTTTTTTTGACAATACAATGCTATTTTATAAAAATAAATCTGACGTGGGTCCAGTATTCTACTTTCTTCATACAGAGCATCACTTGAAAATGTACGGTCCTTTTTCAAAATAATTTTCAGATAAAATTTTTGCAGTATATTCATTCTTTCCAAATTTGTTGAAGCGAGTCCTCCCCATCCTAATATACCATAACTTATCCTAGAGTCAACAAGGGTAAAATAGACCATTTTCAATTGCGGTAATTTCATTACTTTAGCAAGACATTTTGAAGTCATATATCATTGTCCGAAGCGTATTACTGACTTGTTCAATGTGAATATTCCATCTCAAGTGGCGATCTATCGTGATACCTAAATATTTCATCTTATCTGTCATTTCAATTTCAATAATTTGGTTGTCATATGTCAGGTAATCCATTCACGTAGCTTGAAAGTGGAAGTGCCATGTTTTTTTTGAAATTGATTGTCAACAACTTGTGATTGAACCAGTCTATGAATTTAATGAAATCTTTCTCAGCTTTCCGTTTCAGATCTCATTCCAAGTATCGGCGGTATAAAGCACTGCAGTGTTGTCAGCAAAACTGAAGATTTTTCCGCTGGTATTGATATTAAGTAAGCTATTTATGTAGATTATAAATAATAGTGGACCTAAAACGGTACCTTGTGGTACTCCACTTTCAACTTCCTTAGCATTACTGATATTATCATTGATTTTCACAATTTGTTGGCGGTTCGAGATATAACTTTCGGGCAAATTAATTCATTTGCCCTTCTACACTTGTACAGATTTCTTTGAATTAACATTTTTTCATTTTCAGATTGTGGAAGGTCATAAACCCAAAAAATAATGTCAAAATCCGGAATTGGGTGTTTGCCAACAAACTAATTATTCCATTCTCATACCATCAAAATGGTTGATTATACTCACTATTTCCGCCTACATCTACTCTAATTGTTCACTTCAAATCATTTATTTCATTGTTATAAGAATGGTTAATTCTTTATGAACAATAAATATAAATCTTTCTTTATTGTATTTATTTCTTACCACATAAAAAATGCATGTGTAACCTGTTTTTATTTCCTTTATTAATATATGAATATATTTGCTAAAATTGAATAAATGAGGTGTTGGATGTGTTGATAAATAAAGCTACCTCATGGGTCCTTTTGTTTTCTGCTGTAATAGCAACTGTATGAAATTCTGAACAGCCTACCCCTGTTGGATATAATTTTCAGAGGATTAACTAGAAAGTCTTGCTTTATTTAGTATAGTGGTTTTTCGGCTTAAACAACCAAAATTTATAGGCAATGTGTAATCGTTTACGGCCGAAATAAAATATATTCAATTACCTGAACACAGATGCGGACTAGGGTTGCGTATTTTCGAAAGATAAAATTAATGCGAATGTTTCCGTTAACACTGAAATATCCTTCTTCCGTAATATTTGAAACATCTTCTTTGAGTAGCTAATACCACGACAGATTTCTCAAGGATCAAAATGTTTTTCAAGGAGAATATGATTCCGCGTGGTACTTGTAATCTGACAAATGAATTTCGTTTTAATTAGAGGGAGTGATAATTCGCAGTCTAGTTTCTGTATAGTGTTGATATCAATATGAAGAAATCACTTCCTACGTTAGGGTATTCATGTTTAAAAAAATAGTTCTTTTGTGTCATGAATTGTTATTGATAAAAGTTGAGATATTATTGACTAAAAAAGTATTTTTTATTAAAAATTCAACCACTTATGGGCCCAGCCCATAAAGTGAGACCATTAGGTGTTCTATGAAGATCTCAGTTTCTGCACACAAGGAGGCTCAGAAGTAAGTTCCTTTCGGGGACTCATGGAAATGTCTGAAACTCAGTTTTTTTGAAATTGAACACTCTGTATATTATCACATATTAGGAAAGTTGTAACATTTTCCAATTTAATTGTGTTTACTTTTCCTATACCTATCTCGTACAGTTTGTTATTTATGATAATTTATGTTATGAAATAGTCTTGAATAAAATAAATATTGGCCAGTGATTTAGATAGTAGGTTATGAAGTTCATTCTGACAGAGAACTTTCTTCATTGTCATCCTGAATTCAAGTTGTATAACTGTAAGAGTACTATGGAAAAACATAATTAAGTACTCAAATGTGGTTTGGATTTATTTATCATTTATGGTCAATGTAACAAGAATGTCAGCAGAACATGCAGAGAGTTTTGAGTAGAAATTTGGAATATTTAAATAATCATGAAAAGCTAAAAGTATCAAAGTTGAACATGTGTATTAATAAATCTAGAAAGATGTAGCAATGCTCAATTATATCAATAAATGTTCAAAATGTCAACCATTTGTTTCAAATAATTTCTTATGCGAACATCAACTGCATCTATTGTGGCTCTATGAATTTTATTTGGATCTAATTCCTGAAACGTTCGGGTAACTTGATGTTTTAATTCTTCCCTGGTATTGACCGGTGTTCTGTAGACTCTTCGCTTGATAGTGCCTCACAAATAAAAAGTATAGGGGTGTGAAATCAGGGGATCTAGAAGGCCAGTTCCATGGACCCGAACGTCTGATCCATCGATCATCAAATGCGGTCCAATTCCAATCCGACTTCTGCAGTGCAATGAACAGCAGCTCCATCATGTTCGATATTGTTCTAGTATCAATTCTCCAATGAAATCCCCACCCGATGTCCCAAGATATTCAAATATTTTCTAGAATCAAGGATTTCATAAAGCAAAAAGCTTGATGAATAATAAATTTCTCAATATCAGTTTGCAAAATGAAAATGTGCGTTTTACTTGAAAACGTGAAGAGTTATAGGAATGTATACTGGTATTTGATAGACAATTAAATTTGACATCTGCTCTTGACATAACATATAGGGCGTTCCATTTAAATTAAACAAGTTATTACCGTTCAAAGACTGTGATTATTTTGCCTTAATTTTTATACACCTTGTATAAGTTATTAAATATTTCACAACTGCTATATGAAAGTTATTCAGTTAGTAGCCTCTAGCATTAATTTGTTTGAAAACAAGACAACACTGGTTGAGAATTTAAGCATTAAAGCTGATGCTGCATTTTCACAAAATAAGAGATATTTCAAAAACCATAATTAGGTGAATTAAACCTCAATGGAACTTACCTTTATTTTGATCGTAAAATCCGAAAATGAAATAATATACAGGGTATTGGATTTAAAAAATAACAACTTTGATATGTTTCGTGTTTTTGGCACACCCTGTACAACATGAAAATATTTTTAAAATGTAGGGCCAATCCTATCCCTATCCATCGTAGAAAAAAAAACTTTAAAAAATCAGATTTTAGCCATAAGGATTCTTGTCGAATAACGTGAATAACCCTGTATAGGCGTCTTTCTTGGAAAAACACGATTTTACTGATAATAATAATAATAATTATATTAATTTTTGGATCTCTGAAATGGCTCTAATGATATGGATCAAATTTTGTATTTAGATAAGGTTTTTGCGTTTTAAGTTCATCTATATAGGCGTTTTTTTTAGAAAAAGGCGATTTTACAAATAATAATGATAATAATGTGAATTTTTGGATCTCGAAAACAATTTCAACTTTTTGGATCAAATTTATTATTTAGATGGGGTATTGCTAATTAAGTTCATCTATATAGGCGTCTTTTCTGAAAAAAGGTCGTTTTACTAATAATAATAATAATATGAATTTTTGGATCTTCGGAAACGGCACACTGTATATGGTCGTAGGTAAAGTATAGTACGTAATGGGTGATGTAAAGCAATTACGCATTCATGGAATTACGCACTCGGTGCTACGCGGCTTTGTGCGTAATTTTTCCATTCGTGCGTAATATGCCTTTTACAACACTTGTTACGTAATATACTATTACAGTCCATTCGACTGTTTCACAGTTTTGACTATTCCTATACAATCATGTGTTGTCTCAAAGGAAAATGAACAAATTGAACTGTAACAAAAGCATTCAAAAAATATTTTTCAGTTTCAATTATAGACCAAATTTATAAAATGAAATCAATTCATTTTTCTTCAAGAACTGTATGAGATCAACTTGTGAGATCTCTTCCTCAGTCCAACTCTGCCTTTCAAAGGTAATTCGTTTTTCCAGTCTCAACCAACTAGGTATTTATCACACACCCTCATAACCATTTTAATGTACGTTAGACCAAAAAGAAGGTGGACCTTTCTGTGTAGGTACTCAACTCGCCGACAATATATAATGTGGTGATCACGATAAAAAATTGCATGGAGTTCGAAGTTCACCGACATTCTAATATAATTCGTATAATTTAGTGGACTGCATGAAGGAACTTTTTAAACATGATGGGTTTTCTCAATAATGATCCCGAAACATGCATAATTGAAGTTTATGTACCAATTGGAAACTTCAATAACGAGCTGATATCGAATCCGTTAGCTATCTTGGTATGTACGATTAGTTTCATGTTACAAAGAAGCATTTGTTTGTAATAAAAGAAAAATGGTGAGGTAAAACAATTCGAAGATATGTGACGATTAAAACAATCCAATTCACAAGATCTGGTCGAATTCCGATTGTTATTGGTGTTGTATACAACACTTCTCATACTTTCAGAAGCACAGAACTCTCGATGGATTCGAAAGTATACAGTATCGGTGTTGAATATCATTAAAAACTTATTGATACGCCTATGGCGGACTGGGTTGTTAGGTAACAAAAGTTGTTTATTTTTCATAATAATTTTGAGACTTGTCAAATAATTTTCACTACTGTCATCAAATGTAAGAAACGATCCAATATATATTCAAATTGAACACATCTACGAGATTTATTACCAGCAATTCATCAGTCGAGTGGTAGCTACGGAGTGGTAAATAAAACTTGTTACAGTCCACTTCTAAAAAACAAAACTCCGACACCACAAGACTTCACATTGGTCCTATACGAGCCAAATTCAATACAACAGCATCCAGTTGGAACCTGGTGGGAAGTTACAGAAGAACAGTCTTCGCGGAAATCTGTGAGTTGTTCCTATTCTTATTCCTATCCAAATACCCTTTCCTATCCAAAAACATTTACCAATATACCTACCAACTCATATCATTTATCCTAAAGTTGATTCTACCTTGCACAAGCAATAATCCATAGACGTACGAAATAAAACTATAGTGGGTAATCATTGTAGTTATATAATTCATTCAGAGCTTTTCAATTATGGCAGATGATTTGAAAAAATTAGTTTTTCGAAGGGGTCAAATCAAGTCTCAGTTAACAAGAATTGCAAGTTTTGTTGAGGATGTAAGTAATCACTTCAATTTGATTGTAATTTAAACGAAGTTGCAACGAATTGAGCAATTCTTTGATGAATTTGATCAAGTGCAGTCACAAATCGAAAATATTGATCAAGTACCCGAACAGCTTGATGTAAGGGTTCAATTTGAAAACAAATTTTTCAGCACTATATCTAAAGCAAAAAAATTAGTATCAACTACTCCATCAATTTCAGGTAAATCACTCGATCAAAGCCAAGGTACATCAGATATACAGTTCAACGTCAAATTACCTCATATATCACTACCAGAATTCAATGGTGCATACGATAAATGGTCAAATTTCTCAGATACTTTCCTATCTCTCATTCACAGAAACGCTAGCCTCTCTGATATTCAAAAATATTTGTATCTTCAATCATGTTTGAAGGGAGAAGCGGCTAAGGTGATTGACTCATTGGAGGTAAATGCTGCAAATTACCCTATAGCTTGGAGTCTACTCAAAAATCGCTTCGAAAATAAAAAAGTAATAATCAAAAGTCATTTGAAAAATATTTTTGATCTTCCAAATGTGAATAAAGACTCTCATGCTGGTCTAAGAGTATTCTACGATAATTTACTCAAATATTATAGGGCTCGGAAAAATCTAAATGAGCCAGTAGAGTACTGGAACAGTATTTTGATTTACTTTTTATTATCAAAATTGGATACATCCACAAAAAAAGAGTGGGAAATTCAGACTTCTAAGTTTCCCCAAAAATACAAACATTTTTCGATTTCCTTTCAAAAAGATGTCAACTATTGGAATCAATTGATAATAAAAATACAAATACCGCTTCAGTCTCCAAAAAAACGAAGAAAGCATTGTCCCATGTCGTTACAAACAATCCGAATTGTATACTTTGTGATGGAAATCATTTCATTTACTATTGTAAAGATTTTTTGAAACTTCCAACTCCATCAAGATTCAATGAGATAAGGAGGCTTCGAGCATGCACTAACTGTTTACGTAGAGGTCATTCAACTTTTGAATGTACAGGTAGTTTATGTCGTACTTGCAATAAGAAACACAATAGTTTACTTCATTTCGAAAAACCTAAACCACAAACACAAACCACAGTGAAATCGAACCTTTCGCACGATTCACATTCATCAGGCAACCGTGCTGAAAATAATCATTCTCAGATCTTAACAGCACAAGAATCGATTCCAATCGAATCACAATCCAACGCAGTCGCACATTATAATTCAAATAATGAGTTATCCAGAACAATAATAGCTCATGCTAAAAATAATAGTACAATTTTACTTTCTACAGCATTATTATATATCTTCGATAATCAAGACAATCCAATTTTATGCAGAGCCTTGCTAGATAGCGGTTCACAATCAAACTTCATGACCTACAACTTATTCAATAAATTGAATATTTCAGCTCGCAGTATATCAATACCAATATCAGGTATCAATTCCACTATATCGAACATAAATAAAATGGCACAAACAAAAATAAAATCAAAAATAAATAACTATCAAGTAAACCTTTCGTTTTTGATAATAAATAAAATTGCTGACAATATACCACAACGCACATTCGATGTTTCAATCATGAATATACCAGAACACATTGAGCTCGCCGATCCTTCACTCTATGAATCTTCTGAGGTAGACATATTGTTAGGTGCGAGTGTTTTTTATGAACTACTCTCATTTGGTCAGATCAAACTAGATAATAAGCAACCAATATTACAAAATACCAAGTTGGGTTGGATTATCGGTGGCACTTTGTATAACCATCACATTCCAACGAACTTATCACTTTGTAATGTTTCTCAAGTTGAAACATTAGATATCCAAAAACAATTGGAAGCATTTTGGCATATAGAGGAATGTTCAAATAAGCAAATTATATATTCCACGGAAGAGGCAGAATGCGAAAAACATTTTTCTGTTAATTTTGAACGTGATACCTCAGGTAGATTTATAGTTAAGTTACCATTCAGAGATAACTATAATGAATTAGGCAATTCATTGTGCATGGCAGTTCAAAGATTTCAATCTCTAGAACGCAAGTTCGCCAAAAATCCCGAAATAAAGGAACAGTATTGTCAGTTTATGGACGAATACCTGAAATTAGGACATATGTCGCCCATACCCACTTCAGAAATTTCTGAAAATATAAATTTTTATTTGTCTCATCATTGCATTATTAAAGAATCATCACTAACAACAAAACTACGCCTATAGTATTCGACGCATCCGCAAAATCATCTTCAGGTATATCGTTAAATGATGTTCTGAAGATAGGCCCGAATATACAAGAAGATGTTTTCTCTATAATTCTTCGATTTAGAAGTCATCCAATTGTTTTTTCAGCAGATATAGAAAAATGATATCGTCAGATATATGTACATGAAGATGATAGAGATTTTCAAAGAATAGTATGGCGCTCGGATCCTGCCTTATCTCTTATACACTATAGGTTATCAACAGTAACTTATGGTACGGGACCAGCATCATTTTTGGCCACTCGCTGTCTCAAGCAGTTGGCCTTAGACAATCAAACTAGCTTTCCCAATGCAAGTAAGACAATCCTACAAGACTTTTACATGGACGACTTGATTTCAGGTGCTAGTAACGTAGATGCAGCTAAAGAACTCATAGGACAGTTAGATACAATTTTAAGAAGTTCAGGATTCATTTTACGGAAATGGATATCGAATGATTCTCGAGTGTTATCAAATCAAATTGCGAATATTTCTGATATTTCTCAGTACGTTATCATGAATAATCAAAAGATAAAAACATTAGGTATTTTTTGGAATTCGGTTGGTGATTATTTACAATATATAACCAAACCCGACAAACATTCTACTTTTACTAAACGTAGGATACTCTCGATAGTTTCACAGATTTTTGACCCACTCGGTCTTATTGGTCCAGTCATAACAACTGCAAAACTAATTTTGCAAAAGTTGTGGCAACAACGATTGAATTGGGATGATGAGATTCCCACAGAATTACTCAAAATTTGGTATCACTTTTATACCAGTCTTCCTGCGTTGAATACAATTGAGATTCCTAGACACATTTTGTTGAAGGATGCTAACCATATAGAAATACATGCCTTCAGTGACTGCTCACAAGTTGCGTATGGTTGTTGCATATATTTACGTTCGAAAAATAAAGAGAGAGACTGTCTCGTGAGATTAGCATGTGCTAAATCACGTGTTGCTCCTGTAGCTGGTATTACTGTTCCCCGATGAGAGCTCGAGCTCGAGATCGACGCAATTGTGCCAAAGAACAATAGAATCACTGAAAGTCAATGTGTCTAATATATATTATTGGTGCGATTCAACTATAGTACTAGCTTGGATAGCTTCGGATGCTAGTAAACTCAAAACATTTGTATCAAATCGTATTGCTCAAATTCAAAAGGTCACTCATTTATATAACTGGCGTTATGTGCCAACCGAATTCAATCCTGCTGATATCATATCTAGGGAACTGAACCCAGACAAAATAGAAAACAACTCTTTATGGTGGAATGGCCCTCAGTGGTTGTCTTTGGATTCCGTTTTCTGGCCGCAACAGCCTGTGTATGATAACACTGTTGTACCAGAAACAAAAAAGGTAACTCTGATGGTTTTCAATCCTCCGAACGACATTTTGAACCGTTGTTATTCATTCAAAATTATGGTAAATGTGATTGCTTATATCATTCGATTCTTAACTAACACGCGGGTAAAACACGACGAAAGAAAAATAGGTAAACTCAGCATCAGTGAATTATCACGAAGCATCAATACAATTGTAAAATTGGTACAACTTCATGAGTTTTCAGCAGACGTGCACACACTTAAGAATTCACAATCGGTGAATCGTAAAAGTAAATTAGTTTGCCTAAATCCTTTTTTAGATCAACATGGAATAATTAGGGTTGGAGGAAGACTAAAAAATGCGGATTTAAAATATGATAACAAACACCCAATAGTTATACCTTCCAAACACCATTTCACGACTTTATTAATTAGACATGAGCATTATAAAAATTTACATGCCGGCCCCCAGTCTGTTTTATCAAGTATTAGGCTCCAGTATTGGCCTCTCAGTGGAAGACAGGCTGTGCGCAGGGTGTTACGCCAATGTGTCACTTGTTTCAGGGTGAAACCCGGATTAATAAGTCAAAAAATGGGTGATTTACCTGCTTCTCGGGTATCTCCTTCTCGACCCTTTCTAGTAAGTGGTATAGACTATTGTGGTCCTTATCTCATAAAAGATAGCAAAGTACGCAATGAAAAATTCATCAAGGCTTATGTTTGTATTTTTATATGCTTTTCTACAAAGGCCATTCACCTAGAATTGGTGAGTGATCTTACTGCTGAAGGATTTCTCAATGCTCTCAAGCGCTTTGTGGCTAGGCGTGGTCTTTGTAGTGATCTAGATTCAGATAATGCTACCAATTTCATTGGCGCTGAAAACATTCTGAACGAAATAGCGAGTCTTGATAATAAAGACCTATTTCAAAATTACCTACTTCAGAATAAAATCACCTGGCATCATATACCTCCTCGATCTCCCCATTTTGGTGGACTCTGGTAATCTGCTGTTCGATTAACAAAATATCATTTGAAAAGGGTCCTGAATAATATTAAATTATCATATGAAGAATTTAATACGCTACTTGCATATAGGTAGAATCTATCTTGAACTTCCGTCCTCTACTTTCCCTCACAGATGACCCTAATGATCTGGACATTTCCTTATCGGAAGCAGTTTGCTAGCCGTTCCTGAAAATACTGAACTTGACATCCGAAGCACTCATGTATCAAGATTTAAGCATTTGAAACTCCTTCTGCAACATTTTTGGAAGAGATGGACGAGAGATTATCTGCACAATTTACAGCAGAGATCCAAATGGCGAAGTAATTCGACCAACAATGTAGCCGTGGGCTCCCTGGTAATCCTGAGAGAAGACAACACTCCCCTACTATTATGGAAGATGGGTCGAATCATCGAACTACATCCTGGTAAAGATGGTGCCATTCGTGTAGTGACTGTTAAAACTAATGCTGGCGTTGTGAAACGATCAATAACCAAAGTTAGTGTGTTACCAAATAACTCTTGATGCATTCAGTTTTGATGTAACATTTAGTTTTCTCTTGGTTTCTCTTGAAAAATTTGAAAGGGGTACAACCTTTCAACGGGGGGACTATGCTGAATATCATTAAAAACTTATTGATACGCCTATTCAACAATCACTTGCCTGAATCAATAAGAGGGCTGGATACAAATGTGTTCAAACGCAGAGTGAAATCATTATTAACTTCCAGGGGTTATTATAGTCACGAGGAGTTCATGTCAGATTGCAACTTCGATGAATTTGTTGGATGAAGAAATTGTATGTTTAATATTTTAATATTTTTATATTTTTTATGAGTTTGTAACGTTACCTCGATTTATATTTGTATTACTCAAGTTGTAATTCACGTTCCTTGTATGTTCTGTACTACACGACCTGTCCTATACATTTTTTATAATGTCTGAAGGGATCAATAAATTATTATTATTATTATTATTATTATTATGGCGGACTGGGTTGTTAGGTAACAAAAGTTCTTTATTTTTCATAATAATTTTGAGACTTGTCAAATAATTTTCACTACTGTCATCAAATGTAAGAAACGATCCAATATATATTCAAATTGAACACATCTACGAGATTTATTACCAGCAATTCATCAGTCGAGTGGTAGCTACGGAGTGGTAAATAAAACTTGTTACAGTCCACTTCTAAAAAACAAAACTCCGACACCACAAGATTTCACAATCGGAAACTTTTCATCTTGGGTATAGACAGAAATCTACGCGAGCAACAAGGAACACAATGTTATGATAATGCCACATAAATAAGAGAGACGCACTACTGTGCGCCTCTCCTGTTATCCCATCCCAAGGACAATTCATTATACAGGATAGCCCAATTCGTTGATTTTATCTGACATCCCTCTCGCATGCCACCTGCTATGAGTGACGTCACCCGCCCTACACTAATGATGGTTTACCATAAGAGCCCATACATTTTTCTCGGTTTTCAAAACGTCATATCTCGGTATTTATAAGGCAAACCTTGATTTTTTTGGTGTTTCTGGTTGGTGTGTTAATTTTCTTTTGTCCTATTTAGTTTTTATAACTCTAGTTGCCCTAGTTTGCTGTGGATAACCCATAAATTGAACTGATGCTAAGTGCGCTTTGAATGCCATTTCGTGATAAGGCACTTTGATTTACTTACTGAATAGTGAAAATATTTGTAGAAAATTGTTGCAAAAGATGGGTCCACTTTAATAAATAGGGTTTAATGAGTTTTATCGATATTTTTATGAGATAAAAATTGGGATGATATTCGATAATACCTATAGGTATACCTATGAGGAAGTGATTTTAAAAGAGAAGTAGGTATTAATTGTTGGTTTGAAATTGTAGTATTGTATTGTATAGTGGAAATTTCCAAATTTAACAAAAAAACTCGTGAAATCAATATGAATGAGCATATATATATAAGAAGTATTGAATATAGGACAAACTTTTGTGTTCGTTTATATTCCTTCCCTTTTTTAATCAACCAACTCCAGTTTTTTTATTGTTTATAGCTATTGTATACATAAGATTCTGAGATTGAAAAATCCCACCAAAAACATAAAAGTGAAAATGGTTCTCAACTTCACCGACAAAAAAATTGAGACCTACAGTTCTGTAGACAATCCTGATATTTATTTATAAGAACGTACAACATTTTTAAGTAAATTCAAAACACAATTTCTTTTTTTTTTATCTACGTTAAGTTACATTTGCTATGCAAAAATATTACTTTTTAAGTTCAAATGTTAGGGCCGCCGTACATTATGCTATTTCCTGGCAAGTTCAATGCAACGCAATGTCGATTCACTCAAATCGCATGCGTCTATCATATTTTAGAGCAAGTTTCATGCTAGTAGATGATTTTCCCAAAGTAATAGGACTGTTTACAAACATAAAACTTGCTGAAAAATATGATAGACGCATACGCTTTGATCGATTCGAAATTGCGTTGCATTGAACTTGCCAGGAAATAGCATAATGTACGGCGGCCTTTATACTTACGCAAGTTATTGTTGCGCGTTGCGCATTGCCCATTCATTTTCTGCAATTTTTCACATGTTTTCTGCATAACGCTTATCGACAACAAGAATCCAATCTGGGTACTTGTAAACAATTTTCAAATATGTCTAATTAGGTAGGTAGCAAGACTGTATGTAACACAATTGTTGTTACAATAATTGTGCGCAATGATGTCAGACCGCTGTGTCAGGAGCAGTTTCTGTTATTATGGGTTGTCTCAGTTTTATAAATAATTAGTGAGTACCTACCTATGAAAAACGATAAAAACAACCTTTCATCTTGGAACTAACTCTTCTGCGACGAAGAAAAGAAATTATTGATCTTATAATTTTGAAAGGCACAAAGTGTTACCTAATAAAATCATTTGAATATAATTTTTTCTTAAATCTCAGAAATTTATTGTTACCCGAGTTTTTTTCTTCTGAAAACATACAATTACCTAGCTGGATACCAAATTTGAACTGTCTAGGTCATCTGGAAGTGGGTTAGGTTTTTGATCCATATGCCAGTCAGTCAGTCATAGACATGACGATTTTCGAAGTTAAAATCTATAATCGTTTGAGCTGTCTTTATTTAATTCAGGGTACAAATTTACTCAATATATAATCAAAATTTGGTGTTTATGTTAAATAGATTTTGAGTTATGAAGGTGATAAAAGTGGCTCCAAATGGCTTCTGTATTATTACACACAGTGCTACTCACCAGTTCTTTTTCCTTGACATTTGACACGCTCCTGCGTGTCTAGATAGTTATTTGAAAATGAAATTCATGTAACATTCCAAACTTTATTTGATTTTTGAACCTTTTTTGTATATCGAGACAGTACATTTATATGATTTTTTGTTGAAACTTTTTCCAACAATTTTGCTGCTGCAGATGTCTTATCTGTTGCTGGTATTCGCCTTTCATAGGATTTATTTTTATAATAAATCAACTTTGCACTCAAACCCTTGATCTTTTTCCTTGATGTCACCTTCAAATTGTGATATTTTGCAGGAGTGCTTCATATTAGAATAAGCTATAGAAGTTTTTTTACCCACAAAATAAAAGACGCAAATGGCCTATGTTAATTTTTATAAGATAGTTCGTTAATAAAAACTCAGGTTTTCGCCCCAGCAAAATCGATTTGTGGAATTTTTCAAACAAGAAATAGTGAAAAAAATTTAAACTTTTTTGGTTTTTTGCGAAAATTCCCAAAACTATTGAAGGAATCGTTTTACAGTCAATAAAATTGAAAAAATTATTAATGCCCATGACAGGTTTATGCCAAAAAATAACTTTCGAAATGTTACCGTAGAAGAAATATTATCATTTATTTCCATACTTGATGTTTATAATTGCTTCTGAAGAGGCTGCTTTCCAATTCTTCCAATCTCCCTGATGAGCTTGGCAAAGCGAAATAGATTTTCGTCGACAAAAATGTATGGGGATTGAAATCGACAGAAGCGAACCTAGTTCAATGAAATGATGATGATTTCTGTGAGTGATATTTTTGAATAACATTGTCCCTATCTATTTTATTTAATGAATTTTTAATGAAAACTAAACATAATAAAAAAAAACAATTATCTGAATAAAAATGCGAATGGACACTTTCAGATTTTTTTTTCAGTTAGAGTCTTTTCACAAAATTTATCAGATGTAGTTCAATGTCCACCGTGACTTTAGCCGGGGAAGTAGTTGTTTTCTGTCAGATATGACAAAAAATTTCATTTTTCCTTTTTTCAATTTTCATGGAGAATGTTATCCTTTTCAACATGAATGCCTCCCAAGAGGTTATCTTGAACGATGGAAAATAACGACTCAAGTTAGTCTTTCAGCCGCAGATTTTATGAATATCCTATTCATATTTTCGAACAAAAATCAAAATGCAATGCGCATGACAGGATCATGTCACAAACTGACTTTTGAAGTGATACCGCAGAAGAAATATTTCCATTTATTTCGTCAACAAAAATGGATGGGGATTGAATGCGAGAGAAGCGAACCTTGCTTACTTCCATCCGATTTCTGTGAGTCATATTTTTGAACAACATTCTCCCTATCTAATTTATTTAGTGAATTTTTAGTGAAAACTAGAGATGATTATAAAAAATCAACTATCTGAATAAAAATGCGAATGTTCATTTTCAGATTTTTTCTTTTCAGTTAGAGTCTTTTCACAACATCTATCAGATTTAGTTCAATGTCCAGCGTGACTTTAGGCAGTTGTTTTTTGTTAGATATTACAAAAAATTATATATTTTCAATTTTCATAGAGAATGTTTCCCTCCTGTACATGAAACTTTTCATCTGGGGTATAAAGTATCGAAACATCTCATCTGGGGTATAGACAGAAATCTACGCGCCCGCCCGACGAATCTACAGCTCAGTTGATATCCCTTCCTCGAGCGAGTAGAGAAGAAATTGTAATGCTCTCTCAACATTATAGCAAGCTATTCTTCACGCTCTCATAAAAACACCATACCCCAGATGAAAACTTTCCTATACTGTATGTTATTAGTTATATCATCAAACTCAACAACGAAAATTGTCTCGTATGGATATTCGAAATGAAATTGTTCCTTACAAAAGAAGGATGCTGGGATGTCATTGAGAATCCATTGCTGGTGGACGATGATCAAGATTCCGAATGAAGAAAAAAAAAAAAAAAATAATAATTCCCAAGCCTATGTCCATATTGGACATTTACAAGGAGATATTCAACTCAACCTCATTAAGTAAGCAAAAACAGCCAAGAATGCCTGGAAGATTCAGCTGCTCGTAGTCCTTCTGCTATTGGGCCGTGAGGGTTTGGAAAATGTTCGTTGCTTCTCCGCGCAACGCCAGTGTTAATGCTACAGCTCTTTTTCCTTTATTTCATCCATTCGCCTTTGCTGTAGCTTTAAATTGTCGGCGGTAATTTGCCCATGGTGGTTTCCCATCAAACTCACGAAGAGTTTTCCTGTTTTACGAACTGACTTCTACATCTTTCGTAACCTTTTGAATATCATCGAAGTTCAAACTCAGTTCCAGAATTGAATTTCCATTGACAGATTCTGTGGTACGGGTAGGGTCAATCTGGTTTTCCAACTCGAGTCCGCCTTTGATACCATCACTGATTGTTTCCTTCTTTCCTTTCCCATCTCTTCCCCAATTTCATCTTTGGTTTTCTCCATCTTTGTCTCGACGGTCCCCATTCTTTCTTCTAACCTGCTTGCCACACCACAAAGTTCCTCTTTCAGTTCTTCCTTGAAACTATTCGAATTTTCTAGAAGTTTCTCTTGGAGTTCTTCCTTCAAACTATTCGAATTTTCTAGCAACTTCTCTTCTTTTCTTCCTTCAAACTATATAAATTTTCTAGAAGTTCTCCTTTCAAACTCTCCAAATTTTGCTTCATTTTGTCTCTGAATGATTTGGTATTTTCGTCGAGTATACTCAATATGGCACTCGTATCAATTCCAGAAACTTTGAATAAGAAGGTTTCAGTGTCCTCTCCTTCAGCAATCAATCCATCTGATAGTGTCTTTTGGAGTACCGCCTTCTTTGAGTCAACCAATCGCACTCTTCTCGAAATCCTTTTTGTCTTTTCTTTATATAAAAGTTTTTCGACTTATTGAATTTTCCTCGCGAACGTTTGTTTCACGGGCCACCAATCCATTATTATTATTATTTTCATACCTGAGAAGTGTCATCTCGATCATGGCACCAAATGTGAAGAACGTTTACAATTTCACCTTAAAAATATGTTTGCTCTTCCGGGACTAAAGTTGGCCCCGTATAACAGGGACTAAAATGTATTTTTCAGTCCCTAGGGAGATAAAGTTGCATTTCAAATCTCTAGGGACATAAAGTAAAAATCAAACATTACCACAGCTACACTATTAATAACTAGGACAACAATTAGGAAATATTCCATTATAAATCTTTATTGATTGAATTAAGATTGTATGTGATAATAACATTATCACAATTGATGAAACTAAATGGGCGATTATTTGTATTTGATAGATGAATAGAGGAAAGTGAAGAGATGTCATGTTCTTGACGTATCGGTTAATGTCAACATTAACTGAAATGACACTTAATTGAAAAAGTTTGTTGACACCGTTGCTACGACGTTACCTACCGAGTAATTCAAGTACCATGTTTATATAACACATCAAAATAATTAGTTGTATTATTATTGAAATTTATAATACTGGGAAGTGCAATAAATCTACGAGCCCTCAGGCAATAAACATCACGTGCAGGATTAAAACATTCACTTCAGTCCCTTTCTATATAATATACTATTATTTGAACACTTAGAATTGAATAAATATCATACTTCCCCCAGGCGGCGAATGTCACGCTTTATGTAGCTGGAAATTGTCCGTCTCGTCGTTTCGGGATTTGTTTTTTTTGGTATTTGAGTCGCCGATACAAGTACACCGATGAATTCATACAGAACAAATTGTGTCTACCGTGGCGTTTTTTGAGCGGTGATGTCAGCTTGTTTATGTATTCTGGTTGATTCATCTGTTTCTTCGGATACGCTACAATACTGTCAATACTTAACCAAGTTTTCTTGAAAAATCTAAAGTAATGGCTGTATTCGTGAAGGATGCGTAGTAGAGTGGACATTTATATAAAAAAAAAACGTTTATCAACTTTTATTCCGATTCACTAAAAGAAAAAATCAATTTTTTGAGTAGTATGACTTTATTCTATGAATAACAGATTGAAAAGCTTGACAAGTAAGAATAGGGAAGGCTGTTGAACCTTGACACCACTCTTTGAAAAATTATCGCAAAATTTCAGTGAAACAAAAATAATATTTTGGAAAAAACAATGTTATGATTAACGAGAAAATATATGTCATTCTGAAGAAGAGTGGGGTGAAAAAATCCTTGAAGCGTCCAGAGGCTTTTCTGCTTCCGATACTTCCAAATATCTTGAAATCATTGTCAAATAGAAGAAATTGAAATACCTGAAGAACCTACTGAGATACTTCAGTAACGACTAAATGTTTCCGAATATTCATATGTTCGTAGGCATCTAGTAGAAATTAGAACTCAATGCTCGATCACAGGTAGCACTTGCATTTGAGAAAAAACAGATGGCAGATGTAATTCAATATCCGTAATGGAAAAAATTTGTTTTCTGTCAGTTGCTTGCCTCATATTTTTCTCTTTGTGAAAGTGTGGATAGGAAAGGGTATTTTGATTCCGTCGAAATTATTCGTTTTATTCATCTGGTACTCTCCTGCACAATTATCAGACTTTGTTCAAAATAAAACATTCACCCTTTCTGTAGTCAGTTCTACCGAGGAGTGCTTCTTGCTTCGCAGGTAAGCTCCGAAGTTGTCTGGCCTATTTTTCAGTAATCAGAGGCAAGGACCATGAAACGTGTCATTTATCCAGTGTGTCATTCCCAACCAAATGAATTTTGTTCGAATTGATTCCTGTTTCATTATTAATACAAAATGGTGTTAATAATTGTTTTACCGGTGAGTAATAATTTGACGAATTTGATTTTCATCTCTTTTGCATCATCGTGACATGAACCTTTCTACGATCCCTTATTTGGAAACAGATTAAATGAAAGTACATTATATATAGAAAATAGAGTATCCTATCAAATGGCAAGATTCAATGTATGACCAGGACAGAGTACCATAATCATACCATCCAACCATGAAAAGTGTATATATGACTACAAAAATACATATATACACAAAATGCAAACTGAGTATGTTAATACATCTAATCATTGATAGTATATATCATTCAAGGGGTTGGGTATAGAATAAAGACAATAACAATAATAATAATAATAATGGCGAAAAAATTATTAATAAAAAAATTGGTAAATTGGTAAATCTAACATTTGAATCCAGAAATATTTGGAATTTTGGTCAATAACAAGTAACTTTCCACTCTTTTTTTTTTAAATAAAAGTGGACAAGTCCTTCAGTTCGTTGGGAAGCCAGTTGTATAGCCAAGTTATGAAAAATGTAAAGGAACCACGGTAATGAGATATATGATGCCGAGGAGGTGTGAGCAGGTTCTTAACTCGCAGATTCAGGTTATGAATATCTGTCCGGAAGTTAATTTTATTGTAGAGATACGCTGGTTTAGTCTGCGTGATTATTTTGTGGTAGTTACTGCAAGCGTGAAAAATACGCCGGGATTCCATATTCAGCCATCCTAGAGTGTTTAAATGATGAAATATATTTTGGTCCCTTCTACGCGTGCCAGTAATGAGTCGGAGGCAAGAATTCTGTAGTTGCAGTTGCAGTTTTCTGTTGTCTTCTTGTGGAAGGTAAGGACCATAAACCACATCAGCATAATTCATGAGAAAGGACAAGTGCTTCGCAAAGTATTAATTTTGATTTCTGATTGAGTATATTTCTATGGCGATAAATTGATTTAATACTACAATATCCTCGTTTCAGAATGAGCGAGACATGGGACAAAAATCTAAGAGAATGGTCTGAGATTTATTGCACAACCCTTCAATGCCAATTGTAAGTTATTAATACTAATACTTATATGATTTAAGCAACGCTTTCTCATTGCTGATCTACCAAAGAGTATTACGAGCGATTTAGTGGGAAGACAATACCTCTTCGATAAGTTAACAACACATCATAACTGTGAATGTTTGTATTACGAAACTGAGGAGTATACATATATCGCGAAAAGCAGAGGCCCAAGGATAGAGCCCTGAGGAACACCATTTAGTGTTTTCTGAAAATGAGACTTGGTCTGGTTAAGTGTTACACGGTGAACGGTCACGTAAGTAATGTATCATTAGTTCCACACTGAAAAAAATGTGGTACGTTATATCAATAAATGCCGTTTTTACTTCTCCGTTCATTGGCAAAATACATTTTTCATCGTGGCAATGAATAAATATTCACTGACTTTTGTAGGTATTTATTGATACAACGAATTCAAGTTTATTGAGATCAAAGATGATCGTTTCTTACATTCATGACCAGTTTTCGTTGCTCATGCGGAAATGTTTATTGAGGTGAGGAAAGGGGTACACTGAGATCAATGATGATCTAATTTTAGACCTATGAACATATTTCGTTACGGTTTTGAAATAGATTATTGACATGAAAAAAAAAGTACATTGGAACAATGTATATTATTTCATGAAAAAAAATGTGGGACATAATATCAATGAATACCGTTTATTACCTTTCCGTTCATTGGCACAATTAACTTTTTATCGTGATAATGATTAAACATTCACTGATGTACGAAGGTATTTATTGATACAATGAATTCAAGTTCATTGAGATCAAAGTTGATGGTTTTTTATATTTCATATAGTTCATTGAGGTGAGGAATTTGGTACACTGAAACAATTTGAAATTGTTCATCACATCAATGAACATAATTCATGGTCCCAGAGCACTGATGTATATATTTAAAAAAAATATGGTACATTTTATTGATGAATACCTCTTCGTTTATTGGCACAATACATTTTTCGTCGAGTCAATGAATGACCATCCACTGAAATATGTATATTTTTATTGTTACAATGAATTCAAGTTTATCGAGATCAATGATGATCTATTTTCAGACCTATGAACATGTTTCATTGCGGCTATGGAAAAGATCATTGAAATGAAGGAAAAAGTACATTGAAACAATGTATACTATTTTATGAATAAAATGTGTTACATTATATCAATGAATACCGTTTATTACCTTTCCGTTCATTGGCATAATACATTTTTGATGATGATGATGAGAAGATGATCTTTTTTTACATTTATGATCAGGTTTCGTTGCTGCTATGGAAAAGTTCATTGAGGTAATGAATGGGGTACACTGAATCCATTTGAAATTGTTCATCATATCAATGAACGTAATTAATGGTCCCAGAGATGATTTTATTGTTACAATGAATCCAAGTTTATCGAAATCAATGATAATCTATTTTCAGATCTACACACAGGTTTTATTGGGGCTATGGAAAGATCATAGAAGGTATAACGAAGTTAATAAGTCCCAGTTTTGTTAGGCAGATGGAAGCAACAGTTTCCTCCCATTCTATAACTCCGTAATTAATATGTTCATGAATATAATAATAAGCCTTATGTCGTACCAAGCCATCTTGTGTTTAAATATACTCATAAATTTTGCCGGCATCTGTTCAGCCGAATCCTCGCATAGAAATCTCCGTTGCTGGCAAGTTAGCTTTAGCACAGCGCCTCCACTAGAGGGACCACTCCGTACGACTTCGAGGTTTGCACAGAGCCGGTTAACTTAAGCAGACAGAAGCGATCGTTGAAGCATCTTCTCAGGTAGCACAGACTAGAGAGACATCCGAAGAGCTCCGAAAGGAGGTAGCCGAAATAAAAGATAACTTGGAGATACGCCTTCCAATCAGGATTGCGATGTTCTGATGAATACATGTTAATTATTTTGCATATCTTTCGGAAACTCACTGTATGCTCAATATCAGTGGGAGGCATTCATTGCATTTACGAATGATATGCAATGATTGAATAAATACCACTTATTCAAATGATAAGCAAAATAATTAGTTCAATGTGTGAAAGCATCACGAGAATAAACTGAAACATAGATTTAATGTATATCAATTATTGAATCAAGGAATAATCGATACTTAATAATCACCGTTCATTGGATAGATGAGAAATATCCATCGTCGAACTAATATGAATCATTATATCAATCATACAGCATTCATTCGAAGAATGGACAATAATAACTAATTTGATGAATACAGTTTCATCAGTTGATGCTTGGGTGAACACTCTTCATTCGTTATATGAATGGAAATCATTACCCCAACGAACCTTGCATTAAAGTAACCGATTATCAATATACACCATTCATTGAATTGATGAAAAATATCCATCGTCGAAATAATCTAAATCATTATATCAATCATACAACATTTATTCGGAGAACGAACAATACTAATTAATCTGATGAAAACACTTTCATCAGTTGAACGAATACAGTCCATTGCTTGGGTGATCACTCTTTATTGGTTTGATGAATGGAATTCATTACCATAACGAACCTATTTAATGAACTTGATCATGATATCAATGAAAGCATTCATTGATATTATTAAGATCCGTATTCATAGTATGGATAACCATTGGTATATTGACATAACGATTGCGTTCATTGGACCAATATTGATGAAAATATTCATTGAGTCACTGAACTTTTTCATTGTAATCAGGTACCAATTTTTTTCTGTGCACTGCATTAACACAATATCCAAGATATTTAAGTAAAAGAAGAAGGATGTGAATTTATTCCTATAATAGTTGCCAGTCACCAGCCGGCCATACACCTGAGTTTTCAGAAAATGCAAAACAAATTATTTCGATCGATATGGAGCAGCAGGTCGGTATAATATAAGACTGTTTTGGAATCCTGGATGTCAGCTGTATTGAAAACCACCAAACCTACACGAAGGTAGAGTGACACATGATTTAACATTATTGAAAACATGTAAATTCTCCATTCTGTTCCGGGTAGCAGCTGTGAGCTGAAGGTTTCCTAATCGAATTTAAATTTCTAGGTCCAACTCAGATTAGGAACATTATATATTGTATACTGATAGTTCTATGGCGAGTTCAAGTTCACTCCACAAGATGGAATGTTTATTGTAAATTATTTTGTGGGTATTTTCCTAATTATTTTAAACAGTCCTGAATTTCTATGAAGTAACCCAAGTAGCGAAACGATTGCTTTATGGAACTAAAATATTTTATTCTGCCGAATTCAGGAGCATTTTATCACTTAGGGCGAGTTGTATAAGATGAGTTCAACCACGGTTCAAGTGAACCAAGTTCAGTTACTAAGGAACTAGAAATTTCATTGGCTAACCCCTGGCAACTGCACTCAGTTCACTTGAACTGTAGTTGAACTCATCTTGTACAACTCGCCCTTAGTGTGAGTTTGACTGCGATATTTTTGGGTGCGCAGAAAAATGTTTTTATAACATTATCGTATAATTGTTTATACAATTCGCCTTATAAAAGTGAATGTTGGTTTTGGCTTCAATAGTTTTAAAACGCATTATGAGGCCGCTTTAAAACCGTTTTGAAAGAGTGGGTTAAGTGCTTTTTAATTTCTGCGTTAAAAAACTGCTTTGTAATGATGGTATACAAGCTGTTGAGCTTTATGAGGTTATGAATGAAACAGTTTTTGAAACAAAGATAATTTATAAACTTCCAAATTTTCAAAACCTTCAAAGAGTTCGGATGCAATTAGAAACGAAACTCTGCAAATTGGTTACAGAGAACACTCTGCAAAGAGAGAATTGCAGAAGTATCCATTTGTATAATTCAATACACTTAGCGGGTAAAAATAAAAAATTGGTTACAGAGAACACTCTGCAAAGAGAGAATTGCAGAAGTATCCATTTGTATAATTCAATACACTTAGCGGGTAAAAATAAAAAAATACAAACTCTGTCTAGTTTTTATTGAGTCTTGATTTATTTTTTACGACCGGTTTTGCTTATAAGTTGGGTTCATTGGAAAAAACTTTTGAAAATAATTCAATTTAAGATTCGACCTGGGTGTTGGGTTTTGCTGTAAAAAAGATGAAGTACGCTTAGTCGGACTTGGTCGCCATAATAATCGATTGAAAATAATTTTGCAAAGTCCTGACATATGGACTAGCTATGGGTTCTAATTCATCTCCACTCCTAGCTGAATTTTTTCTCTTTGATTTAGAAAAGAAACTTAATCTATACCATAACTTCAACAAAATTTTATTTTATTATAGATATGTAGATGATATTTTGATTCTATTTAATGGCAATCTTACTGAGCTTAATAACCTACTAAGTTATATGAATTCTCTTCATTCCGCCATCAAATTTACTATGGAAACCGAAACTGAACAATCATTAGCTTACTTAGATTTACTGATCACTAAGAAAAACCAAAACTTTGAATTTTCTATTTATAGAAAACCAACCCACACGGATAACATTATCCCTTTCGATTCATTTCACCCAGACACACATAAATTTGCTTCTTTCAATTTCCTTTTTTCTAGACTCTTTCTATTCCTTTGAACGAGGATAATTTCACAAAAGAACTTAATATTATCAGACAAATAGGTGCAAATAATGGTTTCCCTTCCCATATGATTGAAAAAATCTATAAACGACATGTCTCCAAAAATGTTAATCAGAACCTTCTTTCTCCCATTAAATACACTAAATTTAGTTCCATTCCCTACCTAGGAAAAGTATCATATGACATTAGAAACATTTTCAACAAATTTGATAACACTTTATGCATTTCTTTTAAAACAAACAATTCAATTGGTAAAAATTCAATTAACAATAAAGACAAAATTCCGTCAATGGAAAAGTCGGGTGTTTATAAACTAGTTTGTTCCACTTTTGATTGCAAAAGTGTCTACATAGGTCAAACTGGGCGCAATTTCAAAATAAGACTTAAAGAACATATCAGAACTATAGAAAAACATAAAAATCATGATAATAATGTTGAGATTATAACGAATAACTCTTTTGCAAACCATGTTATAAACTGTAATCATTTTTTCAACCCAGAAACTAATTTTGACATACTACAGATTTGTAATAAGGGTGTTTTACTTAATATTAGTGAAAATTTCCATATAAATCTAACTTTGAAACAACCTTTTGTTCATTATCTCAATGATCAGATTTATTTTGATTGCATACCTTTTTTTAACTCTCTCAACTACAGTAACTATTAGTTTTCATCATATAACTTAATAAAATATTTGCCAACTTGAGCCATCTTTCTTCCAAAATCAAATCACGTAGGCCATCTGCCGTCTAAATTATTAAACCTATTTGCTTTGTCAACCGGTATATAATAAATACAGTTTTCTTAATTTACAATTCATAAGTTTGTGAAAGTTCCCCTAGGTGTCTCCTCTGTCTCCAAGGAGTGTCATTCTGCCGTTGAGAAATTTGTTCTCTGCCATTTTGTAAAGACCAAGCTTCGTGTATGGTATAGTGTCACGTTTTAATTAATAATGCTCATTGATTTGATTTTCTGGGGTTCTACCCCTATTTCATATATACAGTGAGGACCAAAAGTCCGTCGCCCCCCCTGTAACTTCTTCATTTTCCATATTACAAAAAAATGTTAAATACATAAGTTGTAGGGTTTCATTCGATCTCTTTAATGGTTCAAGTTTCATTCATACAGAGTGTCTCAAAAAAGCACGGTGACTTAGAAGTTAATTTTTTTAAATGGGACACCCTGTATTTCATTGCATTATTACATTCTACGTTAAATTCTGAAAAAGTTTGATAGATGGTTTTCTATCAAAAAAGTTAATAGTTTTGGACTTATGAACACTTGTAAATAATTATTTCGACTACTTTTGCGTCAGTTCAATGAGAAAATCGTAACAAATGGATCACAATGTATTCCACTTTCCTATCCTAACTTTCTGAAAGCTATCCAATGTTGCAAACTGCTGATGGCACCATGTGTAACTTACCTCGTCGTACCATTTTACAATTGTTAGAGTTGTTGAATCTCACGAAAAACTAGTACAAATGAAGTTGAAACATTTTATTAACAAATAAGGTAGTCCATAAATACATATCAAGAATCATTAAAAACTGAAGAGATATTTTAATTTATAACTAAAAACGGTGAGTTTTTATCTATTTCCAAAGATGTTCGACATGTCCACCATGCATTTCTTGACACATAAATAGTCGGGTTGTAAACTCTTCCCTAACATTAATCAAGGTTTGAGGTGTTATTTCTGAACACACTTCAATAATTCGACGGCGCAGTTCATCTAACGACCCACAAACTGTCTTAAAAACTACGGATTTCACATAGCCCCAGAGAAAGAAATCAAGCGGTCAGAGGTCCGGTGAGCGAGCTGGCCACTCTGTTGTACCTCGACGTCCAATCCACCTACCTGGATACCCTTCATCTAAGTAATTTCTCACCTCCCGAAAATAGTGTGGTGGCGCTCCATCTTGCTGAAATGTTACATCCAAGTAAAATTCATGTGGGTTTTGCGCAACGATCTCATCGATACTGGGACTTATTGTGTCTTGCAGCATTTGGAGGTATCTGGGACCATTTAAATTTTCTTCCAAGAATATGGGACCTACAATGTGGTTACCTAAAATACCAGCCCAAACATTAATTTTCTGGGGAAATTGAGTATGCCCCTCGCGGAATTCATGGGAATTCTCATCACTCCAATATCTACAATTCTGGGCATTCACATTTCCATTTAGGTAAAAAGTGCTTTCATCACTAAAGCAGATGTGTTGCAAATAAAGTCGATTTGCAACAATTCTTTCTGCCATGGTCTCGCAAAATTCAAGTCGCCGGTCTGAATCATCTTCAACCAATTGGTGCAAAATTTTTATTTTGTAAGGATGGAATTTATTTTGTTTTAAAACCCTCTTTACTGATGTTTTAGAAACATTACATGTCTCAGCTACTTGCTTAGTTGATTGTTGTGGGTTATTTACCATTTCAGCTAGTACTTGAATTTCAACATCTTCCGTAATTATTTTCGGCCTCCCAGATCTCGGAGCATCTTTCACGGTGCCAGTTTGGTTAAATTTTGCCACCAATTTCTGCAGATATTTTCGACACATCGGACGTTCTGGAAACCGTTCATTGAAAATGCGAATAGCAGCGTGGTAATTTCGGTTAGCTTCACCAAATATGATAACGGCTTCAACTTTGTCTGCTACTGAACGAGCCATATTAATCAACAAGAGAAATTGAAAACCGTTTGAAACAAAGTTTTGAAAACCTACAAAATGTCAATGACATTTGGCAAAAACAGATAAGAGTTTTTTTTCGTTGTCATGGATAAAATAAACGCGCCTAGCGTGCATAGCCTACCTCATTAATTTATTCGTGAACTGGTGCAAAAGTAGTCGAAATAATTATTTACAAGTGTTCATAAGTCCAAAACTATTAATTTTTTTTATAGAAAACCATTTATCAAACTTGTTCAGAATTCAACGTAGAATGTAATAATGCAATGAAATACAGGGTGTCCCATTTAAAAAAATTAACTTCTAAGTCACCGTGCTTTTTTGAGACACTCTGTATGAATGCAACTAAAACCATTAAAGAGATCGAATGAAACCCTACAACTTATGTATTTAACATTTTTTTGTAATATGTAGAATAAAGAAGTTACAGGGGGGGCGACGGACTTTTGGTCCTCACTGTATAGAAATTAATTAAAATAGTACATCATGCACTCTTAGTGCCTTTATTTTTATTTTATACTATATTTCTCTCCACACATTGTAAGTATAAACATTGTTTGAATTTCTACACGTTGTTAACCTTATAATAATTTTTTCAGCTTCTCTCTATTATGAATTTTGTACCAAACTGATGATGAACATATATATGTTCGAAACATGTCTTTAAGATAGGATTTCTATCCTGGTCTTATTAAAACTTTGTGAATACGACTTTGTGTTCTTTTTCCAAAAAAACTTGGTCTTCCACTTCGAGTATGGACTATTACCTTTTCACGCTAAAGAATTAGTTCGGTCACTCGCCACATTCTTCTCTTGGAAAACAATTGAGCTTTGTATGAATTGCCAGCGCCTGTATGCGCGTGGGATAAAGAGTACAGGCGCCGACGCCGACGCAAAGTGAGTGAACTGATTCTTAAGGTACTCGCACACTTGTACATTTTTGTGGCAAAAGTTTTTCTGGCGCCAATCCACAATTGCTTGATCTATTCATACAGCAGCAATATTGCTCTCGAAATTGCGACATAAATGAACTGCGCAACTTAAAAATGTCGAAGACATTTTCAATAGTTGCAAGGCTACTCACACGTTACCCACTTTTTATTGCAATAAAATAATATCTAGCCATTAAAAAGTTGCTCTTTATGCTTTGAATTCTTTTTTGATAAAATTTTGGTGTGGTCTGTTTTATTTCAATAATATATTGTGAACAAAGAAAAGCTGCTACCGTAGCCCTTATATTGCTGCGAAGAAGACAAAATAGGAGACGAAGAAGTAATCTTAAAAAAAGGACAATTTGGGTTCGTGAATGGATTAAAAACCGTAACCGATATGGAGCAGCAAATACTTTGTTACAAGAATTAAGGACTGGCGACGAAGCATTCATAAATTGTAAAGCGCTGTAAAACTCCCATTTAGTTTTATAACGGTCAACTGTACCATCTCCGCTTTTCATCTTTCTCATTTTAGAACGCTCGTTCGTGTACTGTGTTCGTAAGCTATGAATTTTCTCCTCAACTTCCTCTGTAGAAATTTTTAGCTCAGCAGCAATGTTACATACTGCTTTCTATCTTTTTAAGCGGTCTTCAAAGTCAGCCAATTTCACATTTTATAAGCACTAATTATCCTCTATTAAACTTATTAAATGTAAAGTGCCCTCGGACTTCCACTTGATTTACTTGGGTTCCATAATTTTCAATATTTAGTATTATTACTAAAGTTCACTTGTATAAAGTTTTCTGATTTCAAATCGTCTTATTATTTCATTAACCTCAAACACAAAACATCAACACATCCAAGTTGCGCTAGAAAGAATATTGCGACACATTATTTAACCAACTTGTCGGTCCATTTGTAGGTTGCGCAATATTATTACTTTTGGCCGTTCACACACTGCAATTTCTCAAGTGGACGCAAGTTGAAAAAATGTAGTCAAGTTTTGATTGTTGCGCAATTTTTGAAGTTGCAACGATAGTCTCACCTTGCAATGTAAAGGTACAAACATAGAGGAGCGACGCGACAAGCGGCAAGCGACGCGACTAGTGACGAGACAAAAAACATGCACATAGTAACGCGACACTTTTTGAAGTCTTGTCAGTTTGAAATCTTGTCAGTTTGAAATATGAATTCGAGCAGTGAGGATGAATTTTTTTTATTAGATAACCCAACATTACGTTTGTTACTTGCAAAGGGCTATAATAGAAAATATGCCGTACATCCTATGAATCGAAAAAGAAATCGGTTTGGACAATATCAGACCCTATTTTTGACATTAAAAAAACATCCAGATAAATTTTTTGAGTATCTCCGAATGGATATAAATACTTTCAACTATATTTTGGAAAGTATTGCACCGTTTTTGTTGAAAAAATGGACAAATTTTCTACTTCAGCCTATAGAACCAGCAGAAAAACTCGTTGTTACTTTGAGGTAAGTTAACAAACAAAACCTTTATTAGTAATTAAAAGAAATTAAACAATAATTTTATCAATAATAAAAATTAAACTAACACCCCTTCATTCAACATCTTCGGGAAACTCAAAATACATCTCATGACCTATAATAATATGTAAACGTTTTTATCTAACCTATAATATTTTAGCCAAGCTGATAGGTTTTGTCATTTGAGTTCGAACCATCGTCCGCATTAATTATTGTTTCATAGTTAAAAGACTGAAACATCAGCGGCGGTGCTGATGGTTCATATGCGTATTTCTGAACCCAATTCTGTATTTCATTCCTGAATTGTAGCACTTTAGAATCTTCAATTTTTTGTACGTGTGGTAAAAGGCTATCAAAAAATAGTTTGTGTTCATCTGGAGGGTCTTTTTTTGCCTGTTTATTTGTGGTTTCTTTGTTAAGTAAATATTTCATTTTCTCTTTTTCAATAGCCACTATGGCGTCTACTGGATTTTGTCTCTTTCTACTTCTACTGTTTAATATGGTCCGAGGTTCGTCACCAACAGAAGTGGAAGGTGTTGGCGGGGAAATTGATGAATATTGTTCTGTATCATTTTCTGTGACTTTTGTTCTTTCTGTTTCAGTTACAGATAATTCCGATTGGACTGCAGAAAAATTTGTATCATTTTCATTGCTATTTTGGTCATCTTGCAGGTTGCTTTCAGTCTCTCTTGGTAATAGCTGGTCCTTTAGAAAGAGCAGATTTTTGAAGTATGGCCAATGTGATTTCTTTACTATATCAGCCGGCCCACCAGAACGGGGTTTGGGAATCTTTTTCAACTCTCTCCTGAAATAGTCTCTGAGATTTTTCCACTTCGCCTGCACTTGTTTCACTAAAAAAGGCAAAAAATTAATTCACTTATTATTTTCACGTATTTGGCTACCGGAGAATCTTTCAAAAGTTTATCATTTATGTTTCGTATGGGAGCATCAACAGTGGGAAAGGTGGTCAAGGAAACAGTTAATATTTTATGGAACGTATTACATCCAGAACACATGCCAGTGCCCACAAGTGAAATTTTCCGTAAAATCAGTGATGAATTTTACAATACATGGCATTTCCCAAACTGTATTGGAGCTTTAGATGGCAAACATGTTAGAATTTTATGTCCAAAAAATTCTGGGAGCATGTACTATAACTACAAACAATTTTTTTCGTTGGTTTTGCAAGGAATATGTGACGCTAGCTACCGATTTACAATGATAGATGTTGGGGGCTACGGGAGGCAAAGTGATGGGGGCACATTGCAAAGTTCGAATATGTACAAATTGTTGATTAACAATAAACTAAACATACCAGAAGAACGATACCTTCCAAAAACAACAATAAAAATGCCATATGTTTTCATTGCCGATGAGGCATGTCCACTCCAAACACATATTCTGAAACCATTTAGCAGAGGAGATTTAACGCCTGAACGTTCGTATTTCAATAAACGTCTTTCTAGAGCACGAAAAACTATTGAGAATTCATTCGGAATTCTCTACTCAAAATGGAGAATACTTTCAAAATCTATAGAAACAGATGAAAAAACCGCTGTTAGTATTATCAAAACAATTTGTCTTTTACAAAATATTATAATTGACAAGGAAGGTTTCGAAAGACATTTGAAATTGGTCACAGAAAACGCTGATAATGATTCATTACAACATTTACAAAGACCAAGAGGCCGTGTTTCAAGCACAGGAGAATTCGTCCGGGATACTTTCAAAGATTATGTTAATGCTTTTCCTATTCAATACAATAATTAAAATATTCTTGTAACAATTACTATTGTTATTTGGAAATAAACTATAAATAATTGTTTATTTTTGGAGTTGTTCAGCATATTTAAGAAAGTAAGTATAAGCAATTTTACAATATTTACAAAATGGTTTTTTATACGATCCAGATCGATGCATTTTCCACTGAGAAAATCCGGGAAAACCTCGAAAAAAAGACCATTTTTCAAAAATTCATAATTTTTGTCAATCTGAAGTTGGACAAACAATATTGAAAGAACTGATAGATAATAACTTGTAGTTTAACTGTGCGCAAGATAAAAGTTGTAATTTCTTTTACTATTTCTTGTTTAACAAATTTCACAAAGCGATTTTGCTTGGGCGAAAACCGGGGTTTTCATTAACGAACTATCTTACAAAAAGTAGTATAGGTCATTTGCGTCTTTTATTTTGTGTGAAAAGAGTCCCGTATTTTTATCTATAGCTTGGACATTGACTACCTACACAAAATAAATGTCACGATGACAACAATAAAAAACGTGTCACATTCATTTGTGGTTTAAAATTTTATTCGAGAAATATTATTCCCAAATATCATTCGAGTTACCTCCGATTATATTAATTACCTGTTAATTTACTTTCTTCAGCTACTTCTGCCCATAATTCATCTAGTGAATACCGATTTCGGTGATCCGGGTGGGATTGATTCCATATAGCTTGTCTTTTGAACACAGAATTTATTATCTGTTCGGTTTCCATCGTTCTTGTATACTTATCCCAAGTACTGAAAGCCATAATCAAATATACAAAATGCACCCTCCTTCCAAATCAAACGATTGCACTCACTCACGCGCTTGACGCAGCTGTCACGCGTGAATAAACATTGTCGCTCGAGATACGTCGGGCGTTATCGCGTCGCTTACCTCCTCACTATGTGCACTCTAATACAAAAAGCACAGAAATATTCTAGTCGCGTCGCTAGTCGCGCTTGCCGCTTGACGCGTCGCTCCTCTATGTTTGTACCTTAAGAATGGCGCCATTTTTCAGATTGCGCAATACAAAGAGTGTACAAGTGAGCGAGTACCTTCCAGCTATAAACTGTGCTAAAGGAAGAGTCGAGTAGCAGAAGTGGGGGAATGAAATTGAACCCTCACATACAGAGGTGTTCTTGACCTTGAGTGCCTCTTCTTTCAAACTTTGTATAAAACCATGTGTCAGTTAGTTACCAAACAGCATTCATAGTCTCCGTAGCTACTGCATCCGTTATTCCAGTTAAAATTACATAGCAACATAATCTTTACCTAAAGATTTTTTTGTATTTGTAAAAAATTTGGTTTATACAGCAAGTGAAATAAAGTAAGGAATAAAATAAAGTAATTCAAAAAGATGAAACTACACATCACCAATAACAAGTTCATACATCATTTTTATTTCTGTATGAATTTTTTATGGGTTCTGTGTAGTGTAATGTGTTTGAATTATTTTATTTTTATTTCTCATTTTGTCTACATGCTACATTTATGAATCGAAAAAAATGTTTTACATTTATTCATGACTAAACAAAATTTACGAATATGTAAAAAAAACTGAAGGTTTTTCGACAAGCTATTACTTTAAACGAATGAACGTACTTTTTACGAATACGCATACTTACCTTTCAATAGTCTAGTTGAGTGTTCATTTGAGTGTGAAATTTGCCTTCATTTTTCCACTATTGGTTGGCCTATATTATAGAATCCTACTCATAAAATCTCTTATAAAATTTCTAAATAAAATTTGAAAACTATTCCTCTAATATCAAACCGATGAAGGATTGTATTCCCCAGGGGTCAATATCCTCGATAAAATTAGCGTAGCTGATGAACTTGACTGAAATTATACCAAGTTCCAGTTTTTCCAACTTTTTTATGGTTTTGATGAATTTTACATCTACAAGAACTCAGGCAAACTTTATTGCATCATTTTTGAACGATGACTGACCGACTTTTATTGTATTCAACTTCCGATTCGATTTGAATCATAATTCACCGTTTTCTCATTTTGAGGGGCGGCGAATGATCGATCAGTAGAGATTTATATCTTGTTCATTTGAATGCATTTTATTTCTTTACCTAAACGTAAACCTCGCAGGCAGATTCTAGACAGGCGCTCCGACTGGTTGTTACATCAATTAGCGTTGTATCCCGTGTAGAATAGCGTCGAATAGCCGATTATCCTAGGGTTTATACTGATGTCGGACGTTTGAGATCTTGGATAAGACAACAGGCTGGCGAATAGGGCAGAAACGGGGATTAATTTCTAACGAAGCACTGTTTGATATTCGGATATTGTGTGCCGTATATTTCTATATTTGTTTATTTTCGTACTATACAAATCTTTCATGTTTATAGTGAAGTGAATTTACAGGGGCATAAGTTTAAGCGAACGTTATGTACATGAATTTGAAAATAGAAGAAATTAGGGAGAAATTTACAAGGGTTATTTGCCCCATTTTTTGTGTTTTTCTCGCATACATTCAAATACATTTCTTCATTTTCAGATTGTGGAAGTTTGAATAGCCCACAAATCATGTTATGAACCCCTAAGTTTTAACAGTGAATTAAATAATTTTTAAAGTCCTAACTTATGACTAACAAACTTTTTTGTTTTTGAGATATTGAAATGAAATTTGGAGGATCTATATAGGACTTGAAAATTCACTTTTCACTTTTTGACAAGTGTGTCAGCTTCGAGCAATAACTGGTTTAAAGGAAAATTCCACACCTAACATTTTCGACCATTTGAAGGCCTTTTTTTTATCGTTACCATAGTTACCACAGCGATAACAAGGCGTTGAGTCACAGGAGATGAGCTATCGCTAGTAATATATAATATATGCATTCCTTTTCCGTACCTCTCGGGTAACAATTCGTGGGATTATATTATAAGTTGTTGTAGTTCGTATCAAGTGGAATATAAAGTGTTATCATAAAGTGTCGTAGTATCATTCGAAGACCCATCTTATATATATCAGAAGTGGTCATTGTGTTGTGTGTGCTCTGTTGAAAATGCAGAAATCTAAAACAAAAAAAAAACGGAGAAAGCGTTCTATATCAGCATCATCGTCATCAAGCAGTGATTACCGAAATTGTTCAAATTGTTCAAAATTGTTCTTTCCGTTAACCAGCTGTCGTCCCCTTACGAACGGCAGCCCTCAAAAGTCGAAACTTGTGCGAGCCAAGGATTAGCGAGGTCTTACCTTTTAACGTGCGATTCCTAGCACTTTCTCGGGCCATCAGATAAAAATCTGTAGTCGCTAAGGATTCGACCTAGCCGACCAGCAGTCACTGGTTTCGAACGAGAAAGTCTCAACCATTGAGCTACATGACCCAATAAATCAAAAGAATCCGAACGAAGAGGCAGAAAAGTAATTGAAAATTTTCATCCTCAAATTCATGATGTACAGTCTAATTCAGGTTTTTTCATTTCATCTATTATTACGGAATTCGATCCAAAAACACATGTTGTCAAAGATTGCCAAACTTATAAATGGTCAGATAGTTTCATTGTATATCAAGTTCTGAATAAATTGAAAAGAACTGCAAAAACGTGGTATGATAGCTTCATTCAGAGCGAAATAGGTTGGTAAGAGCTTACTTGGAGGAAATGGTAAAAAATCATTAAAAAACACTTTCCAGAGTACTCGAAATACTCACGAACTATTGATGGATATTACGAATCACAGACCGGAGAAAGGTTATTCGTTGTACGATTTTCATTTTCAACATTCAGCAAAAATCAATAAATTACATTTGAATTTCTCTAGCTCTGATAAAGTATCACTTGTCCTATCACAAGTGCCATTAACGATAAGAATATTTCATCTGCCATTGAAGCTTCAAATACAACGGATCCAAATATCCTAGCAACTTATTTGAAAAATAAATACTATACCCCAGAGAAAGCTCAAGTTCAACCGAGTCACATTAGCAGTACAAACGGAACAAGTACGAGTTATTCACAATACCCTCAGGCGAAATACGACAAAACTCATTTTACATGTAAATCATGTGGAAAAAACGGACATGAAAGAAGAAACTGTAAATTCAGGAAATTGTTTTGTAATTTCTGTGCAAAAAAAGGTCACATTGAGAGAATTTGCTACAAAAAACAAGAACCTGATAGAAATTACCCCAACAATACTTAATATACTCCGGAATTGAGATACCTATCCATTCTGATTTCTGATTGAGACGTCTCGAAGTGACAAACCATCGAAAATTTTGTTTATTCACTCTTTTAACATCCGTGGACAGAAAAAGAATCTCAATGACGTCCACCATCACCTACACGGGGAAAAACCTGATACTCCGGCTTTAACGCAAACAAAAGTGAACTCCTTCACCATCAAGGTCCACAAGCTTTCTTCCTGGTTACGAACTTCATTATTTCAGTTGAAATGGTGGAATTAATCTTAACTCTAAGACCAACATATCATGCTAACGCGAAGAAAGTTTGGAGCCGAAACGTGATGTGGTTAAAGGTGGCTAATACCAAACAGACCAAATTCCTCTGCAGCCTGTACTTATTTCCTATAGCAACCTCTTTGAGTTTTTATCACTCAAATTGGCCTTTATCCAGCGAAACCATTCAGAGCTCAAGTCATCATAATGGGAGATTTCAAGTTATATAACTCTACCTGGCTCAAATTTTCCAACAAAATAGATGACGCAGGTCATGCTGAGACCTTCGCTTTCACGTATGGTCTAGGGCAACTGGTCGAGCTGCCCACACGCAACCAGTATGCCAATACACTTGATCTTTTTTTTTTTCACCAATCCTGATTCATGCAGTATAGAAAGAAGTTTGTGCTACACTTGGGAATTCCTAGAAAACCTCTTTGCTCTTTCGATGTAAACAAACAACCGCCAGCAAAAGCACGATAACTTCGATATCGAAGCGATCTTGAAGTGTGAAAATGGCTCTCGGCTAAATTCCTTGAATTTTTGGTATGTTGTAGATTTTGACTTCCTCGGCAAAAGTGTCCCTGGGCACAAAAAAATCGACCCGCTAACTAGTTTTCGAGATAAAGGGTGTCAAAGATGAAAAGTGAAGCTTTTTGCTAAGAATTTTTAACAATTCTAAGAATTGACAAAACGCCTATTCATTCTGCTAATACAATGCCTCAATGATGTTACAATGTCACCTTGATCTCGTATCCATTATACTTTTCCATTTTATGCTCTACAACAATGTTAACATACATTCATTGATGAATATTCAATATAGGCATGATAAACTCCCTCAATCTCAACCAAAGCTAAATTAAATTATAATTTTATACAGGGTGGTTCGAAAATAAGGGTAGGTCAACTCCTAGATTTTTAGTTCGGATAAGGAGAGCATGTCATATCAAACATTCTTTACTGTTGATAACGTCACACAGTCCAATTTTCTTAGAACAATGCTGTTTTTTGTTCCAATAAATACCCTGTATTTCGAAAAATAACCGGTTACATAATGTACGGTTTGAGGAATCCAAGATATTGTGATCAATTTCAGCATTGATCTCAGGAGGAAAGAAGAATCCGATTGAAAAAACCTAACTTCACAGCAATATGTCGAATTTCTTAATGCAAAATTTCTTGTGTTCTGCGAATTTATTTACGAATCGTTGTTGAAAATATGCGAAACCCTAATCCTTTCCTCATCCATGTATCCCAAAAAACGTTTTACCTTAATCAGTTGAATGAAAAAACTGCTCTCTTCTTTGGACAATACGTTCTTTTTCTTTATTATTATTTTGTTTTCCATTTTGAGAAAGAGAAACTCATCGGATTACAAACAACAAATCTGAATTTGGCTACTTTTACCTGACTTCTGTCAATTTCAAACTCGTTTATCTCGTAATTTTACTTCTTTTCATGGCGATCGGTTGGGTCCAATCCTACATTTTATGGAATTGACTTGAGTGGTTCAATCCAATCCAAACTGTATATATCGATTAGATGGATCGGATCCAGTCCATAGAAATAATAATATATATACTTACTCTAAAATGCCAATTCAATGGGACGAAAGTGTTGTAAAAAGTTCGATGCATTATTTAGTGCGCATGATCAGGACCAGTTTCATTCAAACCAGGGTGGGTTTCAGTTAGATTTTTAAATGATTCATGATATTGAGTGAAATCGATCTGATATACGTTGGTGTCAGGGTAGTCTAGGAGACACGAAAAGTTTTGGTGGGCATATATTTTTTAAGACTGATTCCCACGGAAAGAAACATCCTGTATTGTTCAGAGAATTGTTCAAAGATGGGAGTTATTTCTGCTCTATTTATGTTATTTATTAGATTTGCAATCAACAATTCATATTCAAGTAGGTACTCACTAAAAATAATGGATTCCAGGAATATTTCCTTTATTTGTCAAAATTAAAATTTCACTACATAAAAACCCGAAAAACAATAACATACACACTACCGATGAATAATTGAAGAAAACAACAGTTATAAGAAAAGCACATCTAAATAAACACAATAACGTTAATGGTCACTTTAACAATGAATACAAATCGCCTAAACCACCAAACTAACCCAAACCGGCTCTGGCAAACTACCCGCCTTCCTCTGCGACAATTGAAAACTGTATTGAAAACAATTCAACGGGAATTTGGGTAGGCTTCACAGTAATGTTAGATTATTTTTGACAGAATCTGGACTACAAAGATGAAATTTTCTGAAATTTGTCAACGCTGCAGAGCTAGGAGACTGGTTATGGGCATGCGCATTGATGAAAACATTTGGAATTTTACAACACTATTCAGTATCCCACGAAGAGGGGATTAGCATTCTAGAGTAAGTATATATATTATAATTTCTATGAGTCAAGTCAAACCCATTTTGAGTGGATCCAAAGTTGTGAGATAAACGTAGTCACTAACATTATTTTTGTATAAATATTATAATATTACGTAATATTATACCAATATCTTGACATAATTATAATTATTTCACCACGCCGATATTACGTTTGAATATTTTACCAATATTTTTATAGTATTTTACCAATATTATTCCAATGTAAGTGTGCTACAGCGATATTGTACCAACATCGCCTAACATTTTGAGGCCAATATTCCTTCGAGAATATTACACCAATATTATTTTTAAAATATTGCATCAATATTTTTCACAGTACTGTACCAATATTATTCCAATATGAGTGTGCTACTTGGTTTGAGTGGGAAGTTGGAACCCAGTGTACGCAGATTATTGTATAAATGTATGCGAATTGTAAGATTAAAAAATAGGAAATCATTTTTCATTATACAGCTGCGAATAAATAAATCATGTACAGTATTTTCTGTGAATACGAATCCCAGTATCGTTCCAATGAGGATAATTCAACATTATTACGAAAAAATACTATATCTGTATGTCCAGTAATAGTATATTATTTTATGCTCATTGTACACTATACGTTTTCTACGACCACCTGAATCATAAACAAATCTGTAATATTTTTAATAACACTTTTTATCCTAAACTTTTCTGCCGTCCTGATTCCCATAATACCTACGACCTAAAAAAGCAATTGAAGATACAACCATTGAAAATTATAATACAATCGGACACTAATCGATTTCATAAAAGAAAAAGAAAGGGTGCTTTTTATTTGGGATTTGAACTCTCACCCCCACAATCCAACCCCGATCGTTCCCTCACTCAGCACTATACGAGCGCACATTATAATGTGCTGAAATTAACTGCTAAAGAAAGTTCCTGCCATTCATTTGAAAACATTCGATTGTCATCAATTTTTATCTTCAAATAAGCGGTGTCAATGTCAAATCGTCCTCACTATCACTACTCATTTTCAATTACTTATTTTTTGTAACGAATTTTGTAAATACTGATGTGAAATGTCAAATTATCACACATACGGTACCAAACTTGATTCGATCTTATATTACTTATGATCAGAATATTCGCTAATACCTATAATGACAGTCTAGTAGTTCATGAAAGTCGTGGGAAATGAAATATCCTGTATTGAAATGATCATTACAGTACTTACAACTCGAGATGTAGAAATGAAAAAGTGTATACAATCGGCCTATTTTCTTGATCGTTAAAGCGCATAAAATGGGCATATTTCTATGAGGTCGTAAAAACATTTTTTCTCATTAAGATTTATTGTATGTGTGTAGTATATCACTTACCACATTTAATTAAATTTAATGTGATTGTTTTATTATAATTTTGTGGCATGAATCTCATAGACGCCCACCATGCTTGAGATACATAATTATAACTCAACATGTTAAGTTAAGTGAAATTCCAAAACAAATCAGTAAATTCAAACGTCAGTGGGATAAGTATTTTTCTAACTGATTCAAGAAATGTTACAGAACATTACCGTCTGACCCAAATAGAACTCTTCCTTGATGATGTTTACGTGAAACTGAAAAGCACAATTAATAATGAACTTTTAAACTTTATACACTTTATCTTCTGCTGCAATTTCCAGTTTATTAAAATGTCGTCGCCAAATTTGTTAAGAATAATGTTTGACTTAGCCAAAACTTCTTGAATAATCATTATTTTCAACTTGGCGAAACACCCTATCTAATAACTTCGTTACAGTAAATTACCAAGGTAGTTCGTTTACTGGAACCTTATTTCCCAAACGAGCTATTAAGCGGAATCTTTTTTCGTCCAAACTCTGAGGAAAGAATCGTAGTAATGAAAAATGAATAATCCTATCCGGAAGCGATTGCTTTGGGGAATTATTTCAAATTAGTCTTGGACCACTCTTTGAGGCGGTCTTGGGATTTCTCTATAGAAATATCGGAATCGAACAATAGAGAGTATATTATGAATTCAATATCCAGGAAATCGAGTACAGAGTGTCGATCCGGAGTTGAACTATCACCTTCAAAAAACATTGAAGTAAATTTTATCATAATAGTTCACAAACGGTAATACTGAATTGAAAGTTTGAATCTGTTTGCCTCACAGTATCATAAATGAGTAAAGTAGTTCCTGATTTTTCTATGTGAAGAACCAAATACTCTAATTAGGCAGAAATGAATGAAAAAATATACCAAATCACTGTATAATATAATCATAGAGTTTCTCTGTTGCAGCTAGCTACAGTTTTGTAACATTTATATATGGATTTATAGAGAGTAATGCTAGTTCTTGTGATGATGTATAGAATTTTGATAATAATGCTCAACATTTTAATATACATTAAAATTCAATTTTTCCCATATGCTCATTCAATACTTAAACTTTTTAATTATAAGGAAACATTGTGGAGAATTTTTAACAAGGGCTATTAGTAAGATCAACAACCAGACATTTGGCGCAAAGATGGTCGAAAATCGGGAAAAAACGGCCTAAATTCTGAAGAAATTATCGAACTACAAATTTAGTATGGACGTGCCACAAACAATTAAGTTTCATAGAATCATAAATAATAGGGACAGTTTTAAGTTGTAACGTTTGAGAATTGCAGTGAATAAAAAAGGTCAAATGCCGGCGATTGTATACCGCCCGGTTTCAGGCCAGGGCATTTCTTAAAATCAACCCAATGCGAGCTTTTACTTAGTCAATTTCATCAAAATCAAAAATAATACTTATGTGGAAATAAGTCGTTCGTTGTAAAATGTATGCAAATTTTGTTATTTTGAACTAAGGCAACTCAATCAAGGGCATCGTGGACAAGCGAAATAATGTTTTGGGAGTTTTGTGATCGTTCTTCCAATAAATATTAATTCACATTCAGCGCTAGTCCTAATTGTACGGGGCGATCACCCAAATGGTGTTACTTAATAGGAAAAGTTATAGGTAGTTTCTTAATTATTTGTCAGTCATTAGAATTTCTCATTAGTCTCGAAAATTTAAATACGGTCTTGGTAAGCTAACACGCTAGGTATTTTATTGTCAATTGGATGTTTTTTTTTTGTTGAGTTAACTAAATATTGTTTGCAGTCTGTTTTAATATAATCATTGTAATTATCACTATTTTAACGTTAATGATGAACGTAAATTTGATATTTCCTTCTTTTTCTCGTAAATATTAACATTCTAGTCACACATTTATACTATTTATATTTATTTCTCTCAATGAAATTTGGTATGTCACTTGACAGCATTCAGTTTCATATTTCAAGGCAAATCATGTGTTTGTAACTCTAAACAGGGGCGTACGGCAGGTGGGTACCCCTGTTCGCCCCGCCCCAAATTTCACGTCACTGGATTAATATCGATTTCGTCTTCTTTTCATTAATCCCCAATATTTCCTATACAAAAAAGGAACACGTTTCGTTTCACAAATATCAACGGTTTTCGAGATATTCGAAGTTGATTAAGTGGGTGCGTATGTGATACGGATACTCATTAGTGATTATTTTGTTAGTGGCTATGTAAGTTTTATATATCGGAAAATTTTTGTGAACGAAATCCCTCGTTAATAATGCCAACAATCTTCGGAATATTTGTATTTATACTCATTGCAAGGTATGAAATAGGTTGGTTATAATGTTATAAATAGTTACCGTCACATTCCTTTCAAAAATAGTAAAGGTTTTGATACGCATGCACGCACCGTTGATATTTGTGAAACGAAATGTATTCCTTTTTTGTATAGGAAATATTGGGGATTAAGAAAAAGAAGACGAAATCGATATTGATCCTGCCGTACGCCCCTGTTTAGAGTTACAAACACATGACTTGCCTTGAAATATGAAACTGAATGCTGTTAAGTGACATACCAAATTTCATCAAGAAAAGTTAAGCTGTTTATGGAGTTATTCTGGAAAATATATTTTTTTGTGTTACTTTCAACTCCCTGTAACTCGGTTGATACTCATTTTAGAGTATATGTTTATTGGAAGTTTAAGCCTTAAAATAAAGTGAGGATTCTACCCTCTGAGTTTGTTCCCTTTATTCTGGGACACTCTGTATATGATATCACATATGACAGGACCTCCTGAGTCGGCAATGTTGTGTTTGAACTCTTATTATATGTTTCACGAATTAATTTAGTAACTCAAGAGTTAGATCTATCATATTATTTTTCAAACCAGAATCCACGTATGTTATCGCCAACCTGACATACAAGATTCACACTAGTTAAAGTAGAGGGGTATTTAAACGTTGAAAATGGAGAGTAACTCCTATTGAATATACGCTAGGCATAAGCCAAAGTATTAGTTCATTCGAGTCAGTCACACATAGGTTATTTGTTCACCCCGCAAGGAACACTGTTATATTTGCAATTTCTCGACCACGTCACTGAAGATGACTGCCGCAGCTGCAGTTGAAATTTTTGGAGATTTTAACCCAAGAAGACCACAACAAAACCTGGAAACCAACCGAAACATTAACACCAGCCGCGAAAGCCTACATTCCTATATCAATCCCTATATCAAGTCTCACAAGAGAAAACCCTTTAGAGGTCATTAGGGATGTTCACAGCAACCTGGACTTTAGACTCCCGGAAATAGTTCACAGTGTTGTAATGGAACGCACTGGATCGCAAAAAACATATCAAATTCGAGAATAAAAATCTCCATAGTCCTAACATTTAGATAAAGCAATATTGATTTTTTTCTCTACAATAAGTCCGGAGCAGGCGCGCCGCGTGGGTCAGAAAAGTGGGGCAGCACTCAAAGAGTTTATTCAAATTCAACTGTTCGTACTGACAAGTTACTATTAACTCTTGATGTGTTATGATGATTTGGAAGAAAAACTGTGTGGGCCCCTCTGAAGCGCAGCCCTAGTCATAGTTATGTAGCAAAAAATGTCGAAACTGGTGAATTTTGTTTTTTTTTCCTGGAGAAACTAATAGCATTTACATGTTCATAAATTTCATCATAAACAAATTTTTGCTGTACTATTGAATCTATTTGAAATAAAAATAGTATCTTTTCTCTCATGCATAGGAGTTTTACAGCTGAAAGAATTTTAATCAAATTTGGTGTCCTTGATCATCAATTCAAGAAATGGGGTTTTGGGTAGCTTCTATTTCATGAATTGTATTCACGCCAAACAAAGGTTCCAAATACTCATTTTCGATCCTTAATTACCCTTTTATTTAATTTTTCCGTGTTCAGTTTCAACTAAATTTACTTGAAACTACTATGACGTGAAATATAATTGAAAACATTATAATAAAATAACAGTTGAAAGTAACAATGGCAGAAGTATTTATTGAAGAACTGTGAAACTCTACGCCCCTTATATGGAATGCATAAAAAATCAAAGACTTGAGGCTCCCTCACCAACAATGGCCCTAATGATTTTACAGCGAAAGGCTTTTAGTTTGTTTACTCCCTGAACGACCAGCGTGATGGGTTTTTACAGGCTTATATCACTTCTATTTCGCATTACTTGGTCCAAAATAGCATATATATTAAAAGGATTCATAATATATTCCCAATTAAATATTTGGTAGAGTGAAAACTACATACGCCTCGGATAGGAGAACTGAAAATTGAATTTGGGCCATATAACTTTGGCGCCCATAAAAGTTTTACGAGCGATTGAAATGCCTACCGTAAAACGAAGGGATACCGTATGCTTCCGCCGAATTATGGATTTATAACGCCAGTGAACAAGTTTTAATTAAATTCACATTATAGCTGTCAGTATGAATGTGGCATACTTTAGAATGCATCAGGAAGCAGATATGATGGATTCTAAAGTTTGAACCATAGATGAACCTAATTCATTAAAGTTTCTTCAAGGAGCAAGACAGTGTAGTTGTCGAAAAACAGACAGCATCTAGAATTACACTAAGAATAGCAATTTATGTATCAAGTGAGTAATGTGGTACTTTTTTTACGAGAAGGCAATTCTTGCAAGTAAAAAAACACTTTATTCACGAGTTTCATACAGTATTTTTTCTACAACTGTCAAAAAACACAACCAATTCAGATTTTTTTGCATATATGAAATAAATTTGGCATATTTATTGATTCATAATTCCAACAAAGTTCGAAAATAATGCCGGAGAGTTGAGTTTCAAACAAATGAAACGAATGATTTCGACAGAGTCGAAATACCTTTCTCGTCACACTATCGCGTAAAATGGAAAATTTGCAGCGAATATATTATAATAACATAGTTATCGAAGTCAATATTATTATTAATATTAATGTTGACTTGACTTTCGAATAACTAGTCCTTCGGAAATAACTTTTCATTTTCTTAGATTTGTCTTCAAAATAATCTAACAATACTCGTGAAGCTACGAATACCTCCGTTCAATCTTCAGCACTTTTCATTTCTACTTATATTAAATTCTTAGTTATCAAGAATTCGTTATCTGGATAGATGCCTAATTTCAAAAATTTCGTTAATTATTGATGTCAACTAGTTTCTGACGGCCAAACAGCCACAGCTACCTTGGATTACCTATTGTGGTTGATTGTTTGGAATTTTGATAATACTTATTTAATAGTAAGAATGCTAAGAATATTATTCGTGAAACATTTGTATATCAGATATTTATCGGTAATTAGTTGCCAAAGAAAATGATAACTGGCTTTATGACAGGATTTCGTTATTATTCGGATCTGTCATTGTTGTTGCATTGAACTGTCGGTCGCCTAGCAACAGCTGTTAAAAAAAGTGCATTTTTTTACGCTTTTCCGTTTAATAATGAAATCGTATGTTGATAGTGAAATATTGTAATACTTTCCGCACACAAACCACACAAAAAAAGACTTTTTTTGACAGTTGTAGAAAAAATATTATATGATGATCTTGATTGATTTGACCGATTTTTGATGGATATCCATAATTATTAGAAATTAAATGAAAAACACTTGTTTTTTAAATATCCACAATATCTTACTTCTCGTGATATGTGACGAACAAGTGTTTTTTAGTCAATTCCTAGTTATATGATGATACCTAGTTCTAGATAATATAGAAAATAATAGGTACCTAACCGTGATATTTGCATCAAATGAATTGCCTTCTGTTTATACAGGGTGTTTGGTAAACCATGGATCATACTATAGCTGGTGATAAACAAGTTCATAACCTGTCAGAAAATCACAACTTGACGTTAGTAAAATCCTCATGGTTTTCGAGATATTGAAACTTTTATGAAAAAAATTGAAATCCTACCTCAGATCATTCTTTTATGTTCCAAGTAAATAAGGACCGTTTCATGTTCATTCTCATTTTCGGTAAATACTACTGACTAGTAGTTGACAATTTCAGAAGGCAGATTTTCGATAACAGTCTACGTTAAGTTTTAACGGTCTATATAAAAAAAAATTTATTCTCCGATTAGGATCCTTCCATTATGAAACTTTAAACTTCTTTTGTGACAAATTAATCTTCTACGAAAACCTGGACATTGGCCTCAAAAACTTGATAATTTGGTCCAAAGTCTAAAGAAGTATAGAAGTTGCCATTATTCTTTTTTGAAAAAAATATATTGCTGATAGAGTACGAAAGGGGATTATTTTACGGTAGATCACAAGGATTGCAATTTCTTTCGGAATGGGTTTATATTCTACAGTGTCTTTCAAAAGTCTGGAAATGGTCTCATATTTCAGAATCGGCTGAAAGAAAATTCATGAAAATTTCTACTGGACGGTTTTTGATGATGCCCGATTCATTGGTGATATTGGCAATTTTGCCAAATCGATAGTTTTTCAGATACTGAGGGTAACTCAATTTTTTCAAATGGAACATCCTAATTATTTTCATTGCAATCAATTCAGCGCTCCCTCATTACTTATGTATCCAAATATCAGATTTTAATTTATTGTGGTTTTTGAAATATGACAACATGGCATTTTCGTTCAAAAGTTTGGGAACGTTCCAATATTTTCGAAACGGTTCGGGAAAAATTCATGAAAATTCTTTTAAGATGGTTTTTGATGATGCCCGATTCAATGGTGATATTGGCAATGTTGCCAAATCAATAGTTTTTCAGGGGGTAATTCAATTTTTTCAAATGTAACTTCCCAATTATTTTCATTGCAATCAATTCAGCGCCTCCTCATTACTTATGTCTCCAAATATCAGATATTAATTTATTGTGGTTTTTGAAATATGACAACATGGCATTTCCGTTCAATACATTTTCAATACAGCTCGAGAAAAATTCATGAAAATTCATGCAAGATGGTTTTTGATGATGCCCGATTCAATGGTGATATTGGCAATGTTGCCAAATTAACAGTTTTTTCAGATATGAGGGGGGGGGAATTTTTTTTTCATGGAACACCCTATTTATATTCTTTGCAATCAATTTAGTGCCCTCTCATCACTTATGTCTCCAAATATAGAATTTTAAATTAGTATGGTTTTTCAAATGAGAAAATGGTTCGTTGAAATGTCTGCGAACAGTTCAATATTTTCAAAAGGGCTAAAGAAAATCTGATGGAATTTTATACATGATGGTGTTTTCAGATATTGCCGGTAGCTCTATTATTTTAAATGGAATATCCTATTTGTTTTCTTTGCGATAAATTCCCAACTCGCTTCCTCAGTGCCATCACTCAAATAATTAATAGCGTTTAGTTTTTGTTATCATTAACAAACACCTCAATAGCTGGACAAAGAGAGCGCCAATTACACTTTGTGTTCGAAATACACACAATATTTTTTTCGACAAACGCAGTTCTCAGATACAGAAAAAACACTCGATACTTTATTGATCATACATTATTCATTTCTACGAAAGCGCAGGAGGACAACAAGAGTTTTTTTTTCGTCACTTCGACTTTAATATCAAAATTTCGACTTTTTTTTCAAAATTTCGAGTTTAATGTCGAAATTTTGGCTTTTATGTCGGAATTTATTCATTTCGACTTTAAAGTGGAAATTTCGAATTTCGACGTATTGATATTTTGCGTTTTAGAGGTATTGATGACAGGAGTAGGTCCTATCAGGAAGTTTGCGACATTTTTAATGAACGGTATTCTGACAGACAAATAAAAAAGTCCACAGTGTTTCGTACTATACGAAGATATGAACAAACAAGTACAGTTAAAAGTTCAGCGAGATCAGGGCGTCCAAAAACAGCAACCAATGATGAAAATAAATTAAATCTGCTACTACAATTAGAGGAAAATCCCCAAGTAAGTATAGCCCAGTAAACCTGTGAAGCATCTGTCTATAGAATTTTAAAACAAGAAAAACTCAAGCCATACAAAATGGTGTATACGCAAGAACTATTAGAAGATGATACAGATCGTCGCATGGAGTTTTGCGAGACGATGATGGAATTAATCAATATGCACCCAAATTTTGCAAGGAACATTTTGTTTAGCGACGAATCAACATTTTGCCTCAACGGACGTGTCAACCGGCAGAATTGTAGGTTCTGGAGCAGAAATAACCCACACTGGATGAGAGAGGTTCACATCCAACATCCCCAGAAATTAAATATGTTGTTGGAATCTTGGGAAGCCATATTATTGGACCTTTTTTTATTGACGGCAACTTGAATGGTACGAAATATTTACATCTCATGCAACATCAGATTCTCCCCGGATTGAGAGAATTAAATATTGATATACAAGAAATATGGTTTCAACAAGATAGGGCGCCACCTCATTATAGAAGAATGGTGCGTACTTTTTTGGACCATACATTTCCAAACAGATGGATTGGACGAAGAGGAAGCATAGAATGGCCAGCCCCCTCTCCCGATTTGACACCTTTAGACTTTTTTCGGGTTTTTGTGGAAAAACCAGTGAATTTGGAAATATTAAAAAATTAAATATGTCAGGAAACACTTTTAATCACGCCTAAAATGCTACATAATACCTTAAGGGAATTTTACGACCGCTTGGGATATTGTTTAGCATATGATGGAAAACATTTCGAGCACTCAGTCAGATAGTTTTCAGTTTTTGTTATTTCATTTGATTTCATCCTGTATTGAAAAGGAATTTAATTATTAAAAAGTTTATTCATCAAAAAACATCTTATACAAAATTTCATGATATTTTCTCGAGCCCTTTTGAAAATATTGGACCGTTCGCAGACATTTGAACGAAAATGCTTTGTTGTCATATTTCAAAAACCACATCAATTTCATATTTGATATTTGGAGACAAAAGTAATGGGTGGGCGCTGAATTGATTGCAATGAAAATAATTAGGATGTTCCATTTGAAAAAATTGAGTTACCCTCAGTATCTGAAAAACTATTGATTTGGCAACATTGCCAATATCACCGTTGAATATGGCATCATCAAAAACCATCTTTTATGAATTTTCATGAATTTTTCCCAACCGTTTCGAAAATATTGGAACGTTCCCAGACTTTTGAACGGAAATGCCATGTTGTCATATTTCCAAAACCACAATAAATTAAAATCTGATATTTGGAGACATAAGTAAAGAGGGAGCGCTGAATTGATAGCAATGAAAATAATTAGGATGTTCCGTTTGAAAAAATTGAGTTACCCTCAGTATCTGAAAAACTATTGATTTGGCAACATTGCCAATATCACCAATGAATCGGCCATCATCAAAAACCATCCAGTAAATATTTTCATGAATTTTGTTTCAGTCGATTCTGAAATATGAGACCGTTCCCAGACTTTTGAAAGACACTGTATTTTACCTACTATCAATATGTAATGAGATACTTCACCACACTAGTGCGGTAAAGTGAATTTTATTTGTTTCTCTTTTTAAATGTCAGTCTATTTAATGGAAAAGGAAACAAGAATTAATTTATTATAAATTTGAGGATCTATCCCGGGATTTATCAGGTAATAAGGTTTGCATTTTTTAATTTGTAGCGGATTCTATATCTGAATCTATTGTCTAATGTCGATGAAATTTTACCAAATTGGAATGAACGTGTCAAAGTTGACAGTTCGCAAAATAAATCAACAATGGGCGCAACGCTCGCTTGTTGCATGATTCTAATATCATTAATTTAAGGAATATGGCCTAAGTTTGAGTAAATAATTAACATTATTGATAGTGTAGGTAAAATATTGTACAATATTTGTGTCGTAAATTCATATTACGATAATCGATGGGTTATCAAACTCGGCCTAAAGGCCTTGTTTGACAAATGCTCCATCTCATATCGTAAAATGAATCTTTACGACACTTATATCGTAAATATCTATTATCGAAGTTTGAGCTATAATTCGTTGCTCTTTTGTCTAGGCTGATCTGTCAGTTGAATGACAGGTAGGCAGAGACAACACCGTATTTTCGTGAGCTGTAGTATTTACTACATAATTCATTATTGAACGTTATCGTGAATTGGTATTTGTGGTTAGGCAAAATCTATTTACATCAGTATCAAAATGCCATAAACTCGCCACTGTAGAAAATAGGCAAAAACGCACGACACACAGCCTCAGTAAATGGCTCATTATACGCATGGTAAACAAATCGCACAGTTTTCGCAAAAAAAAAGGAAAATTTGAATATATCTTGGAAACGGCTCAATAGATTTGGGAGAAATTTTGTATGTTGATAGGGTTTTGCTATTTAAGTTTATCTATATGAGAGTCTATCTTGAAAACACGGTTTTACTGATAATTATAAACAATAATGATAATTTTTAAATTTCGAAAAAGGCTTCAACGATTTGGATCAAACTTTGTATTCAGATAAAGTATTGCTACTTAAGAGCAAACAATACCCTTCATGAAACGGGAATCGGTTTTGAGCGTTCAGTTTTATTTTTTTGCAAACATTTTGTTGGAATAAATGATTTAATTCGTTTGTGAGAATTCGGGAATCTAACTGATTTTTGGTTTTGATAATTTTGAAGATTTTTTTTATTGTTTGACAAATGAAAAAAATAGGCAAATTCCCGAATTCTTAAGGAGATTAAAGATTCGGAAGAAAAAAACGAAATCGTTTTGACGCAAAACTTATTCTACGATTAGAAGCTATCTACCTTATTGACGCTCCCAGCCAGGTAGTTTTTTTTACGCACAAGTGCTTCGTTGCCTCCACTATCGCTCTTGAAAAATATATCCCCATACACCCAACATGTGCGGCGCAATGATAAAATTTGACTTTCGTGATGACGCGCTGATGTTGCCTCTTAAGTTTATCTATATCTATATCTATATCTATATAGGCGCTTTTTATGAAAAAATGTGATTTAACTCAGAAAAGTAATAATCATAATAATATTAATTTTTGGATCTCGGAAACGGATCTAATGATTTGGGTTAAAATTTGTACTTGGATGAAGTTTTCTATTTCAATTTCATCCATATATGCGTCTTTCTTAGAGAAACACAAGTTTAACAATTAATAAATAAAATTGTTCTCGAAAAAGGCTTCAACGATTTTGATCAAATTTTGTATTTAGATAAGGTATTGCTACTAGAGTTCATCTATACAGGAGCACATACAGAGTATCCCAAGAGGCGACTAGTATATTTATTGCTTCTTGCTTCTTCTTCTTGCAATTAGCGACCGCCGGCACCGCATCAAAAGGACTAGGTTGAGATACTGTTTTTTGTGAAAATCATAACATTCACTGATTAAGCCTCATGACACACTCCTTAGTTGCTTGGAACATAAAAGAATGAAGGAAAGGAATTAATTTTTTTCCAATATCTCGAAATCCGTGAGGTTTTTACTGGGGTCGAGTTGTGGTTTTCTGATACGTTATGAACTCCTTTATCACCAGCTACAGTATGATCCATGGTTTACCGGATACCCTGTATAGGAAAGCGCCGCCCCTAGATATCAACATGTCTACAGATAGAGTATTCTTTCGTTCCTTCTTCAACAAACGTATACATTCACTGGAAATACTTCGAAATAATATCTCAGTGGTCACCTGAATGAATTAAAGATAACAGAGAGCGTGAACATTTATAATGAGCGTGGAACCACGAAAACTACGATCGACCATGGAAATTTACTATCCAGAGATCGTTAACAGAGAGCGCCTTCAAAAGTTAACGACCAAAAAATGTTAACGAAACAATTTTCAGATTATACCAAAAACAAATGATAACTACTAGTGGCAGTTCTGACTAAACTCAGTATCAGATATTACAGCTCTTCTACCACTCTTATAAAAGAGAAGCTCATTTCTTAATTTTAAAAAACTGTATTAAAAGTGGTATGTGGCAAGGAGTGAGTGTGAAATATTTTACAGAAAGCTCTCACGGAATAAATTTAATTATCACATTTTTTTGGTAAAATTTGTTATTACGAATCTCTCAGGTTTTCGTAGAAAACCCCTCAAAAGCAGAGCTTGCCCGAGCAAGACTTGCATTGGATAATTGAAAAACCATATTAACCAGTCAGGTGTAAAAAATACTCTAAAATTTACATCTCCTGTTTATCACGGTGTATCATGACTCCCCGGATTTACATTATTTGATTCCTTGGAAATTTTGTGCGAAACGAATATTTAATTAGCAAGGTTTTTAATATCTCAATATAGGGTAAATAAAAAGCATTTTCAATTTTATTCCATTTTAAATTCCTTTTCATAATACACTTAATTGTAGTTCTTTACAAAATTCTCTTGAAATTGAAGAAAATCTCATTAAAATGTATGAACTTGTTTGTCGCAATTTTCTCTTCACAGAAATGGCGTATAATTTATTTTTCCCATTCATGGAAAAATAAGAAAACTTGAAGGTAATTGGAAAGTGTTCTTTCAAGAGGGCATAAAGACAAAAACTTCCGATGCTGAATCACGACCATACTTTGAATTCAAGTATACCTACACAGTGTTTCTGTTAAGACGAACTTTCATTACAATGGATATTTATTACTACAAAAAGAAAATTATGGATCAAGAACGGAAACAAGAACAAGCGAATCTAGATATTTCTGTGTTCTTGAAATGTTAGACGACATTCCCAGAACGACTAACGATGTTTCCATTGATTACCATATCTGTCACACTTCCCCCGTCTTCGATATTGGATATTGTATTTTAACGTGTTCTGGCTGAGATATCGGATGAAGATCCCCACAAAATTCGTAGATACTTCGCTGATTTCTTAAATTACGAAATGTATATCACTGAAATTCTCATATCTTAAATATATCGAAATTAATATTTGTTTAATTTTTACGTATCGTTTTTCGCCAGTATCTAGTTATGAAAATTCGGATTTCAGAAGTGTGCTCCCAGACTTTTTACGTCACTGCCACAATCCGGCAACGTTGGAATCGTAGAATACTTAGGTGAGCGTACGTCAGCGTGTCGTTGTGGTGTCAACAGTCATCGTATTGTCACTATGTCAGTTGATACGATTGTCGAGGTATCTGTTACTGTTGAGTTTTTTAAGCTGTGCCACAGCTGACTTAATCTCCCGAGCCGTGGTGCTGAGAAAGCTGAGAAATTCACATTAAAGAATTAATGAGTAGGACGTCAAATTGATTTCCATGCGGTGTTGCCAATTTTCTCACCACGGCTCGGGAGATTAAGTCGGCTGTGACACAGCTTGAAGAACTCAACAGTAACAGATCCCTCGACAATCGTATCAACTGAAATAGTGACAATACAATGACTGTTGACACCACAACGACACGCTAACGTACGCTCATCTAAGTATTCCACGATTCCAACGTTGCCGGATTGTGGCAGTGACGTAAAACGTCTGGGAGCACACTTCTGAAATCCGAATTTTCGTAACTAGATACTGGCGAAAAACGATACGTAAAAATTAAACAAATATTAATTTCGCCATATTTAAGATAAGAGAATTTCATTTTTTCCCCGGTTTTTCGAATAAGTCAAGAAATTCACATTAAAGGATTAATGAGTAGGACGTCGAATTGCTTTCCATGCGGTGTTGCCGATTTTCTCACCACGGCTCGGAAGAATAAGTCGGCTGTGGCTGTGCTGTTGATATGTACAGAACACATGTAGTTTTCTGTGTTGATAATTATGCTATTGATGAAAAAAGGCATTACTGATATTAAAGATATTAATGTTGAAGCCATGAATGCGAATAGGTGTTTTGTTCCTTCTTGTTCGAACACCAATTTGAATTCCAAAAGCAGTCTATAATAGTTAAACAAAGTATGGTTTGTTCTGTACTTTGTGCTCAGGAACTATACGGCACTTTATGATACAAATAGAACCTTCCCTTTTTAGCTCCACATAACCCACAGCACCATCACATCGCCTGTTCTAACATCCCTATAAATGAACCTTTCGAGAAAAGTTATATTCATGCCATCAGAATGAGTTCCAAATAAACAACTTCATATTTTTCAATCTTCTCATTTCCATACTCAAAAACTTTGTATTGCGAGAAAAAAAATCGTGAATGATTACATAGCTTGCATCACACGTTGAAAGGTAAGGGCTGCGCCTTCTCTAGATCGCACAAGTCTCTCGAGGACTTCTATGAGGGTTGCTAGTAAGAGCAATAACGAACCAATAACGAACCACGCGGATGGTTAATCTACATAGAGGCTTTTGGTGATGATGGGATAATTATTACTATTATAAACCTCTGTGGACCACTTATGGTATCTATAATAACTCACATTATAAATGAATGTATAAGTAAAAATTGCTTTCCCAGTAAATGGAAAAATGCAAGGGTTATACCCATAGCAAAAATCAACAACCCACGGAGCTATAATGACTTGAGATCAATTGGCGTTCCTCTGACATTCTCAAAAATTCTAGAAAAAATAATGGAAAACCAAATTAGATGTTACGTTGACCAGTATACTTAATATTTTACCACTGAAACAATCTGGTTTTAGAAAAGGTTTCAGCTGCGCTAACAACAACATTTAAAATAGTCGATGACATAAGACATAATCAAAGCTCTCGATGGAAACAAAGCGACAATTTTGATATTATTAGATTAATCAAAAGCATTTGACACTCAGAGTAATAAAGGACATAGAGATACCCTGCCTATATCTACACAAATACCTGTTTTGAAGTGAATATGAAATATCCTTTTCTATATAATTTGTAGGCGAGGGAGGTGACGGGTGGTGAAATGTTATGGACAGTTTGTTTACATTTGGAGTAAGAAGGGCCATAATACAAACGAAGAACGACAACTTGATCCGAATGAAATGAGCGGGCATACACGAAACTACCCGAATAAATACGGACTTAACATGTATAAGGCCCTCGCTTGTAAACAAACAAAGTTATGTTTACTTCAAGACAAGGATGGAGAAGGCATCTCTATGGTCTTTCATTACTCTGAGATGTGACACCATAAATCACCAAGTACCACTCTCAATGTTGCATTATTTTGGATTCAGTGATACATCAAGAGTATTAATCTCAGCTTACTTACACAATAGGAGACAAAAGGTTCTCATAAGTAACACATTCTCAAATTGGCAGGAAATAAAATCAGGTGTACCACAAGGTAGCATTCTGGGCCCCCTGTTTTAGACCCTTCACACTTCCACTTTCATTGAAAAATTGAACTTCTGTATCTACCATCTGTACGCAGATCCTCTAAATCTCGCAGAAGCTGTAAACTCTATCAATAGAAACCTAAATGCAATTTCTAGAAGTATCCACAGATCACATGTTGAAAATCAATCCCAGCAAATCAATTGCTATGATATTCGGGAATGAAATGATTACTGAGCAAGAAAAAGTAACGATTTGAAAATTGGAGACTTCAAAATAGATTTCAAGTCTCACTCTAAAAATTTAGGGCTTGTGATAGATTCCAAGCTTAGGTTCACTGACCATATTACCTATAAACTTAGAATTGCTTATGCATTTCTGAAATATATATATGCTCAAAGAAGATTCCTAAGTACGGAAGTCGAAAAAATATTATGCGACTCACTAGTTTTTTCTCACTTCAATCACTGTGATGTCGTGTACCACAATTGTCTAGATAGCAATGACTTAAGGCGCAGAAAGTGCAAAATTCTTGCATGAGAATAATTTTTGGTATTAAAAGTAGATTCAGAATTTTTCACAAACTTAAAGATCTGTTCTGGCTCAACATGATCAACCACAGCCGTCTACACATGGCCTGCACCTTCTTGAAAATAATGAAGTATAAAAGTCTTCCCTACCTACATGAACATTCAACTTATAAAACGGACATCCACAACTTGAATCTGCGAAGAAAATTAGTTTTGACTACTCCTGCTCACAAAAAAGAATTGAATGAGCGCTCGGCCTCATATAATATCTCTAACACAATTAATTATACAGTGTTAGTCTAAAGTCCGTTCCCCCCTACTAATTTTTTGAACAACCTGGTATATCGCAACGAAATTTGGACGGCTCAAATAGTAGATAAAAACCTACTTTTCCATGGGAAAATTCCAGCTAAAAGTTTCAAAATGGCAGCTAAGTGCAATCTTCAATAATTTTTTTAGGAATAGGGTTAGAGACGATCATAAGGAATCCAACGACACCAAGTTTGATGCTATTATAATAATAATAATAGTAATAATAATAAATCGGCTTTATTAATACAAAAGAGAGGGGAAAATATCAACAAATGACATAAGATGGTCCATAATTTTGGCGAAGTCTAGCTTATCGCTACTCAAACTCAACCAAATTTGGACCATAGATTCACAAATAGTCAGAGTACATATATACATTCAATTTGATTATATTGCCTATCTATCCATGATATCATTATTAACACTATTGTAGTCAGGGTTATCTTTGGAAAATTCCTCCATTGGCGTGGGTGATAAAGTTATTTATTCATTATTGTTCATTAAAAAGAATTTGTTTGTATTTATATTTGAATTTGTTAATATTGAGTATTCTCAACTGCTCAGGAAGATTGTTGAAAAAAACTATTGAGTTGAATGTGAACGATCTCTTAAACATGGCAGTGCGATGATGGGGCATTGTAAACTTATTCCTAAACCTAATATTTCTGGAGTGTACATTGCAACGTGGAATAAACTTATTCTGCAAAAACTATGGAGATATCGCCCATTATTTTCTCCATAAGCCGAATGAGTGTGAGAGAGAATTTATTGACCAGCTAGAAAAAGTTTCTCTCTCCCACTCATTCGGCTTATGGAGAAAGTAATAGTTTATATCTCCATAGTCTTTGGAGATAACAGCATCAAACTTGGTATTGTTGGATTCCTTATGATCGTCCCTAACCGATCGTGCAATGATATACCGGGTGATCTATTTAAAAAAAATTATTGGAGATGGCGCTCAGCTGACATTTTGAAACTTTTAGCTGGAATGTTCCCATGGAAAAGTAGGTTTTTATCTCCTATTTAGACTTTAGACTTTACACTAGCACTGTATAAACACTTGGAACCCAAACTGTTTTACCCTAACGATCAATACCTTCGAAAAATCATTCAAAATTTTCCACTCAGCACGACTGAAGTGTTACAAATAAAGAAGTCGCATCGAGAATCTGATGAAATGTAAAAGAATTTTTTTTCTTCTTTCCTTCTACTCTCCATCATTCGCACTTTCTTGACTTCTCTCTCCTTTCTTTCTATCTCTTTTCACAATGATCTCACTGTTCTAAAATTATTTTTTCTTCAAAGTAAGGCTTTGGTGGTAGGTCAGATGCGAGGCAACTCCAATCTGAACCAAATGCCCTTTGCTCATATTTATACCTGCATGTATATGTGTTATTTTTTGTATTAATGTAAAATTTGGTGTGCAATAAAAGTATTATTATTATTATTATTATTAAAATATATGGTAGAAAATACACTCCGCGTGACCACCATCCGCCGCGGTTCGCGGCTCGTGTGCGTTTGCAACGGGGACAGCCGGTAGATTGAAATAACAATTTTAACAACAAATATAGTTTACAGGTGGCAAAATTTCACTACTAGCTTTAGAAAAGTGTTTCTCAATTTTCACAAGTTGTCGAAGGAATATTCTAATAACATTTTGAGGCCTTAACGAGAAAAATGTCAGCAAATGTCAGCGGTAACAATGTTGTCAGATTTATATCAGTATCATCAACTTAGGTCAACAAAAATTACTAGAATCTAGTGTACATATTCTACGTCACAAAAGTATAGATATTCGAAGTTTCAAATATCCTAATTTTTTTACAACTGAAGACAAAGTGGTTTCTATAAACAATATTTAGTTTAACTTTGGAATTTTCGGAAAACAGCGAATTATAGAATCTAAAACGTGTGACAACTATTTCCGATCAGACCGCTATTTTAATGGCTAACATTATGAGTTCTATTAATATCATTGTTACCATCAGTATTATTATTGTCATCACCCTGCACATGTTAGTTCCAATAGGATAGGCAACGTACCGGTACGCTATCTGGGTAACTTGCTTAATTAGAAGATAAAAGAGTGACTAAGTTATTCATGGTTGAAGTCTGACTGGGTGCGCTGTAAAAGGCAGTATAGAATAAACCTTTGAGCCATTCGCATGTATTTTATTTTCCGGTCGTAACAATCAGTCATTTTTCAACATAACTTCGAAATTGATGATAAAAACGTTTTTTATAAATTTTTTTGTTTTTAATTTTTATCTACCTCAAAATTTTTTTTTATAAAATTTGGTGAAAAAGTTTTTTCGATATTCCAAATGAACTGTAATTTTTTTTAACAAAATATTCTTTTCTCGATTGTATACCGATTCAATTTTGAAAAAATGGACTAATTTTCAATCGAAAAAGTTGGTCAAAAAACTCTCCATTTTTAGCTATATCTGTACTCATGTTCTTCTTCGAATACTCGACTTTAAGATGGTATGTACAAAATATAATATTGTTATTGTGAAAAAATATTGTTGAAAATGCAAAAAACGAATTTTTTTATAACCGATTTTTCAGTAATCTCAAGAATTTCTTATTTTTTATTGCATACAAGCGTTGACATTGATGAAAATGATTAATTTCCATGTAATATAATATCATTCACAATGAATAATTTGTAATTTGTTTTGAAATTACCGAAAACATTGTACAATACTAGTATAGGTATTTATGCAACAAGTGCAAGAAGTAAGTATATATATAAGTGCACGAGTTGCATACAACATTTTTTCTACGTTTATGCAAAAAGCAAAAAATGATTTATTTAGGTTTTGCACTAGGTGTAGGAAAATGAAAAGCGCAACTTAAATAATTATTACTAGCATTGAAATAGATCACTATCATCCATTTTTCCGTTAATAACTAATACTCATTTTAAAACTTTCAGTTTTGTAATTGTCAGAAATAATTTTTGACAGACGTTTCTATAACCACAGTTGCATTATGAAAATCAAAACGCTTATGGCGAGGTGTGGTCATAGTAAAGACAGTTTGCTCTATGCAGGCAGACGGTTTAGAATAAAGCGTATCAGTTTTGATTATGGAGTTATTCTAGGAAACCCATTGTTGGTTTAACTCTGGCTGCTAACATTTATACAAAATAATGTAAAATATATAACTGTGTAGAACGAAGTGCCAATCTCACATAATATTGGTAATTCTGTAAGCTATATGTTAATTTTCAACGCATGTTAATTCTCACATATATTTATTATCTGCAAGGTGTATGGCTTTATGTTCATGTTCACACACATTAACATATCTATTCATTCTGTAAAAAATATATAAACCTGTACCAAAATATGTTAAATTGGTAAAAATTACATTAGTGCAATAGAACTTTTTTTCCACTAATTATAGTTTAATAAAGTTTTGCTATGAATGTAGAAATTAGTTATTTATGATACAAGGGTTAAAAGTGACATTTTATTTTGTGAGTGGGGAATATTATTTCTACGAAACCCTCACCTCACGCAAATATTGTAACGATAATTGATTTAAATTTCAAAATCGGCCGAGTATTCAATGAACAATATTGAAATTAATTAGGATCAAACCTGGGTAAGAAACCGCTAGGTGGTTTCACATTTATAACGTCAGCTAAAACTCAAAAGAAAAATATTATTTATTTTATTTTTTAAACGTTCAAGTGTTATTGGACTAACACGGCGAAATTTATATAATTTTACTCCCGTCAATATTACGCATGAATATTTTTCCAATATTTTCATAATATGTTTTCAATGCTATTCCTATGTAGGTAACTGTTTCGAGGCCAATATCACTTTGAGAATATTTCATCGATATTATTATATATTGTTTTTCCAATAATCACCCATACTGAATAAATATTATTCAAGATATGAGGTGCTACTAGGGAAACGATCAATGAAGAGGCTTGTACATGAAATATATATCAATAAATTTTGAAATAATTTCGGCAATTGTTTAAAACCCCATTCAATTATGCAACAAACACCCAGTAGCATGTGTGTTACTTCATGTAAAATAGATCGGTTTATATTATATGAACCTGTTTCAGTTTTCTGCCAACACAGGTGATAATAATGAGGTAATTTACGACATCGTCAACTGTGAATTACGTGATTACTTCACAACGTCCATGTGAGTGCTATATTTCCGGTTTCAATCTGTTCTTTTACTACCCAAGTTTTCCATGAATTTCCGCCAAAGGAATGCCATAACACGTACAGTAAGTACTACTAACTCTTTTTTTCTTTGGCAGTCTATTCGTTCATTCATCATTATCTTTAACTACTGCATTGTGTATTACTTTTATATACTTTACTTGGTGAATACTTGGTGAACATAATGATATTAAGTGGTCTGGCGTCCAGAATACGATATACAGTATCGAAAACTTTTCATCTGGGGTATAGACAGAAATCTAGGCGAGCAACAAGGAACGCAATATTATGATAGTACCACATAAATAAGAGAGACGCACTACTGCGCGCCTCTCCTGTTACTTCGCCCTACGTATTAACAGCCCACGCCGATATCCCTTCCTCGAGCGAGTAGAGGAGAAATTGTAATGATCTCTCAACATAAAGCAGGCTATTCTTCACGCTCTCATAAAACCACCATACCCAAGATGAAAACTTTCCGATACTGTATACAAAACTAGGTTGGAGATCGTACAAAATAAATTATCAAGATATCTTGAATATAGAAACAGTGCCTAATACAATTCTACAATTAGTACAACCTTCCCAAAAAACAAATTTCAAATGCTCACACTAGAGGCTCGTCGAGAGCAATCCGACATAATCTTTTCATTCAAAATTGTTAACAACAAAATTGACTCTCCTAAAATATATATTTTAATGTTCCTTCTCGTTATCTGAGAACTACTTGCATCTTCTCCGAAATGTTCTGTCGAACTCTGTAAGAAACTCACTCCTACTAATCCAGTAACGACAGGCAAACTCGAGCAAAAAGTGAAGAATGGATTGTAACACTCTGAAACTTGGCATATGACATCTGGACATCATGTATTATTAGAAAAAAAATTGTTCACCAAAAAATCAGGGGTGGAACGTAAAAAATCCTTCATTTAAAAAAATATAATTTTTTTTGTTGTTATTTCAGAAAATATAAGATTTATCCAAAAACGATTTCGATTGGTTCAGAGATAATTCAATTCTCCACAAGAATGATTTTCAGAAACACCTCATCAAATACGCTCGTTTCCTCAGAAAACGTGGTTTAACGCCGACGTCACATTACATGCTCGCGCTAACCCACCACTGCAAGTTCAGACAGGGCCGAAAATTTGATTTGTCATAACTTTGCTAAAAATCATAGTAGAAGGAAATGAAAAAGTGCATATCGTTCCTAAAGACTTCTACTTTCTCATGCAAATATAACATGTGAGTATCTGAGTACCTAAAATGTCTTTTGTTTCACTGTACATAACCCTTCTACGATATTTACGGAAGTTCTGAAAGTCATGAATATTTTAGTTGATATGAAATAATTATACTGGAGCAGGAATCAGTACTTTCTTTGAATCATATGCAACGAATTTAGACTACTGAGACAAGTCTGACTTATACATGCCAAAGAAAAAACTGGATTTTACTCTTGCCTCAGTTTTCAACTCACCTAAATCCGTGGAATTTCTTCAGTAAATGTTGGAAATAATCGCTAATACACATCCTACATAAAACATGAAGTATGTTATTTCAAGCTTGAGGTTTGCACTTCACTTTACTGTTATTAAATATACAGTGTGACCCATTTAAGATGGAAACACCCTTCTGAAACTTACATTTTTCAAATTTTTGGAATGATTTTTTTTGTTAGGTAGACATTCAAAAGTCCACCAGGACACCAAATTTCATGAATAAATCTCCATTTTCAGAGCCAACTTATCTTATTTTTCAAGGTAAAAAATCTAAAAAAATTACTAGCGATTTTTCTATAAAAAATCTGACTACACCAGTGGATTCGTGAAATTTTCAAATGGTTCATATGTAAATTACGTTTAAATGCGTCAATCAGTAAAAAAGTTATAATGGAATGAAATTTGAAAAATATGCCGTTTAATCAACCCACCAATTCATTTTTAGAACTTTTATATTTGGAATACACCACTGTATTCAGGATGTCTCAATATATCACTGGTCAGAATTTCATCGCGATCTGTTCGTAAATAAAAAAATCATAAGATAATAAAATTTGAGAAATATGTCAATCGAATTTCACGAAAATGTCATTTTATCTCATTATTTTTATTTATCAACAAATTTTAATGAAATTATAGTCAGTGATGTAGTCAAAGTTTTGATAAAAGTTCTGAAATTGAATTGGTGGGTTGTTTTCGTAATGTTTTATAACATACTGAAAAGACCCTCAAGTGCATTTTTCGAAAGTTCGGCTATCAGGAAGAGGGCGTGGGGAAAAAACTTCATGGAAATATCTAAAACATATAAATGAAATTTCTAGAATATGAGAAAGAAAAGTCAAGAATGTTTTCGAAGCTTCTAGATACTTCTAGAAATATCAAGATCTATCAAGAATATACTGAAAATACAACTGAATGCAGTTTTCAAAAGTTCGGTAACCAGGGAGAGGGCGTGGTGATATAACTTTCTGGAATATTTTAGAATATTAAAAAGATATTCCTATAATATAGGAAAGAAAATTACAGAATATTATTGTAGCTTCTGGAAAGTTCTAGAAAATTCGAGATCTCCGTGGAATGAACTAGAACAGAGCTTTCATAATGTTTTCAACACACTGAAAATACCCTTAAATATAGTTTTTGAAAAGTCGGCCATCAGAGAGAAGGCGTGGTGGAGAAACGTTCTGGAAATCTCCAGGAAATAAAAAATTTAAAAATATACTTCTAGAATATACGGAAGGAAGTTCTAGAATGTTCTAGAACCTTCTAGAAAGTTATAAAAATTTCGAAATATTCGTGGAATAAGCGTAATGTTCTAGAATGTACTGAAAAGACACTCAAGTAAAGTTCTCGAAAGTTCGTTGAACAGGATGAAGAGCACGGTAATGAAACTTTCAAGGTACTTGATTTCTGGAAAATTAAATGAAAATCTGGAATATATTTGATATTTCTATAAAATTCTAGAAAATTCGTGAAAATCGTGAAATGAACCAGAGTAGTGTATTCGGAAGGTTCTAGAACGTACGGGAAAAAACACTCAAGTGAAATTGTCCAAGACATTTTTTACTAGCTACTAGAGCTAGTAATGAATAAAAGAATCGTGCACGGTCAGATGATTTTATATTAGAAGCCAACTTTTTTTCGTGGTATAATCTTAAATGTGGAAACAATGTGATGATGTTTTATGCCAATTTAGTGGAAGACTTGAACTCTAACTCGAATAAACAGAAGAGCCCATAAAAGTGTTATGATGCGTGTAACTGTGATCGTAAACTATCTCAATTCAATTCATATCAATGTGTCGAAGCTGAATCCATCAACAAGGAATATCGAACGAAAGTGTTTCAAAAGAATATTAGAAACTCCCTAGAAGGAAATCGCCAACTGTTTACAAAACGAACAAACAGATTTTGAGCCATCAATCTATAATTCTTCCCTGCAGGCTTCACGGTGTTAAACTTCAATCTGCCTGAGAGAGATTTTAATAATTATTGTAGTTATTACTTTCTATTTGCGTAATCCTGCCGAAAATGTCTCACAGAGACTGATAAAAAAATTATAAGAGAATTTATGAGATCCAAGTTGGATAGTGAAACCGCAAATCCGTATAAAGCTATATTCGATATTCATCAATATATAAAAGACAATACAGATACATTTTCCTTCAATTTCTAATGGCATTTCCTAACGTGAATCTATGATATTTGAAAGTATTTTTAGACATAACTGTTATCCGTTTCTATCAGAGATTCCTGAGATGAATACTACATGTTTCTATGAGGTCATCCAGTTTGAAAATGAATGAGAACATATAAGATTTTATAGCAGTCACATGCTTATTTAAATAAAAATAAATGATATTCTGCGAGATTGTTCCTGGCACGTTCCATATGAAGATAATAAATCCATTGGATTATTATATACACAAATGCACATAAAGCAATAATGAAGTCTTTTTCTCCACAACGTTCACAGAATTTATCGATTCTGAAATCATATTGCATGACAGAATGGTAACATTCACGCTCTTGAATCTTGATATTGAATAAATATTCTAAAACACTTGCTGTCTTATGCATTTTGCGTGTATTTCATTTAATCACTGGTATAAGAATGAATATTCTGACATTGTTGTAGCAATAATTACGTTAGCCTTGACTGGCATCATAGTGACAAGACCTGAAATGATATGTCAAAATAATTTTTGCTTTCCATTTGATTACGTGTGAAATTTGTGGTTGTGGAGAAAGCACAGTCTGTTACTCGTTTAGAATGAAAATTCGTTATGCTCGTGGTTCCTCGCGCTCGCTTTCAGCTCGCGCTCGGAACTTCCCACTCGCATCGAATTTTTCAGAATATACACTGAGAGAAATCTGGATATATTCAAGAAATTATCATAAAAGTTACAATAATTTTTGGTAATCCTAATAACTTGGATAGTAGGTGGTAAAATACCAATAAATAGTTGAAATATTTTATGGTTAACGTTAGTATAAATTATTGCTGTCACATATAGTACCAGAAATTATTGTAAATATCACTATACATTTTTCTCCGTGTACTAGTCAACTTCAACTGCTATGTGAATTTACATAATTATTTCATATTTTTTTATCAGCAGTGCTGATAGAAAAATACGTAAGTTACATATTCATTGCTAACAGAAACGAAAAGGGGGTAGAGTAGATCTGTGCATACAGTTTCAATACCATTTGTTCCTCATCCATATTTTCACAACTCGCATCCTACCATGTCTGGCTATTTGCCCATTCTGATTCCGCGCTATAAAATGTGGTCTAGGCAGCTCCATCTTTCGAGTAGAGGTAGAAGTCTCTGGTTAGAGATACAATAATTTCATACATTCGGACATTTAGAGCTTTGTGTTCTCGACTGTGAAAGAATCATGCAGTTCATTCTAAAAGAAACGGAAACGGTTTATCAGCGAATTTATTTTACATACGAGGGAAATAATAAGTCGATAAATTCATTTTCGGTGATCAGATTATGATAAAAAAAATGTATCATTCGTAATTGAAGTCATTTTGAAATGTATCGGTTTTCCCGGTCTTTCTGAAATATTTTTGAAATATTTTGGCTTAATATTATAATAATAACCTATTCGATGGCTAATGATCATAGCAGTCGATGCCAAAAAACACCAAAGAAAAAAAACAGTAATCTTTTCAAATATTTTGGTAATATTCTTAGGAATATTTAGTTTAGAATATTTCATTTGGTTTTGTAATATTCTTACTGTTGGATCTCATGAGATCTCATAGGATTCGCATAAGATTGGATATACGGAATTCCAAATACAGATTGGATCATCAAGATTATTAATTGTGTGTTTTAGCTCACTCAAAACATTATTGTGATTGAAATACCTCATCGAATCGTGTATAGTCTCTTTGCACCACCACAGCCTAAAACAAATTCTTATACTTTGTATCCTTCTTTTCTTATCGACACTTGTGAATTCTCAGTGATTTTGAATTGTATGGAAACTTACAGGAATCGCTTAAATTTAGATAAGGAATTCCTGATCCAAACCATCACATCCTGATCCTACTGTTTCCACAAGATTCCCAATAAAATTGAATACGGAATTCCTGGTACAGACCATCGAATCTTGAATCCGCGTTCTTCATACGATACCCAATAAGATTATAAATTGGGAATTTCCACACATTTCTCATACGTTGACAAGCTTGTGAATGAGCATATAATCTCGTTGTGATCGAAAGTAGATTACCTCATGGAATCTTATAACAACCACTGCCTGATACAAACTCGTATGACATGTATTCGGGTATGCTTATAAATTACATCTACTTATAAATGCTTATAGAACCTTCCAAAAAGTGTATGTGCCAGGGTTGTGTACTTGTAGGTTACAGACTTTCAACGTAAATCCTTATAAATGATCATAATTATTCTATATTTTTTCATGATATTTAATGTGACATTTTTAGCAGGGTGACCACATGAATCGATCAGTTCTAGCCTAACAATTTTCTATTCAAAATGCCTGACTACTCCTTTCCAATGTTTCTTAACATATTACTAGAAGATCTTCGCGTTTCCTTGATTTATCTATGCGTTACCTTTCCAAGTCGGATTATCGTTATTCTTTTCATCAACTTGAAAATTGGCTGACTTTAAAGTATATTTGAAGAAATATAAACTCACCTTGGATGTGCTCGGGTTTGTGGTCTATTCATCAATAGAACTCGTTTGTTCTGGTTCGCAGTATTTTTTCATCAAACGAGAAAGATACAAATGAGTTTTATTGGGTACACAGACCACAATCCCGAGAACTTCCAAGTTGAGTTTATGAAGATCGGTCCAGATCACACCACTACTAAAGAAATATATGATATTAGAAGGCAGTTGCTGTAGCCAAATGAGTTCTATTATGATATGCTATTTTGACTATTATTATTATTAGTTTTTTTTTAATTGCTCAAATACTCTTATGCAGAGTGTATACACTACCGTTTTTTTAAAAAAAAACCGTGGTGCCTTTCTCTGCTCTCAGGAGGGTCCTTCAGGAACTTGGCATCTTGATGTTGTTTGAATAAAAATGCTTTTGTGATAGAATGTTAAATTTCAAGAAAGAAAAATGTGAACGCCAGAGTAAGTAAAGTGTGTATAAAAATTTTAATAAATATGTAAACGAATGATTTAGTAAACAACAATGAATAATGAATAAACAAAAACTATGAACTAGAAACACTTCCCTAATTAAGTGATACCTGAACACTTATAACTATGAGAATTTTTTTTTATGCAACCCCTTTAAAATATTTCATGCACGGTCAATCATCTGTGTGATGACTTCATAGAGTAGCCTTTCGCTCCCTTGTGCAAACTAATTCAACTCTATTGTAGCATGTTATGCGAAGACTCGCTTTCCTGTCTTAACCTAACAATTTTCATCAAATAATATCTTCACTACAAGTGATCGTTCATTCGAATTAAAATCTTAATATGGTCTTGTGCAATATAAGTGACGAAAAGTTCGGGAGGAATTGAAGTTTTCAATCCACACTCGCGAGAAAGCACTTTTGGATCTTTCCACGGGAAAGTCTAATGGTTTGAAAATTTGTGAAAATGTGAAAACTTTGTGAAATTATCCGGAATACTGTAATCAAATATGTTTTGTTCGAAGAAAAGGTTTGCAAATCATTGTATGCACATAAAGGCCTTTATAAATACCTGGGATCTATTTCTGGTTTTGTAGGTACTTTGAAAACTTCCATGGGTTTCTGGAAGCTAGGAGACCTGGAGACCGGCATCTTCGTCTTAGAAGTCGAATTTCTCGAGAACGAGAACAGCTAGCACTTGGTAAGTTCTGGAGTTTGTTCACATTCATTTTAAGTTTATTTTGACATTGGAATCATGGGATTTCTTTATGTTTTTCCGGAGAAAAGTTTAATTATTCAGGGAGTACATCTTGTACATCTCTCTCCTACAATGGACCTTCTCTCTAACCCCTTTATTGTTGTCAACAATTGAAAGAACAAATTGCCTTAGCAACGGGTTCATTTTCTTGCATATTTGAATTTCACCAATTAATTAATAACTAAATACTACATTATGAAATCCAAATTCTATACTAAACTAAACTCTAAACATTCTAAATTCGGCATATTACCATAGAAATTTTCACAATGTACATTTTCATATTGAAATTTTATAAAATTTCTCTAAGTGTCATGATAGTGGCGTACATGACTAATTTCCTGCTTGACAATTCCTATTGTTATTTGGTGATTCAAGACCTTTATATAAAACTGTGCAATGGTTAGATTCTCTGAATCTTTCTGTACTTTCTACTGACATTCAAAACCCTTAAATGATTACCAATATTTTTAAATTAATTGATAAACTTCCAACATCGTTGCCATGTGTGACGTCACGCCTCGCAGAGAGCTCCTTGCCTGAACAGGGTAGGCCTAAGAAAAATTTCGTTTTCTGATAAATGTACATTGTTGATTTTTTATTGAAAATTTTATATAGTGGTAAATGTATTTGATGATATGGAGTGAACCATAACAGTACCTACCTACCAAAGTGGTATCAATAAACACATTGATTAGAATAATATATTGAATGCAGAACATAACAAGATTTACCGTAGTAGTATTGGAAAAATCCTTATTTTTTTTGCTTGGTGTGTTGCATCGACTGCTATGATCATTAGCCAGTGAATTGTGGAGGATTCAATCACCCAGATTTACATCTGAATCTGAAAAAATCTTGCACTGCCTGGGGATCGAGCCAGCGACCTTTCGATCAATAAAATAAATAAATAAATAGGGTTTTTATTTCAAAGTTAGCAATTAACAATTTACAACTTATGACATGTCACATTTTTTATGCCCCATACTTCTTAACCCAGGTGGGTCAGGGGAGGATGGGAAAAAAAGGCGCAGAAGTAGCGACCCTTCCGCTCCTTTTCAGGGGAGCTAGAAGGGCGCCCTGCCAAGTCGGGCACAGAAACCCCCAAGAGGGGGGCGCTGATGCCCGGCCCCGCTGATGTTAACGGAATGACCGGACATTTCATAAAATTGCGGCGGCGACTGATAAGAAACACGCCTCCTGCATTGCTTATGTGTGGTGTAATTTTATTCAATGTAGATAGTCCTTGTACTGCGTTTATGAGGTTGGTTATTTCGATGATAAACCCCGGAAAAGGCTGAGGCAAAAAACCGGGTCAAGGTACTTCGCGTTTCAGGTTACACCTCTCGTCTTGGTTCCCTACGGAACCGGTTCATCACGTCGTTCCTGGAAGATATCCAGCGCCTGATATATGAGCCCGCCGTGAAAGGCCTCATCCTGGGGGAACCACCTTGTTGATCATGGTTAACCCCTACGCCAGGTAAGTATACCTTTCGATCATGAAGCCTCGGCGCTACCACTGCGCCAATCCCCGCCCCAGTAAAAATTATTGTTTATGTTCATAGTAATAGGCAAGTTAAATTAGACCTGAAAGGAGGGGTACCTCAAAGTGGCCTGAGGGAAGCTGGAAATTGTTCTACAACCTTAAGATAGTCTTGAAAATGAGTAATCTGACTTTTTACCCTTTCAGGGGTTGAACGTTACTTTTGGTGATCCAAGAAGAACGTCAAAATTTTCTTCAGTGTTTCTCTAACTCCTGAACAACGTATCTATCCTAGCAAAAACAGTGCCAATGCACAAATCAAAGAACAATACATTCTTATGCGATTGACCCCACCAACTGTGAAATTGGAATGAGTTGTAAGGTAGTAATTGACGGCTGAAAGACGACAATTTTTTCAATATTGATTACTTTATGTGGTCTGTAGCATCCACAGAAATAGTTATATCAAAACATTCTTGTGATTAAAGTTGTAGAGAAATTGGCGGAGAGTTCAAAAATCTTTCGAATTATAAAGTTTGACCAATTTCAACCACACTTATACAGTTTCGGAAAGTTTTCATCCGTGGTTTGGTGGTTTTATGAGAGCGTGAAGAATAGCTTCCTATATGTTGAGAGAGCATAACAATTTCTCCTCGACTCTCTCGAGGAAGGGTTATCGACTGAGCTGTTAATTCGTCGAGCGAGGGGACAGGAGAGGCGTGCAGTAGCGCGTTTCTCTTATTTATGTGGTATTATTATATCATTGCGTTCCTTGTTGCTCGCGTAGATTTCTGTCTATACCCCAGATGAAAAGTTTCCGATACTGTCGATAGAGTCATTTTGGAATATCCTACATCTTGCTTCCTGACCATTATTTTTTATATTTAGTAGTATATTTTCAGTAAATATTTGTATTTAATTGTATATTTCAGTAAAAAGGCGAAGTATATGCTTCAAACAGCAATAAAAAAGAAATACACAATGACAAAAACTTACATATATTTCGATAATACGCATATACGGTTGGTCCAGTTAGTGGTATATACGAGTGATTCACCCGTTCACGAGAGTGGATTAATGCTTGAGAATGAAAAGCAATCGAATCATTTTTACTTGCGACTAGTGACTAGACTACAAAATTAGGTATGGTCGAGTATTTACATTGTTATTTACGGAGCAGGTATTTTGTCACAGGTACGAGATGAAACCACCATGGAACAGGTACGTAATATGACAAATACTTGTTTACTTGATCCATACGTACGTATTCCGATCGTCTGACTGAGTGGTCTATGTAACTGCATCTATGAGACAGACTGATGACTGTGACGCCGTGACACTTACGTGGAATACTTGCATTTACAACATATTTCCTGGCTACGAAAGCCGACCGACGATAAGTTACGTGGACGAAGTATGGTTACGAAGTCCCGCGATGATATTGGATACTACGAGTATTTTGGAACAGGTATGTCTGATGAATAGTACGTACCTGGTTTAAGAAATTCTGGTATCAGTCATTCCGATACCGAACACATATTCAGATGAGTTTTTTTAGAACAGAATTTGTGAAGGCAAAAAATGATAACAAAGCCTATGTGTTTATCTTGGTTTTCAGTGTAAAATAAATGGAAAATATCAGTTCTGATAATAAGCTTTTGAATAGTTGATAAGAACATATTATACAGGGTGTTCCAGAATAACGGGGACAAACTCCGAGGGTAGAATCCTCACTTCATTTTACTAACCGAGCTACAGGGTGTTGAAGTGACCCAAAAAAATATATTTTCCAGAATAATTCCATAACTGCTTAACTTTTCTTAATAAAATTTGGTATTTCACTTGACAGCATCCAGTTTCATATTTCAAGGCAAATCATGTGTTTGTAACTTTGAACAGGGGCGTATGGCAGGTGGGTACCCCTATTCGCTTCTCCCCAACTTTCACGCAACTGGATTAATATCGATTTCGTATTCTTTTTCTTAATCCCCAATATTTCCTTTACAAAAAATAGTAAAGATTTTGATACGCACGCACTTATTCAACTTCAAATATTTTGAAAACCGTTGATATTTGTGAAACGAAACGTTTTCCTTTTTTGTATAGGAAATATCGGGGATTAAGAAAAAGAAGACGAAATCGATATTAATTCAGTGGTGTGAAAGTTGGGGAGGGGCGAGTAGGGGTACCCACCTGCCGTACGCCCCTGTTTAGAAATGACACTAAGGTAAAAAACGATTAAAATTTCCACAAAATTTATTATCTTTGGGATATGTTTCGATACACAGTATCTTTTTCAAGCGAATGTAGTACATTAAACTATTCTTCATTGAAATTACTTAAATACCTTTTTTTACCCATTAACATAATTAGGGACTACCTATAATTATCGCTAATACCTGGATTCATACACTTATAAAATTGACATAACAATGAACCTACCTGGAAATCTCAAAACAAAGTTACTACCTTATTGAATAAATTTAACAAAGGGAACCGTTCAGGTCTAATTGATCATTCAATAAACAGGATGAATTTTTCAATTCATTAATTTCTAAGAATTTTAAATAATTAAGCCTAATGCCCTTATTTTCCACATGAAGAATTTCGAAGTTTTCATCGAAGTCATGGCCTTCCTCCAAAATATGATTGGCATATGATGAGTGTGCTTTATTGTTTATATAATTCATACGGTGTTCACGTATGCGGCTTTTAAATGGTCTACCTGTCTGGCCGATATATACTTTGGAGCAAGATCCACAATTCAATTTATAAACTCCTGATTTTTCAGATTTCTGCGTTTTATCTTTGTTATTCTTGATAAACCTTCCCAGTGTGTTATCTGTTTTATATGCTACTCTTAAGTTTTGCTTATGCAAAAATGAAGCTATTTTTTCTGTGACGGGTCCTGAATAAGTTAAAGTTCTATAATTATTGTCAAGGTTCCTCAAAGTGGGGTACACTTCCTGGATAGCCTTTCTATGTAGTTTTTTAGCAAGAATATTTTCTATTAATTTAACTTGATATCCATCGTTAACTGCTATCTGTTTTATAATATTTAATTCTTTGTTGAAATTTTCTTCGGACAGTGGAATATTTTCTAATCTGGGTATCATACTATGGTATGCTGATATTTTATGTGTATATGGATGTACTGAATTATTATGAATGGTGATGTCAGTGTGGGAAGGTTTATGAAAAATAGCAAAGTGGTGTTTATTATTGGCTTTACCTATAGTCAAATCTAAAAAATTTATTGAATTTTCTACTTCTATTTCTATTGTGATTTAATGTTTGGGTGAATAGTGTTAATATATTTATGAAAGGTGTCTGATTGTCTGTTGTTGCCTTTAAAACAAACTATAACATCATCTACATATCTGTACCAATACAAAAACTGTTTCGAGAGTGGATGCTTATGAATCGTTTCTTCAAGATGGTCCATGAAGATATCTGCCAGTAGAGGACTCAGCGGATTTCCCATAATGCATCCTTCAGATGAAGAGTAGAATTTATTGTCAAATTGAAAATAATTTTGTTCAAGACACATCGACAGAAGGTCTAATATCTCTCGTTTAATAACCGGATTAACATGATTTTTATCTAGTAAACCTTCGACTAAGAGTATTGTATCTTGCGGGGGTATACTAGGGAAAAGATTTTGAACCTCAAATGATATTGATTTTGCGTTATCTGGAACAGTTATATCCTGTATTTTATTTATCAAATCATAAGAATTTTTAAGGCTAAATTTCGGTTCAAATTTGGAATAATCTGATATTAAATGTATTAACTTTCTTGATAACTTAACTGATGGTGCTGTAACAAATGATACTACTGTTTAGAGTTACAAACACATGATTCGCCTTGAAATATGAAACTGAATACTGTTAAGTGAAATACCAAATTTCATTAAGAAAAGTTAAGCCGTTATGGAGTTATTCTGGAAAATATATTTTTTTGTGTCACTTTCAACACCCTGTAACTCGGTTAATACTCATTTTAGGCTTAAGACTTTCAGCCTTAAAATGAAGTGAGGATTCTACCCTCGGAGTTTGTCCCCTTTATTCTGGGACACCCTGTAGAAGATAACTTTTTCTAGATTGAAAACAATACATTACTCATTTCTAGGCATTTAAAAGAATTTAAAAGTTTTTCATGAATAGTCCAAATTTCCATATCAAAAGCATACCCGAGACATTTTGGTGCCAGTTACTCATATAAATATTGTCGACAGGACTAGTTTGATTATGTATCACTTCCACACATGTTTTGAACTAACATAATACCATATCATGTGAAGAATTATGTGGAATTGACGCCAAAAATAAAAACTAACCTGGTGTTCTTACTGTATATCTGAATATCTTCCATTATGAATTGACAAAACTTTCGAAAAAAAAAAACATTTAAAAAAATTACCACAATTAGTTATTAGCACTGAATCAACTGATCATCGAACGCTACCTCAAAAATATCATTATTTGTAGTAATCCAGTACGATTGGGTTTTGAGACAAGAATCGATTGTAGCACCACCAAACTTGGTATGCTAGTAGTTGGAACCATGAAACCACAAAAAAAAAGGGTTACCAAAACTCCAGGGGTGGAATATATATATTTTTTGTTTAAAATATATAAATAGATTTTTGCTGTAATCTCAGAAAGTATATGGTTTATCAAAAAAACAATGAAAATAATTCAATTTTCCACAAAAATTGTGCCTAGTAATTTCTTATGAAGTGCGCTCGTTTTCGCAGAAAACGTGATTGAAGACCAACATAAAATTTCAGGTTCACCCTTACCCGCCGCTGAAAGTTCTGGCGGAGCCGAATATTTGATTGGTCATAACTCTGCTAAAAATGATCGGAGAAGGAAAAGGAAAAGTTCATATCGTTTCTGAAGACTCCTACCTTCTCATGCAAATATAATTTGCGAGTATTTGAGTACCTAAAATGTGTTTTGTCTCACGTTACGGAGATGTTTGCGGATGATCCGAAAATCATGAATAATTTAGTGAATATGGAATTATTATACTGGAGCAGCTACCCATACCCTCTTTGGACTTTAATGCAACAATTTTAAAGTAGTGTGACAGGTCCCACTCATACATGCCAAAAAAAAAACTTTGTTTAACTCCTGCCTCATTTTCAACTTACCCATAAAATCGGCATTCTCTTCACTAAATGTTGAAAATAATCGCGTATTCGTACCATGAATATATAGATTTAATAACACTATTGTGAAGGATGTAGGATGTGTATTAACGATTATTTTCAACATTTACTGAAGAAATTGCCGGAATTATGGGTGAGTTTAAAACTGAGGCGGGAGTAAACCCCAATTTTTCTTTGGCATGTATGAGTGAGACTTCTAGTCTCACTAGTCTTGAATCGTTGCATATGGTCCAAAGAGGGTACCGATTCCTTATAATTATTTCATATCAACTAAAATAACTATGACTTTCGGATCCTCCGTATATATCGTAGAAGGGTTATGTGAAGTGGAACAAAACACATTTTGGGTACTCAGATACTCACATGTTATATTTGTCTGACGAACCCAGATAACACAGGATATCCTATGGATATCCATTTTATGTCCAATTCAGGTCGGGATATCCTTGGATCTGAAATGGATATTCACGGGATATCCAACAAAGGATTCGAAATGGATATCCTTCAGCAGATATCCTATGGATATACTTAAGATATCCGCAGTAATAATGAATGTGATTAAATTGCAAGACAGATTTTGATATTATCAATTTCCGAGTTTCTTCCTTACTCTTGCACGAATTAAAGCATTTGATGAATACTCTTAATTTTCGTTTTCCTACTGGACTTGAAATGGATATCCATAAGATATCCGTTGACTGATTGATTGGTATCCTTCGAAAGATGTCCTATAGATGACCATAAGATGTCCAAAGCAAATATTGAAAAGTTTGAATTGCAAGATTGATTTTAATAGTTTCGATTCTCGATTTTCTCTCATTCATGAAATGTGACGTTGGCGTTAAACCACGTTTTCTGAGAAAACGAGCGTATTTCATGAGGTATTACTGAAAATCATTCTTGTGGAGAATTGAATTATCTCTCAACCTATCGAAATCGTTTTTTGATAAATCTTATATTTTCTGAAATAACAAAAAAATATATTTTTTTAATTTTTCAGGTTCCACCCCTGATATTTTGGCAAATAATTTTTTTTCTAATAATACATGATGTCAAGAAGACATGTACCGAGTTTCAGAGTGCTACAATTCATTCTTCACTTTTTCTCGAGTTTGTCTGTCGTTACTGGATTATAGGTAATGTAGAACTACTCAATGTAGCGTCATAAGATTGCACTCCTTTTGAACTATACTGATTTCTACTCCATAGCTGACTCAGCTCCTGAAACCAGGAGCAAACGAGGAAATAATATGAATTAGTAGTATCATAACTATGCTATAAATGCCATACCAATGAATTCATCATTAGCATGATTCTTTATTGCAAGTTGATTGCCACACGAGAACAAGAATTTCTCATTCGTGCCAAAAGGCATTCACCATCTTTTGAGCTCCTCGTGGTCTATGATGCATAATCTGATATGTTCTGAATAATTTTTTATTTTATTCGCACGAAATGAAAACGAATTTATCTTGAGAACCAAGAAAAAGGGGGTAGGAATTGATGACTCTCTTGAATTTCTGAATGCCTATGAAAATACCTAAATTGACGAGTTCTAAAGCATTGGCAGTTCCTTGAAATTACGAGCCTGGTGGTAAAATATGTATATGGACTCTAAGACGCAAATATATACATTTGTGACAAATAAATGTTGGAATTTCCAATGAAAAACGCCTAGGCGAGAATATTGAAAAGGCATGGCCAGGTCACTACCCTGACCCACCCCAAGACTTTTCACGATTCTCATATCAAATAGTGGAAACGGTCTCGGTGTATATTTTCAGCTATTAACAAGGACAGCTTTGCAAGGGTGCAGATTACAGATAACTTGAGCAAACGTTTATACTGTAAATGGGAATATTCCCTGTTGGGATTTGCAAATATTCGACGAAGTTTTGGAACAGAAGGAAACCATATACATTTTTCTGAACGAAAATTAAAGTAAACAAGTTCTACGCTATTTGATGCAGTTCAAATACAGTTTATCTTGATGAATTCCAAGTCCTGAAATTGAATACTTGTGCGGGTATTTAAACGATTTCCAGGGGAATTACATTTTGGAGTTAAGGGGTGAGCTTCTAGTTCAACACCTGGAAGTTGAGCCAGACAAATTATTAATGAGTTCATTTCCAGTTAACACAAACATCTAGGAGATGTTGCTCTGTTGAATATTGTGGTAACAAAATTAGTGATGCCGAATATTATGAATTGTTCACAACTTTCTTCTCATTAGTGTCGCCGTGAGGTACAAAATGTGAATAAAATTGCGAAGCACAATAACATGGATTTTGGTTTCATCTGGATTTTGTCGGTATGGAAGGAATCAGGTTGGTACCAGAACTGACCAGACATAAAATGGTTGGCGTTGTTTGTCGATCGAGAGTCGAGTAGAATTTGTATTTTATTTACGCCATTCTATAAATATTCTATATGTTATTCTGATAGCGTGCAGCGTTCTGTTTGTTTCATTCTAGTTCAATAGGTAGATAAAGTGAGTTTGTCTACATTGCCCAAGAATCATTCCTGCCAAAAACTGTATCCTTCCAAGAACAATTTTTACAATACAACTGTGGTTGTAGAAACGTCAGTCAAAAATTATTTCTGTCAATTACAGAATTGAAAGTTTTAAAATGAGTATATTATTAATGGAAAATAGATGATAGTGATCTGTTTCAATGCAAATCGATAGTAATAATCAATTATTTAAGTTGCGCTTTTCATTTTCCAACACTTAATGCCGTACCTTAATAAATCATTTATTGCTTTTTGCATGAACGTAGAAAAAATGTTGTATGCAACTCGTGCAAAAATTGTTTATTGCACTCAACGTGTTGTCCAACTCGGTTTAACGGCCTCGTCGGACAATTTCACGTCGAGTGCAATAAACACTTACTTTTTGCACTTGTTGCATAAATAACTATTTCTACATTTCTATATACGTTTTTTTGTCATGATTTAGGTTTGACTGGACAGTTTAATTATCGTTTTTTTCAATAAAAAATACATATTACAGAATCAACTAACGCGCATTCCAAACCATATAAACCGTAATTCATCCGTAGACAAAGAATAATAATACAAATATTCCCATTGTATGGGATACTTGCAATGAGCGGTCCTACGGACATCTAGTGTATCCATTAGAAGCTCATTGCGAATACAGATTTCATTATTCTGTTAAGTACGCAGCCTTGACGGTCGTGTCGCTGGATATTGCTTAGTTGATAGACTGAGGTTGGGATGGCGCTCGTAGTGTGGATTCATCCGCGCTGTCGGCGCTGTTTCACCTTCTGTCTAGAAATAGAGGCGAGGTCGAAATATTTGTTGCGGTCATTAGTTATTGACTGCTAGACTTACCCTATACTGATGAGTGGGCAAAAACCCCGAAATCGATCTATAGGTAGTCCGAATGTTTCGATGAACGTTTCTATGCAACAAGCAATTGCAGAGATAGCCTTGTAGGAACTCTGCACGGAAATTTCATCAGATATAATTCAACGTTCGTCGTGGTATTAGCCAGGAAAGTAGTTGTTTTCTGATGTATTTTCGATCCAAATATTCCCATTGTATGGGATACTTGCAATGAGCGGTCCTACGGACATCTAGTGTATCCATTAGAAGCTCATTGCGAATACAGATTTCATTATTCTGTTGAGTACGCAGCCTTGACGGTCGTGTCGCTGGATATTGCTTAGTTGATAGACTGAGGTTGGGATGGCGCTCGTAGTGTGGATTCATCCGCGCTGTCGGCGCTGTTTCACCTTCTGTCTAGAAATAGAGGCGAGGTCGAAATATTTGTTGCGGTCATTAGTTATTGACTGCTAGACTTACCCTATACTGATGAATGGGCAAAAACCCCGAAATCGATCTATAGGTAGTCCGAATGTTTCGATGAACGTTTCTATGCAACAAGCAATTGCAGAGATAGCCTTGTAGGAACTCTGCACGGAAATTTCATCAGATATAATTCAACGTTCGTCGTGGTATTAGCCAGGAAAGTAGTTGTTTTCTGATGTATTTTCGATCCAAATATTCCCATTGTATGGGATACTTGCAATGAGCGGTCCTACGGACATCTAGTGTATCCATTAGAAGCTCATTGCGAATACAGATTTCATTATTCTGTTGAGTACGCAGCCTTGACGGTCGTGTCGCTGGATATTGCTTAGTTGATAGACTGAGGTTGGGATGGCGCTCGTAGTGTGGATTCATCCGCGCTGTCGGCGCTGTTTCACCTTCTGTCTAGAAATAGAGGCGAGGTCGAAATATTTGTTGCGGTCATTAGTTATTGACTGCTAGACTTACCCTATACTGATGAGTGGGCAAAAACCCCGAAATCGATCTATAGGTAGTCCGAATGTTTCGATGAACGTTTCTATGCAACAAGCAATTGCAGAGATAGCATTGTAGGAACTCTGCACGGAAATTTCATCAGATATAATTCAACGTTCGTCGTGGTATTAGCCAGGAAAGTAGTTGTTTTCTGATGTATTTTCGATCCAAATATTCCCATTGTATGGGATACTTGCAATGAGCGGTCCTACGGACATCTAGTGTATCCAATAATAATACAGTTGAAGTTTTGGATCTTTACCCACACGTCATCAATTTATGATCAAAGAAATCACACACTCTCTATGTAACATCTCTTTCTATCAACCGCTATAAGCATTTCAGAATTCGCTAACATTTATCTTCCAAGCAAAGAATTATGGGCAAGTTTTTAAATTCATCGATGGATCCATCGATGAGCATCGCATCCTTATTCAACTAATGGAAAATGACAATAACAGCACGAATGCGCATTATCCATCGATGAATTTAAAAACTCGCCCTATGGTATTTGGTTGATAGATCAAGAGTCAGAAGAGTGAAGAGATACAAGCGATCGTGTTGTTTTAACTAAACTCGCTAGACATAACGAGCTCAGTACCTCTATCACGTCATTGTTACCTGTTAGACTACAAGCCCAGGCCAATTTTGGAGGGGTCATTTGACCCAGCATACGCAATAACTCCTTTGCGCACTGGGTCAGTTGTGAGCGGTGCAGATGAGTACGCAGGTCAACGAAACTTTCCATCTAGATGAGGGATTTTCCGACCAAAGATTCTTGTGCTGAGAGCCAGCAAATTTTTTTATTTTCCCCAAATTTTTGTTATGACTTAAGGTGATTTGTTACTGTACGGCATTCGTATCTTTGAATTTGTATAACTACATGGATTTATTTTTCAGCAATGCCGTACATATTTGCCGGTACAGGGGTGGGAAACTCCGCACTTAACCCCCTAACCCTAACTAGTATAGTTTGGATCATTTGACACAACATATAATATAATTTATTAGTTAGTATAGCAATAATCAAGAAGAACTCTTTGCCGTACAAAAAGAATAGTGCTATAAGACTGGAATTGGTATATAGTGAGTTTAAAAAATTTGTACCATATGGGAAACTTTTTTATTATGCACTTGTCAGAACATTTTATTCTTCATAAAAGTTGGTGCTTCCCGAAAAACGTATATTTAAGTTATCAAAATTATGAATTTCTAACCGGTGTACAGGGGATAAAAAAAATAAGAATTTAGATCAAGATTATTCTACCCTTATTTTTGATATTATGAAAGAAGTTTAATTAGAAAAGTTGTTTAGAATCGGAAACAATATCAGGAATTGAAATCACTATCATTAATATAATGTACCTTAGGCGCCTCCCTCACATTCCTTCAACGATATTTCAATGCGAAATTTGGTTCAATTTATCCTTGTATTAAAATATCGACTTTTTTTGAAAATTGTTTGAATTTTTACTAGTGTAATAACTATCAGTGTGATATTATGAAAGGAACTTATTGAATACATCAATTAATTATTGGTAAATGATTAAATAATATATTACTGCAAGTTTTTACGATCACTTTATTCATAAAAAAATGAAGATATAAAATTTACGCTCTATATTATTATAATTCCATAAATATTTCGGAATCCTTGTATTACCATTGGTCCTTGATAAGTTTACCGAATTCCAGGTTATTCGAGCGATTGGAAGTGGGTGAAAATTGAATTTAGAAATTCTCATCATTATTTTTTTTTATCCGATAGGATTATCCCAGTTGGCCTCATCTCCGGAACCCCGATATATCCGGAGGGAGCGCGCTGGTGTCATATACTCAGATCGTGGGAGTGAGTGATTACTAGGTCCGAGATTCATGTGAACTGAGCAGACGGAGTAAACCAAGGCTGAGATTTCTACCGCATTACGGCACACCGGTATCTCGTCTATACCAAATGAGTGTTTTAGAAGATGGTACAACACTCGTAGCGCCGCGTTATACCTGTGGACATAGGCTGAGACCGCATAAGCTTGTCACGCAGACAGCAAAATGTATGTGTATATGCTATAGTTTTGACTGCATGTTTGGCAATATGGAATCGAGTGATATTAGCGACTAAAGGATCGAATGTGGAACTATTTTGCATGGCTTTCAAGGAGCTCAGGGAGTCAGAGCATATCAGAAGTTGCTGACTGTCAGTAGCGAATTCACAGTAGAGGATAGCTTGCATAATAGCGTAAAGTTCTGCAGTAAAAATACTTGCAGCGGGGTAGGGTGCCCGTGAGTATTTCCGTTTCTGTACGACAAAGGCACAACCAACCCCGTTTTTTGTTTTAGATCCGTCTGTATAAATTTTTGTGAAATTTACAAATTTTTCAATATTCTGATTCCAATATTCCAAAATTAGATGTATTCGACTCCGACTTGTTTTGTTCTCTCTCTATTGCATAAGATTTTATGTCCGATAAAGTCCTTGGCAGAAAATGTATAATTAAGTTTTGTTCTCTAATGCGTACTGCCATAGGTCTGATGATGGTTGGCTTTGCAGAAAACTTATTGTAAATGTTGTCATGGCCGTATAATATATCAAAATTTGGATGGTGTGGTTGGACATATATTTTCATTGCATAGTCAGACAGAAGTCTGGATCTTCTGTATTCAAGTGGAGCAAGTGCTGCCATACAGTTTAGTGACAATGTCGGGCTTGTTCTGGATGAACCAGTTGCCAGTCATAGAGCGGTGTTCTGAATTCTATTTAGAGTTTTCAGGCGGCTTTTCCTGGCAGACGAGTAGATTGTGCATCCATAAGCGATTCTGGAGATGGTTAGACTTTGATACATATTCAGCAGTACTTAATCTGCGCCCTATCTTATTCCAGCTAGTGTTTTACTGACACTGAGTCATTTTTGGCATCTCACCCTGAGATCGCTCAGATAAGGGATCCATGTAAGTTTGGAGTGGAAAGTTAAGCCTATATATTCACTAGAGTCCTGAAATTCTATTGGAACTTCATGCAGATTAAGATTTGGTACATCATGATGTTTTCTTTTTCTCCAGAAATGAATGGCTTTAGTTTTAGAAGTAGAGAACTTGAAACCTTTTTCTGTTGTTTCTCTGTAAACTATACTAAGCTAAATGTCTCTTGGCATCATCAATTCCAAAGTAAGTTCAATATATTGTGTTTTATTTATCAATAATTTTTAGAACTTCCAACTTCATATTTGACATAATTGTGACGATAATTCCGCATTATCGGAGTATTTACATAACAGTAATTTAGAGTTTGGAAACCCTATGACAAAAAAAATTATCTAATAAATATACGAATGCAAACCAAAAACATTTGATATACCTATTTGTATTCTTTTTCAGATTATGCCCGGAACTGTCCTCCATTCAGAAGCACAACAATTTGTGCTAAACTTGTGCGAGTATTTTGAAAGGGAGCGAACACATGGAGGACCTTTGGTAACATTTTCAGCTGTTCAAGAGGTAAAAATTAAAACCTCAAGAGAAATTTTATAACTTTTCATACATGTATTTTAGAGAGTGGCTGATGCACTTTAAATTTCACGAAAAACGGCGTATAACATCAAAATGAGAAATGATAATAAACCCATTCCATCTACTCCAGGAAAACGTAAACCTCGCCTGAAGAAGAAAACGACTGATTTACCTGATATGTATTAATAAAGTGTGTACAGATTTTTTTTTCAATATTTTTAAATTGAATGTGCACCCACTTCCAATCTTCAAAATAATCCAAAAAATTTGACATACATATCAAGGACTGACGACAATACTATAATTTCATTATACTAATAATACAATAGTGATAGAAAATATGGTGAAAAAGCACATGCTCTTTCGCCATATCAAGAATACATTGAATTCCACCAAGAATTATGTAACCCCTGGAGCAGTTGGAATAGTTCCTATACTACACTACTACTACAATTTCCCAAGAAATTATCAAAATTGGCTGAATGCAATTTTCTCATGTAACTATTTGGTGCGGAGTCCTTTTGTAATTCACTATTTCCACGTTGTCATTTTTATCGGAATAGTAGCCACGTCTATTTCCATTTTAATAATTCAGACTGTGTTTTGACTAGGATTTTTCGAGTTATTTCGTATGCATGATAACGATGACGTATAGGTAAAGATCCAAAAATCCATCTGTATTGAGATAAAATTTCATGTTGAATATTTCATATTCATTCAAGTTGCCAATTAATTATTCTAGCAATGATTTCGTTTTGAAGAGAATTTGAGATACCTACATGAAACTCTCCTTGAGTATGGTGACTAACATATAGGGGTTGGATAATAACCTACAGAATCATAGATATAAATTCGAAGTGTTTGTGACATATAGGAGAATCAGAAAGCGAAGCGCATTTTTAAATGAGTGCCGGTCGATCAATTTCACATTGTAACATCGAAAGAGCCTTAATGTGAATTTGATTTCGAAGTATAAATGGAATGTCACATTGGGCTAATTTCGAGTCCCATTCTGCGTCACCGTTTGACGTCTCGAACTGACCAACGGGGCACCGAATAGACGTTATTGCGATAGCAATGGAAGTCACTTTGCGATTCACAGGTGTGATCTGAAACATGAATATGAGTCCCACTACCATCTCTGAGACCATTGTGTGTTAACTGGGTTCATTTCGTGAATCAATAGTGGAGAATGTGTATATTAGTGGTTGATTACGGAAATTATGTTTTTTGTATCAATTCAATCATCAATATTCCGAAACACAATATATTTTTCTATGACTGTTGAAAAAAGAAAGCTTTTTATGTGACATTTTTTTTTAACGGGATGTATTAGACACAAGCCATGCCCAGTGCGTAATGACTAATCATGCCATATGGGATATGGCCATTCAGTGACAAACATATTCATTACTCAACTTTTACTGGAATGAACACGTCTATTTGAACTGAATGGTGAACACTGATTATGATTATGATTATAGAAAAAGTATAGTATTCTACTTGCTTGTGATGATTGTGAATTTTATCAAGAATCCAATTATTACTCGAAGTTGAATGAACCGATTCATTTATAATTTGAAAGAATACTGAATAGATGCTGCTGCAGCTCAAATATATTCAAGGATAATTTGGTTGAGTTATTGTATGAGTAAGCAACAGTTTTTTCAAGATAGTCTTCATCTGATATGATATGAGGGTTGTTGTTGTGTTGTTGTTAAAATTGTTATTTTCATCAAACGGCTGTCCCCCAACGAGAAACCCTTAGAAATCTTCGAGAGACTTGTGCGAGTTAGGGAAGACGCAGCCCTCACCTTTTAACATGTGATGCCATGCACGAGGTCGGTTGATGCGGCGATCCGAACCTGCGTACCTTCTCCCAGGCCCATGAAGTTATTAGGCCAGTAGAGATAGACCTGAAAAATCGAAAATTTAACAATAATTCCAAAAGTTTTCAAACTTTGGTCGAGTGCATGGTACAGCGAGAAAGCAATGAATCTCAGTTTGCAACCTCTTCAGAAGTAAGCAACATTCTCAAAATAGCAATTGACTTGAATTTTGCTTTATACTCGTTAAGAAAATTCCAAAAGTTCTGCAAACTTGACAGATACATCAGAAAAATATTCAGACCAGTTGTGTAGATTTGCAACCTTTTACGTTGACCGGAACATATATTTCCATAATTCGTGGTAATTTTTTTATCAAGGTGGTCTCGAAATAATTGCATTCACAAATTAGCAACCTTACAAAGGATACCGCACACTTTAATAGGGAAAGTGGCCTCCTGTCGGCTGAATTTTTGATATGTTGTAGACGAAGTCATTCCAAACAAAACGTCCGATGGGCACAACTCTTTCTTCAGGCTAGTTTTGGCCCTAGATGCCCATGAAAACCTTCATTTGTTCTCCATTGTTGTACAACACAAAACGTTATACTAGATTCATCAGTATTCTGAGTAATCAAGATGTAATCATTCATTGATATGAAATACTATTTAAGTATTATTGTTCTTTGGAGTTGTTACATTTGGTCAATTATACAGTGTCCTCGGCTCCCACGATGTTCTTTGAACAATACAGGATTTTTGTTTTTCGTGGGAACTAAAAGTGCCACTCAATTTCAGATTTACTATGGAAAAAAAGGACAAGGGCGTTCTTCCGGTCCTAGATGTGTCAAAGTCAAGAAAATTGAAGACTCCATTCATACATCTGTATATAGGAAGAAAAGCCATACTGGAAAATACCTGAGCTTAGAATAAAACCACCCAACAACGACCAAACAAGGCATCGTGAAAACTCTCGTGGGAAAGGCAAGGACCTTAATTAGCATATAAGAACTTCTGGAAACTGAACTCACCAGGTACTCAAATAGAGTCCTAAAAGAGGTTCTTAAACAATTTATCAGGAAAACCAAGGATCAACAACCAGGCCAATTGTTCTCCCGCCATAAAATAAACGCCTATATAAGAGACTGAGAAGTTCAATAATTCGAAAATGTTTACAAATCGCCTTAGGGATCTACAATCAAAAACTGTTCATGAATCCTATTCTACACCGAATACTACATCACATAGTCGAAAAATATACCGAGTGTTCGTTTTAAAAGAAAGCGAAAGTTCAATTCGAAAAGTTCCGTACTGAAAAATATTTTTCGACCATCCTGCATGATTTGAAGGCATGAGAAAGAATAAGAAATATTAAAAAAATGTCAATAAAATGGTATGATGCATCTCAAAAATTCATTTCGACCAAAAATTCGTAACATCCAACTGATTCAGACATAATCAATAGTAGTAGAGTGGTGAATGAGGGTTACGCAGATGTTATAACTAATATTTCATCTTAAAATAATGCGTTCCACCATCCAACCCCATTTTTTTCGTATTGCCATGTATATGAGGCAATCAATTCTAGTTCTGGATCCTGTTTTAAATCGATATCACAACAGTACTCGGGAAATTGAACTTTGACGCATTATGAAAATATTATAGTCTAGATTCGTTTTAAAGATTGTTCAATCATTTTCCAGAATGGGGTACTGGATAATAGGAATACATTGCATCCCTTCACTGCATGTCAATGTAAAGTTGAATATGGCGTATAATTTCGCAGTGAGATTCGAATGTTCTGATTGTGAGTACATCAATGAAGAGCGAAAAAACCGATGAAATGAATGAACTCCAATGTCATGTACAAGATAATAGGCAGAATTTGAGAAACATTTCATTAGAATTTGACGAACGTATTGATATTCCAGGTATATGGAGGATTAGAGTAAAATTTCGTCGTTGAAATACTATTAAATAAAAACTGTTGATCAGTTTCTTTGATCGTATTGAACTTTTCCCAAATGAAACACCCTGTGTTATTATTAGAGTTTATTCGGCAGTTTTTCATTAGGGTCAACGATACCAGGTTCAAAAGGTATAGGTTAAATGTAAGTATAATATATTGAAATTGGTTGACCGTCAGGAGAAGTTTCTCCATTACACTCCTTGAGCACCAATAAAATAATCGGATATATTCAATAATTCGACAAAACCCTATCAAAATGAATTAGACCTATTTTTATTATATCCTTCTTGAGTTTCATTATCAACTTGAAGTATTAGTTTGACCATACCAGATAGAACACACTGTATAATTGACCATCTGTAATGATACTAATGAAAATACTCCTAATATTATCTTATATTGATGAATGTTTAGATCTTAATGACTCAGAATAGTGAAAATTATTCGGGGTAACGTTTTTTGTTGTTTAACAATAGAGAAAAAATGAGAATTTTCAACGTCCTCTAGCGTCAAAACTAGCCTATATAAAGACGTATGCCCATTGGACTTTTTGTTTGGAATGACTTGGACTACAACATATAAAAAATTCAGTCGATTCGACAGAGGGGCACTTTCCCTATTAAAGTGTGCGGTACCCTTTGCAATTTTTCCGGAAATTCCGGATCGTGTACAATGTTGCAAATTTGTGAATACATCAGAATAGATCATTTCTATTTTTGTTGTCCCCTGTAAACCGTTTGGAAATTCAGAATTTTGGTAACTCGAATATAAGTTTTATGAGGAATAAAATTATCTGACAAATGCAGAATGAAAAGTTTCCCATATGGTGCAAACTTTTTGAAACTCACTGTATAATTGTTGTTCTGACGAACCCATGGCTCAATCTTGTTTCTAGTGCGTTATGAGGAACACAAACAGAACTAAAGTGAAGAGAGGGGTTTTTCGCTGTCCTGATGAGTGGGAAACTATCGAACAGCTGTCGGCGGATGATGGAACTCTCGAAATTAAATAGGGATTACTTTCTTCATTTTCTTTTTTCCCTTTCTTCAAAGTTCTAATTAATTTCAAAGAAATAAATTGACCTCGAGTAAAGTACTCCAAAAACAAAATATATTTTTATTCTGACATTGGGTAGGCTCTTCCAAAACTAACGGCTCTGCAGACTGTGCAGTAGAATTCCAGAACCATCGTGTACCACACGATATGTGACTAAAAGGCACTGGATCGCCGAAGAGGTGCCATAATCGAAAAAAAAAGTCTGTTTTGTACCCTGTGAGGAGAAGAAACAGGATATAGCTAGGTTGGTGTATATGAAATAATATATTATTAATGTTGCGTCTTCGGGTTCAAAAATAAGTGTACTCTGGTATGAACTCGCCTTTATTAATCAAACTTCACTTGACAACAGTGTAATACAAGTCACTGTCAAAATACTTGTATCCAAGGTAACTCAAGGTAACTTTCTAACTAACTTCTTCATCTCACAAATGCATTGCTTTTATATACAAATAAAGTTCTAGAAAACTTAAGAAATCAATAGAACACAAATAGAATGTTCGACGATTGATCCAGAACAAAAGTTAGTGCTTCTAGATTTTTCCATCTAATTCATCGAACGATCTCGAACAATTCGAGAAGTCTTTATCAAATTTCAGGTCTGTAACACTGCCTCCTCCTTTAGGTTATTCCGTCCCGGATAACACCATCACCATTTTGGTTGTCCCTCTGGAACCAATTTGGGGAATCGTGGCCTCGGTATTCTGCTAACCTCTCAATGTGAACAACTTTGGGTTTACTCCTTGGATTGAGCTGAATGCGGTATACCAAGTCGTTGATCTTCTTTATGATGACGTAGGGTCCTGTCCAATTTCTCTGTAGCTTGGGGCATTTTCCTTTCTTTCTCTGAGGTTGGTAGAGCCAAACAGCATCACCTGGCTCAAACATAGTTCCTGGACTCTTCCTGTCGAACCTCTTTTTCATTTTATCACTGGAGATTTGAAGACGACGTCTGCAGAATTCATGAACTTGGTCCAGTCTTTCTCGCAACTCTTGGACATATTCTGGTAGGACTTTGTTCTCTGTACTTCTGGGTGGCATTCCAAACAACAGATCGCATGGTAGTTTCATTTCTCGCCCAGTGATCAACATTGAAGGGGTATATCCGGTGGACTCATGCTGGGAACTTCGATAGGATAGGAGAAATAGTGGTACCAACTCATCCCAATCCTTTTGATTTTTGGAGATGAACATCGACAGGTACTGACTGATGGTTTTATTATGTCGTTCAACCATACCATCTGATTGTGGATGTAGGGCTGTGGTACGAGTCTTCTTCACACCTAGAATGTTCATCATTTCCTGCCATAATTCAGATTCGAAGTTTCGTCCTTGATCAGAATGTAATTCTAGTGGGACTCCATGTCTGGCTATTACATTTTCTATGAAGGCCTTTGCAACGGTCTTTGCCTCCTGGTTTGGAATGGGCACAACTTCAGGCCACTTGGAGAAATAGTCCATGGCTACCATCAAGTATTTATTTCCTTGCTTGGTAACAGGAAACGGCCCAAGAATGTCAACTGCTACTCTTTCGAATGGTTCACCAGAAAGATACTGAGCCATTTTTCCTCGACTTCTAGTTTTGGGTCCCTTCTTTGAAGAGCATAGGTCACATCTTCTGCACCATTCTTCTACATCACGACGACAATTCATCCAATAGAATCGTTCTCGAATTCTAGAAAGGGTCCTCTTGATTCCAAAGTGTCCACCTGCACGACTACTATGAAGTTGCTCGAGCACATCTTTAGTAAGTGCCTTCGGCAGGACCAGTTGGTACACCACAGTTGCTCCATCTGGGCTCTCCCATTTGCGATGCAATAGGCCATCACGAAGACATAGGGAATCCCATTGAGCCCAGTATCCCTTGGCAACTGCACCAAACTTGGATACTTCCTGCCACTCAGGTCTAACTCCATTTTTTAGCCAGCTTAGGACTAACTTTAAATTGTTGTCTTTCTTCTGATTCTTCCTCATATCTTCTGTGGTCGACAAATCAGATTCTTCAGACTCGACTCTTACGGTGGTAACTTTCAGAATTTCCTTGCAATGTTCATCATTGTAAAAATTGACTTCTTTGTTTTCGAGTTTCTGGCAATATCGGCATTGCTGTTCCAAGCATGGACGTCTTGATAATGTGTCTGCATTTCTGTGTTTCCTGCCACTGCGATGAATAACTTTTAAGTCGTATTGTTGGAGTCTCTCTAGCCATCTCGCAACCTGACCCTCAGGTTTCTTGAAGTTCATTATCCAAAAAGAGCTTCACCTATACGTCAGCAGTTTGCATTAATAATATCTTCAAAATAAATAAAACATATTTTGATATAGGTGGTATGTCATTCAAGTGGAAGTTTAAAGAATATTTGCTGAGCATTCAGTGATATACATTTGATTCATTTACTTCCATTTCTTCTTTTTCTATCTCTCTCTCTCTTTCTCTCTCTATCTCTTTCTCTAACATACACTTCTCCCTTACGCCGTCTCTCTCTTTTCTGTATAAGCTCATACATTTTGTAACACCTAGGTCTCTGAATTTTTTTTCTTATACTCTAGTTTAGTTAGTTTTAGTGGTGTCGGTGGAAGACCAGATTCGGCCTTGGCCGGAAACTGAACCGAACTACCCTTTGCCTCATTCATGAAACTGTTCCATGAAAATTATTAGTAATATTGCTTGTGATTGATGGTAATAAAAAATATTATTATTATTATTATTATTATTATTACTGCAAAGCGCTGTGATCAGTTCTTACGAGAAAACGTCTGCCATAGAGGAAGGTATGGAAATGTTCAATGGCTTTGATTATCGATAGAAGCTCCTTTCTTGTAACGCAGTAATTCTTTTCGGCTTTGCCTAGAGTTTTACTAAAGTAGGCTATTACTTTCTCTTCGCCATCCTGTTCTTGGGATAAAACTGATCCAATGCCTTGCTGAGACGCATCACAGTCCAAAATGAAAGTGCCTTGTTCTCGTGGGTAAGCCAAAATAGGCGCAGTTGTCATTTCTTCTTCAGTTCAGTGAACGACTGTTGGCAATTAGGGCTCCAATCAAACTGAACGTTGTTCTCAGTTAAGCGGTGGAGTGGCTTGGCAATTTTACCAAAGTCTTGAACAAACTTCCTGTAGTAGGTACATAGCCCCAGAAAACTTCTTACTTCATGTTTATCCCTAGGACGTGGCCAACTCCTAACAGCCTCGATTTTAGCAGGATCGGTCTTAATTCCTTCGGCCGAGATGACATGGCCTAAAAAATTAACTTCTTTTTGAAATAAATAACACTTCTTTGGGTTCAGTTGCAGGTTAGCATTTTCTAACCTCAAAAGTACTTCTTCCAAATTATCCAGGTGTTCGTCAAATGTCCTTCCCATTACTATGACGTCATCCAAGTAGACTAGACAAATTTTCCATGTCAAACCTCTCAATACTAGTTCCATAAGTCTCTCAAAGGTGGCGGGAGCATTGCATAATCCGAACGGGAGAACTTTGAATTGGTACAGCCCTTGTCCGGTAGAGAACGCTGTTTTTCCTCTATCATCAGGATGAACTTCCACTTGCTAATACCCACTTTTCAGATCCAACGTTGAAAACCATTTGGAACCGGATAATGTGTTTAGTGTATCATCGACTCTTGGTAATGGGTAGCTATCCTTCATCGTTACGTCATTCAGTCGACGATAGTCCATGCAAAATCGGGTTGATCCATCCTTTTTAGTTACCAATACTACCGGTGAGGACCATGGGCTTGTGGTTTCTTCAATTATGTCATCCTCCATCATGTTGTTTATCATTTCTGCTACCTCTCTCTGTTTGGCAAACGGTAGTCTCCTCGGAGCCTGTCGGATTGGTCGGGCATCGCCGGTGTTGATGCGATGTTGAACTAGATTGGTACGTCACGTCGAAGTCTCTGTCGAGAAAATGTTACGATGGCTATCAAGAAACTCTTTGGCCTTCTGCTTTTCTTCCATAGTTAAATGTTCCGTGGATTCCATCATTTTGTCTATTGTTCTCTGATCGGTGTTAGTGGTATTTCTTCGCAGTACCTGAGTGTGGTTTTCACAATTGATAACTCGAGTGACAGGTTTGCAGAATCCCAATTGGTCGTTTTTCTTCAGAAGGACTTTATTTTCCGAAGTATTGGCAACCCTGACAGGAATTAGTTGTTCTGTGTTCACAAGACATCGGGAAATTAAAATTCCATCTTGGCGGTATTCATCATTTTCAATTATTCCAGTGCTTAAATCTCCAGGTTCTTTATCCATTCTGGCCATGATGATGGTTTCGGAGTTTTTCGGAATGTGGATGTCTTCGTCAACATAAATCTTAATTGGTTGGATTTCCTCATTGTATCTGCTCAGGAAGATTTCTTCATTGCCAATCCGCAAAATTTTCTGTCTGATGTTAAGGATGAAGTCGTTTTTCTCCATGATGTCCAGACCCAAAACACATTCATCTCTTATTTCTACAACCAACATAGAATGTTCCATGGTAATAGGTCCTATCTGGATGTGTACAAGTGTTTCCCCAATGACTGGTGCGGTTTGTCCCGTTGCCGTTTCGAAAACCATATTCCTTTTCATCGGCTTGACAGATTCTTGTATGAGGTCTCGGCGAACGACTGATCTCGAAGCTCCTGTATCAATAGTGAAGGTGCATTTCCGATCTTCTAAGTAGCCTTGTATTAGTAGACTTTGGCCATTTTTCTTCAATGACGATATATGGATCTTGGGGCTTTGAACACTGAAAGTCGCCACGCGCTCCCTAGTGCCGACTAATTCTCGTTTTCCTGGGTTGGAGCAAGGCCTCTTTCGGACGTCTGAGGTCTCCTTTCTGGCGTGGTCGATCTCCTGAAGGCTCTTCTGTTATAACGCCCACGTTGCTCTGTTCCTGGGCTCGGAGATCTCGATCTATCCTCGTGGCTATCTGATGACGACCTCTTTCTTCTTGGACTTCTAGATCTCGATCTCTCCCAGCAACTCCTCTGTAGATGGCCCCTTTTCCCACAGTTATAGCAGCGCCTCTTCCTGTCTTCTGGGGAATGCACTTGGTTGCTTAATGCTGTTATGGAGTCCAATGTTTTCTTCAATAGCGCCTCGCTTGTAGGAGAATCCTCGTTGAATTTAACTTCACGTAACTTGGGCCTCGTATTTCTTGATGCGTTTTTCGCGGCCTCGAACTCCAAAGATGCTATTAGTGCTGCGCTTATGGTTTGAAGTCGTCCTAGTCGGAGGGTTTTCTGCATGTCAGTATCTCTCAAACCATCGATGAAAGTCTGCACCCCAATTTGTTCTACGAACTCCTTCGGTGCTTGTGGGTATGCCAAATTAATGAGTCGCTCTACGTCGGCTCCATACTCCTGTAGGGTTTCGTTGGATTTCTGATATCGACTCTTTAATTGGCTCTGAAACACTTGTTTGAGATATTGCTGCCCATATCTGATTTCCAAAGCTTCAACGATTCTAGAATATTCCTTCTGATTACTCTCGGGGATGTTCTGAAGGATGTCCAATGCTTGTCCTCGTAGACACAAGACTAGAGAGGTGGCCATTTCTTCCTCGGACCAGCCATTTGCGTTTGCTGCCGCTTCAAACTGATGTCTATACATGGACCACGAGGATTGTCCATCAGATGTTGGAGGCTTCAAAATTTTCACTTGTGTAGGCCTTATCGGAGTTGTCAGTGAGGATGGCCTTTCGCTGGTGGGGGAGATTTCCTCAGATGGTGCACGCTTGTGTGGAAGTTGTAACGTTTCCAGCCTCTCCTTGATCCTATCCACTTCTTCGTTGAATTTCTTGTTCACCTCTCGTGCCACCCGTTCATCTATTTTGGACAGTTCATTTTCGACATCTTGGACCCTTCTGTTGACTCCCTGGACTCCGCCTCTGACTTCTTGAACTTCACCTTTGACCTCTTGAACTTCACCTTTGACCTCCTGGACTTCACCTTTGACCTCCTGGACTTTTCCTCTGACCTCTTGTACTTCTTTAGTGATTTCATTCTGGAAGCACTGTTGACTGTGACTAATACGTTGCAGAAGATCAACATGTTGTTGTAACTGCTGGACTAACCGCGCCTCCTGTTCCTCTCGTTCTTGTTTTCGTTTGACTTCTTGTTCCTCTTGTTCTTGTTTTCGTTTGGCTTGTTGTTCCTCTTGTTCTTGTTTTCGTTTGGCTTCTTGTTCCTTTAAAAACTCAAGGATATCTGCTGATGTCGCCATCTCGTCGTAATTATTTGCTCGAGTATTCACCATCAAATACTGGAAAATTGCCTTACTTTTCTTTCTTCAGTAACACTTATTCCGCCGCTGTCACCAATTGTTGCGTCTTCGGGTTCAAAAATAAGTTTACTCTGGTATGAACTCGCCTTTATTAATCAAACTTCACTTGACAACAGTGTAATACAAGTCACTGTCAAAATACTTGTATCCAAGGTAACTCAAGGTAACTTTCTAACTAACTTGTTCATCTCACAAATGCATTGCTTTTATATACAAATAAAGTTCTAGAAAACTTAAGAAATCAATAGAACACAAATAGAATGTTCGACGATTGATCCAGAACAAAAGTTAGTGCTTCTAGATTTTTCCATCTAATTCATCGAACGATCTCGAACAATTCGAGAAGTCTTTATCAAATTTCAGGTCTGTAACAATAATAAACATATCCGATATCATCCTTTCGATTCTCATAGCATTTTGATGGCAAGATGCGATTATTGTAAACTTGATTTTTTCATAATATATTCTTCCGGTTACATCCCATCTCGAGTATTCTCAAATTTCGAGTAAAAATCGTGCCACCTCGAGTATACGTAAAATTCTACCTGGTTCCAGGGTTCATCTCGAGTCCTTAAGAAATTGAATACATACATTTTGCGAAAAGAAATTATTTTAAGCATAATTGAACCAGAACGAACTGACCTGATGTAGACATTTGAGTGCGTGGAAATTGAATACAAACATTTTGCGAAAAGTAATTATTTAGTATAATTGAACCAGAACGAAGTAACCTTACGTAGACATTCGAGTGCGTGGAAATTGAGCACATAAATTTCAATTGGAGGTGCGAAACAAGAAGGCAAATCATGAATCATTGTCATTAAAATATCTACAACAATTGGAAAATCCATGCTGTCGTAAATAGTCCGGTGGCAGGGAGGGTTTTCGTAGCCGATGAAGCGCGACGGGATCACCAAAAATATTCTTATGTATTTTGACCCGCTGAATCCGAATTTTGAAGGTGATAAGCCGTGAAAGCATCCGGAAAATTTTTATGAACGATTTTCCGAGTGAAATCGAAAAATACATTTTTTCCAAAATATTCATCAGTCATAATATTCTGCATAAAATTCTCTACAAAAAAGCTATCCACAAGTTTTTCTTGAAAATACACCGTTTTCCAGTAAAACGTGCTCGAAATTCGAAAAAATGCGATTTTCTCAATTTTCAGTGCTCTCTCATTAATTCACAATGATATTTTCAGGATCATGTTTTCCCAAATCATTCATATATATCTCGACTATAAGTAACAGGAGAGACATTCTTGAAAAAGTCATTCGTTGTGGATTTTCCGGCACTGAATTTCCCGATACTTTTATCTTGCATGGAAGCGGCATTTTTTTATTCGCGAAGCTCACGTAGTGGACAAATTTCCTATAGTGTCAATAAAAACGGATTCAGCACATATTTTTTCATGATCACAAAGCATTTCAGTAGCGGAAAAACGGAAAATTTTGCTTAAAAGTAAAAGAATATTCCGAGGAAAATCGAAAAATCCATTTTTTCCAAAAACAAATATACTCCATAAAATTCTCTACAAAAAAGGTTTCCACAAATTTTTCTTTAAAATGCACCGTTTTCGAGTAAAATGTGCAGAAAAAATGCGACTATCTCAATTTTCTGTGCCCTCTCATTCCGTCACATCATGATATTTTCAGGATCACCTTCTTTCAAATCATTCATATATATTTCGACTATAAATGACAAAAGAGCCATTCTTGAAAAAATCATTCGTTTGGATTCGTGTGAAAATATTATTATGTGACTGAATGAGAGAGCACAGAAAATTGAGAAAATCGCATTTTTTCGAATTTCGAGCACATTTTACTCGAAAACGGTGCATTTTAATGAAAAATTTGTTGAGACCTTTTTTGTAGAAAATTTTATGGAGTATATTAAAACGTCATTTGTTTTTGGAAAAAATGAATTTTTCGATTTAGCTCGGAAAAATCTTTTACTTTTAGGTAAAATTTTCCGTTTTTTTCGCTACTGAAATGCTTTGTGATCATGAAAAATGATGTGCTGAACCCGTCTTTATTGATACTGTAGGAATTCGTCCACTACGTGAGCTTCGCGAATAAAAAAATGCCGGTTCCATGCAAGGTAAAAGTATCGAGAAATTCAGTGCCGGAAAATCCACGCGAATGTCTTTTTCAAGAATGTCTCTTCTGTTATTCATAGTCGAGATATATATGAATAGTTTGGGAGATGATCCTGAAAATATCATTATGTGACTGAATGGGAAAATCGCATTTTTTCGAATTTCGAGCCCGTTTTACTGGAAAACAGTGCATTTTCAAGAAAACGTTATTTAAATTTTATGCAAAATATTATGACATAATTTTGTTTGGAAAAAATGGATTTTTCGATTTCCCTCGGAAAATCATCCATGCAAATTTTCCGGATGCTTTCACGGCTTATCACCCTCGAAATTCGGATTCAGCAGGTCAAAATACATAAGAATAACTTGGGTGATCCGGTTCGCGCTACGAAAACCCTCCCTGCCACCGGACTAAAAAGACTGTCGGCTCAGAAAGACCATTCTGCAGAGTTTGGTACCTGACTAGTTTTTCTTATTAAGGCGATACTCGAAATGAACTCCAGAAACAGGTAGAACTCAAGATGGCACAGTTGTTGTAGATTGTAGATTGTAGATTGTAGATTGTAGATTGTAGATTGTAGATTGTAGATTGTAGATTGTAGATTGTAGATTGTAGATTGTAGATTGTAGATTGTAGATTGTAGATTGTAAATTGTAGATTGTAGATTGTAGATAGTAGATTGTAGATTGTAGATTGTAGATTGCAGATCGTAGATCGTAGACTGTAGATTGTAGGGTGGTCGTACAGGCTGTACAGCCTCACAAGCACTTCAACCTATGAGTTCTTTTGTGCGTGACCCTTGATCTATTCGAGGCCCGGTATTCCAAAACTTCTTGTGAAGTTTATCAGTTTTCTGGGAGCTAGCTTCCTGATGTCGGGCCTTAAGAATGCCCTTCCAGGAACTTAAGCCTCTTGCAGAAAAGCGCTGGGCATTCGCAAAGCACATGTTCTGCAGTTTCCGCGAAGTTCTCGCAGTAGCGGCAACTATCACTCTCTGATTCACCCATCTTTTTGAGGTGGTACCCCAGAGGGCAGTGTCCAGTGAGGAGTCCCGTTACCATCTTCAAGTCTTTCTTGTCCAACTTGAGAAGCTGTTTAGCTTTCTTTGTCGATAGGCACACTAGTCTTTTCGCTTGTCTTTGTCCTGGCACTTTATTCCAGTGAGATTTCATTTCATCGGTTTCCCAGCGTCGGGACTCCTCTTTCAAGTGGGCTTTAGACAGTCCACACAAGGGTTCTGGGTCGGAAAATTGTGTGTTTGCCCCTTCTTTGGCAAGGTAATCTGCACAGTTGTTATTTGAGAATTGCAAATTCTCGAGATGGGATGATACTGTTTAATTCTAGAGGAATATCCAAGCATGAAGAAGCTGTCGAAAGTATTTATTTTTTTCTTCCAAGGCAAAATTTAACTTCGAAAGTTTTTGGGTGTTCTCACAAAAAGTTTACTTTATTTTTTTGTTGAAGTGTTAGATGAGCGAATCTTTTATCAGACTAGGCAATTATCATCTCCTGTTTCACAAACGATTCGAGTAATTTTCATGAATGTCAGCTTATTAAGTGGAGATCATGAAAAGAATGCAAGTTGAAGAATAATAGAAAAAGTATGCCAGAATGCCAGTGAGCGCAAGTGACAAGTCGAATTAAACTCACAAGTCGAGACAAGATGTCTAAACGTGACGCACTCAAAAGAAAAAGCTTCGCAGCGAAATTTTCCATGAATTCACATCCACTGTTTAAATTATTTCCATCGATTCACCCCCTTTTTCTCATCGCGGTGTAGTTAATCTCTTGGTTTGTAGCATCTTCCATTATTAATTCGAATCGTCGAATACATTCTTACCAATCAAAGCAGCTTATTGAGCCTAATGCCTAATGAATAAAAATGTAGCTAAGTATTGCTTTTTCTCATAAAACGGAATAGTATAGTAACGACAGACAAATGTAAGCCACAAGTGAAGAATGAATCGTAGAACTTTGAAACTTCTTGACATCATATTTTGTTAGAAAAAAAATTGTTAACCAAAAAATCAGGGGTGGAACCCAAATAATTTTTTTTAAGTTATTATTTTTTTGCTGTTTTTTCGGAAAGTATAAAATTTATCAAGAAACAATTTCAACAATCTGAAAGATAATTTAATTCTTCATAACAAATATACTCGGTAATTTCTCACAAAATGCGCTCGTTTTCTCGGAAAACTTGATAGAATTTCCTATATCAAATTTCAGGCTCGCTTTAACCTGCCACTGCCATTTCCGGCAGGGCCAAAATTTAGATTTGTCATAACTTTGCTAAAAACTATAGTAGAAGGAAAAAAAATGTTTATCGTTTCTGAAGACTTTTAATTTCTCATGCAAATATAATATGTGAGTATCTGAGTACTCAAAATGTGTTTTATCCCACTTCACATAACCCTTCTACGATATTTGTGGAGGATCCGAAAGTCATGGATATTTTAGTACCCTCTTTGGACCATAATGCAACGATTTTAGACTAGTGAGACAAGTCTCACTTATACATGCCAAAGAAAAAACTGGGTTTTACTCCTGCCTCATTTTTAAACTCACCATAATCCCGGCAATTTCTTCAGTAAATGTTGAAAATAATTGCTCATACACATCCTACATAAAAAATTAGGTATGTGATTTCAGCTTCAGATTTGCGCTTCTCAATGATGTTACTAAACATATATGCAGGATATGAATGATAATAATAATAATAATAATAATAATAATAATCAGAATATTTACTGAAGAGAATGCCGGTTTTATAGGTAAGTTGAAAATGAGGTAGGAGTAAAACAAAGTTTTTTTTGGAATGTATAAGTGGGACCTGTCACACTACTCTAAAATTGTTCCATATTGTCCAAAGAGGGTATGGGTTTCTGCTTTAGTATAATAATTCCATATTTACTAAATTTTTCATGATTTTCGGATCATTTGCAAACATCTCCGTGAAGTGCGACAAAACACATTTTAGGTACTCAAATACTCGCATATTATATTTGCATGAGAAGGTAAAAGTCTTCAGAAACAATACAAACTTTTCATTTTCCTTCTCCGATCATTTTCAGCAAAGTTATGACCAATCAAATATTTGGCTCCGCCAGAACTTCTAGCGGCGGTAAGCGTGTACCTGAAATTTGATGTCGGCAATCAATCACGTTTTCTGAAAAAACAAGCGCATTTCATGTTGAGTTGTTTTTTCGATAAATCATATGCTTTCCAAGATTACAGCAAAAATTGATTTATTTATTTTTAAACGAAAAGAAAAAATATGTTTCCCCCCTGGAATTTCGGTACACATTTTTTTTTTTTCGAGTTTAACATGGTTCCAACAACTAGCATACCAGGTTTGGTGGTGCTACAATCGATCCTCGTCTCAAAACCCAATCGTACTGGATTAGAAGTAAATGCTTGAAATCCAATGAATAAAAACTGAAGTAATTGCTTTTGCTCTAAGCAATCGCTTAAAAGATCAGGAAACTTTCTAGTCGAAGATTTTCCTCAAGAAATAGAAGCAATTACTGCCATTTGCTTAAAATGTGATGAATAAATTGAGGAATTACTTTTTCTAGGTTAGCAATTACTTTCAAAGTTTTAAGGTATGTCGACCCCTCCATCATTTGCTTGGTAGCATTGTACTAACTTTGGTTATTCGCGGTATATGCAAAGTGTTCTTTTTTTGTCGATTAATTATGGGAAAATAATTCAATGTGCATAAAAGAAAAATATTGTCACGTAGTGGGCTTCTATACGGCTTTTTTGGCCTTTACTATAAGCCGCAACTAGAGTTGCTACCCTTTGCTACTCTGTGACTAGGGGTCGTAGCTACAGGTGGTAGCACAGAGAAACTTTAAATAATAACAAAATACAAATATTTTATTTAAACATCAATTGGGCAATAGCAATATCTACACAGGGGAATAACTAATAATACAAGATAGGTTTTTTACCATACAATATTTACACACTTACTTCTACTTGGTGCAAGGCCCAAAAAGGCCAGGCCCATAGCCACACTGGCTTTGAGACTCAATAAATCAATTAACAAAATCCTTTCCACCATAAATGAGTCTTCATTTATAGTAGTGTGTTATTTACAATTGGCCGGTACAGTGACACTGTGATCGGTGTAACCGAGTGTCTTGGCCAAGCTGTCATCAGACTCATTCATGGTCGGGCATGGTTTCCGAATCGATCAATTAATAATAACATATCAATGACCGAACATTTCGTACTCCAGCCATACACAGGGCGCTCTTGTCATTCTTGACAATATACGGTGTGAGTAAAAATTGCAAAGATGTTGATTTCAAATAGTTATATCGATTTGACCGCGAAAATTTTGAGTGGTTGACGAATTTTTTTTTTTGACTGATACTGGTGAAAGTCAAGGGGCTGGTGCTCGATCACCTATTACTATAATCAAGAATTTTCTGCGGTAATTGTCTGAGGCTTTCAAACTTCTGTAGGCTAATTTTTCTACTAAATTTCCCAGATGAGCTCAAGCTGTTGTGGAAGCTGAACAATTCTGCTCAGGGATATAACAGTAGACATATGAAACTCCTTTTGTTATCAACCACGAAACTCATAAAGCTCATGAATCTTCATTTGATACGTAGGAAATATTAATCCAGTGACTTGTTTTATGCACATACAACTCATCTCAGCAAATTTTTTGTTCTTTGTTCAGAATAGGAAACAAGTATAGAGTTCTCGATTATATTGTCCACATGTAATGCATTTTATCATGTTGTTCTCATGCTAGTTTTTTTTTCATAATTTGTCGTCTGTTAGCAAAAACTCACTTTGGTTAGTTAGTAAGAAAACTTCGACATATAACAACGTATTTTCTGTAACAACTTGTTGAAAACTTTTGGAAGTGTCTTATAAACGCCTACGGGGAAACGCATTTTCCATCTATCATTTGGTAACCATGCACTATAAATATTCATTATCTGAGTAACGTTCTGTGACCACTCACAGATCTCCCAATTTCCAAATAAGGAGAAGGTTACAACAATAGTACCCATAAAGAAATGATCACAACTTCTATTTCTCAAATGACAAACATGTTCTGTTCACTTTGTCATGATGAAAAATGATTAATTGTCAGATTACTCGTGTGAAAAATTTTGAAGAATTCCGAAAGAAATCGCCAATACAATGAACATAAAAAAGCGGAACAAAAAGGCAGCATTGTTTAATTGAGAAGAATAAACTTTGACTTCGTTGAAATAATATAAACTGTTGTGTATTGCTTTTTTTAATTATGTTCTAAGCCGCCTTCGTTGAGGAATAATATCAGTATTAATAGAAATAATGTGAATTTTTCTAAAAAACTGCTTCAACGATTTTGATACAATTCTGTATTCTGATAAGGATTTGCTCATTGAGTTTATATATACCTATAGTCGTCTTCTCTGAAAAAAAAAACGAGCTTTAACTGATAATAATAATAATAATAATAATAATGATGAAGATGTGAGTTTTTGGATCTTGGAAACGGCTCTAACGATTTGGATAAAATTTTGTACTGAGATGAAGTTTTGCGTCTTAAGTTCATCAATACGGACGTGTTTTTTGGAATAACGTTATTTTACTTATAATAATAATAATGATAATAATAAATGACCTCATTATAAAAATGCAAAATATTGATAATATAATATGATATATTATGATGATATCTGTTCGGAAGTGTCCCCTCCGAAAGTGTGCCGCTACTGTGTACTTATTTGGCGCCAAAACCTGCCGCGTCCGAGAAAACACGACGGTGTGGTCGGTGTTCTAGAATCAGTATAGACTGAACTGCCATGTTGTGGAGTCATGTACCTGCATTGTAATGTTATGCACCTAGCAATTTGTTGTTTACAGTCCACGTTATTTATTCGTTATATAGCCCTGCCTTCATATTACTAATTTTTCTTTAACGAAAACACATTACAAATTATATTGCTTTACTAATATAGTTGAACTGGCCTACTCTTCTACTATTTAACTTGCGGAGTTTGTGGATTATGGACAAATGTCAGTTGCTTGTCTGTAATTTCTTCATCGCTTTGAAAATTTCTCACTTTCACTAAAATTTGCCATATCACAACTTATTTTTCACAAAAACGTATGTACTTAATAAATATTACTCGTGTTGTTTGTCAACGTTATCGCACATTTTGGTAGGTGAAGCAATTGCTATTGAGATGTCAGAAAGCAGCATTTGCTTAATATTTTTATTCATATCACGATCTAGCAATTGCTTTCACTTATAGTATTTGCTAGTTGAGCAATTGCTTTTACTAAAAAGCAATCGCTTCAAGTGATTGCTTAACTTCTATTCATCAGACTCATTGTGAGTAAAGCAATTGCTACTGAGATGTATGATAAGCAGCATTTGCTTCAAAATTTCATTCTATCAAGGTCTAGCAATTGCTTTTACTTAATTCATTTGTATTTGAGCAATTGCTTTTACCGAAAAGCAATTGCTTCAATTGATTGCTCAATTCTTATTCATCAGGCTCATTGTTTCGCTAGAACGGGAATATATCAATTTCATTGTTTTGGTAGATAACGGGAGAGTGGCGATATTTTGTCGGAATCGCACAAAAATGGAAATTATATAATTTGGCCTTGCCTAGAAAAATAAAAGCGAAATAAAGTATGAAACCACTATTTCTTGGATAGAATATAAGCTAACATAAAGTAATGGTACCTAATTCTCTAGAATGTACCAAGGAATCATTATTCTGTCTCATTGTTTTTGATGTTGGTACAGCTGTTCAGTGGACTTTTCAAGTATATCCCAGTAATATACGTAAAATACAGTAGAAAGCGGAAGAAAAACACGAACAACGTGTACATATACAGTGGATGACATTTGACAGCAAGAGTTCCAGTCTACCAGATGTCCAGATGAGCGATACACAGGACCAATCAGAACATTGTAGGGTGGGTGCAGCTACTTCAAGAAATTGAGAAAAGGACAAATCACCTGGAAGCGTCTACAGGAATAAAATGTATTGTGAGTTGAAAGTGCATAGTTCATTAGCCTATACCTGACTAACCTTACGTAGAGAGAATAATCATCAAAATTGATGAATCTCCAAAACTGGACACACACACTCTGCAACTGATCTGCTTGGTTCTGCGGATTGCTAATCTGGAAGTCTGGTAGTTTAGAACTTTTGTCATTTAAAATTTTTTAGGATATGAAGACTATTTATCCAAATTGTTAATAATATTAGTTTTCACATCCTTGGAATGTCACTGAACAATTATGGCTTAAATGTTGGAGCCTAATAATAATATCCTTTGGTTGTGGAAAACAGAACGTTCTCTTGGCGACACATTCAGGATGACCTCAGGTCCGCAATCCTCAGCACCCTCAGGTTGTCACTGAAGGGACTAATCTGGATCAATTACGGCGCAGATGCTGAGCCTTATAATGTCCTTAGGTTGTGAAAAATGAAAGTATCATTTTAATCGTGGAATATGAATATAGTATATCATTGGATAAATGAGTATCCCATTCATATGAGGAGTGTTTTATGAGTGTGCGGTTTCACGTGTGGGTGGGGGTGTGGGTGTGTGGGTGTGTGTGTATGTTTCGCTATAATTATGGCAACTTGTGTGAACTTTAGCCTGTAGTATGGCACCTTCCAAAATTGTGGCAACATACATGCGTTGCCACAATTTTTTGTCCCAATAAATGGGCCATATTATTCTTTTTCTTCACTTTTCAGGGCCAAAAAAATGTAATTCTTGATGGAGTTTCCAGTATCTTTACTTATTTTCGATTATTCATAAAAATTATGATGAAAATTACATTTTCTCAAAGAAGTGGGTGAGTTGGCCCAATTCAGGATATAGTGTATCATTAACACTACCCCTTTTATGGCATCGTGGGCGTGGCAATAAAGTGGCGCCCTCTGCGAAAGAAGTTGCGACGTTGCATAAAATTTTAACGTAAATAAGAAGTTGAAACAGTTTTGGTCTTAGGATGCCACAATAATCAGTCGTGTGTGCAAGATAAATAGGCGCCATAATATTTTCGATATGTTGAAGGTAAATCTAGGGATGACAGAGTACAGTTGTGTTCATGAAAAAGTCGTACAGCAGTTAAAGGTTATTGTGAGCCAGACTTGTCAATCTTAATTGAATTATCGACTTTGACAAGTACAGTCAAAATTCAAACTAATTTTGCCAGTGACGCCCTTTCAAAATTTGTTTAGCTCATTTAGTTAGTTCAATACAATGCAATTAGTGCGATGTTTTGCACACAACTGTACCTTCACTGAAGATAGATGTTCCATCAGAAGGAAACTCTTTCTTTCATATAATTTCTAAAAAGAAATGATTATTCAAATGTTGGTGAATCAATAAAAATTAATTTAAGAAATGGTCTGATAAATATTTTCCTTTGTTCCATACACGGTGAGATTCAAAAAGTTTGTACCATAAGGGAAATTTTTTATCAGAAAATTTTACTCTTCATAAAAATTGGTGCATGGCGAAAAACTTGCAGTTGGGTTATCAAAATTGTAAATTTTCTAATAGTGTACAGGGGAGCACAAAAAATAGAATTTTTATCAAGAGTGAACTACCCTTATTTTTTAAATCATCAAAAAAGTGTATTGAGAAACAATATTGAAATTTGAAATCACAGCCACCTACGCAACAAAGCATTTTTACCTTTTATGGTAATAGCCTCATAAATAGTATTATTATCTCATTATACATCTTAAGCGGCTCCCTCATATCCCTATAATAGTAATAAGACAATACAAAATTTGGACCAATTCATTATTCGACGTTTGGTGAAAATGGTTTTAATTTTGAAGTTTTATTTAGTCACTATGATTTTTTAGCAGAAAATTATCGAATAAATCAATTAGTTGTTGCTTAGGTGGCTGTGATTCCAAATTTGAATGTTGTTTTCAAATCTAAACAACTTTTCTCAATGGATATTTTTGATAATATAAAAAATGTGTGTAGTTTACTCTTGATGAAAACTCCTATATTTTGTGCTCCTCTGTACACTGTATGGAAATTCAAAATTTTGATAAATCAAATACCTTGCGAATACGTTTTTTGCAATGCACCAATTTATATGATGAATAACATTTTCTGACAAATGCATCAAAAAAGTTTCCCATATGGTGCAAACTTTTTGAAACTCACTGTATTATATAATTTAGTGAGCAAAGCTATAGAATGAAATCTTCCCTGCAAGCAAATCTACGAAGTTTTGGGTATCAAGCAATCTTCTAAAAATATTTTATATGAAATATAATAAAATATCAGATACCATTTTCACTCACCAGCTTTGAAGAAGTTATTAGTTAATTAAGATGTCCTTTTTGCGTTCGTTCTTCTATACATGACTAACATATCTCTCCTGCATGATGATGGCTCGACGCCAAAAACGTGATAGATTTGCTTGCAATAGAGATTATCCAGCGAGCACAAAAACATCTCAGATATGTTAAAAGTAAGAATTTTAGAAACATCTTACCTCCACGGCGATGTTCTGTTTATACATGGATAGAACGTGTATGTAAAGCCAAATGTCCGCCGCACGGGGCTATTTTCCTGGATATCACAAAGGGCATTTTTTCCTCGTTCTTTTCATAACCTTTTAAAGACACAATATACCATTTTCAAAACTTTTTGTCTACGTTAAATCACTGGATATAAAACATTTTTAGAGATGTTCCTTAGACATCACGAAAGGCATTTGAGGGGTATAATCATATAAAACTTGAATTATTTTAAAAAATTCGTCAACAACAAACAATATTGAAAATTTGGCATAAACAATGTGTTTCCTGTGATAAAAACTATACAAGGGAGTCTTTACATATAAATTAATTCCCAAATTTTCAATTTTGTTTTTATAGACGTAATTTTTTGCATAAGGTGGGCCAGTTTTGTGATTATATCTCTCATTTTCAGCTTGTTTCTTCATCCTACTGATTGTGCTAATTAACAGTCAAAATATGCAGATGAAAACATTAAGGCGCTTTAAAAAAAGATTATGGACACAAATTATTTTAATAGGCCAACAAAAAATCAAAATCAAATTGTCTTCTGTTACTTTCCATTGTTTCGGATGGTGGGACCATTCTTTTGTGTAATTATCGAATAATTTTCTTGTTATACTAGATTTTCTTCCACATCACCTAAAACAAAGGGACAATCTGCTGTTATGACGGATTTACTATTGAAAAAAGTCATAATTATTTTCCATTCTAAATTATAATAGTAATATATTTTATATAAAACGAGCAATTCTCAGAATTTTGATAAGTTTACTAAAAATGTAAGTTTCTAGGCCAGTTTTCAGAAAAGAATTGAGTTATGAACAAAAGTTCAACGAAAAGTTAATATTCATCACGAAAATTAAAAACTATAAGATTCAAAGACTGTTTTAATTACTCGCCAAAAATCAACTTCTTTATAATATTGAATTATTAGGTTACTGAAAATTTGATTTTCGTCCTTTCCAGTAGCAGATCTACCCCAGACTAATATTTGTGAAAAGAGTTTTCGAGCACCTAGGTATTTACACATAAATTCCCATCATTTCCTCCGACTTCTGTAGGAATTGTAACACTTTTACAGTCTTCTCGATCGTCGTAGGGCCGCTGTCTGTGTTCCAAATACTTATAATATTTTCATTTGACTGTATTTTCTTAAGCTTATTTGTTGGAATTGGTTTCAAATTTTACTATACCGATTTTAATGGTATCAATGAAAATTTTTTCTTGCTTATTTATCCACTATTATACAAAAAGTAATTGAAACAACTTTCGTAAAGTTACATTTTTGGGGTAGTCTCGTGAAACGGAATATCATTTTGTGGTTTATTTTTGGAATTTTACATTGTGATTTTACACTTTTAAAATGGATGGTTATCGACTGTGCAGAGATGAGTTGGTTTATGAATTGAAAGTCAGAGGTTTTAAAAACACTCAAGCCCTTACGGTCGATGTCATGCGAAAAAAACTAAAGGAATATCTGAATAAAGAAACCTCCGAGCTAGATATTTGTAATAAAAAAGTGGTCAGTTTGATTGAATATGTTGAAGGAAAGAATTGCTGCTTCGAGCAATGAACAGAAATATGTAAATACTAAATTACTTCATCTTTATGGTAGATTTAAAAGATTATCTAATCTGGAAGCCGCCAAAGACGCCCTCAAAATTTCTATTTCTAATTTGTTTGAACCACTGAATGAACTTGAAATAAAATTAGATGAAAAAATTTCTAGTGATGAATCTCTGACGGTCAATGCTAATGAATCAACTTTTACGGGGTTACCCACAAATCCTCTTCTTGCATCCACTACTTCGAGTTCTCGTCACGAGGTTTTCAAAGCTTATGTTCCAGTGCACAAATGGGGACTTCAATTCAGTGGGGATTTTAAAGATAAATCTGGGTTGGGGGTCAACGCTTTTATTGAAAGAGTTGAAGAAAATAAATTATCTCGAGGAGTATCGGATGAAGAACTCAAAAATTCTTTGACCGATTTGCTTTCTGGAAATTCATTGATTTGGTACAGATTGGTTCGGAATAATATTAAATCATGGACGGACTTTGTTCAACTGTTGAAAGATGAATTTTTACCTTTCACTTTCGAACGAGACCTCAAGGAAGAAATACGTACTAGTATTATATAGGGGGTTAATGAAAACATAGGTACTTATTTTGCACGAATGATGAATTTATTCCATAGATTGCCACATGCTCCTTCCGAATCCGAAAAACTTGAGATTCTGCGTCAAAATATCGATACTTACTACATTCATGGTTTGGGTACGCATCTTTATGATATTGTTTCTACCGATTCGTTACTTCTGGAATGTAAAAAGTTGGAGAAAGCAAAATATTTAGCCGAATGTCGACCGTTACCTTCTAGAAGGGTATGTGTACTAGAAAAGGACTTAGCTGGTCCTAGTTCTGAACAAACGCCAGTACGTTCGTCAAAAAATGTTAGGGGTGCTGAAGTAGCCAGTCTAACTTGTTGGAACTCTCGAGAAATAGGCCATAGTTTCTTTAAATGTTCTAAAGCCCGTTCGAAAAAGTTTTGCTTTCGTTGCGGAAGACCTGATGTAACCAAATTTCAATGTGGTTGTACTTCACAGGGAAACGGATCAGGAGGTCGTTAAGCCGTCGGTCAAACATCTCCTCGATTTCAGCACCGGCAAATGATTCTTGGGCAGCATGGATAAATTTTGTGGAGGTACAGTTCCGCAAATCAAAAATTGATGCTTTGTTTTGTTCTTCGAAGAATGATCCACGACCCTACCTGAATGTTAAAATTCAAGGAATACCGTTTTATGGGCTTCTTGATTCTGGGGCCGCTCAAACTATCATCGGTAAGAAGGGATGGCCAAAATTACTTAAATTAGGAAGTGTTAGGTTAGAAAAAAATATATTTAGCGTTAGGGTTGCCAACGGAAGTGAATGCAAAGTTCTAGGTTCGGTTTTACTTCCAATGGAATTAGACAGTAAAGTTAGGGTTATAAGGGCTTTAGTTGTGGAGGATATTGATGTTGAAATAATTTTCGGAATAGATTTTTGGAAAGATACGAATATTGTTAGTTCTTTTTCAAATAATTCTTGGGAATTTGGGGAGATAAAAATTCCAGTGGGATTAAGTCTGGTAAGAGTTGAGGATAGGTCAACGTTGGATGTTCTGGTTGAGGATTTTTTCAGCAAAATGAAGAGTGATTCAGGATGTGCCCAGGGGGTATATCATGTGATTGATACAGGTGATGCATTGCCTATAAAGCAGCGATATTATCAAGTCTCTCCTATTCAGGCATTGATTAATAAAGAAGTGGATAAATTATTAGAGCTAGGGGTGATTGAACCCTCAAAATCGGCTTGGTCCAGCCCTGTGGTTATGGTAAAGAAGACTAATAATGAATTCTGTTTTTGCATAGATTTTCGAAAAGTCAACCTAGTGACAAAAAAAGATGCTTATCCCCTGCCGTATATCAATGGTATTCTTGATAGGTTAAGGGACGCCCGGGTTTAAAGTTCAATTGATCTGAATAGTGCTTAGTGCTTAGTTCCTTTGGAAAGGGACTATTTCATTTTAATCGAATGCCATTTGGACTTCATAATGACCCGGCAACTATTCAGCGGTTTGTTGATACTATTTTTGGTGCCGAATTAGAGGAATCAGTTTTTGTTTACATCACAACCAAAGACTTTCCTTCTCACCTTAGAGTTTTGAAGAAAGTTTTTGACAAACTGTTGGAAGCTGGACTAACTGTAAATAAAAATAAATGTGAATTTGTGAAAAGTGAGCTCAGATTTTTGGGTTATCTGGTGAATCAAAATGGTCTCCGTACCGATCCACAAAAGGTAGAGTTGATGTTGAATTATCCGACTCCTACAACTGTGAAGGAAGTTCGTCGTTTCATTGGGTTAGTTAGTTGGTATCGGCGATTTATCCCAAACTCCGCTTCTTTGGTTTCTCCCATCAGTAAATTAACTAGAAAACATCAGAAATTATAGTGGTCCGATGAAGCCGAATCAGCATTTATAGCAGTGAAGGAATTATTAATATCGGCTCCGATCTTAACTTGTCCGGATTTTTCCCGAGAGTTCATCTTACAATGCGATGCCTCTCAGGTAGGTATTGGCTGAGTGTTAACTCAATATTTTGAGGATGGCGAGCACGTAATTGCATACGGCAGTAGGGCGTTAACTCCGCAAGAATCTAAATATTCTGCCACAGAGTTAGAATGTTTAGCAGTTTTATGGGGGGGATCCAGAAATTCCGATGTTACTTTGAAGGGGTACGATTCAAGGTCATAACGGATCATTTCTCACTCCTGTGGCTTCATAAACTACAAAATCCTTCAGGTCGTCTAGCCAGATGGTCAGTACAACTTCAGAGTTTTGACTTTGACATCATTCATCGGAAAGGGAAGTCAAATGTCGTGCCAGACGCTTTGTCTAGGGCGGTAAATTATGTTGACGTCACCAAGGCAGATTATGATCCATGGTATGTAAAACTATTGACTAATATTCGTTCAAATCCGGAGAAATACCCCAAATGGCGAGAAAGTGAGGGAAAAGTTTATAAGTTAGTCAGGTCGAACCTGTCTTCCGATCCTGATCAGGACTGGAAATTGGTGATCCCCAAATCCCGTCGAGGGGCTGTTTTTGCAGAAAATCATGATGATCCTATCTCTGGTCATCTGGGTTATTTTAAAACCAGAAATAGAATCGGTTCCTTGTATTACTGGCCCAAGTTGAATGTGGATGTAGCTAAGTATGTCAGGAAATGTGAGGTCTGCAAAGCTCAAAATCCAGAGGAAAAGCTACCTCATGGACAAATGAATAAACGAGTAATTTCACGTCCGTGGGAGGTAATTTGTACGGATCTCATAGGTCCTCTCCCTATCAGTAAGAAGAAGAATCGGTTCATTTTAGTGGTGGCAGACCTATTCACCAAATATGTGTTACTGTTTCCTATTAAATCGGCAACTAGCCAAGCGGTAGTTAATCACATGGAGAAAGACGTTTTCATGTTTTATGGCGTACCGGAACGGATCATTTGTGATAATGGTCGTCAATATGTAAGTCACCAGTTTCGAAACCTGGTCTCTTCTTATGATTCTCGAATAATTTTCAATGCCCATTATCATCCCCAGGCTAACCCGACTGAACGAGTGAATCGAGTATTAAAAACAATGATACGGTCTTATATCAAAGACAACCATCGCTCTTGGGATGAGAACTTCCATAAATTTGGGTTTGCTTTACGCACAGCAGTACACGAGATCACCGGATATAGCCCTGCCTTTCTCAACTTTGGTCGGGAGGTATATCTTTCAGGAAAAGTCTATAATAAATCTGGTCCTGACGTTGAGAACCCAGAATTGGAGTTTGGAAATCGAGAAAGCTTAACTGAACATGTTAAAGATTTAGAAAAATTAGGAGGTTTCGTCAAGTCCCGTTTAGACAGGTTCTATACCCAGAGTTCAAACCGGTATAACTTACGGAAACGACCGCTTACTCTTGAGGTCGGTCAGACCGTTTGGAAAAAAAACTATCAGTTGTCGGATGGTGCCGCATACTTTGCTTCGAAGTTGGCGCCTAAATTTCTGAAATGTAGGGTAGCGAAGAAAATATCTCCAAACGTTTATTCCTTGATCGACTTTGGAACAGGTATGGCTATGGGAAATTAGCATATCAAAGACCTCAAAGTTGATTAAACAAAAAAAAAAGTACAAACTTTTTTTTTTGCGAAGTTAAGGGGGAGTTTGTAACACTTTTACAGTCTTCTCGATCGTCTTGTATATATTTTTCAATTTCAAGATCACTGTGTAAATCATCGTCTTAGCATTTTCAGTTCTCATGTCAAAGGTACCTGTATTCCACCAAATGACACTCTGTATATGTATTTTATTTTTCTCTGCATGCTAATTTGATAGTCTCCTTAGTCGGTGAAACCGAGCGTTTCTTGTATTCGAGATCGTCGGCCGAAATATTAGGCAAAAAAAAGGTGCATGATAAGAAACGGCGTTTGAAGGTATTCGTAGTTAGAAAGTGGTAGTGGAATTTTGAAAACGAATTGGTGAATAGTGATTGGTAAATTTAGCGTTTTCAACAGATTTTTCACTATTTGCACCCCACACGACGATTTTATATGGTTTCTGGTATTTTTATAGAATCGTCGGATTTTCTTTAGTATGAAGGATATGGTTATCGTAAATTTGTATTGAACGTCTCTAAGTTGCATCGGGATAGCGCACTAGAGGTGAGTTTTGCATAATATTATTCCCATACCACCGTTTCAATCGGGTCCGTATGTAACGTTGTTTTTAGACGTTTTTCATGGGAACCTTTCTCAACCGAACACATATATGAGGAGTCGTATTTTTTTGCAATCTGGGGTATTCATTGCCGATCTGAGATTCTCAGTAGCGGTACTACTGGGACTTGACTGGAATGTAATTTCCTTTTCTGGAGCTCAGAAGCTTGTGCCAACGAGCAAGATTAGTGGATGCAGGATTCTCCGTTATTGGCAGATGACTGGACATATAATTGTACTGTTCTTTTCTACAAGTAGTCCAAAAGGACCGTGATAAGTACCACATAGTGGCTAGTTTATTTATGTTAGACGTGTTACGGTTTATAAGCGGAATTCGTATTTTATGAAATCTATTGAAAACAAGTATTTTCCCTTCTTACAAGTATTTTTCCCTGGATACATAGTTCACCCTATTTTATTTTATTTTTTTTTATGGCCCTAAGTCATAGCTAGTGTTCGATCATGTTTGTTGTTTCTACTAGATGTTAAGTGCGATAAGTTTCGGCGTTCTTGGATAAAGGTTATGGGTTTTGCCCAAATAACTTTATCTTTGAACCACACTCTCGAGAGTTTTCCATATTTTTAGTGGATAAGGGCATTTTTGCCTATGATTTTGTTTACGATATTGTACTTGCGATTTCCGGAAATTATTATATAGATATATTTCTACCGTGTACTCGTTATTTTTATTTCACTAATCGAGGTTGTCAAGTAAGCCTTCATGGTTTAGTGATTTTAGGTCTTGCAAGGGGTGTATGTTTTGGTAAATCACTTGGCGCCCCTTTTACATTTTTTTAACATTGATAAAAAATGAACCACACCCGACTCCACTGAGATTTTAGTCGGTGCATACCCCTAACTGTTTCATCGCTTACTTGCAAAGCTAAATTTCACGTAACAGAATATACCTGAAATAAAATGTGTATGTATTAAAATGAGATAAGCACTACAAACATAAACTGTTCTGAACACAGTATATTAAACACAATATTCATGAAGTTATCTTGTTCATCTTATAATGATTACTAAAAATTAACACTGTAATGAAAGACTACATTAGGTGAACGTATAGTGTAGTATAGTGTAGTATATCGAGTAATAGGTATAGGGAGGTACTTACAAACTGAAAGTCGTGTTCATATTCATATACTTTAGTCCTTCCTCAGCTCTCTAGGTTGTAGCATAGCATCCGTCATGTTTTTGAGGTTATATATTTCAATATTTCTGAAGAACGACCATTCAATACACTTTACAGTCCGCGATCAATAATTTTATTATCTACTAATTTCAATATATTTTGTCTTGTCCAAACTTTTCACTTCACTTTAAAAACACCACTTATATAGTACTTATACGAGGAAACAAAATGGGGTCAAGAACAAAGAAGTCATGTCCCTCATTTGCAAATGCGCAAGCGCGATCGCGGTACAATGTTGAAAGAACCCCGCATATTTCCTATGGAAAATGGCTTTCCGTAAATTTAGCTGATTTTCAAGAACATGACTCGGGGTAAGCTTTACATGAAATCATCTCAATGGAGTTTGAACATAACAAATTAAAGATGGGAAATGGTTTGTCCTTCAATAGACTACTAGAGCAAATTTTAAAAAAAGACCAGGTATAAATGTAAAAAAACTGACTCAGTGTGTATCAAGTGGAGCGTGATAAGCGCTCTCAATCCTGCAAAACATATACAGATCAGACTAGTTCCCATTTTACAACACTGCCCTACTATCCGGCAAACCGAGGATCTTGAAATACCTATGTTTCTACCCCATAGGAGCGTACGTAGCGTGTGATCCAACACGTCGTGTGCAAAAAAAACTCATCATTTTATAAGATGTTATATATACAAGTCTTTTTGTTGAGATCTTCATTTCTGTAATATAATGGATTACACTAAATACGAGCATTGGGCCATAGTTACATTTGTATAGAATTGCATTCTCGAATGATGATGGTGATTATGTTGTCGGGTAGTCGGCAGCGGAGACACTTCCAGCACCTCACTTTTAGTTGACAATTTGTCACTATTATAAAGTATTGATAAATACGTTCGAATAATACTTTATTGGAACTTTATATTTATATTACAATCTAATCAATACTGGCATTGGTCATAACCAGTATGCCAATATACTTGATCTTTTTCTCACCACCAATTCTGATCCCTGCAGTATAGAATTTTGTACTCCAATTGGGAAGTCTGACCACAACCTTGCTCTTTTACTACACCATCGAGTAGTTCAAGACAGCCCCGTCTCATATGGCACTACAACTCAGCAGACTAGGATAGTCGTCTCTCAGAAATTCCATGGTATAGAACGTGATTCTCTTTTGGAGATGCAACACAATGCGTCGAGACAATTTCTGAGATCATAATGTTGGAGATGCAAACATATATACGTGATACGTCAAGAAGATCATTATCTGGTAAACTATGGTTTATCAGAAACTGTTCCAGAATAGCCACCTTAAAGTGGGCAGCAAACCGTCAATGATTGAAAAATCAGGGTCTCAGACCATATTGCATTTTCCAAAGCCGTGGAAAGAAATTTCACTTCCAGCTTATTTCCTTCCCTAACCAACAAAACGCCCAGGAAAAAGCCAATATTCTTGCCAACATGTTCGCTGCGAATTCTACGCTGAATTCATTTGGAAAACAACACCAGAACATAATTCCCATTGACGCATTCTGCTGTGTCTTACAAAGGTAGTTAATCTGACGGTATTGCACCGATTGTTCTCAAGAAATGTGCTTCCGAAAAAACATTGTAAGTTATTCAACCTCTCTTATAATTTGGGGGTAAGATCTTTTATAGACTTTCAAAATAAATAAGAATGAAACGAAAGTAATACAAATTATAAATCAACAACAAAAATTAATTGTCGCTCCGGGGCAACTAGATTGATCTCAGAGGCGCATTTGCTTTCTCAGCTGCAGGAAAACCCGGAAAAACCTGCAGCACCACATCATCTAAAGAAGGGGGTATTTTCGCCCAACAGGATAATTGCAAAAGTACAATCAGTGCCTAAAAAAAGGAAAGAGAGCCTACCCAGCAACTACAGACTTATCGCACTGTTATATATTATTTTTGAGGTAAATGAAAAAACCATCAACATCGAGCTCATGAAATATCTAGAACGCTCAGGATTTATCAGTGATCTAAAATATGGTTTCCGGCATCAAAGATCAACTGGTGACCTGCTTGGTTATGTCTCACATATTTGCCAGAAATCTATTGAAAGGTGTGGTGAAACTCTGGCAGTTACATTAGATATCTCCAAGGCAATTGATCGCGTTTGGCACCAGGAACTCTTTGCCTCCATCTTACGGCTTGTCTCCCCAGTTGCGTTTCTTGCTGTCTACATTCCTCTCAGACCGATCCCTCCACGTGTTGGCCGATAGAGTATCATCCTAGACTCTTTCAATAAATGCTGGGGTTCCGCAGGTATCTATTCAAGAATCAACACTGTTTCTTCTTCACATCGATAGTTTGTTAGGAGCATCCTCGTGTCCAGTAAACGGCTTTGCGTATGATGGTAACCTTCATACCGCTTTCTTTTCCAAAACTCTAATATAAGAAAGACAGTGAAAGCAGAAAAGAACAATGAAAAATAGTGAAGGAAATGAATATGGACAGCAAAAATTCCAACAACTTGGTAGAATTCGATGCGAATAAAACCCAAGCACGTCTTTTCTCTAGACAGGCTGGTCTCACAGTGGTCAGCTTAAATATGTGAGGAGTATCTATCTATACCAATGAAATATTTCTCATCTCGCTCTTCCTATGTCTTGAATTTCAATGTTTTACCCTGATTTTCCTTCCTGAATCCTCACTGAAACTCATGAAAAGTGATACAAATGAATGCAGATTTCATGATTTCTTGAAGATATGAAAATTTTCATTGAAATTATATGAAATGATTTCTCAACTAGAAATGAGTTGCCACTAATATAGCTCCCAGTCACAGTGTGCAAGATGAAGTGAGAACTGGCAACACCGCAGGTTACACACTCTCGGTGAGGTGATATTTATGGCAACTCACACTTATTTCTTGTCCAGAAATATTTATGGCCTCGGATGCCAGAAACTCTATAAAGGCCATAACTCGGGTAATAGTGTGTGTTAGTGCAAGATTTTTATAGCTATATACTTCTTATATAAATCACTGTACATATACCTCAATGTCAGAATTATGCCACAATTGGGGATATTGCATGCGTTGCCATAATTATTGCGGGACGTGTAAGGGTGTGTGTGTTTGAATTAACTTGTCTTATTAATTCAGTAAATTTGTATTCGACAGGGCTTCTGGCTGGAAAGTTTCGGGGTAGTTCTGATTTCTTCCATTTCACACGTTTTTTTGAGTGCTGAATCCGAAACTGAAGTTTGCTAACAAAATTTCTTGACGGAATATGAAAAAAATGCAAAAAAATTGTAAAAAATAATATTTTTGTAGTTTTTCGCTTATAACTCGGAAATTATTAGTTTTTCGTGAAAAACTTTTTCATTCAGAATGGAAGTATATAAAATTTCCTACAAATCCCACTATTCAGATTTTTTTTTGGACAAACAGTTCGGGTTCAAACGCCAAATAAAAATTGGTGTATTTCTGCTGAGTCAACAAACACCCACTTCTTCACTCCAAAACTCTTATTGACTATTTAATGACATTTTTAGTGAATTGCTCAAGGAATTATATCGTAATAACACTAAAAGTACTCTTATTCGTCATTGGTGCAGTTTCAATCAAAGGACTCATCTGAGGTTATGTCGATGACTGCTAGTGACAGTGCGATAAGAAATGAGTGTTTGAGAGTTCTGGGCCATTCAGGGCATCACTTGCTCCTTCTCGGCCTCTTCATTGCTGGTACTCAGGCTAGGGTCAGTCTGTTCTGACTGTCGAGCTCTTTTAGGGTTTCTATGCAGCCCCAAACTAGTATTGAGGTAACTTGCTTCGAGTTGACTGCTATTATTGCAGCTTGGCTATCTGGGTATATAGCAATGATTTTTTTTGGACACTCGTGCCTTATTAGCTCTTGTGCACAATGGTGTATTGCGACAATTTCTGTTTGGAATATCGTCGCTTGTTTGCCCAGGCTCAATGAGATTTTCATCTTCCGCTTGGTTCCGTAAATGCTGGCTCCTGAACCTTCATCATGTTTTGGGAGGCCCCTCCTTCCACGCATCTCTCTTCGTTGTACTTGTCTTGATAGTTTTGTCAGAGATATATCTGGGAAGTATGCCATGTGATGGCATTCTTGTAAACGGGTCGTTTTTCAACTATTCGTAAATGTTGTTGTAGTCTCTCCCGTGCATATTGCTTATGGGTGCTTGTCCTGACCTGGCTTCGCCTTGTATGTATATGTGTAGGAGAGGCAGGTTGAGCAAGACCTCTAAGGCGGCTGTTGCGGTGGTTCTCATGTCCCCGGTGGCACTCAAACATGCTGGTCTTTGCAGTCCTCAGAGCCGTCGAACCATTCCTACCCGCTTGGTCTTTGGCCACCATACCACCAAACTATACGTTATCATGGGTCATCATTGAGGGTTCACTGTCAGCTGTACACCACCTGTCGATTATATCTAGAGCTGACTGTGTAAGCTCCAATACTGTCCTTGCGAATTTGCCTTTTGCAATAATCGCGAGGTCGTCGGAATACCCTAGGCAATGAAAGACTCTGGAAGATAACCCAAAGTAGGGGCGATGGCACCCCTCCCTGTGGACGTCCCCTGTTTGCTCTAGGTGTTAGTGTTATTACGCCGATTGCTAATGTAATGACCCTGTTTTTGAAATAAGTGTTCATTCACTTGCACAGTAGGAGAGGAACCCCTTTTTCACTAGAGCGTTTGCAATAGACTCGGTGGATGCATTGTTGAAGGCACCCTTAATGTATATAAATGTTATTATGTTATCATCTCTTTACTGATAGCCCACCTGATACTATTTGGTCTCGATATTTTCGTAGAAGGCCTCCATTCCAAAGTTGTTCACCTATTTGGATGGAAAGTGTGCTTCTGTGAGCATCCTTATACTTTCCTCGAATGTTGTAGTATATAGACTCTGTCATTAGTTTTCAAAAAACCTACTTGGTTTACAGTACCTTCTTTGGCTAAAACCTTATGGAATCTTGAGCACGTGATTGTCTTCTGGCCTTACTAATGTCTTTGTTGTACTGCGTGTGTTTAGCCTTGTATGTGGTCCAATATTGGTTAAATTTTCTCTGTTGAAAAGCATCCGCAGCCTACCTCCGAGAGTTTCTAGATGCTCATTCCACCAGACCGTTTTGTTATTTTGAGCCTTTTTTTTTCAAGATAGCTTTCCTCGTAGGCTTCGACTATTGCCTTGTCCACTTCGTCTACTGCCCTCTCAAGTCTCTCCCTGCCTCGTATTCAGTCACAGTACTCTCGAGAGACTCATTAAGTGACGCTGAGTATCTTTTCCAGTTTCTATATTTGACTGAAGTACGCGGTGGGGTAACTAGATATATGATATATAATGATATTAATTATATAATAATAATAATTATCATTTGAAATATTTTTTCATTTTCATTTTTATGTGTTTGAATTTCAAATTTTGTACGATTTCGGACCTCATTAAATTGTAAGATTATTGTAAGATCTAAATAAGGTATGCGCTGAGAACTGGGGGAATCCACTAATTAACTTCAATAATAAATTAGAGTTTTGTAGTGAAAAAGTGGGATTTTCCCCAGTCAGCTGAAATATGCCAATGTACAAGTAGTCCTTGAGCCCGAATGGTTGGTCGTAGAAAAAAACTTGTATGGAAAAATTTGTAGAAAATTTTATGCTCTTCCATTCCTAAAAGGAAGGTTATCAACGAAAAATTTGTAGTTTTCACCTTTTATGCAATACACCGCAGAACAAAGAATTTTTAGGTTTTTTTGCATTTTTTTCAATGTTCAGTCACGAAAATTTGTTAGCAAACCTCAGATTCGGATTCAGCACCCCAAAAAACATGGAGAATGAAAGTAATCGAAACTACCCCAAAGCTTTCTTGGTAGAAATACAATTTGATTTGATTCTTATATAGAGAATGTCTTGGTTCAAGTGGTTAATCTAGCAAACGAAAAAATAATAATATTTTTTTCAAACCTTGCTTATATTTGAATGCACTAAAAAGGGAAAAATTATTTTTTTTATGATTATCCAAGAAAATCGTGGAGCACCACGCTTTTACTCATAGCCTATTTCTGAATAATTATGAAAATAAATTATTTTCCCCTTTTCAGTGAATTTGAAGCGTAGCTTCAAAAAAATATTATTATTTTTTATTTTCTACTTTTTAGTCTTGTCGTCTTATCATACTTTGTATCGACTTCAAATACCATTTCATCTCATCATACTATATATATATATATATATATATACGGGGGTCCCTCCGGGAACTGCATCGATCAATATAATATAGAAAACCATAGGTGGGCCAAATTTGAAAATTTGAGAGTTCACTATTGTTGATGAGGGCTATCTGGCTAAAATATTTTCAAGAATGTGCTTCCCGTTGTGCCGGAAGTGGACCCCAACTTTGTTATTTTAAATGGGACACCCTGTATATAAATATATATATATAGTAAAACGGTAGTCTTTGCTGACTAGTTAGAATGCAATTGAGAAGATTATTTGGGTAAGCAGCAAGCAAAACGTGTACTCTTTTAACACTATATTTCCAATATTTCAACAGTGGTTACTGTCATCTTCAGGGAAGCTACAATTAATAAGCGAATGTATACTAAAATGGAGTGAAGCCCAGTAACAGCTATACTTACTGTGTCTTTGAGGTTGATTGCAAAATGATGTGATGAAAGTGATACAACATTATCGAATGGAAAACATGAAGTTGATAATAAAATAACATTAAAAGGTCAATAATTAAAATAATTAGTCAATTAACACAAACATTTTTAAAATTTATATGAATAATTTCCATGTGTGGAAATACTCAGCACGTGTCTATCATCTTGGTTAGGAAACAGACAAATGACATTGAATAAAAAACAGATCTCAATCATTTAAGTGAAATTTATTCATATTTATTACTCATTGATAAAAAACCGACAAAACAACTGTCAAATAATGTTTCAAATTAATCTTTAAATAATTCTTCTAACAATTCAATAAGAAATGTGCTCGCCCTTCTGAGTTGGTACAATTGGCTGGTTTACTCACAAGCAGAGGCCAAATCGTGGGCTCTACCTGTCAAACTTCAATTCATAATTTTCTTCTTTCAATTACATATGTCATTTGTCTGTTTCCTAACCAAGATGATAGACACGTGCTGAGTATTTCCACACGTGGAAATTATTCATATAAATTTTAAAAATGTTTGTGTTAATTGACTAATTATTTTAATTATTGACCTTTTAATGTTATTTTATTATCAACTTCATGTTTCCCATTCGATAATGTATCACGATCATCACATCATTTTGCAATCAACCTCAAAGACACAGTAATTATAGCTGTTACTGGGCTTCACTCCATTTTAGTATACATTCGCTTATTAATTGTAACTTCCCTGAAGATGGCAGTAACCACTGTTGAAATATTGGAAATATAGTGTTAAAAGAGTACACGTTTTGCTTGCTGCTTACCCAAATAATCGTCCGAATTATATATATATATATATTTATATATATATATATATATATATATTTATATATTTGAATTTTCGAATTTCAACAAAAAATCATAATCTCCGACCCTGAAAACCCGTAGATATTAACTTTGAATCGATTTATCCATAACACAAAATTCGTTCGCCATATCGGAGCCGCCATCAATTTTTCAATTTTGACAGAAGAATCATGATCCTTGCCCCCGAAATCTCCCAGATACCAATTTTGAATACAAGAGTGGTAAAAAGAGAAAACTATTTGATTAGGAAAACAATATCGAACTGTTAACAGACAAAAAATTATTATAAGGTAAACTTGTTCTGGTTCATAATATCAAAATGTTTCATCTCTCAATGAAAGATTCTGCAGTTGAAGCAATTCGATAATATTTTTGAATTATTTTTATTGTTCAGCTTGACTGATGAAGAACTAATAAAATCGTGTAAGAATTTATCAATACATTTGAAAGATGAGTCACGTAAATAATCCGATATTGACAGATGACCCATGATCGAAACGGGGTTTCAGTAAATTCCTAAATAAATTTTCGAGATTCATTTGATTTCAACAATTTCCAATGCTGCAGTGGAAATTCGCATTTTTTAACACTTCCATTATCGAGTAAAAGGTCTTTCTCGTATTTAAAATTGATCAAAATCTTTTTGAGTCCAGTGTGGCACAAGATAACAATTCTCAATCATGTCCATAGAAAATTATTGAATGGATTTCCTTCCTCTATATGAAATAATCGAAAGATTTTGTTCACGAAACGGCAAAAAATAATGCTTTGATCAAATAGCACATATAGATTTTTGTTAGAGATTATAGATTCAGTGGATATAAAACATTAAAAGTCAGTAAGAACAAAAAACTATACTTGATACGATATGACTTCAGTTTTCACAATTGACAACAATTCAACTTATTATGTTACAGGGTTCAACTAAAAACTTCTGAATATATGTATTATATTTTCTTCAACACTCCCTCTTAATACATTAATCTTCTGAAGTTGAATGAATCATAATAAGCCCATAGCTTTAACACAGAACTCATGTTTTGGTCTTGGTAATGGCTTTGTACAAATGTCAGCTTTCATCTTGTCAGTTGGTAGATATGATAACTCAACTTCACCGTCTTCGACCTTTTGTCTGACGAAATGAAAGCGAACATCAATGTGCTTAGTTCTTCTGTTCAGAATAGGATTGTTGGCAATCTTCTGAGCACTTTGATTATCGTTATGAATTTTTATGGTATTTGAAAAATTCACAAGTTCTGAGAGTAATCCTTTCAAATAAACTGCTTCTTTAGCGGACTCGCTAAGTGCCATATATTCCGCTTCACATGAAGACATTGCAACGGTGGTCTGCTTACGACATTCCCAAGACACAACTGCATTTGCATATATGAAGCAAAATCCTGTGTATGATTTTCGGTTTGTTGCATCACTAGCATAATCTGCGTCAGTGTAGCCAGTTAGCTCTTCATTAGACTTTTGATAAACTAAAGCTCTATCTGCAGTTCCTTTTAGATATCTGAGTACCCGTTTTGCTGCTCGCCAGTGTTCTTCGTTATAATTTGTATTGAACTGACTTAGATAAGAACATGCATAAGATATGTCAGGTCTAGAAGTAACACTAAGATACATCAAGCATCCAATTAGTTGCTGATATGGCACATCTATACAATTCTTGTTTTCTAATGAAAGTTTTACTTTCGATTCCATCGGCGTGCTGACTGGTTTACTATCCGACATGCCAAATTTGAATAAAATGTCAAGAACATACTTTTTCTGAGAAATGGCAATACTTCCATCTGCCCTTTTCTCTATTTTCATGCCCAAACAGTTGTGTGTTGCTCCAAGATCTTTTATCTTAAAGTATAGGGATAACTGTTTCTTCAGTTTTGAAACCTCAATCGGATCATTGTGAAATAAAAAGAAATCATCGACGTAAAGAGCAATAATTACCATACTCTTCTTCTTTTGCAGAATGTAAATGCAGCTTTCATGTTTTGATTGTTTGAAGTTTAGATCTTTCAAAACTTTATCAACCCTTTTATTCCACGATCTTGCAGCTTGTTTCAAGCCATATATGGCTTTATGAAGAAGGCACACTTTATTTTTCTCCCCCTCAACGACGTAACCTTCTGGTTGATACATGTATATCGTTTCATCCAGATTTCCATTAAGGAAAGCAGTAACAACATCCAGTTGTTCCATTTCAAGATTATATTGGACTGCCAAAGCAAAAAGTAAACGAATTGATGAGTGTCTAATGACTGGTGAAAAAGTGTCAAAGTAGTCTATTCCATATTCTTGAGTGAACCCTTTCGCTACCAATCTGGCTTTGTAGCGGAGAGTATTTCCATCTGCATCTTGCTTTACTTTGAAGATCCACTTAGACTTGACAATGTTTACCTTTTTTGGCATATCTACTAATGTCCAAGTACCAGTTTCATAAAGAGAATCAATTTCATCTTGCATAGCAGCTTTCCACTCTGAAGAAAATTCGCTAGAAATTGCTCCTTTATATGTTTTTGGCTCATAAATGTCACAAATAGTTTGATAGAGTACAAAATCTGAGAAATCTCTTGGTTTTCTATCTCGAACTGGATATCTTTCTGTGACTGGGTCTGGTAAATCTTGATCTGGAAGGTTTTGTTGTTGCGATACGACTTCTTCAGATATAGCTTGTTCTTCTAAATCGTCATCCATTTCCTCTGCTTCCTGTTCATCATTCCCATCGTTAGGTACAAATTCAATTTCTTGTTCATGAGTTTCTAACTCATTTCCGGACTCGTACAGTGATAAAATTGGAGCAAACACTTTTGAAAAAGGTTTTTGGTTTTTGTCATTCAGTTGATCTGCTAAAAACTTTCCTTCCAAAAATATTACATCTCTAGCTCTGGATATTTCGTGTGTTTCAGGGTTGAAAAGTCGGTATCCCATGGCTTCTTCAGAATAACCTACGAAAACCATCTTCTGACTTCTAGAATCCAACTTTCGCCGATTTTGCTTTGGTATATGGACATATGCTATTGATCCGAATATTCTTAGATGGTCGAGGGTTATTTTATTACCATACCATTTTTCTTCTGGAGTTATGTCCTTGATTAACTTTGTTGGTGAACGGTTAATCAAATATACTGAAGTGTTGACGGCTTCAGCCCAAAAACGATGATCACAAGATGATTCTTGCATCATTGACCTAGTTTTATTCATAATAGTTCTATTCATTCGTTCTACAACACCATTTTCTTCAGGTGTGTAAGGAACCGTTAGCTGGAACTTTATGCCATTTCGTTTTAGGAAATTTTTTAAAAAACGATTTGAGAATTCTGTCCCATTATCACATCGAACCCTTTTAATTTTACAGTTGGTTTCATTTTCAACTTTTTGTTTGAATTCTTTGAATACTTCAGTAGCTTCACTTTTTTGTCTGAGAAAATAGACGAACACTTTTCTTGTAAAGTCATCTATCAGACAAAAGTAGTACCGACTTCCTCCCCAGGACTCCACAGGCATTGGTCCACACAAATCCATATGAATGAGTTCTAACTTCTCGTGCGTGAAAAACTCTGTTCGATGCATCTTGAACGGTTTTCTGAAGTGCTTTCCTCTGATACACGATTCACAGGGATCATTAATATCTTTGTCTGAAAAATCGATGCCTGTAGCCATTTTATCACGAAGAAGTCTCATACTGATACGGTTCAAATGTCCAAGTCTCTTGTGCCAAACTTCTTGAGACATTTGTTTGTTTGAAAAAGAGGCTTGCTGAGTGTCGACGTCTAAACAATAGACTCCACCAATTTGAGTTGCTGTAGCCACTGTATCACCTTCAACTACACAGTTTTCAAGAATTTTGCATCCATTTTCATCAAATACAGCTACAAAACCTTTGGAAACCAATTGACTTACGGATAGTAAATTGGAAGCTAGGTTTGGAACGTGGGTGACTTCTGATATAAGCTGAATTTTCGAATTTCCTGCTAGGTTAACAGGTATATCACCAATCCCTTCACTATATAAGACTTGATTGTTTGCAATGGATACTTCTAAGCCAACATTTCTTACATTTGAATAATTGACCAGCCAATCCTTATTAGAAGTCATGTGCGATGACGCACCAGAATCAACATACCATTTTTGTTGATTCACTTGACAGCCTAATGCAGTTAAAAATGCTTTCTTCTGGTTATCTTGCTTGTTCTGTTGTTCATTTTTCTTATTTGATTTAGAAAATGAAGGGTCACTAGACTTTTTGGGACAATCTTGTTTAAAGTGCCCTACAGAACGACATTTCCAGCACCAAGGCTTCTTAACTCTTGCATTTTTATTATTCTCTTGCTTGGACCACAAAGCTTTATTAGAGTTTTGTCTGTCAGTCTCCCACTTTGTATCTTGGAGCAGCTTGGATTTAATTAAATCACTCGTAATTTTAGCACCAGAGTGTTCAATTGCCATAACCATTGGATCATAGTTTTCTGGCAATCCTTGAAGCATCATTGCTCCCAGCAGTTCATCATCAACAGGCTTACTTATGGCACTAAGTTTTTGTGAAACTGTCATAAATTCATTAACGTAATCTTCCATTTTTGGAAAATTTTCTAACCTGATGCTGCACAAGGTTCTTAGCAAAGTAATTCTCCGATTAAGACCTTTATCCTCGTAAGCTGCTTTTAAATTATTCCAAGCGTCAACAGCTTTTTCACACTCTCTTACGTGCGGATAACAGCAAGGTTGAATCATCAAGCATATTTTGGTTAAAGTTTTCTGATCTTTCTTGCTTTTCACTTCTTCAGTGGTAGTATCACCTGCCGGATAACCATCAACGGATAGCCAAAGATCTTCATGACGAAGTAACATCTTCATTGCAAATGACCAGTCACAATAATTTTCACTTCCTCTCAATTTTTCGAAAGAAGGGGCTGAACTGGAGCTTTCTGAGTAACTTGTAGACATAATCAAATATTTGCTTGAAAAATGACCTTTTTTTTTTTGTCCAAAATTTCTCAGTCTGACAGGAAAAATTTTCTGCTTGTCAAAAAATTTCTTTTTATACTTTATCTCCTCTTGTTTCAGCTTTTTAGTGAACAATTCTTCTTGTGATTACTCTGGGCCCATAACCATTGTTAGAGATTATAGATTCAGTGGATATAAAACATTAAAAGTCAGTAAGAACGAAAAACTATACTTGATACGATATGACTTCAGTTTTCATAATTGACAACAATTCAACTTATTATGTTACAGGGTTCAACTAAGAACTTCTGAATATATGTATTATATTTTCTTCAACAATTTTGCCTGGAGATTTTATTGAGAAATGAAAGGAGAATCAATATCAATACATAAAATGCAGAATTGTCTGAGAGAGATCTGAATTTCTGATTTGTTGGATAAACTAAAAACAAAAACTCAAAAATAAAATTACAACAGAATTACAAAAAATCAAAACCAAGTGTGAGAACTACGTTTATAAATGTCTTGTGGCATCAGGACAATTCATGAAATTTGATGTCAACATACAATTTCGGGTGCGAGTTATCCAATCTATGTATGATGAAACTCTCACGTACACTCCTGGTACACCTGTGGTACCACATCCCTTTCCCCAGTTAACCAATCCAACAAGGCTGAATGGACCAGGAGCTGTGTCTCTACATACCAGGCCTGAACCGCCATCTTGCTATAATAAAAAAACAATCATTAGCTGGAGGTTTTGGTGACTATTTCATTAACCGATATTTAGACCAACAGCATACTCTCGTTTAACAATTTCTCCAAATTTTTCATCAGTCTACCTAATTTTTTCGGCTTTTTTGTGCAATCGGCTGTTCATTTTATTTTGTCAAATTAGTTTCGTCGATTTTCACGAGTTTTTGTGTTGAAACATGCGTCGTTTTGGGAAAAAATCATACTAAAAGAAATTGAAAATTGTGTCATGGACGCAATAAAATACAGTGAAAACTTGTGCTTCCATATGAGCTCAATTTACAAATTATTGGCAGAAAAAAATATCCTTTGGAACTGGGGATTCACGACGCGATAATGAAGTGTCATGTGTCGAAAGAATATGGAACACTACTGCGAAAATAATAGACAAAAATTACATTTTGAAGAGGTCAAATGACCCACCATGAAATATTCTCAAAACGATGATGCTATATGGAAGAATTATTTTTTCCACGATCACATGGAAATATTGAAATTTGGCATTTTTATTTGAACTAATAAAGCGCTTATTTGGCCCTATTTAGATTGAAATTATTGGGGCCAGCTGCGTCTCAGTGGGCACCACAGCTATTGTAAAAAAAAGTACGCCACCAACTTTTTTTGGTGAATTTCTATTTTTTTTTAGATCAGGCAACTGAAAATATAATATTTTGGTCTCTTGTATTTTCTTCATATCCAGCTTCGTTTTCGAGAAAAAAAATTAAAGCCACTCTATTGCATATCATGAACACCTGCATTAGAGATCAGCTGACATTGATAGTAGGGTTTTCCCTGCACATATTTTATTTCAAATTGAAAATGTTAATTTTTGTTTTGAATTATTGTTTGTTATTTGTTCACAATCCGTAATAATTCAATAGCAATAGGCGTACCTGCATACGATAATGAATTATGTCCCTTAAATGCAGGTAAGGTCGCTTTGACAACATTATTGTCATAGCAGTAAAATTCAGAGTTGTCAATTAGCAGCGATTCCACCATGAATAATTATACTAACACTGAAATGGCTGACATGCACCTTATTTATGGATTAGCAAATGGAAATTCGGGAGAAGCACGAAGAATTTACCAGATATCCTAACAGAGTAATTCCTTGCGCTAAAACATTTAGAACGCTACATGCGAGATTATGTGAAACTGGGAGTTTCAATAAAAATGCAGGTGGTGGAAGACCAGAAACGGTATATAACAACGCCTGAACTAGAAGAAGATATACTTGATGCGATAGAAGAAGATCCTTCAAATAGTACCAGGAAGATTGCACTGCAGCTTGAAGTCAGCCCAAAAACCGTTTGGAAAGTTCTGAAAAGAAATCTCCTATACCCATACCACATACAGCGGGTCCAAGCTCTACTGCCTCGGGATTTTCATCCAAGATTAAAGTTTTGCAGGTGGTTAATTCATATGATGGAACACAATAATAATTGTTTACCAAATATTTTATTTACGGACGAGGCAAATTTTTCACGAAATGCTATTATGAACTTTCATAATAACCATTTTTGGGCCGACGAAAATCCCCACGCTATTAGAGAAAATAATTTTCAGCATCAATTTTCGCTGAACGTTTGGGTAGAAATTATTACCTACACGGACTTTTTGCGAGATCATTTACTCATTTTTTAGAAGAAGTACCCGTACTTGTAAGAGGCAACATGTGGTTTATGCACGACGGGGCTCCAACTCATTTTAGTGTTCTTGCTCGTCAGCATCTCGACATGACCTACCCTAATCGCTGGATTGGACGTGCAGGACCTCAACATTGGCCGGATCGCAGTCCTGATATGAATCCTCTAGATTTCTATTTATGGGGTCATCTGAAGGCTCTTGTTTATAAAACTCCTGTACTAGATGTGAATGACTTAAGGGACCGAATAATTGATAATTGCAATGTAATAAGGACTACTCCAGAAATTTTTGAACGTATCAGGGGTGCAATTTTTGACCATTCGCAATGGTAACGTGTACTCGTATCGTCACATTCTGATGGTATCTGCATGTCTTTGACATGCTCTCCGTATCTTAGACTATAGCGATACGTGTACTCGTTGATATTGCGAACGGTCAAAAATAGCCCCCCAGACAATCAATGGCGAATCGAATACGGTCGTGTATTTCATCAGAAGGTGGACATTTTGCTCATTTACTGTAATATCGCAATTGTTAATATTTTTGTTTTTGGTCTTTATTTTAGGTTTTTGTTTTTTCTCGAAAACGAAGCTAGATATGATGAAAATACAAGAGACCAAAAAGTTGTGTTTTGAGTTGTTCAATCTAACAAAATGAAAATCTACGAAAAAAAGTCAGTGGCGTACATTTTTTTCACAACATTGTTGGCTGTGGGCCCACTGAGACGCCACTGGCCATAATAATTTCAATCTAGTTAGGGCTAAATGAGCGCCTTATTATTTCAAATAAATTTACTGAATTTCAACCAAATCGATTCTAGGATATTTATGATATTTTATAATTACCGTTTTTTTTTCTTTAATTTCAATGCCCTTTATCTCAGAAACGAAGCAACTCCGGAGATATGTTCATAGGAACTTTTCTCATTAAATGACCTAACAAATCACCCCCTTCAGTTAGGGACCGTAGTTAGGAAACACCCTGCATACAGTGAGTTTCAAAAATTTGCACCATATGGAAATATTTTTTATTATCGATTTGTCAGAAAATTTTTCATAAAAATTAGTGAGAATATGAGTTGTTAAAATTTCAAATTTCATATGTACAGGGGGGACCAACAAATAGAATGTTGATCAAGAGTAAACTACGCTGGCTTTGATTTCAAATTTCAATAGTGCCTTCAATTCTGAACAACCTCCTTGAATGAACTTAGGGGTAGCTTACGCTTAATCAAAATTCCTATTTTTTGTCACCCCTGTATACCGTTTGGAAATTTGAATTTTTGACGACTTTTATGCAAATATACTGTAATGCACTGATTTTTATAAAGAATAAAATTTTCTGACAAATAGAGAATAAAAAAGTTTTTCATATGGTGCAAATTTTTGAAACTTACTGTATATAGTCTGGACCACATTTTGATAGGCAACCAATTTTAGGCGTATTCGTCTATTTATGAAACTTCATAAGGAGTATGTTTCATCCGTTAAACAGAACGGTGAAGGTCGACCTCTCTTCGGATCCTGTACTAGTAGGACGATTGTAAACACTTTTTCATTTCTACATCGCGAACTGTACTGTAATGATCATTTCAGTACAGGATATTTCATCACTGTCATTTTTTTGATAATAATTAATATGAGATCGAATCAAGTTTGTTAACTTTCTGATGATTTGACATTTCACATCAGTAGTTACAAAATTGGTTTAAAAAAATAAGTAATCGAAAATGAGCAGTAATAGTGAGGATGATTTGATATTGACACTGCTAATATTGTCGACAATCGAATTCGATATTTTCGAATAGTTGGCAGGAAATTTCTATAGCACTTCATTTCATCTTATGAGCTCGTAGCAGCGAGTGATGAGTGAGGGAACAATCGGGATATAGATAGTAGGGTGAGGGTTCATATCCCAAATAAACCACTTTTTTTTCTTTTATGAAATCGATTAGTGTTCGATTTTTATTATAATTTTCAATATTTGTATTTTCAATGTCTTTTTTAGGTTGTATGTATTATGGGAATCATGACGGCAGGAAAGTTTATGATAAAAAGTGTTACAGATTTGTTTAGGATTCAGATCGTCGTAGAAAAAGTATAGTGTCCAATTTGCATGAAATGACACATTTCCCACTTGTAGGCTTAAACCTACTCGTGGAAAATGTATGCCATTTTATGCTCATTGTACAATATTCTATAAGGCACTATATGCCGTGTATTCTGGGTGGTGCAAATTACCATTAATAACCAAGAATTAATTAAGAAGATATGCTGTTCAGACATAATATTCTTGTACGGCATTCCTCACGTTGGACGGTTATAAAATAAAAACCCTAGAACATACTGCCGTTCGAAAATAATGAGACCGGAAGCCAGGAAAATTTTTCGATTTACGAAATTTTAGAAAAAGACTCCTGGCCTCCGGACTCATTATTGTTGTTATGCAGTAGATTCTAGAGATGATCATTTCATTATCTACCAATGTGAAGAATGCCGTACAAAAATATTTTGTCTGAAAAGCACATCTTCCGATAGAATTTTCATGTAGCAACATTGTTCTCAATATATTTCGTGCTGGGTCATTTGAACCCTTCGAAATGTCACGTGGGTTTGTAGTTTATGATATTAACGCTCTCGTGGTTTTTCGTGGAATACGTCTCGTGACTCGGAAATATAATCGATTATTTTCGATGATCTCGTAGTATTACCTCTGATTATTTTTTTCGTATGATTTTCAACCAATCAGAATGTCCAATTTAGTTAAGTTACCTCGTCAAATTGTCAAATTGTGACGTTTATCAAAAATTGTTCAAAAATGAGTCGATTCCGAGATTTATCATCAAATGCAATAGACGAAAGTATACAAAATACTGAGCCTCTTAATACAGTGAAAACAAAAAAGTACGTATGGAAACAATTTCTTACGTTTTGCAGTAACTATGTGCTAAATGAATCAATTTCCACTGAAATGATAACGTCCATTTTGAAAGATTGGGCTCTCAATATGCGAAAATGTAATGGAGAAAATTATAAAGAAAATGTGGTTAAAACGATGTGGAACATTACGGCAACACAAGTACAAGAAAAATATATGAAGGAGTTTAATAGAGTAATTGATCCATTCTCTAGTCCCATATTTTTAGCCACACGAAACGCAAGAAATTCAAAAAGAAGGGAACTTCAAATGTTACCGGACAAGAGAAAGGTTAGTGCTTCAGCATTTAAAGATAACGAGTACATAGCAATGATAGAAGCGTGGGATGAAAATACATCGGAAGGATTAGAAATAAAATGTTTCTTAATTGCTTCTGTAGAACTTGCGTGGAGAGGAAATGAAGGAGCGTCATGCTTGACTCATTATTTTCAAAAAGAAACTGGAAATGATGATACTCCAACTGGTAGAATACAATATAATCCTATTTTTACCAAAACCACACATGGAGGAGCAAAACCATGTGCTAATAATAAATGGCTTGTACCTAACCATAATGAAGTAAGTCGTTGTCCAGGGAGACTTCTAGATAAGCTAATGATGAAAAGAAGCGAAAAAATCAATATTAAAACAGATAGGTTATATCTGACAGTGAATCCCAACTGGAGAAAAGAAAAAACCCTTGGCTGGTACAAAAATATGCCAATTGGAGTGCACGAAATTAGTAAATGGACCACAAAGTCTGCAGAATTGGCAAATTTGAATATGACAAATAAAATATTTTCAAATCATTCTCACCGAGCCACTGCTGTTTCACAATTGGCAAAAGCAGGTGTATCGGAACAAGAACTTATTAAAATAACAGGACATGGTAATAGCAATTCTATCAAACTCTACCCACAGATAGATGAACAACATCACCAAAACATAATAAATAAGATGAGATCCAATTTTAAAAACGCTGCAGGTTCAAGTAATAACACCTCCAGTATTTCCAGCACTTCAATGAGCAGTGGCCACGTTTCCTGCGCCGAAAATAACTCAGTAAAAAAAACGTAGTATATAATAATTGTAACTTTCGTTGCACCAATTTGTATTTAAATTAATAAATTGTTTATATATTCACTTAATTTACTCAAAAAATAATCGTATCAAATACAATACGTACCCTTCGCGGTCGGATTATTTAAACTGTCAAACTGACACTCTTTATAATTATGCAACAAGTTATCGATGTATAACCTGATTATTTTGTACTTATAGTATTATTACTGAATATACTGCAGTTTTATCCCAACAATAAAAAGCTATTTTTAACGTTTTGACACGAAATTCAATCATCAAGGGATCATCTTTTGGAGGAAATATCAAACTCATTTACGATACTGTTAGAACTAGTTACAGAAAACGAAATATTCAACATTGTCTCCAAAATGAAAACTAATTGTGCTCCAGGTCCCGACGAAATACAAGCGAAACTAATAAAAATCATATATCAGTACATTGTAAATCCTCTGATGAATATTATGAATAAATATTCAAAACAGGTAATATTCCAGTGCAGTGGAAGGAATCACTAGTAACACCAGTAGATTAAGCAGGAAGTAAAAACAAATTCAATAATTACCGACCCATCTCTGTAATAAATAATTTTGCAAAAATTTTCGAACATACTCTGAAAAATCGGTTAGTTAATTTTTTCGAATTCCATCAAGTAATAACGAAAAAACAATTTGGATTCATTAGTAACTCGAATACAGAAAAAGCTGTTCTTCATTTTACTAAAATGATCACTGACTCGTTGGAAAATTCTGATAAGTGTTTGGCAGTTTTTTAAACTTGGCTAAGGCCTTCGATACGGTATCACACAATGATCCGATGGACAAACTATATAGGTCCACTATTCGTGGGCCAACGTTAAAAATTTTGATTGAAGATTATTTATCACATCGAAAGCAAACCGTCAAAATTGGCAATGATCTTAGTTTATCAAATGAAATCACAGTTGGTGTTCCACAAGGCACAGTATTGGGACCTATTTTATTTCTAGTTTACATAAATAGCATTGGTTGCATAAAATCTGTCGATAACCTTATTTCATATGCTGAGCGATTGTATTTTCCGGCAAAACATGGCAAGAAGTATACCAAGCTGCAGAAAATGGTTTGAAAGATATCCAGATATGGTTAAACTTTAATCTCCTAAGTTTGAATGTGAATAAAACAAATTTGTTTGTTTTACACTCTTGAAAAACGACCAACCAATAGAAAATGTTCTGAATATTCATACATCTGAGTGCCAACAGAGAAAACAATGCCATTGCCCTTCGATAAAAAAAGAATCAGAGCTAAAATATCTTGGTGTAGTACTTGATCAGCATATGAGATGGGACGAACATGCCCTTTATATTACAAAGCGACTCCGCCAGCTCACTTATAAATTATACAATTTAAGACAAATCCTAACCATAAAAAATCTGATAACGGTATAGAATCATTGGCAGAATCAGTTATTAGGTACTGTATCTCAGTGTGGGGTGGAATATTTGACTGCAATCTATACAGTCTGCAAGCTATGCAAAATACAATAATCAAAATTATTCTTCGAAAAAAAAAAAAAAAACTGTACTCAACGGAACATCTCTACTTGTATAACATAAGATGTCTATATATTTATCATTGTCTGGTATGGATGTATACTAACAAACATCTCTATAGCGAATGTACAAAAAATACTAGATTTACCGAAAATTTCAGAAAAACTCATACCCAACGAACAATTTTCTATTTCGGTCCTAAATTTCACAATGTAGTAGATCGAAGTTTAAAAGAAAACATATCATCTAACAAATATAAAACTGGTATAAAAGAATTCATAAACCTTAATCACCCAACACTAGTGAAGCTGCTCTGAAAAAATCACTTAGTAAAGAAAATATAATGTACTTATGTATGTAAGTGTGAATATGTACAGGTCTACAGGGTGACCCAGGGTTAAACCGCCAAACGTTCAGTATCATTTTTTTAGGTGAAAATAAGAGTTTTTATTTATACAAGCATGTATCTCAACTTGCTTCGTTTTCAAAATACAGGCTGTCAAAATTTTTTCAAAACATATTTTTTGTTTATTCTAAGTACATTGTAATAAATCTTTCATTACCGCAAATGAGCGTACCAACTTTTATCAAAATTAGCCATGAAGTTTTTGAGTAATGAATCAAAAACTGATTTTTTCTTGAAACTTTGACACCCTGTATCTCGAAAACGAAGCAAGTTGGGACACATGCTCGTATGAACCAAATATTTTATTTTCACCTAAAAAATCGATACTGATTGTTTAACTCTGGGTCACCCTGTATATAAACTTATCTCCACCTATCTCCATGTATATCCAGGTTATGTCTACTAGAAATAATAAGATAAGAAGAAATGATAAGAAATGATGGTCCTTGCCACATCAACCTTTCCGATAAAAAATAGAAAATAAAAAAAAAAACAAAGTAAACAAACTGAGAAAAAAATATAAAAATACAAATAAGTAAAGGAATTGGTGAAAGAGAAAAAATCGAATACACCGAATAATTATTGATTCCAACCATAACTTCAATTGATAGCGACAACATTCCCATTGAAACTATTATATGTATAATATTTATAAATGCTTGTATATACCATTCGTAGTGAATACCAAACTAAAATCCTGAATTATTCCAAAGGCATCACATCACCTAAAGTGGTTAGGTGAAACCTTGGGATAATGAAGGATAATAGTAATAAATGTGTTTATATAATGTATTTGTAAAATCAAGAAGAATAAAATTGAAATTGAATAAACATTTGAAAAAAATGTATCTTGATTGAAACACGTGTCGAGGTATCGAAAATAGTGGGTTGGTGTTGGTATAAAACTCCAGTATATTCAAATGAAGCAATACGTAATAGATTATTTCAAAAATTTTAAATTAAAAAACTTTAATTTCCCAGTAAACATTTTTCGATTTCAGAAATATTTCTGAAACATAATTTGTACGCTTGAAACATTCCAACTTATGTTGCCATATTGTTTCAGGTATATATTGAAAAATAAAGATGTCCGCCCTCAGAGACGTTTCAAGAAAACCTTTCCTTAGCAATGTTTCGTAACTATTTCAGAAACATTCGAGAGACATTTCAAGTTAGTTGATGATGTGACAATAAATATTTTATTGTTATTGAAAGGTGTCAGGATCCTACTTACTTCTGTACAATTTGAAACATTCCACTGAATATTGCTTTGATGTTTCAGGGACATTTCTAAATCTAAAAATTTCCGAAGAAAACTTTGCATGAGTTCATATTTTGTAACATTCTTGGCATATTCCAGGTTTGTTTCATAATATACATTTTTCAATATATACCTGAAACAATATGGCAACATAAGTTGGAATGTTTCAAGCGTACAAATTATGTTTCAGAAATATTTCTGAAATCGAAAAATGTTTACTGGGAAATTAAAGTTTTTTAATTTAAAATTTTTGAAATAATCTATTACGTATTGCTTCATTTGAATATACTGGAGTTTTATACCAACACCAACCCACTATTTTCGATACCTCGACACGTGTTTCAATCAAGATACATTTTTTTCAAATGTTTATTCAATTTGAATGTTTCAGATATATTTCTGAAGTAATTCTGCATTGCAATTATGTGAAACATTACTGAATAATTCAAAAAACATACATACAAACATACAGCGAATGTTTCAAACACAAATGCAGAAATATTCTGGAAATGTTTCAGAAATAGTTGAATACAGAAGAAACACTGTGATTCAAACAAAACTGCTAACAGTTAACACACTCATTTCTAACAGAAACAAATAGAGGGTGGGTCAATCTAGATAGCTTTGATGCCATCAGTTCCTCGTCCGAATACTCCGAATCGTTACATATCACATCTCTCCAGTTATATTTGTTTACTCTGATTTCACACGATATAACGGAGTTTATGCTGCTCCATCTTGTGACCAGAAGATTAAGTTTTCGAGGTTTAGAGATACATTCAGAGCTTTGTGCCCACGACTTTTAAAAGGTCCATACGTCCATACGCAAAGGAAAGAGCGGTTTTCTAGCGAATAAATTTTGACAGATAAAGGAAATAATAAGTAGATATAATCAGTCACGATTATGGTAAACAATGTAACGATCATTCGCAATTGGAATCCTTTTGGAATATTTCAATTATTGAGGGAGGGTGTTCTATCGAAATTTTACTGATTTCGAAATGTTACTGAATGAAACACATATTCAATATATCAATAATTTGTTTTTGTTTTTTGTTAAGAAGCTAAAATGAAATGTTTCGGTGATTAGGTACCTTGCAGGTAAAGGTTTCGATTTTTTACGTACCTACATCAATATTCGGAATAAAAAGACAAATTATTTCAGTTAGTCAATTTTAGCTCTTTGGAAACATTTCTGAAATGATGCAAAATTGAAGGTTTCAGTTATTCACACTTAAAGTTATTTTGAAATGTTTCAAATATACACCATTTAATGTTCATTTGAAATGATTCCGAAGAGATCAATTCAACATTTTTTAAACGTTTCTATGTTACTTACTGCGAATATAATGTATCAAATTATTTAAAATTTTGTTATATTAGATGGTTTCAATCAGTTACAGTTTAGGTAAAATATGAATTGTTTCTAAGTATATCAAACTGATTGATGTTCTTTCGTGACGTTTTATTTTGAAATGTTTCAAAGGCATTGATTTGAAGCATACTTATATATTTCGAACTTTTATGAATCATTTGAAACATTTCAGTTTCAAGTTTTGCTCTCTGAACGTTTCGATTTTTCTCAGTTGAAGTTATTTTGAAATTTTTCAAGTACCAAGTAAGTATATCCATATATTATATATATAAACCATCTTGGAATGTTTCAGAAATATTATATGATACTATTATTGACACATTTCTGAAACGGTACAAAATGAAACGAGTCGATTATCCACAGTCAGAAACATTTATGAAATACTTAGTAAAATATGTTTCTGTGTATCGAACTGATGTTCTTTTTGTGATGTTTCATTGAATCAGAATTCAGGAGATTTCGAATTGCATTGTTTTAAGGCATCATGATATGTTTTGAACTTCATGAATCATTTTGAAACATTTCAGAAATCTTATTACCTGAACGTTTCGATCATTCTCAATTGAGTTATTTTGAAATGTTTAAATTATCTAAAATTTGTGTAAATATGGAATGTTTCTGAATATATCAGAATAACCTGTCTTGAAATGTTTCAAAAAAGTTTCGATAATTTTGAAACATTTCAGAAATGTTTCTAATAAATGTTTCGATTATTCACAACTACAGTACTTTTGAAATGTTTCATAAACGTTTCATGTTTACTGGGTTGTTGCACGTTCTGAGTGCAACGTATACGGTTGAGCAGAGCTGAATAATTCGTACAGTGATGCATGATATTTATGAGTTTTAGGTATTTTGTGTGAAAAATGGCACAAGTTTATGTAAACAATGAACTGGTAGACTATCAACTTAGAGCAGCGGCGTTTTGAGTGTTTCAGGCGCCTGAGGCTAAAAATCAATCGGCGCCTGTAAACGATTTCGTTTCCAGCGCTTTTGGCTTTTTCTAGGATCTGCTGGTGCCCCTAAAATCTGCGGTGCATAAAGCTTCATATTAACAGCCTTATGCCAAACTCAGTTGCGTACGAGTAGAATCTTCCGTCTATCGCTATCAAAAATGTAGTGACACGTGGATTGAGGGCCTTGGTGGCACATGGCCAATATTGATTTATTCACTATCTAGGCAAATATTTAGATTTGTCACGAAAGGTTATGTTCAGAATGGAGGCATACCTACACTACCTTTGGATCTGAATAAAGAATAGAATTCGCAATCATGAATGAGCTTGGGGATCTTGTTTTGTGAAGGAGTACCTCTCGCCCTGATATCGCAATTTCATTTATTTTTTATTTTTTTAATTTTCTTCGGGAGTTATTTAGGCGACGAGAGTTCATCATCCTCACTATTATTATAACAAAACTTGTGAATAAAAAAGAATCGGGGAAAAGAGAATGTCTGACCGGGATGTATCAACCAAACATTGGAACACGGAAAATATTATTTCACAAGACTTTAAGCGATACGATGGTAGAGACCACGTAGCATGCAACTGTGGATATACATTTAGATAGGCAGACTAGTCTGACCCCACCATCCTTGAAGTATAGGAAAAAATGTGTAAGAGCGTAAATGTTGACATAAATTGTATTGATGAAATGAGCGTTGCAGTTTAGGGACAGATACCTTCAACTCATTCGGCGCTCATTTAAGTCTAATAAAGGAGGGAACGCATTAGGCGGTCGCGGTCTCGTCCCATCGCGAACTGAGCTGGTCGCGGTCGTAGCAAAAGCAGTCGCATTTGGCATTTGCACATAATCCTGCTCGCGCTCTTCATTAAGTTAAATGAGTTCTGTGGCAGAAGTCTTTTTATTGAAGAGGAAGAAAAGCGCCTAAGAAAAAGGCGTGCAAGATTTTGGGGTAAAAATTTGGTTTACTGGAGATCTGTTATGAAAAAAAAAATTGAACATCGCGATTCTGTGGCATTAGGCGATTCATATGGTACCATTTTTGTTTTGCGGAAATGCGCTGTTGCCAAATTGACCTCTTCGGATTACTGGAAATCTGATATGAAAAAAACAATTGAACGTCGCCATTGTGGACCCTCAACTAATTCTAGTGGTACTATTTTTGTTTTGCGGAAATGCGCTGTTGCCAAGTTTTGGACACTTTGGAGATGTGGAAATCTGATATGAAAAAAACAATTGAACGTCGCCATTGTGGACCCTCAACTAATTCTAGTGGTACTATTTTTGTTTTGCGGAAATGCGCTGTTGCCAAGTTTTGGACACTTTGGAGATGTAGAAATCTGATATGAAAAAAACAATTGAACGTCGCGATTGTGGACCCTCAACTAATTCTAATGGTACTATTTTGTTTTTGCGGAAATGCGCTGTTGCCAGGTTAGTCAATTCGGATTACTAGCAACCTAGAAATTTGTATTGATATGGATAAGTGGGCAATATTCTATTCAATCAAATGCGAGTCAGTCGAGAATGCATGAAATCATTTTTCGCTTGCGATTGACACACAAACCTAACCTGAGCAAGCTAACCTAGCTTGCGAGTCAGTCGAGAATGCATGAAATCGTTTTTCGCTCGCAATTGACACACAAACCTAACCTGAGCAAGCTAACCTAGCTTGCGAGTCAGTCGAGAATTCATGAAATCGTTTTTTGCTCGCGATTGACACACAAACCTAACCTGAGCAAGCTAACCTAGCTTGCGAGTCAGTCGAGAATTCATGAAATCGTTTTTTGCTCGCGATTGACACAAAAACCTAACCTGAGCAAGCTAACCTTGCTTGCGAGTCAGTCGAGAATGCATGAATTAGTTTTTCGTTCGCAATTGACACACAAACCTAATCTGAGCAAGCTAACCTAGCTTGCGAGTCAGTCGAGAATTCATGAAATCGTTTTTCGCTCGCGATTGACACACAAATCTAACCTGAACAAGCTAACCTAGCTTGCGAGTCAGTCGAGAATTCATGAAATCGTTTTTCGCTCGCGATTGACCTAACCTGACCTGAGCAAGCTACCTGTGACAATGACATATCTACAAACGAATTTATTACATTATAGTGTCAATGTGATTTACTAAGTAGATAGGTACCTACAGAATCGTATAATTTGTTCAGTTTTTTTGGTACAATGTCATCCGACGATGAAATGTTAGATTTGACTCCCCCAGAAGTTTGCAATTTAGCAAACGAAACAACGAAGGAATTGCTGCCAGAAAAATCAAAACAGAAGTATGCTCGGAATCACAATCAGTCCCTACTACGAGACCATCAACCTCCACTACAGTTTTGGAAACTAATAATAATATGACAGGAATTAATAATCATGCCATTCAATGTTTGATAAAAGAAAATAATAATATTTGTTAGTACTGAACAATTGTCCAAATATTACCACCAATAATTATTTTCCTAATATTTCATAAATACGGACCAAAATGTACTCAAATATTTTTGTTAAATCTTCAATAAAATTTGTTCTCTTTGTGTAATACATCTTTCTTATATGCTTCTTCAGATAATTGAATTTGTAAATGATTTGTAAGTAGGTATAATACAGTCATGCGAAATTAAAATCCGACATACCTATGTTTTTGAGGTAGGTCGTCGGAAAAGTATAGTGTACAACTCGTGCGGAAACTGGATATTTCATACGAGTTTGACAAGATTATGAACAACGAGCCGTAGTTGCACAATATACTATTATGAATGTCCTATTCATATTTTCGAACTAAAATCAAAATGGGACGAAAATCTTCACTCAGCGAGGTCGAGACCAGCTCAGGTCGCGAAGCGTTGGGTTCGCGACCGCCTAATGCGTTCCCTCCTCTATGATTCACTTCACTGGATGCCATATAGGTAACTCGTCGAATTTACTGTGAACACATGACGGGCTTGTGCGGGACCAATTCGAAGATGAGATATATATTTTTATCGCGCTATAGTACCATTGTGTTCAATGACAAAAGGTATGATTTAAGAGTTATACTGTATGATTGATTCTTCGGTTTTCTCTCAAGATTTATCACTACCAAGAAAAGTATGTATACCAATCAGGTCCAACATGAAATGTCTTTTGAGTATTTTAAAAATGTTCTTCAATATAGATAGGTACTCACCGTACATGCGTCCAAGTTTTGCTGTCCACCGGCACATATCTCTTTATTGACATCTAGATAAATATCAGTTTGAAGAAGTGAATTCAAAGTGGTCCTGCACGTTTCGGTACTGATGATAGGAACATGAACCTGTTTCAGATATGGTGTTGGGGCATTTCCTGATGAGAAAGAAATTTGTCCATAGCCCGTTACTAGACAATTATCCGCACTAAAAAATTAAAATAATAATATATCTATGATTTATGTATTCTCAATAATGACAAATTGGAACGAAGAAAATAATCTTTCGTCAACATTGCCTCGTTCATGAAAAAATATTACTATGGCTAAGGTAAGAATTACTCAGTCGAGTGAAAACAAATTGGAAAACCTATTTTGTAATGAAATTATAAAATTCGCTGATTCTGTATCAATTCAGAACTGAGATTAGTTTCCTGGAAGTAATCTTTATTAGTTCTTATTTAATTTGCCTCAGTTTAAGCAGGAACTCCTGAATATTTTTTGAAATGTATTTAGTTCAATTTCTTTTGTTTTGGGTGAAAACTATTTTTACCTAAGTATTTGTTTGGACTATGGAAATTTGAAGAACGAGCTTCGAAAAATTCCAAAATAAGAGTAATTTCCCAACTGAAAAACATATGCCGAATATCCACGTTGGGTTTAATTTCATTGGAAACTTGCTGCAATATTTGGCGTTGCCCGACTAAGAATATGTCGTGGGGTGAGTACAACAATTAGTTAAATGCAAATTAGTGATTTCCAGAAAAACGCAAATTAATGTTTTCCTTACATATTATGTTCTTGTGAATAATTTGTATGATCTCTTCTTGAAAAAAAAAATAATAATAATAAAATTAAATATACACTGGAATATTTGAAGGCATGTCTTTTTTATTCCAACCACAATAATCATAGTGAATAAAACAGAATTGATGGAAAATTTAAAAATTTTAAAGAAAAAACTAAGTTACCTAGTTGCAGCACAGGTTTGCTCTTGGAAAAGGATTTGGTAAAATTAGATAGCAAAAAGTGAAGAACCTTATATTTCGTATGAACAGAAGTAAGTAAAATTGTTCATAGTGTTTTCCCAGTGCTGCAGGATTCATGGTAAACAAGGAAACCAAATCTCGATACTCTGATTATATGACACTAAGGTAAAAAACGATTAAAATTTCCACAAAATTTATTGTCTTTGCGACATGTTTCGATACACAGTATCTTTTTCAAGAGAATGTAGTACATTAAACTATTCTTCATTGAAATTACTTAAATACCTTTCTTACCCATTAACATAATTAGGGACTACCTATAATTATCGCTATGACCTAGACTCATACAACTTATAAAATTGACATAACAATGAACCTACCTGGAAATCTCAAAACATAGCTACTACTTAATTGAATAAATTTAACAAAGTGGAACCGTTCAGGTCCAGTTGATCATTCAATTAAAAAGATGAATTTTTCAATTTATCAATTTCCAAGAATTCTAAATAATTTATTTATTTTCCACATGAAGAATTTCGAAGTTTTTATCGAAGTCATGGCCTTCCTCCAAAATATGATTGGCATATGATGAGTGTGCTTTATTGTTTATATAATGCATACGGTGTTCACGTATGCGGCTTTTAAATGGTCTACCTGTCTGGCCGATATATACTTTGGAGCAAGATCCACAATTCAACTTATAAACTCCTGATTTTTCAGATTTCTGCGTTTTATCTTTGTTATCCTTGATAAACCTTCCCAGTGTGTTATCTGTTTTATATGAAGCTATTTTATCAAAACGACTATTTCAGCTGGGTTCAAAGGAGCTGGTTTAGCCAAATTAGCAGTCGTGCTTGGAAAAAACATACCAATAAATGTTTTACCTTGCTCCCTGGTAATCACGTCCAGAAGTTGGTAAACACGCAATATTGATATTATTGCCTAGGTTGACAGGATTACGCAAGAGCAGAAGAGCAATGTCATCTTTCAACGTTGCTGAATTATAACCAGAATTATAGTAGATGGATGACACGCCATAAGTTTGACCATTCTGCAATTCATTGACGCTATGGAGACCCAGTATAACATTTACGCTCGTTCTGAAACAAATTGAAAGAATGATAAAATTGAAGATGAAATGACTTACATGTGAATTGAAAGGTTGTGAAATTCAGTAACTCATCAAAAGGTGTTGGGTGAAAAGTGAAGGGTTTCTAAATATACATATGGTACTGGGTATAACTGCTAAGAAGATACGTCACAGTTTTTCAACTTTGGTGTCCGATGTGATATATATATATATATATATAGAGACACGTGCTGAGTATTACCACACGTGGAAATTATTCATATAAATTTTAAAAATGTTTGTGTTAATTGACTAATTATTTTAATTATTGACCTTTTAATGTTATTTTATTATCAATTTCATGTTTCTCATTCGATAATGTTGTATCACTTTCATCACATCATTTTGCAATCAACCTCAAAGACACACTTCCCTGAAGATGACAGTAACCACTGTTGAAATATTGGAAATATAGTGTTAAAAGAGTACACGTTTTGCTTGCTGCTTACCCAAATAATCTCCCCAATTGCATCCTAACTAGTCAGCAAAGACTACCGTTCTACTATATATATATATATATATATATATATATATATATATATATATATAGTAGAACGGTATATATATATATATATATATATATATATATAATCGTTGCTGACTCAACTAGTCATAGCAAGCCATGAAACAGTAATATTTGGTTATTTTTTCATAGCAATAATTGACCATTTTAAGTACTTTATTACTATAGACACTTTTTATAAAATCAACCAAATATTACGGATGAATTCAAATTAAAAATGTTGTGACCTGTATATTTCAATGAGATCTGGAAATTTAAACAAGCTCTGAATCAGAATCTGACGATAGTTTCGAAGTAAAAAGTTTTTTATTATGTTTTTCCCAGTCAGTGCAAGCCATGAAAAAGTTGGTTATTTTCTACTACGGCATCAACTGAACACATTTGGGCACTATGAGTGGATAGAAAAAAAAAATAAAAAAATTGGAAAGCAACCAATTTTACTGATGAGTTACGAATAAAATATGTTCTTAGTTACAGGTGACACCCCGTATATTTTGATGAATTATCACTGAGATATGAGGGTTTTATGATGTTCTGAAACAGAATCTGGTGTTATTTTTCCTATAAAAAAAATAACTAGTATGTTTTTCCCAATTTTTCTCTTTACCTGAGGGTGAATATTTCTGAGTAGTATCATATAAAAAACAAATTTTGAAATCACTTTACTGTCAAGAAAATACGAATTTGTGGTTGCTCGAAGTGGGACATACTGTATATATGTATATGTATGAAAATATAAATGGAAAAGTTAACTGCGTGACAATCCTACCCAGGTAGCTATAACTGCCTCCGTGACTACGTTAAGCCGGGTACTCATTGACGAACTGTAACTGTAACTGCAACCGTTACAGCAACCAAATTCCCTAGTGTAGACGTGGTGCGAACCAGGTTCACGAGCCCACTTCGAACCGCTCGCAGCGAGCCGCCAGTTGTCGGTTTTCAGGACGAACACAAAGATATTCTCAGTTGGTTCGTGGACGTCGATATATGAGGTTCGACCATGTGTACGCCCGTTGTATAGCAAACAACAAAGGATATCGTGGAATGAAGAAAAGGTTTCAGAATTAATTGAAAATTACAAAAACATTCCTGTAATATGGGATCCAAGAAATAAAGATTATTACAAGAAACATTTGAAAGAAGATGCTTGGGCTGAAATTGGTTCTGTAATGGTCGCAACAGCAGATATCTGCAAGAAGAAGATGGTCACTATCTTGGCGTCTTGGAGAAGGGAAGAAGGGAAGAGAAGGGAAGATCCACTTCTTGCTTCGTAGATGACATGGCGCCACCATCGTCGAGGACGTTTATCAATCACTGCTTCCATTGAAATAAATGCAGCACTGGTAATCGTCGGTATCGACATTGCGACGCGAGCTCTCAACGAACACTGCGGATCGAGAGGTTTGCGAGAAGCAAGAAAGTGTATACATTCACGACGAACTGATACAGTAACGGTTGCAGTTACAGTTACAGTTCCTCAATGAGTACCCGGCTTTAGGTGTTGCCTTGCGAGTTCGAGGTCTCCTAGCCAAATGCCACAAATGTGCGGTTGGCTTCCTGTTTGTCACTTTCCATTTCTGATTTTACATCCAAGTGTGCATAACTTTGCACTTGATTTTACCGTATTGATAAGCACTTAAGTGCGAAACACGTGTCTACGGTTGCATTTCCGTTTGAGGGTTATACCCAATAACTTTTCCAATTATATTTTCATATATTGTCCCACACTATATCCATACTAATTGTATATATATATATATACTGGATTTAGATGAATGGTGATAAATACTCCTGTATACCTACTTTGAAAGTGGTTGAAATGATGAACCCTCAAAAAAAACTGAAATATTGTGGTTTTTATTGCTCTAGCATTATCGACAATATCCTATAATTGAAATGTAGTATTGAACTCAAAACGACTCAACTGTGATATTGAGAAGAATTACTTGTTACGTTAGAATAAATAGTCTATACGGGGTTATAGCTATTAATATAACGAGATTATTATGCGATTTATAATAATCGAGGATGTCGCCTGTGCAACCACCGAGATTTATTTAAATTGCATAATAATATAGTTACATTCAAAGCTTTATCGTATCATTGACATTGACAACGATGATGTGAAAATGAAATCAACAACTTTGGTTATGTCACGTTATTGTCATTTGAGCATGCCATTTGATATCTGTTATAAAGTTACTAATAGTTATTTATGGTACTAGTATAAATTCTAAAGTGACTTAGGAAACATAACACATGAGTGGCATACAATGTTTTATCAACACATGACAGTTATGACCCATTATTAATGTCATTTTAGACAAGTAAACTATCAAATAACACACTAGTGAGTTATAATCCATAAGTCACTAGTGTGTTATAATCCATAAGTCACTAGTGTGTTAAGTCACTAGTGAGTTATGGATTAAAACTCACTGTTATTTGATAGTTTACTTGTCTAAAATGACATTAATAATGAGAGTCATAACTGTCATGTGTTGGATAAAGTATTATATTACATTGTAACTAATATATTATGTGTTGCTATGATATTATGATGTTAATAATTTGTAATACAGATTTAACTTGAAGGAAGCTCAATTTCCAATGATACGATGAAAAATATAAGCTGATAACTATGAAAATTTTATATGGGGAAACATAATGAGTGTTTTTGCATGCAGTACATCCGGAAAAAAACAAGTACGCAAACCCTCGATCAAAATATATAACTCTACCATCTTAATTACTTACAAGACCTGGAAAATACCTTAATTCTTATGATCAGACAAAATACCAATTCGCAAGAAACACTTACATATTTATGATTTTATGGGCGGCAGTCAGTACGAAATACTGATCGATTAATACTCCACCACCAGCGTATCCATTATTAGTACCGACTGCGTTTCCGTTCTGAATGAAGGCATGCCATGGGAACGCGCCTCTAGTCGCTTCTCCGTTCTGGGTGCCTGGAGACGTGCCACTGGTAGACACTCCACATTTGACGTTGGTACAAGAAACATAGCCAGTTGGACAAGCTGTCCCTGGTGCCGATGTCGGTGCCTACAATCAACGACGTGTTAAATTAAACACGAAACAAAAACTATGGAAAAATCTACAATCTACACAGAAAACAATTCGATTTTCACAAGTTTTATTTTCAAATACATATTGAAAATACAGAGTGGTCCAACGAAAAGTATGCACCTAGCTTTTCTCCTTTATTTGAAATTCATAGCAAATATACTCGGACACGTGAAGTGTGCCTTTGAGGGGGACACATTTTAGATATATTTTGCAACTTGTGTCTTCAACCCCCTAGCGAGGGGGTGTTACAACCCTAAAATTTCAAATGGAATGTGGGGTCGAGTGATATATCATTTGAACGGGCATAAAATTATCTTTCCAATGATAGCCTATTTGTTGAAATTTACTGAAAGAGTTAATGCGAAAACGGCTTTAAGAACATTAACCTGATAATTTTGGTATTAATGAAAAATACAAATCAGTTTTGGTTACTACGAATCAGGATAACGACAATCATTTCTAAATTACTTTATTTTGCCGAAAGCAACATTTCAACGATAATTTTTTGATATCACAACTAAATTCCCCATTTATCGTTTGCGTGATTTTGTCGAAAACGACTGCAGATAAGTGTAAGAAAAAAACTGCAGATATGTGTAACATTTGTTTTACAGATGAGTGTACATTTTATTTGAATGGAGCTTTGAATAGGCATAATTGCCGTTACTGGGATGACAGTAACCCATATTTATTCCGTGAGGTTCTTTCCCAGGCCCCTCAAAAAATAAACGTCTGGTATGGCATATAAGGAAGTCATATCATAGAACCACTTTTCATTTCTGGAAATTTAAATGGTGAAATCTACCTAAACATGCTTGAAGACGCAATTGATCCTTTCATCACACAAATAATGGAAGATGACCAAAATCATAATGCTGATCGGCTTCATTTCCAGCAAGATGGAGCACCTCCACACTATTTTGTTCCTGTACGAGAATTTTTAGGTAACCGGTTCCCCGGACAGTGGATTGGCAGGAGAGGCCCAATGGAATGGCCTGCCAGGTCACCTGATTTATCGCCTTTGGACTTTTTTCTATGCGGACACTTGAAAAATAAATGTTTTGCTACGAAGCCCGAGTCCATAGAAGATATTCGCCAACGGAGTATAGCAGAGTGCCGAAGCATAACACCTGATATGCTACAAAATGTTAGACATAGATTTGAACAAAGGCTGTATTATTGTATGGAAGCAAATGGGTCACAATTTGAACACTTGTTGAAGTAACATTTCAATAAATCAATTTAACAGCTTGTTTTTTTTACAAACCACTATTACAAGTAACAAATATTGAAACGTACTAAGTACTACTTGTACATGTTTTAATTCCTAGTAACCAAAACTTATTTGTATTTTTCATTGATACCAACATTATCGGGTTCATGTTCTTAAAGCCGTTTTCGCATTAACTGCTTCAGTAAATTTCAACAAATAGGGTATCATTGGGAAGATAATTTTGTGCCCGTTCAAATGATATATCAGTCGACCCCACGTTCCATTTAAAATTTTAGGGTTGTGACACCCCGTCGCTGAGGGGTTGAAGGCACAAGTTGCAAAATATATCTGAAATGTCTCCCCCTCAAAAACAAACTCCACGTGTCCAAGCATTTTTGCTTGCAATTCCACAAAAAGGATAAAAGCTAGGTGCATACTTTTCGTTGGACCACTCTGTATATCGCTAATACAGTAGCTTCTTTGAGTAAATATCTCATACCTAATCTGATATCTAATATGTGAATCAGCACTACAACTTACGCTATGCTTTATTAAAACCCAATTAGATAACAATAAATTTGTTGTAGCTGTTTTCCTCGACCTGAAGAGAGCCTTCGAGACAATCGACAGGAAAATATTGTTATCAAAACTTAAACAATATGGTATTGGTGGTATTGTACATGATTGGCTAAATGACTACCTTACAAACCGTAAGCAACGGGTACGTTTTAAAGAACAAATATCTTCCGATGTGATCAATGATGTAGGTATTCCTCAGGGAAGTGCTTTAGGCCCCCTACTTTTTATTTTGTATCTGAATGATCTAAATCTTTTTGTTGAATGTGAATTTATTAACCTTTTTGATGATGACACCTTAATTGCATGTAGTGATTTAAATTTTGAAAGAGGGATTGAAAAAATGAACACAGTTTTGTTATCAATGAGTCAATATCTGAGCCTAAATAAACTGAAACTTAATGTAACCAAAACACAGGCGATGGTCTTCACAACAAAATATAAGTATGATAATCTCGATATTGAGAATGTCCGTTTGAACATAAATAATGAAAATATACAAGTTGTCTCAAACGTTAAATACCTAGGATTCTTTCTAGATGATGTAATGAACTTCAATAGTCATTTTGATTATATTTATAGAAAAAATTCGAAAAAACTTTTTTTCTTTTCTCGGATATCTCAACATTTATCAACTGAGACTAAAATCACTGTGTATAATTCAATCATTCTGCCCCATTTTGATTATTGCTCATCCATTGTTTACCTGTTTGATCTCAATAAGTTAAATATGCTCCAGAAGCTTCAAAATCGTGGAATGAGAATAATATTGAAAACAAATCGCCTCACCCCTATAAGATCAATGTTAACAACTCTCAGTTGGTTCTCAGTGCCAAATAGATTGTTTTATTTCACTATGATCTTCATATTCAAAATTGTAAATAATTTAGCACCAGATTACTTTCAGAAGTACTTAACATTTAATAAGGATATTCATAAGTACAACACACGTGCCAAAAATGACATATACGTTCCTAGCACTTCCTATCGTAGTACGATGAATTCACTATTTTTCAGAGGTTTCTTGGAGTTCAATAAATTACCAGATTCTGTTAAGGTATCTGCCTCACTGATTCAGTTCAAAGCCAAATTGAGGGAATATATCCAGAATAGGTAACTATATGTCTGCAAATATGGTTTTCGAACCGTTATAGGAATTTGTTATATCTCGTATGATAATTCTATGTTAGTATACATATATGTTTGTACTTTTTGGTGTATTCATTGAAATTTGGTATCTATTAAACACTTTATTCCATTTGTCTGTATTATATTTACATTTCCTGTAATTGTGATCCTACTGTTTTTAATTCTTTGTTTTCTAAATTTATTTTGTATTCCACATGTATCTATAATATTATTTTTTCAATTGTATTCTCATTGATGTTATAGTAATCATTTTATTCTGTATTTATATATGTTTCTGTATACTGTTTTTTTTGCCTTATATGTATATTAGGGGTTACCTAATTGAATAAAGATCTATCTATCTATACAGGGCATGAACTCCTGCAGTTTTTGTGATATTCAGCTCAAATTTTGAATATAGGTTACGCTGTAGGGCTTCCATCGTTGGATATGCCGAATGGTTGTGAAAATCTAAAGAAATATATTGAATGGTTGTGAAAATCTAAAGAAATATATTTTTTCTGGGATCGTGTTCCCTTTTCATCTCCTGAATTTTTTTGAGTGCTCCTCTGGTAGACTCTGAATCACATAACGGGTTATTTGTTTTCTTCAAATATGTGTGTTCTTGTTTCCATATCCTTCTCACGTGTATGGCACTTCATTATGTCAGCACTCATGTTAACAGTGGTAACAATGT